>CM038672.1:286743379-287343379 GCA_021605145.1 Aegilops bicornis
CCGCCGCCGGCGGCTGGGCTGGCCCAATGGCGGCAACGCGCGCCTCCTCCTTCGCATCGCGCTGCTCCTCCTCCGCGTCGCGCTCGAGCATCTTGAGGTACTCGCCCTCGCGGCGCTCCTCGGCCAGTCGTTGCTGTCGTCACTTGATGAGGACATGACTACCATGAATACAAAAAAAATATTGCATGCATGCATACTTGTGAGGTGTTTTCTAATGCAAACTATGTAATAATTTATTTATGTTATCGAGGACAAAAATACTTCACATACTTTTGTGCCATGTTTAATTGCAGGTGCATGGGACATTTGTATAATTCACATATGAAGATAAGAGAAAAAGAGAAGTTTGGGTGCTCTTCAGAAAGTCCTCTCACGTCATTTTTGGGCCAAGAGAAGATAAAGTCTAAGTCTCATGCGTTCTCGACTCAGATTCGGACTGCACAGACAAACCTGACTCAAAACGTCAAGATCTTTTTCATTCAGACTCTGAATTGGGTGATTCTTCTTTTGCTGGAAAGTAGATTTCGTTCTCTTTCCAACCCAATTGGATTCACCTTCATATTCGTCCGGAACATTGAGATATTCACGAAACAATCTGACGCTGTAGCAGAATCCGGGTCGAATTACAAGTCCAAAGGTGTTGCATCACCTCCACTTCGGCCCATGGGCCTCGTACGAATTAGGGTTAGTTTTAGGCTGCCTTAGGACGTCCTCCCACCTCCTTGGGCGTCATCCCTTGCTTCTTTATAAGTAGATCAATCTAGTAGCTTTTCCTTTGGGACTTGTTTAGTTAAAAGTTAGCCATTGCAACTTCCTGTACTTCGTTTGTGTCCAACGACCAGACCAAAACCGCTTCCGGATCCCCACTTTGTCAATACTTCATATATATTCGCAATATTCAGATTGCTTATCTTATTCTAGCTTGTTCTTCGATTGCTTGCAGGAATAGACCTTTGTGGTCAGGCTGATCGTGCTCCGGCGTGGTCAATAACCTCTTGGAGTTGGTCTATTGATTGCTAAGGCGCAACATCGTTGCACGTTTGTAGTCGGATCGTCAAAGTCGACTCCAACAAATCCATAGTTATCATCTCATCGAAAGATTAGGACACTCCGGCCTCTATCAAGTGGTATCAGTTTTCAGATTGCTCGGTGAGAATTTTTAGTTATCCCCAGATTTTTTTTTCATACCTACTATCCAAGAAAAAGACATGAAAAAGTTAGATCCGTTCATACTTTGTCCAAACCAGCCTGAGCCTTTGCAATTTTCTTTTCATTACTTGCATAGTTCAATTGTCGGTTGCATCGTTGTGTCGAGTGCTGGTCTTAGTGTCTAGTTCGTTTAGAGTTTCGAGTACTGTTCACATTAGTCATGCGGCCGCAGCATCGTTATTCGCTCCACTGTCCACCACCCCATCCATCAATTTCCGTCACATGCTACCCATCATTCATTGTCATAATCATAGTTGAGGTCGTTCACATCTTCGCTTGATCCAATCTGCATCTTATCTAGCTTGTTTTGGAAAAAGGGAGAGAGAGAAAAAAAAGTCAGAGAAAAAAAAGAGAAAGGAAAAGAAAAAAGTGTGAGAAAAAAAAGAGAAGAAAAAGAAACAAAATTCGGATCTATCCTCCAGGACGCGCGCCGGGCCCCGATAAAATTCTTGTAAGCCATAGAGAGCAGGTTGCGCTCCTCAACGGATAGCTCCTCCCCGGGCCCTACCCCGCCGGTGGCCTTTGCGACGCGCTCCATGAACTCCACCATCTCCTTGTAGCGCTAGGCCTCCTTCGCAAGCTTGGCCATGTAGACGCTCTCGTCTAGTGACATGGTTGTCGCTCGCTTGTGCAAGGGCGTGGGGCAACGTAGTTGGGGGTGGAGCAGCGGATCCGGGGCGTAGGAAGCAATACGCGTTTGTGGGGAGGTGCGGGGTGGAGGGGATGGGGATGGGCCGATGGGGATTTGAGGAGGTCCCCGGGGTGGGGCGGGGCGGGCGTGTCAGCGAGCGGAGAGCCACTTAGCAGTCAAAGGGAAGGGCCCGCGCGGAGCGGTCTGCCTGGGAGGGCGTGAGCATCTCCAACAGCATCCCTCTTAAAAAAATCAAGTATACGAGAAAATTCCGTCTACTATTATTAAACAAGCAAACATATTCATAGCTAAGAGCAATTCCAACACGGCGACCCAAACAGATGGCGCTTTTGTCCTTTTTTGTCTGTTTTGGTCGGCCCATTGGACACTCATATCCGCTTTCGCATTTGGTCGGCGCTTGCGTCCAACGCTGGCCCGACCCATTTTTTAGGTCGCGCAGAAAAAATAGAACACAAATATTTTGAAAATAGAAAGACAATAATTAATCATTAATGATGGCCACAAAGTCCGGCGAGAGTCCATGCATCCACATTTACATGAACTAAAACATTAAATAAATTTAGAACTATGAGGAGGCGCGTTGCCCTAGGCGTCCTCATCGTCGTCGGGGCCGGTGAGGTGGATGAGCATCGGCGTCGGGCTAGCCCAAGGGAACGTCATTGACCAGGCTCGAGCGACGTCGTCCGCCGCGGGTTGTACCACCGCCGCTGGCGGCTGGGCTAGCCCAATGCCGGCAACACGCACCTCCTCCTCTGCCTCACGCTGCTCCTCCTCTGCGTCGCGCTCGAGCATCTCAAAGTACTCGCCCTCGCGACGCTCCTCAGCTAGTCGTGGATGCCGCCACTTGATGAGGACATGACTACCTTGGATTGGACCAAAAATATTGCACGCAGGCATATTTGTGAGGTGATTTCTAATGCAAACTATGCAATAATTTATTTATGTTATCCAGGACAAAAATACTTCACATACTTTTGTGCCATGTATAATTGCGGGTGTATGGGACATTTGTACAATCCACATATGAAGATAAGGGAAAAAGAAGTTTGGGTGTTGTTCAGAAAATCCTCTCACGTCTTTTTGGGGCAAGAGAAGATAGAGTCCAAGTCTCTCACGTTCTGAACTCAGATTTCGACTGCACAGACAAACCTGACTCAAAACGTCAAGATCTTTTTCATCCGGACTCCAAATTGGGTGATTCTGTTTTTGCTGAAAAGTAGATTTCGTGCTCTTTCCAACCCAATTGGATTCACCTTCATATTGGTCTAGAGCATTGAGTTATTCAGGAAATAATCTGACGCTACAGCAGAATCCGAGTCAAACTACAAGTCTAAAGCTGTTGCATCACCTCCACTTGGGGCCATGGGCCTTGTACGACTTAGGGTTAGTTTTAGGCTGCCTTGGGACGTCCTCACACCTCCTTCGCCACCATCCCTTTCTCCTATATAAGTAGATCAATCTAGTAGCTTTGTCTTTGGGACTTGTTTAGTTAAAAGTTAGCCATTGCAACTTCGTGTACTTCATTTGTGTCCAACGACCAGACCAAGACCGCTTCCGAATCCCCACTTTATCAATACTTCATATATATTCACAATATTCAGATTCCTTATCTTATTCTGGCTTGTTCTTCAATTGCTTACAGGAATAGACCTTTGTGGTCAGGTTCATCATGCTCCGCGTGGTCCAGAACCTCTTGGAGTTGGTTTAGCGATTGCTAAGGCGCAACGTCGTTGCACGTTTGTAGTCGGATCGTCAAAGTCGACTCCACCAAATCGATAGGTGTCATCTCATCAAAAGATCGGGACACCCCCGCCTCTATCAAGTGGTATCAGTTTTCAGGTTGCTCAGTGAGACTTTTAAGTTATCCCTAGATTAGATTTATTTTCTTGCCTACTGTCCAAGAAAAAGCCATAAAAAGGTTAGATATGTCCATACTTTGTCCAAGCCAGTCTGAGCCTTTGCAATTTCCTTTTCATTGATTGCATAGTTGAATTATCGTTTTCATCATTGTGTCGAGTTGCTGGTTTTAGTGTCTAGTTCGTTTAGAGTTTCAAGTTCTGTTCACATTAGTCATGCGGCCGCTGCATCATTATTTGTTCTACTGTCCACCTCCCCATCCATCAATTTCCATCACGTGCTACCCACCGTTCATTGTCATAATCATAGTTGAGGTCGTTCACATCTTCGCTTGATCCAATCTGCATCTTATCTAGTTTGTTTTTGAAAGAGGGAGAGAGAAAAAAAGTAAAAAAAAGTCAGAGAAAAAAGGAGAGAAAGGAAAAGAAAAAGTGTGAACAAAATGAGAGAAGAAAAAGAAACAAAATTTGGATCTATCCTCCAGGACGCGCGCCGGGCCCCAATGACATTCTTGTTAGCCACAAAGAGCAGGTTGCGCTCCTCGACGGATAGCTCCTCCCCGGGCCCTGCTCCGCCGGTGTCCTTGATACGTCTCCAACGTATCTATAATTTTTTATTGCTCGATGCTATATTATCTACTGTTTTGGACATTATTGGGCTTTATTATTCACTTTTATATTACTTTTGGGACTAACCTATTGATGCGGAGCATCCCACGTTCATCCCCATGTACACTCCGACTACTCTCCAAGCCCCAAGAGGACATATGAAGAGACCTCGACCATACGCCATTGGGCACAAGGTGAACTCACTCCTCTTCGAACCGTCAGTTTCCACATATGAGACATGGCTACTACCTCATGCATGGACCTTGCATACACTCAGGTACAACCGAGACGACCATGGAGGATCCAAGGACCAAGGCCAAGAATGGAAGAGGAGAAGGAAGAAGAAGCAGGAACAAGCTTCTGGAAAGCCCGGAACGTCCGGCCTCTGCCCGGAACTTCCGGCCTACCCGGAACCTCCTGCCCCCGGAGTCCAGGCCAGCCCCGAGTGCGCCAACTCTCTGGATAGCCCAAAACCCGGCCAAAACCTGCCGGAACTTCCGGCCTACCTGCGTGCAAAGACTCGGGCCGAAGCCCATGTAACCCTTTCCCACTTACCCCTTCGTGGCTTAGACTATAAATAGACCACCCCCTCCTCCTAGTTAGGGTTAGCAAAGTAGTAGCTCATTAGAGATAGAGCTTTGCTCATCCATATCGGTCTACTCCACGAGAGAGACCGCGGCCCCTCTGTGGAGACGATTCCCTTGGATTCAAGACCTCCTTTACGGAGAAGACCCCCATCAAGACCTCCTCTCGGAGAAGAATCAGTTACCTCTTGTATCGTCCTTTGTTGACTTTGGATCTTGTATCTCTCTTTGTGTTCATCGATCTAGCGCATGTGTGATCTATTCTTATTGGTTGAGTGTTCTTCTTGTTTTCCCCCGCGATCTCCCTCGTGTTCTTCGCTCGTTCTTCGTGTTCCTCATAGGGATCCTCTCCAAACGTGAAAGATCGGCTGTACGGAGTTCCACTCCACATCATCTTGGTATCATGAGCCACGTTGATCACGTTTTTGGAGCCCCTACCCTTTGTTTTCTAGCTTGATTTTGTTGATTTCGTCCTAAATCCGAAAATCCCCACCAAAAATAGCCCCCAAATTTTTTTGTGATTTGTTGGTTCTGATGATGTTTTGTTGATTTTGATCCACGGATTCGTTGTGTCTCAAGTGGATCTAGCTTTCCCCCATCTTTTTCCCCCTTTCCATCCACGAAATCTCCGCAATTTTGACCTTGGAAATCGAGTTTTTCCGCCCCGTTCTCAGATCTAGAATTTAGGGTTCGTCCCGGATGAAATTCCACGACCCCCGGAACTTCCGTCCCCCGGAACATCTGTCCTTGCCCCGGAACTTCCGGGCTAAACAGAAAGTTTGCCCAAAATCCCCCGGCTTCCCCGAGACTTTTTCCGCGACCCCCGGAACTTCCAGCCACCCCCGGAACTTCCGGCCCTAACCCCGGAACATCCGGCCTAACCAGAAAATTTCCCCGAAATTTCAGCATCAGCCTTCTTCATCGTTTTCATCATAACTTTTCACTCCGAACTCCGGTTTGAGTGTTCTTTGGCTCGTTTTGAAGCTATCGACGTGCCCGAGGTCCTCACCTTGGTTTAACCACCTTTTGACACCATCAAAGTTTTGTAACTTTGGCATTTTTGCCTAGGGCTTCCACCATATCATCCGCAATACCACCATAGCCTTCCGCAACCTAACCCTTTTTGTTCCCCATAGCATTTGAGGTTGTTTGAGTAGTGACTTGAGTCTCCTAAGGTGTTTAGGCTACTTATGGACAGTTGCTTCTTCATCAACCACCACCATAACTTCCACATAGGCTTGCCCACCAGACACTTCCGCTACCCCAACTTAACCAATTTTGTTGTGTTGAGAGTTGTGTCTCCTAAGGTGTTTCGGCTACTTAGGGACGACAACTTCAACTCCGACACCGTGTATAGCCCATCATACGTTTCCACCACCATAACCCGGTCAACTTCGGCTACTCGGGTTTCCACCCATACTTCCGCAACCACCACCGCATTCCCGCTACCACCATTTGACTTTTGTCCTTGAGATTTTGAGTTGTGGTTTTCCCATTTCCTAAGGTGTTTCGGCTACTTAGGGACGAGTCTCCATCATCTTGGTATCTACATCAAGAACACCGCCACTCATCGTCGCAACGGACGGTAACCTCGACGACATCATCGTACATTCCCCTTGCAATTGCATTGATAACCCCTAGCCCATTTTGTGTTACTTGCCTATCGAGACTAGCCATTTGAGTATTGCCGGCAACGTTACTTGTGCACATTAGTGATCATCGATACACCTTCCATTGCATACATACCATATCATATTGGTATCATCATATCATCCCTTGTGTCACAAGATTGTTCCCGGATATACACAATTGCTATCTTGGTTTGTGCATTTCGCAAAGTGGCCATACAAAAAAAAGAATAAAGCTTTTAAGCAAAAGAGAAAGCAAAGAAGCTTGTAAGCAAGAGCCATAGCATCATACCACATTGCATAAGATTGTCATATCCGATCATCTTGGATCAAACACCGGGAACCATACATATATAGCATACTTGGGATAGAAAGTTTATCCATTTGCATCTTATAGGTTGTGCACAAGTGTCGATTCGCCTATTGAGCAATCGTATAGCTGCCTCTCTCTTGAGTTGTGCAACACGAGCGTTTTGGTGGATTCCACATTTTGAGCTCATTCCTTGGTTGCACGGCCCCATTTATCTATCCATGTGTGCGTTTCCGTGTGCCATTCATTGCTATTGGTCTACTTGTTTTGCTTGCGAATTTGTGAATCTATTTCAACATTATTGACTTGCTAACATTTTTGCATCAAATTTTTGTGCCACTATCCTCACCAAGCTCCACCATAAGCCTTATTTGTGTAGGTGTGAGAAACCGACAAGAATTGGTACCAATTGTGCTATTTCCTTGTTACACATTGAGTGATCATTGATCCATTTTCAACATTGGTCAAGGTACATTTGGTATAAGTTCTTCTCTTTCTCCCACTCATATTTGCTCGAGTTTTGTGATGGATAGGCAAGGCATTTTCTCTACGGTCTACGACAACAACGACGGCGTGAACAACTACATCTCCAAAGCGTCCATCTTCGATCTACAACGACAAATGAAAGGCGCACAATCAAGATTGCGAGAGCGCATCGAGAACATCTCCATCGACATTCGTCACTCCGAAGCAAGGAAAATGGACTACATCGACAAGAAGCTTTCCGCACATAAAGAGGAGCAAGATAAAAGGACGGAGGAGATTAGAGCCTTGATCAAGTCTTCTTCCCCTTCGTCATCTTCAAGGCGGCGACATTCAAGCTACAAGTCTTCGGAGTGCGACAACGATGCAAGCGCAAATCGTCCTCGTCCACATCAACATGGCGACCACCATCACGTTCGTGATCAACATCGTCATGAAGGGCAAGTCACCTCCAAGCATCATGTGCACGACGACGACGAACGCCATCGAGCTCAAGCACGACAACGACATCATCATCATGAAGATGCTCCACAAGCGCAAATGCACATGTCCCAACAGGCCCTACTTCATGCCAAGTCCAAGCTTCATGAGCATAAGAGAAGACCGCGAGACGAGCACCACCAAGACGGAGCTACGGCTACACCAACCACTTCGGCATCTTCGCCAAGTGTTCTCACGACATCTTCACCTTTGGACGTACGGCATCTTCGCCTACTTCTCGTGAGTTCGCCTACATCGACATCTTCAACAACAAGGCGACCACCTACAAGTGAGGGCGACACTTCCATCTTCGGAAGCCCCTCAAGGAAGATGGCCGAGCATGGGAAATTCCCTTCGGTCATGGAGACAAGCTACGAGGTGCCACATCATATGGGCCTCCAACAACAAGACGGTGACAAGAAGGTTGAGCATGGGACTATCCCTTCAACCAAGGCGGCGATAGGAGTTGAGCGTGGAGACATTTGCACCAACATCTCTCCGACACCCACATATGAAGTGATGCCCCAAGTGCCATGTGAGGAGAGCCACAACAACATGAGTGACATGAGTGACTCCACCATACGTGACACTGAGAGCATTTCCTATGAGAGGATGAGTGTGACCACCACTAGCACCACACTTGAGAGCATGCCACACATCCTATGTGAGGTTGAGAGCCATTTGAGTGACTCCACAACCATACGAGTGAGAGCATCATATTGGGAGTGAGTGAGCCACAACACTTAGCGAGTGAGGTAGTTGACACGGCATGCGAGGCCACTATGATTTCTAATGACTTAACCTCTACTCCTTGTGTGTTTTCTTCTTTGGTGCTAGGTCTCCTACATGACGACATGCCTATACTCGACGAGTCCATACCTCCAATGGAGACGACGATGGCCATGGTGGACGATGATGCACCCCCCACATGGTTCCATCAAGATGAAGTTGACCACGACTTGGTCTTCAACACCTCACCTACAACACATGAGCGACCTTCCAAAGGTAACATAGGGCGAAGTCGGCGGCGCGGCGGCGATATGCGGCGCTGGGCTGCGGAGGAGGAGGAGAGAGAGGCCGGGGCGGCTTTACAGGAGGGAGGCGGAGTGGTGGCGTGTGGGAGGGGCAAGGCAGCGTGGTGTCCGGGACGGACACGACGTCCATGGCGGCGCGGCGGCGTGCGGAGTCCCGCCCGGGATCGGGGCGAGCGGCGCTTGCTGGGCCAGCCCAGTCGGCGGTAGAGCTTTTTTTAAAATAATTTTGTAGACAAAAATAAAATAATAAAATGATATCAAACAAAAATATGGGCATATAATATATCAAAATTTTCAGAAAAAGATTTTCTACAACATGAACATTTTTCTAACGTCAAATAAAATCCACAAAAATTTAAATAAAGCAAAGAGTGCTACAGTTGCAATAAAACCCAATAAAAATTATTTTAGAAAATACCAAAATAATTTCGAATTTATTTCTCTCCATTTTTCTACTGTAGGGAATCATTTTACCCTATTTTCCATATATTTTATTTTTGGAGAAAAATAATTTGAATAGAACCAAATAACCCCAAATTGAATAATTTCAAAGGGATTTTAAATTTGATTCTTTTAAACTCCCAACTCATATTTCATACGATTTGAAGAAGTCATTTTATCTTCTCTCTTGAAAATCATTGAGTTGCATAAAGTTTCTGAATTTGAAATATTTCCAAATGAAATTCAAATCTTTTCAACAACCCTTTTCATTAATTTAAATGGAAGAAGTCATGTCATCTTCTCTCTAGGGTTTTGTGATGAAATAAATTTGAATTCATGGAGATCAGAAATCAAAGTGAAAGTTTTGGGAAAGTCATTTTATTCCCTCTCATTTAACTTTTAGAAAGTTTCAAATTTTACTCAATTTCACACAAGAAACCACACCACAATCATGCAATCAACCAAAACTATTTATTTAATATAACATTCCAAAATTTAGAATTTTGGGATGTTACAAACCTACCACCCTTAAAATGAATCTCGTCCTCGAGATACGGAGAGGCTAGAATGAAAAAGGTTAGGTTCGGGGGTCTTCTCAAAATCCGTCGATCGTCACACGAGGTCTGGGGTGCTACCACCCTTAGAAGCATTGTTACGGTTCCATCAAAACTCATATACTCCATCCTTATTGTTGGCAGTGTCGATCTTCTTAGATTCTCGGGAAAATTCCTACTCTGCGCTTTTCCGGTAGTGGCATAACCATTTTCCTCAATTCTTGTGTCCTTTCATCTTGGTACGGTTCTTCTGTGACTGGGTCTTCTTATATGACGGGTCTGGCGCCAATGCTAAACAACTATCGATATCTCATGGCGGTCAACAATTTATGGTTTCTCCTGCAGGAGATGTGTCTGGCCTTCATTCTCACCGTATGGCCTACGGTTGGCAACAGCTGCCTTGAACAAGGGAATATTGTTATACCAATCTAAGGTTTAAACAAGGTTTTGATTGTCGTCGCTCTACTATGGGTAAGTCACTCAGATTTACCATTCCATATAGCAAGGCGAAAAATAAGAGTAAGTCGGTATGGTGATCAATCCATGTCGCACCCAAATCATTACCTTGTATATGGTTTAGCGAATCTCGCATTCTAACACTCGGTCATCCTCATAAGCATTGTAGAATTTCTCTTGTCAACGAACCAAGTTCAGATAAATCCATGGATTCTGCAAGCCGAACAAACATCTATCATTCCTTCACAACTCTCAGGTTTTGCGTTACTCCTATAAGATCGTCTGTTGATAAAGTCATAATCTCTTACAGGGTTTTTTTCCTTCAGCAAGAGTGTGCTTGCTTCTTGGCAGGTCCTGGAGCCTGTGGGTTATGGCCCATCTCATCACTTGTAAACCTTGAACTCATCATCGGGGGCAACTGATCATTATTCAAACATCCAGCTTCCTAGCATTCTTAGTTCCATCCAATTATATTGTCTCTCTTCCTTCTAAGACGTGATTAATCAGACTCATCATGTAGTTACAATTGCTCCATATTACCAACATTATACCTCCTTTACATCCAATAATACTTCATCCCTTCATATTCTTGGGATATCCCACATATCGAGATAAAACTCGTACTTATTTTGTCCAAAGTCCACTCTGTGGAACATCATTATCTTTTCCAGGGGTCAAGTGTCCTCACAGGGTACTATCACCCTTGAAATACACAAATTCATCCATAGACCATATTTCCCTCGAAAAGGGTTAAAGTCTTTCTTCATAGAGTAACTACTCATAAAATCCAAATCAGTATCAATGATGCTAACTTTATTGATTCTCCAATCTTTATAATCTCCAACATTTCCATTACATGCCTCAACTCAACACCTCAATACTAAAAAAGAAATGTTCCCACTACTACTACTATATTCCTTTTTCGTCCCAACTATTTAGCACGAGCCTCCTTCTCAGCGGAACAATCCCTGGCAAAGTGCCCTGCTTCATTACAGCAGAAACAAATTACTTCTGACAGGTCTCGTGGTTTCCTTGTGATTACATAGCCTCTTTGGGTCCTCGGCTTCCTTTTTGGGCAACCATTGAAGTAGTGCCCTGAATCCTTGCACCTGAAACATGTGATATGACTCAGGTCCTTCTTTGTATAAATTGGGTTGTTCCTGGAATCCAATCTATTTCTCTTCCTGGACTTTTCCGTGCCAATCAGGGCTTCTATTTTCTGTGGGTCATACTCTACTTCCACTATCGGGAATGCTGCTAGATCCCCGTTCAGACAATCCTGGGAGATGTGTCCTTCTTCTCCACATGAATAGCCTCACTTGGTGCAGGGTTTAATTGGGTCTTCTTCGAGTGTGTCCTCCACCTCTTCCCTCATCACATATTCTTCTAAGATTTCCATGAGGTGATGTAGGGTGGAACTCTAGATGGCCGATCTTTCAAGAAATGAGCGGATCCCAAAGAGGAACACGAAGAACACGAGGGGAAACACGAGGGAAAACACGGGAGAATCACTCAAACCAACAAGATTCGATTACACATGTGCTAGATCCACAAAACACAAAGGGAGATACACGATCCAAAGTCAACAAAGGACGATACAAAAGGGTAATCGGGTCTTCTCCGTGAAGAGGGGCCGCAGTCTCTCTCGTGGAGTAGATCCGTAATGGATGAGCAATGCTCTATCTCACATATGAGCTAAACCAATGCTAAACCTAGAAATATGGAGGAGAAGGAGTATATATAGTCTAGGGGGGCGAAGGGGTACACGGGCTTCGGCCCTTTACTGTGTGCAGACAGACGGGATCGGATGTCGGGGCGACGGGCCGGATGTCCGGGCTGGTGGGGGCAGCTTCTGTAGGTTCGGGTGTGTGGCGCCGGATGTCCGGGCTTCTGGCCAGATTTTCAGGCTCGGGCCGGATGTCCGGGCTGGGGCCGGATGCCCGGGGCCTGTAGATGTGGGGAGGCTGGAAGGCTGCTGAGGAGGATGCTCCAGGGGCTGGATGTCCGGGGTCCTGGCCGGATGTCCGGGGCCTGGGAGGTGTTCTTGACTCTTGCCTTTGGTTCTTTTCATCCATGTACTTGGCGACTTGTCCGTCTTCATGTACATCTCCGGGAGGGTCCTCTTGACACCTAATCATGCATAGCATATCGGACTTAGTAGTAGCCATGTCTCGAGTGGGTCATATGTGATATCACTAAGGAAAGAAGTCACCTCGTTCTCGAGAGCTCTAGCTCGTGCTTGTGTCATAGGTCCTCTTGGCTCTTGATGAGATGATGGTAGGTCCATGGGGATGACCGTAGGATGCTGCGCATCATCTCCCCTCCCTTGGGAAAGATCCGACCTCGGATCAAAATCCTCATCACCATGGTACGGGGAGAGATCTTTGATGTTAAAGATGTCACTCACGGAGTACTTGTCGCATGGGATGTCGATCTTGTAGGCGTTATTGTTGTAGCGTGTGAGCACCTTGAAGGGTCCATCTGCTCGGGGTAGGAGTTTGGACTTGTGTTCATTGGGGAAGCGGTCCTTTCAAAGGTGTAGCCACACAAGATCTCCAACATTGAATATCATGGGGTGCTTTTTAACGTTGAGCTTGGTCGCGAGTCATTGTACTTGGCGCTCGATGGTGTGCCTTGTATCTTCATGCATCTTCTTGAGGTAGTTGAGTCGGGCACTCGCGTCCATGTTTGTGCGCTCTTGTAGCGGTAGAGGAAGAATGTCCAATGGGGACAACATGTTGAAGCCGTAGACAACCTCGAAGGGGGACTTGCCGGTAGTCGAATGTCTTGCACGGTTGTAGGCGTACTCAGCGATTGGTAGGCACTCCTCCCACTCCTTGATGTTATTCTTTATCAACATGCGTAGTAGAGTGGAGAGTGTGCGGTTCGTCACCTCCGTTTGGTCGTCGGTTTGAGGATGGTATGCCGAAGAGAACAAAAGCTTGATTCCGAGCTTGGCGCACAATGTCTTCCAAAAGTAACTCAAGAACCTGACGTCGCGGTCCGAGACAATCGTCTTTGGCACTCCATGAAGGCGCAGGATTTCCCTACAAAACAAATTTGCAACATGTAAAGCATCGTCTATCTTGTTGCAAGGAATGAAATGAGCCATTTTGGAGAATCGGTCCACAATAACAAGAACGGAATCCTTGCCATTTCTAGTTCTAGGCAAACCAAGGACAAAATCCATGCTAATATCTTCCCATGGTTGGTACGGAATTGGAAGAGGCATATATAGTCCATGAGATTGAGCTTTAGACTTAGCTTTGCGACATGTAGAGCATCAGTTGGTGAAGCGGTTTACTTCGCGAAACATCTTGGGCCAAAAGTAGTTCTTGGAAAGCGTAGCAAATGTCTTGTCGCGCCCAAAGTGTCCCATTAGTCCTCCGCCATGAGATTCTTGCAAAATCAACAAACGAGGAGAAGACTCGGGGATGCATAGTTTGTTAGCTCTCATTAGATAACCATCTTTGATGTAATAGCGTTCCCTAGGTGTATGCATCAAACACTTGGCATAAGGAATAGCAAAAGTAGGATCATGCTCATACAATTATTTTATGTGCTCAAAGCCAATGGCATTCAATTCAAGTTGAGTAACAAGCATGCATATACGGGAAAGCGCATCCGCCACAACATTTTCCTTACCTTTAATATAGTTGATGACATAAGGAAATGACTCAATAAACTCACTCCATTTAGCATGACGCTTGTTCAACTTAGTTTGACCCTTAAGGTATTTAAGCGTTTCATGATCGGTATGGATGATAAATTCAAGAGGGCGAAGGTAATGTTACCATTCATGCGAAACTCGCACTAAAGTATGGGGTAATTGAGTTGCGCTCCGGAGAGTTTCTCACTAAAGTATGCTATGGGACGCTTCTCTTGCATTAACACACCTCCTATGCCATTACCACTAGCATCACAATGAATTTCAAAAGGTTTGTCAAAGTTGGGTAAAGCAAGCACGGGAGCATGAGTAAGCAAATTCTTAAGCTCATTGAATGCGCTATCTTGAGATGGTCCCCAAACAAAGGGTGCATTCTTCTTGCTCGAAGCATGTAAAGGAGATGCAATGGTGCTAAAATCCTTCACAAAACGACGGTAAAAACCGGCTAAACCAAGAAAACTACGCACTTGTTGCAAATTGGTTGGTTGGGGCCAAGTTTTAATAGCATTTATCATACATTCATCAACATGAACACCCTTAGAAGATACTACAAAACCCAATAAAACAAACTTATCAACACGAAAAAGGCATTTTCCATATTAGCATAAAGACGCTCTTTTTGAAGAGTTTGTAGCACTATGCGAAGGTGGGTGACATGCTCTTTGAGAGATTTGCTAAAAACAAGGATATCGTCCTAGTAGACCACAACAAACTCACCAATGTAAGGGCGAAACACATAATGCATAAGACGCATGGAAGTACCGGGTGCTTCCGATAAACCCATAGGCATGACTAACCACTCATACAAACCAAACTTTGTTTTGAAAGCGGTTTTCCATTCATCACCCTCTTGTATGCGGATTTGATAGTAACCACTTTTAAAATCAATTTTGGAAAAAATAGTGGCACTGCTAAGTTCATCTAGCATATCGTCAAGGCATGGAATGGGGTACCTATAGAGAATGGTGATAGCATTGATGGGTCTACAATCGGAACACATGCAAAAGCTACCGTCTCTTTTGGGCACAAGAATGACCGGTATGGCACAAGGACTCAAACTTTCACGCACATGTCCATGATCTGTGAGATGCTTTACTTGCCTTTGTATTTCTTTGGTTTCTTCGGGGTTGACTCGGTAGGGAGCCTTGTTTGGAAGTGGTGCTCCGGGGATGAGGTCGATGCGGTGCTCGATGCCTCGTAGTGGAGGTAGACCCGGAGGTAGCTCGTCGGGGAAAACGTCTTGGAATTCCTGCAAAAGAGAAGATAACACTAGAGGAAGATTGTGAGAGGTGTTAGCTTTTGGTGCCTCATCTTTGCACAAAAGTACATAGTGTAGGACACATGATGGGTTCTCACGCACTTCTCTCATCTCACGTTTGGTGGCAAAGAGAACTAAGTTTGTCTTTTCGCTAATCGTGGAGGCACTCAATTTGGGCTTGTGGCGCTCACCCTCTTCTTGGTGGTTCGCTCTCTCACTATGTTCTCCACGATGGGTGGCTTGCTTGTCCGCGATCACTTGGCTTGGAGACATAGGGCGTAGCACGTATTCCTTCCCTTTCATCTTGAAGCTATAGTGGTTTGTACGTCCATTGTGGATGACACCTCGGTCAAATTTCCATGGCCGTCCAAGAAGGAGGTGGCAAACGGTCATCGGAAGGACATCACACTCTAAAGTGTCTTCGTAAGCTCCGATATTGAAAGAGACTTGTACTCTATGCTCGACTTGGATGGTGCTGTTGTCGCTTAGCCATTGAACTTTGTAAGCATGCGGGTGCTTCATCTTGACCAATTGGAGCTTGGAACATAGTTCTTCACTTGCTAAGTTATGGCAAGCCCCTCCATTGATGATGACCTTGACAGACCTTCCATTGATGCCGACTTTGGTGTGGAAGATATGGCATCTTTGGTCTTCTTCTTGTTGATGTTGAACAGTCAAGACCTTGGAGACAACAACAGCGGGGCTCGAATCTTCGTCACAAAAGACTTGATCATCTTCATCGTCATTGTTCACTTGCCTGTGCATGGCCACTTGATCAAGGGCTTCCATTTCTCCTTCGCTCATGGAGTCATAGGTTCCGTCGCCGTTGAGTGTCATGGTGCGCTTGTTTGTGCACTCAAAGGATTTGTGGCCTCGGCCGCCGCATGTGAAGCATTTGAAGGAACTCGTCTTGATGGTCTCATCGGTTGGGGTAGATGATGATGAAGCTTTCGACTTGTAGTAGGAGGACGACTTGAGGTTGTCGAAGTTTTGTTGTAACTCGCCTTGTCGCCGTTGCTTGCAGATGGCTTGGTTGATGTAGAAGGTGTCAAAGTCGGTGAAGCTTGATTGTTGGAGAAGCCATAGGAATTGGATGAGAACTTGGCATACTTGATGTCATCTTGCACTTGACATTCCGCTTTGGTAGCTTGATGCACTAGCTCGATGAGGTTCGAGTATGGAGTTGGCGATCTTCTTGATAGGATGATTGTGTCCATTCAAGAAACGTGCCATAGTTTGCTCATCATCTTCCGTGACATTGGCTCGTATCATGGCAATCTCCATTTCCTTGTAGTACTCTTCAACGCTCTTGGTTCCTTGCTTGAGTAGTTGGAGTTTCTTGAAGAGGTCGCGGTTGTAGTAGTTTGGCACAAAACGTGCTCTCATGAAATCCCTCATTTGCGCCCAAGTGGTGATTGGAGGTTCACCTTTGGCCTCTCGGTGCTCAATGACTTGTTCCCACCAAATGAGGACGTAGTCGTGGAACTCAAGGGATGCCAGCGCGATCTTCTTCTCTTCTTCGTAGTTGTGCAAGCGAAATATTTTGTCAACCTTCAATGCCCATGAGATGTACTCTTTGGGGTCATTGCTTCCGGTGAACTTGGGCATAGTGAACTTTAGCTTGCCATATCGTTGCTCTTCATTGTGTTGGGGTTGAGGATTGACAATCTCATGTTGCTCTTGGCGAGGAGGGTTGTCGACCTCATTTTGCTCTTGTCTTGGAGGAGGTCCATTGTCTTCATGCTCTCGATGGACTTGATGTTCTTGTCTTGCATGAGGAGGCGCTTGTCGATCTTGACGAGGAACTTGTGGAACTTGACGATGCACACGTGATTGATAAATCCTTTGTTGAGTTTCGTCGCGAAGTGCTTCCTCTTGTAGGCGAGATTGTCGGCATCGGTTGTCTACGGCTCTACTTGAATATCGAAGTGCACGTTGCGCCTCAAGTTCTTGAGCTTCCCGTAGTTGTTATTCTTGACGTTGTGCTTCGGCGTCTTGTGCATCTTGATGTTGTCGCGCTTGTTCCTCTTGTTCTTGTTGTCGTTGGCGTTGTCGTGCTTGTGCTTGCGCCAATGTAGCTTGGTTTTGACGATGTCGATGCTCTCGAGAGGCGGTGTCGTGTAGAGGATTGCGGTTTGCTTGACGATCTTGACGCACGACACGACGAAGAGTGTTCGATGTCGGTGTACTTGAGCCGGAGATAGTGTCGTCGGATTGTCGACTTGAGCAGCTCCGTCTTGAGTAGGATGACGAGGTAGAAGAGCGGTTGACCAACAAGACGCGAATCTCGTCCATTCTTGCATTGCTCTCTTGCTTTTGTTCGTCGATCTTGTGGTCGAAGTAGTCTCTTGTACGTTGCTCGGAGAGTCACAAGTCGGTGGCGAGATGGTCGATGCGGTCTCTCATTGCTTGTTGCTCTTGATGCAAAGCTCGTTGTGCACCAAAGAGGTGGCTATTGGTGACGTAGGATGACATGTCATCGTCTTGCTCCAAGAAGAGTGGGTTGGTAGAAGAACCTGGCCTATCCATCATTCCAAACAAATATATGTGAGTGGGAGAAAGAGAAGAATCAATACCAAATGTACCTTGACCGATGTTGAAGATGGATCAAAGATCACTCCAATGTGTAACAAGGAAATAGCACAATTGGTACCAATTCTTGCCGGTTTCTCACACCTACACAAGTAAAAGCTTATGGTGGAGCTTGGTTAGGATGTGGCAGATAATTTGATGCAATTGTTAGTGAGCTTCAATAATGTTGGAAAAGATTCGCAAATTTGCAAATGCAACAAGTAGACCAAGTAAGATAAGGTACACGGAACACACACGCAAATAGATAAGTGGGGTTGTGCAACCAAGGGTAAGCCAAAATGTGGAATCCACAAAGATGCTCGTGTTGCACAATACTAGAGAGACGCTAGCACGATTGCACAATAGGCAGATACGAACTTGTGCACAACCTACTAAGCAAAAATGCAACGACTTCTATCCCAAGTATGCTATATGTATGGTATTCCGAGGGGATGATCCAAGATGATCGAGTATGACAATCTTAGTGTTGCATGATGCTATGGTTCTTGCTTATAAGCTCTTTGCTTATCTTTCCCTTTTGCTTAAAAGCTTGTTTGGCTCTTTGTTGTTTGAGCTCTTTTCTCATGCAACGCTTCACGAACCAAGATAACAATTGTGTATGCAATGACAACTTTGTGACACAAGAGATGATACCAAGATATGCACCACGATGATATGGTATGTATGCCATGGGAAGTATGATCACTAATGTGCACAAGTCATGTTGCCGGCAATACTCAAAGGCTAGTCTCGATGGGTAAGCTACGCAAAAGTAAGGCTATGGGGTTATCAATGCAATTGCAAGAAAGTATGATGATATCACGATACCGAGATGATGTTGATGACCAAAATGAAGTAGTCGTTCGTAGTAGTCTGAATCCGTGGTGAAGATGAGCGGCGGTGATGTCGATGTCGAACCATACCTAAATAGCCGAAACACAATAGGACACGGAAACCACAACTCAAATTCTCTAAGCAAAATGGGTCAAAATTGACGGAGTTGGTAGCGGGAGAGCTATGGTGGTGCTATGTGGAAATGGTGGGGTTATGCGGAAGTGGGTGTGGGCACCGGAACAAAATTGGGCGGGGGTTAGGCGGGACACGGAGTGGTGGAGTGAAGTGATGCTTTTAGGGGCCGGATGTCCGGGGTGGCCGGATGTCCGGGCTCTGGATCCATGGACGAACTTGATGAACGCCGCGTGGAGAGGTCAAATCCGGGGCAAAATTCAGAAGATTTTGTGGATGGAAAATGGGGAAAAGTTGGGGGAAAGCTAGATCTACCTGCAACACACGAAATCCGCGGATCAAATCCAACAAAACTTCATCACACCAACAAATCACAAAAAAATCTGGGGCTATTTTTCTAGGGCAATTTTCGAATTTGGGAAGAACACGACAAATCAGGCTAGAAACACAATAGGGAGGCTCCGAAATCGTGATCAACATGGCTCTGATACCAAGATGATGTAGGGTGGAACCCTAGATGGCCGATCTTTCACGAAAGGAGCGGATCCCAAAGAGGAACACAAAGAACACGAGGGGAAACACGAGGGAAAACACGGGAGAATCACTCAAACCAATAAGATTCGATTACACATGTGCTAGATCCACGAAACACAAAGGGAGATACACGATCCAAAGTCAACAAAGGACGATACAAAAGGGTAACCGGTTCTTCTCCGTTTGGAGGTTTTGATGGGGGGTCTTCTCTGTGAGGAGGTCTTGAATCCAAGGGGATCTTCTCCGAAGAGGGGCCGTGGTCTCTCTCGTGGAGTAGATCCATAAAGGATGAGCAATGCTCTATCTCACATATGAGCTAAACCAGTGCTAAACCTAGAAAGATGGAAGAGAAGGAGTATATATAGTCTAGGGGGGCGAAGGGGTACATGGGCTTCGGCCCTTTACTGTGCGCAGACAGACGGGACCGGATGTCCGGGCTAGGAGGCCGGATGTCCGGGCTGCTGGAGGCAGCTTCTGTAGGTTCGGGTGTGTGGTCTTGGGATATGCAGGGCTTGGCGGATTTTCGAACTCGGGCGGATGCGAAATTTGGGGCGGATGCCCGGAACTGTAGATGTGGGGCGGCTGGAAGGCTGCTGAGGAGGATGCTCCAGGGGCCGGATGTCCGGGGTCCTGGTCAGATGTCCGAGCCTAGGAGGTGTTCTTGACTCTTGCCTTTGGTTCTCTTCATTCATGGACTTGGCGACTTGTCCGTCTTCATGTACATCTCCGGGAGGGTCCTCTTGACACCTAATCATGCATAGCATATCGGACTTAGGTAGTAGCCATGTCTCGAGTGGGTCATATGTGATATCACTAAGGAAAGAAGCCACCTCGTTCTCGAGAGCTCTAGCTCGTGCTCGTGTCATAGGTCCTCTTGGCTCTTGATGAGACGATGGTATGTCCATGGGGATGACCGTAGGATGCTGCGCATCATGAGGGATCCTTTCATTGCTTCTTTCTTCTGCTGGATGGTTCGTCGAACCATGGGGTAAATGTGGCACTGAGTAGGGTAGTGGGTAGTCCCTTCACACAAGAAACAAGTAATCTGCTTAGTGGGGCATTCTTCAGCTGGGTGTCTTTCTTCACAACGAGGGCATTCATCCTTGTGTTCTTTATGGTTGTGTCCTATTTCTCCATAGAGCTTGCATGCGCAAGGTTTCTTGATGAGGACATCAATACCATTGTTACACCCACAGCCCCTATTGTTACATATACTGGACCAATTACTAGAGCTCGCGCATGCCAATTAAATTACCAGGTACTTTTGTTTCTTGGTAATGATTCTAATGTGCATGAGAATATGATGCTTTGCGCTAAATTGGATACATTTGTTTTGCTTACAAATGAAGGGCCTAGCTTGGAGAAGGATGAACATTGGAGCAAGAATACGCATGGAGTTGATGGCATGCGCAAGTGGATCAAGAACGGAGTTACAAGTGATGATTTCAGGACTTTGAAGCCACCATAAGGAGTGCATGAAGCCTTGGACGAAATATACAAGATGACACTTCATAAATTTCGTCTAGAGGCTATTCTAGGTGCTGCGTCACCTTATTTTTGGGCCAGACCCATGTATTTTCGAAATACATAAGTATAGGCTGTTTTTAGAGTCCGTATGTGTGGGGAAACAAGAGTTAGGGTTGGTTTCGGACCTCTCCTCCAAGGGCCACGAAATTCCCCCCTCTTCCTCCATATATACAACCCTTAGGGCGTCGTTTAGACTTCGGGTTTTGTTTAGCTTAAAAGTTTGCCATAGCTGCAACTTCGCGTACTTCATTTGTGTTCAACGACCAGACCAAGGCGTCACAGAACCCCACCTTGATCAATAAAGCTTTCCTCTTATATTCGCAATATCCAGATTGCAATCTTAGTTTCTTGCTTGTTCTTCGTTTGCCTGCAGGAAACAGACCTTCGTGGTCAGGTTGATCGTGCTCCGGCGTGGTCAATAACCTCTCGGAGTTGGTTTAGCGATTGCTAAGGCGCGACATCCTCGCACGTTCGTAGTCGGATCGTCAAAGTTGACTTCATCCTAAACGATAGCCACCATCTCATCGAAAGACGGGACACCTTTGCCTCTATCAAGTGGTATCGATTTCCGTGTTGCTCGGTGAGATTTTCCAGCTTTTCGTAGTTTAGATCGAGTCATCCTTCATACCTATAGTCCACTTAAAAAAGCCACAAAAAATAGGGTTAGTTCATCATATCCAAACCAGTCGAGCCTTTGCATAGTCTTTTCGAGTATTTTGCTTTGTTGAATTTGCGGTTGCATCGTCGTGTCTAGTTCTTTGGTCTTAGAGTCTAGTCTTTTAGAGTTTGAGTTACGGTCATAAGTTGTCACGCCGCCGCACCATCATCATCGCCTCGCCATCTACAACCGCCGCTTATTCGCCGATCCATATCCATATACCACCACCAATCCGTATCCATATACCACCACCAATCCGTATCCATATACGGCACCAATCCGTATCCATATACCACCCCAATCCGTATCCATATACCAAAGACCGCTGCCATATCCTACCACCATATATCCACCACCAATCCGAGTTACTTTCATATTAGGTTTGTTTTCGAGGTCCGTTTAATTTCCGTTTCGTGTTTCCTTGCCTGAGTAGGTCTCGGAAAAAAAGAAAAAAAAGTCTAGAGACCCCGGGGCAGTTTTTAGGCCAAAATTTTGGCAGCCGATTTTTTCCCTATCCTGTTTTTAGGCTTTTCTGAGTCTTTTGAGCCACGTGCCATCATAGTGATATTTTGTCGTCGCTGCCCTGATTTCCGAAAAAAAGTCAAAAAAATATTTCGTGCCCATCCTGTCAGTTTGACCTGAGAAGAGTTTTGAGACACTCGCCATTATAGTGATTTTTCGCAAAAAAAAAGAGGAGAGCAAAAAAAAGAGCGCAAAAAAATAGGAGAGCATAAAAAAACAGAGCGATTTTTTTTCCAGAGTGTGCTTTTCCCTTGTTTACGTGCAGCGCCGTGATTTTGTTAGTGTTCTAGGCTCGCGTCCCTAGCACGGTCTAGTCTAGGACCAAGACAAAGAGCGTCGTTGAGTGTTTCTTCAACTTTGCATCTCTGAATTGATTATTCTTGACCCTTTTGCTACCATATTATAAGCCTTCCCAGCTCCACATACATCTACGTCGTGCGTTTGACTCTCCCTGGTAATCGCTCTATCCAAGCTTTGAGAGTTTTGACTACAACGGTTGCCGATCACCACCTGCTGCTGGGTAAGAACTGGTAAGAATTTGAGATTTGCTTGACGGATTTGTGGCACCCACCACCACCTCTTGTTAGTAGTCTGTAGGATCATATTCTTGTGTGTTTCTGTAGCGACCCGACCTCAGACGGTCAAGTCTCTGTGCTTAGGTGTCATCCCTGGATCGGTATGTTGACACACACAGTACTCGAGGATTTATAACAGAGGTAAATCTCATGTATAAAGTAACGTAAATACTATTACCTCAATCCAAAATAGCGGAAGTAACAAGGTTGTGTATTCCCATCAACACCAACGGCAAAGTTGAGTGTAGAAATCAGAACCCTAACGTATCACTTACTTGTCAGAAGATCACGCAACATGAGACGTTGCAGCCACAAAGGGTCAGTACATTGAATGTACTGGCAAATTCACACCATAGGATAATGATGAATAATAACTATCACTACATGCATATTTGGCTGGTGGAAAGCTCTATGGTTATAGTTTTGCGAAAAGCCAATTTTCCCTACAACAAAGGAATATATTTTAATTTAACTATCATGGTGGTTGAAACATCATTGGGAAGGTATAACCCCAACTCAATCCCAATTAAAGTAATTAACAACCCAACAATATTAATTAAGAGTGATGAGATACATGTGATAACTCAAGTACTAGATACTCAAAATTTGTCCATAACCGGGACACGGCTAACCATGATTAGACTGTACACTCTGCAGAGGTTTATGCACTTTTCCCCACAAGACTCTATCGCCTCCGTTGATTTCTCGCACTACATGGTGTTTGAGAAGCGGATGACCGAGACATAGTCTTTCGTAAACATTAACTCTCTACTCGGGGTAGACCATACCAAACCTACAAAACCCACTACTGCCGATCTACCTCTTCAAGAGCTTCACATAACTTACTCAACTATGCTAGAGCCCATAGTAGCTTGTGCGCATTACGGAAGTTTCTAGCATGAATAATCTCAGTTCCCTTTGAGCTTGGGTGGCGGTCCATAGGAAGATCACACGGGTACCCGGGATTTCGAGAAATAAAGCAGACAACCTTTGGGTTCCCAGGTGCCTCAATCCACCAGATGTGTATTAAAGTTGCCACCTTAAAGTAAACCATTAATTAACAATCTCACATCTGTCATGGATGCACTCAAACCCAATCCACGTCACTGAGCATAGCATGGCAATAATAACAACACGTAGAAGTAACTCCCAAGGGTTTGATAGTAACAGGGCAATAGGTTCTACCTCAACTACTACTTCCCAACCCACAAATTAATGACATCCTAATCATGCAATGTTTGAGGATTGAAACTAATGCATAAAAACTGGGTATGAAAAGAGTATGATCAAAGTGTTACTTGCCTGTACTGTTGATGAAGATGATTCACACTCAAAA
Organism: Aegilops bicornis; assembly: GCA_021605145.1. NCBI lineage: Eukaryota > Viridiplantae > Streptophyta > Magnoliopsida > Poales > Poaceae > Aegilops > Aegilops bicornis. The sequence continues at coordinate 286,767,290 of CM038672.1, forward strand.
CTCTTGATAGGTCTACTCGTCACACTCCGGTCAATCTATCATAAGCAATCAATAGTAACCACACATAAGCAATCACTCAAAAGATCAGAAAGAACGAAGAAGACGATTAGAAAAACATCAAAACCAAGCAAATAACTCTTGAAACATAAAACAAATTTCTAACAGTACCAAAATTATATGAATTTGGCCTTATCAGAAATTTTAGGTCAAGAGCTTCGATTTGCAAAATGAATCAACTCAAATGGAGTTATAAAACTCAAGCTACGATCAAACGAAGTTCAAATTCAAATCTGGTCTAATTCAAATTTTAAACTTTCAAAAACATGTTTGAGTTGGATTACTGGATAGAGGAGAACATAACGAAGAAGTGGGCGTTGGTTTCGTTGGATTTGGACTAACGAGTAAAAAGTTGTGAGTGTTTGAAGTCTAGGGGCTAATCTGTAAATAAAATATCCACAGACGGGTCCCTGGCCGAAAATAAAAGAAAAAGAAAAGCTCTACAAAAAGAACGTTCGCTGCCGAACACTAACTGACGAAGACCGTACACTACAGAGGCTAAACCAGCGAACGTCCATTAAATAAAACAAAACGTTTCAGAGAAAAAAAAACACCTCGATCTGGACCGTTGGATCCAAATCGGACGGACGAGGGCAGGTGGCGGTTACCGCGGTGGCTGACGACGTCTGCGGCGAGGAAAACGATAGCGACGGCGGCTCGGATAGTACGGAACGGGTTCGGCTCGGCGGCGCCAAGGCGGAGTAGATAGGGAGGAGCGGCGCAACGGGGCGAGGAGGATGGAGGCGTCGGCGGTCCAGTGTGAGACGGATGAGCGGCGTAAAACGACGGTGGCGGTTTCGGCGAGATGCGCGAGGGGCGGCGGCGCGAGTAGAGAGGAAAAGGGGGGGGTCCGAGCGGCGCTTTATAGGACAGAGGGGGAGCCGTGGCTTGGAGGAGGGGCCGGGTCGGCGTCGGGGTCCGGAGGCGGCACACGGCGTGCACAGACGGGCGGGACTCCCGCTCGGGGGAAGGGGACGGGCGGCGCTCTGGGCCTGCTTGATTGGCTGGGCCTGGGCCGGCCCAGTCAGCGGAAGGAGAAAGGTTTTTTTAAACAATTTTTTCAGAGGACTAAAATATAAAAAAAACAAAATAACTAAAAATGTTATATAGGCATATAATATATCAAAATTTTCAGAAAATTATTTCCTACATCATGAACATTATTCTAGAATCAAATAAAATACACACAAATTCTAATAAAACAAAGAGTGCTTCTGCTCTAGTAAAATCCAGTTAAAATCATTGTAAAAATACCAAAATTAATTCAAATTTATTTCTCCAATTTTCTGATGTAGGGAATCATGTTACCCTATTTTCATATATTTTATTTTTGAAGAAAAATAATTTGGATAAAACTCAAATAACTCCAAATTGAAAATAAATTCAAAAGAACTTTGAATTTAATTCTCTGAAACTGCCAACTCAAATTTCATATGTTTTGAAGAAGTCATTTTATCTTCGCTCGTGAAAATCATTGAGTTGCATAAAGTTCCTGGGTTGGAAATATTTTCCAAATTAAATTCAAATATTTTCAACACCCTTGTCATTTAAATAAATGGAAGAAGTCATGTCATCTTCTCTCCGTGGTTTTGTGGTGAAAATAATTTGAATTCACGGAGATCACGAATGCAAAATGAAAGTTTGGGAAAGTCCTTTTATTCCCTCTCATTTAACTTTCAAACGTTTCGAATTTCACTCAATTTCACACAATCAATCAAATCTATCTATTTATTATAACATTCCAAAATTTAGAATTTTGGGATGTTACAAACCTACCACCCTTAAAATGAATCTCGTCCTCGAGATTCAGAGAGGCTAGAAAGAAATATGTTAGGTTTGGGGTCTTCTCAAAAATCCATCGATCGTCTCCAGGGGTCTCGTGTGCTACCACCCTTGGAAGCATGGTTACGGTTCCTTCAAAACTCATATACTCCATCCTTATTGTTGACAGTGTCGGTCTTCCCAGATCTCGGGAAATTCCATCTCTGGGCTCTTCCGGTAGCGGCATAACCTTTTCCTCATTTCTTTTGTCCTTTTTCCTCTTGGTAAGGTTATTCCGAGATTGGGTCTTCTTAGTTGACAGGTCTGGCGCCAATACCAACTAACTATCAATATCTCATGGTGGTCAACAATTTATGGTTTGTCCTGCAGGAAATGGGTCTGGGTTGAACCTCACCGTATAACCTACGGTTGGCAACAACTGCCGTGTACAAGGGAAAAAAATACCTATACCATTCTAAGGTTTAAACAGGGTTTTGATCGTTGTCTCTCTACTATAGGTAAGTCACTCAGATTTACCATCCCATATAGCAAGGCGAACAATAAGAGTAAGTCGGTATGGTGATCAATCCATCCCGCACCCAAATCATTACCTTGTACATGGTTTAGCGAATCTCGCATTCTAACACTCGGTCATCCTCACAAGCATTGCAGAATTTCTCTTGTCGACGAACCAAGTTCGGATAAATCCATTGATTCTGCAAGCCAAACAAACATCTATCGTTCCTTAACAACTCTCGTGTTTTATGTAAACTCCTATAGAATCGTCGGTTGATAAAATCGTAACTTCTTCGAGGTTTTTCCTTCAAAGAAGAATGTGCTTGCTTCTTGGCGTGTCCTGGGCCTGTGGGTTATGGCCCATCTCATCACTTGTAAACCTTGAACTCATCCTCTGGGCAACTGATCGTTATTCCAACATTCAACTTCCATCTTCCTAGCATACTCAAAATCCATCCAATTGTACTGTCTTCCTTACTTCTATTGGCACCAAACTAAAACGTGATTACTCAGACTCATCATGGAGTTACAGTTGCTCCATAATCAACATTCTACCTCCTTTATATCCAATAGTACTTCATCTCTTCATCCTCGCGGGATGTCCCACATACCGTGATAAAAGCTTATACTTATGAAGTCCATATTCCACTTCGTGGAACATCATTATCCTTTCCAGGGTCAACCGTCCTTACAGGGGAATATTGGCCATTTCTGCATGGCACTTCTTCAACTGGAAACGTGAAACACATCATGAACTCTGAGCAGTCCTTGGGTGACACCAATTTGTTGGCCACTTCTCCCATACGCTCCAAAACTCGGTATGGTCCTACAAATCTCGGGGCTAACTTTCCCTTAACTCCAAATCGTTTAACTCCTCGTAGAGGGGACACATGAAGACATGCTTTGTCTCCAATTTCATAGACTACCTCCTTGCGTTTTTGAGTCTGCATAACTCTTCTTCCTGGACTGAGCTACCTTCAATCTATCTCGATCAACTTTAACATTCTCTTCTGACTCCTTGATCATATTTAGTCCAAACAACTGACGGTCTCCAACTTCATCCCACATCAATGGTGTCTGGCTCCTTCTCCCATACAAAGCTTAAAAAGGGGGCCATCTTCAAACTGACTTGGTAGCTGTTGTTGAATGAGAACTCCGCGTAAGGTAGATTATCATCCCTACTAGATCCATAATCTAGCGCACACGTTCTCAACATGTCCTCCAGAATCTGATTAACTCTCCCAGTCTATCCTACATCTCTACGGATGAAAGGTCACATCTTGAACTCTAGCCTAGTACCCAAAGTGCAGTGCGGTGATTCCAAAACTTTGAGGTAAACTGTGTTCCTCTATCTGATACGATGGTCCTCGGAACTCCATGCAGACCTACGATCCTGGTCAAATATATCTTGGCAAACTTCTCACTTGTATAGGTGGTTTCACTGGGATAAAGTGAGACACTTTGGTCAAGCGAATCAACTACTACCCAGATAGAATCATATCCCGATCAGGTTTTGGGAAACCCGGTAATGAAATCCATGCCAAGCTTATACTGCTTCCATTCGGGTATCGGCATAGGCTGTAGTAATCCGGCCCGGCTTCGATGCTCGCCTTTACTCTCGGCATACATCACCTATGACTACATACTCATAATATCCTTCTTCATACCGATCCACCGTAAACGCCTCCTTCAAATCCAAATACATCTTGGTGTTTCCAGGCGAATCGAGTATGGTGAGTCATGAGCCTCTGAAGTATTAACTTCCTGATCTTTGCATTATTAGGCACATATACACGATCCTCGAACCATAAAGTGTCGTGCTCATCCTTACGAAAACCTTCGGCCTTTCCTTTGCTCATCCTCTCTTTTACCTCAGCAATCTCTTTGTCATCCTTCCGAAGCCATGGATCTTTCCCAACAATGTAGTGAACTTCCATTCTTGCAACAAAACCTTTGGGAACAATCTCCAACGAAGTTCCACGAGATCCTCGGCTAACTCCTTTGGTAATCCTCTGCTTATGAGGGTATTTGTCCTTATTTTCTTTATGGTTGTGTCCTATTCCTCCACAAAGCTTGTATGCACAAGGTTTCTTCATATCCTTTCCATAGGCCTCAACTTCTGGGACATAAGACGAGATCTTTGCAGAGTCAACTTACATTCTTCCCAAGTGGTTACTCCTTGCCATCCATTGATGGTTTGGTACATCCTCCACCAAGTAGCAGCACCTCTTTCAAAGCACTGAAGGGCATGTTGGGTCATCCTTTCCGGCTATAGTGTTATTCTTCATATGACCTTCCATGTTCTAAATCCATCGATGCATCTCCAATTGACTCATCGGTCCAGAAAATACACGCTCATCTCCATTCATTCTCTATTGGGTCCATGGGTTTTGGGGTGTGATAAGAGAGATAGAGAGGGATACACACAATACAAACAATAGTTTTGAAAAGACAGGTTTTATTGTGGCTGTCGGAAAAACATCAAACAAATGACAGCTCACAATCTCGCATCTAACGCAGGTATATAATAGGGGTTTGGGCTTCTAATGGTCAATAAATCTTCAAAGTCATCAAACTCTTCGATTCTTGTTCATGTCTCCGATGGCTTCTTCTGATCATGCTTGTCCTACTCAAGTTCTTTTGCCATCATCTCTGTTGTTGCAAAGTCTCTCGTGGTGTCCTTCAATATTTCTGGAGTTACGTTCCAACTTCTGGATTTCATCAACCTTGACATGAACCATGATCCTACTGTCCTTCAGTTCCTGACAAATCTCCGGTATCTCGAGGTTTAGCTCCTCCTACTTGGCTATTTTAATCTTACGGGACACGGGTTCTTCACGAATCGCTTCCTTGTCAAATGCGGCTTCTCGCAGATCCACCTAAACTTCTTGATGTAATACTCAGATCCGGTGATTCACCAGCTATGTTAAAATCGCATCGCTTATCGACGGATGCTCCTTGACCTTCTACCATCCAATTCTTCCATGCATCTGCACGCTTAACTCCTCATGGTGACAATAGCATAGGCGGGCAATAACACCATGGTTAGCCATGTCTATGCCCATGTTACTGCCATGAGCCTTCATTCCATAATTGATATCTCCTGTCTTAGGGTTTTCTTGACAAAAACTTTGAGTTCTAATGCTCCATGCTCCGGTCTTTCTCCGATACACCTTGATCTCAGGAATTGACAGCTTCCATAGTCTGCCAAGTTCCATAAGGGGTGCCTTCCTAGGTCATACAGATCCGGAAATTCTTCAAAGCCTTCAAATTCTCCTAGTCTTCGGAGTCTTCACCATTGTAGTTTCCGTCATTGTAATGCACGGTAAAAATCCTCTTTATTCCAAAGTTGTCTTAGTTGTCCGATATCTTGTACTTCTTGGAGTGGTCTCATCAGCCGAATCTTCATGTGGTCAAAAGGAGAAAGGGTATAGTCTAACTAGAAAGGAATATTTGAATAAGCTCAGAAGAGAAGAGAGGTAAGAGATCTTTTTGAAAAGAAAGTTGTAGAGGAAATCTTTCCTACGGGCTTGCCATGTGCTCTGATACCATCTTTTAGCGACCCGACCTCAGCCGGTCAAGTCTCTGTGTTTAGGTGTCATCCCTGGATCGGTATGCTGACACACATAGTACACGAGGATTTATAACAGAGGTAAATCACATGTATAAAGTAATGTAAATACTATTACCTCAATCCAAAACAGCGGAAGTAACAAGGTTGTGGATTCCCATCAACACCAACGTCAAAGTTGAGTGTAGAAATAGTAACCCTAACGTATCACTTACTCGTCAGAAGATCACGCAACATGAGACATTGCAGCCACAAAGGGTCAGTACATTGAATGTACTGGCAAATTCACACCATAGGATAATGATGAATAATAACTATCACTACATGCATATTTGGCTGGTGGAAAGCTCTATGGTTATAGTTTTGCGAAAAGCCAAATTTTCCCTACAACAAAGGAATAGATTTTAATTTAACTATCATGGTGGTTGAAACATCATTGGGAAGGTATAACCCCAACTCAATCCCAATTAAAGTGATTAACAACCCAACAATATTAATTAAGAGTGATGAGATACATGTGATAACTCAAGTACTAGATACTCAAAATTTGTCCATAACCGGGGACACGGCTAACCATGATTAGATTGTACACTCTGTAGAGGTTTGCGCACTTTTCCGCACAAGACTCGATCGCCTCCGTTGATTTCTCGCACTACATGGTGTTTGAGAAACGGATGACCGAGACATAGTCTTTCGAAACATTAACTCTCTACTCGGGGTAGACCATACCAAACCTACAAAACCCACTACCTGTGATCTACCTCTTCAAGAGCTTCACATAACTTACTCAACTATGCTAGAGCCCATAGTAGCTTGTGGCTGCATTACGGAAGTTTCTAGCATGAATAATCTCAGCCCCTTTGAGCCTGTGTGGCGGTCCATAGGAAGATCACACGGGTACCCCGGGATTTCCAAAAATAAAACAGAAAACATTGGGTTCCCCAGGTGCCTCAATCCACCCAGATGTGTATTAAAGTTGCCACCTTAAAGTAAACCATTAATTAACAATCTCACATCTGTCATGGATGCACTCAAACCCAATCCACGTCTACGAGCATAGCATGGCAATAATAACAACACGTAGAAGTAACTCCCAAGGGTTTGATAGTAACAGGGCAATAGGTTCTACCTCAACTACTACTTCCCAACCCACAAATTAATGACATCCTAATCATGCAATGTTTGAGGATTGAAACTAATGCATAAAAACTGGGTATGAAAAGAGTACGATCAAAGTGTTACTTGCCTGTACTATTTATGAAGATGATTCACACTCAAAACTCTTGATAGGTCTACTCGTCACACTCCGGTCAATCTATCGTAAGCAATCAATAGTAACCATACATAAGCAATCACTCAAAAGATCAGAAAGAACGAAGAAGACGATTCGAAAAACATCAAAACCATGCAAATAACTCTTGCAACATAAAACAAATTTCTACCAGTACCAAAATTATATGAATTTGGCCTTATCAGAAAGTTTAGGTCAAGAGCTCCGATTTGCAAAAAGAATCAACTCAAACGGAGTTATAAAACTCAAGTTACGATCAAACGAAGTTCAAATTCAAATATGGTCTAATTCAAATTTTAAACTTTCAAAAACATGTTTGAGTTGGTTCACTGGATAGAGGAGAACATAACGAAGAAGTGGGCGTTGGTTTCGTTGGATTTGAACTAACGAGTAAAAAGTTGTGAGTGTTTGAAGTCCAGGGGCAAATCTGTAAATAAAACATTGGTCCCTGGCCGAAATTAAAAGAAAAAGAAAAGCTCTACAGAAAGAACGTTCGCTGCCGAACACTAACTGACGAAGACCGTTCACTACAGAGGCTAAACCAGCGAATGTCAATTAAATAAAACAAAACGTATCAGAGAAAAAAACACCTCGATCTGGACCGTCGGATCCAAATCGGACGGACGAGGGCAGGTGGCGGTTACCGCGGTGGCTGACGACGTCGGCGGCGAGGAAAACGATAGCGACGGCGGCTCGGATCGAACGGAACGGCGGCTCCGGGGCTCGGCGGCGCTGGCGGAGTAGATGGGGAGGAGCGGCGCAACGGGGCGAGGAGGATGGAGGCGTCGGCGGCGGTCCACGGTGACGGAGAGCGGGCGGGCGGCGGCAACGGCGGCGGCGGCTCGGCGAGATGCGCGAGGGGCGGCGGCGCGAGCAGAGAGGAAAAAGGGGGAAGGGTCCGGGCGGCGCTTTATAGGAGAGAGGGGGAGCCGTGGCTTGGAGGAGGGGCCGGGTCGGCGTCGGGGTCCGGAGGCGGCACGGTGGCGGCCGGCGTACTCGGGCGGGACTCCCGCTCGGGGGAAGGGGACAGGCGGCGCTCTGGGCCTGCTTGATTGGCTGGGCCTGGGCCGGCCCAGTCAGCGGAAGGAGAAAGGTTAAAAAAAAACAATTTTTTTAGAGGACTAAAATATAAAAAGCAAAATAACTAAAAATATTATATAGGCATATAATATATCAAAACATTTAGAAAATTATTTCCTACAGCATGAACATTATTCTAGAATCAAATAAAATACACACAAATTCTAATAAAACAAAGAGTGCTTACGCTCTAGTAAAATCCAAAGAAAATCATTGTAAAAATACCAAAATTAATTCAAATTTATTTCTCTCCAATTTTCTGATGTAGGGAATCATGTTACCCTATTTTCCATATATTTTACGTTTGAAGAAAAATAATTTGAATAAAACTCAAATAACTCCAAATTGAAAATAAATTCAAAAGAACTTTGAATTTAATTCTTTGATACTGCCAACTCAAATTCATATGTTTTGAAGAAGTCATTTTATCTTCGCTCATGAAAATCATTGAGTTGCATAAAGTTCCTGGGTTGGAAATATTTTCCAAATGAAATTCAAATATTTTCAACACCCCTTGTCATTTAAATAAATGGAAGAAGTCATGTCATCTTCTCTCCAGGGTTTTGTGGTGAAAATAATTTGAATTCACGGATATCACGAATGCAAAATGAAAGTTTGGGAAAGTCCTTTTATTCCCTCTCATTTAACTTTCAAAAAGTTTGGAATTTCACTCAATTTCACACAATCACAAACAATCAATCAAATCTATCTATTTATTATAACATTTCAAAATTTAGAATTTTGGGATGTTACAGTTTCAATTGCTGCTAACCATGCCAGGATCTCAAGCTGACGAGACTGACTTGGAGAACATGACGAATAAGGAGTTGCATGATAAATTTCAGCAGATGATGAGTGGACAGGTGCAAGATGTGCTAAACAGATTTGAAGAGGCCATGGAGAAGATAGATGGCATGGAGAAGACGTTCGAAACAAAGCTCGATAACAAGTTTAATGAATTGCTCGCGCGTCTTCCACCACCACCACCGGCTGCACCTAACGCACCTCTACAACAACAACAACGACTACCTCCACGTCACGAAACAGCCCGCCGCCGAGCGAGCCGTGTCCCTCTTGCTCTTGGCCAAACTGTTGGTGCTGCTGTTGATTCTTGTGTGACTCCTATTGCTGATGCGGAGGAGGATGATTATGTGGGAGATTACGAGGATGAAGTTGATCAAAATCAGAACTACGTGCAACCACCAGCACCACAACCACCAGGTCGTCCACATGCAAATAATGGCAATGTTAGGGCTCCCCCTCAGGTACGAGATCATGACCATCTCCCTAAACTGAAATTGAATATTCCACCATTTGAGGGTAGATATGTTCGTGATATATATCTTACTTGGGAGTTAGAAACTGAACAACGATTTACATGTTTACAATATCCTGAGGAGAGACGTGTTCTCGCCATTGTTTGTGCTTTCACTAGCTTTGCATGTGTTTGGTGGTGCGAACATTGTAGATTATATCCTGTTCGACTACTTGGGATGCTTTGAAAACTGCTATGCGTACTCGTTGGGTTCCACCATATTATCAACCTGAATTACTTCCAAAATTGCAGCGCTTAAGACAAGGAAAAAAATTCTATAGAAGAATATTATCAGGAATTACAAACTGGCTTGATTAGATGTGGTATTGTTGAGGAGAATGAAGCTATGCTTGCACGTTTTATGGGTGGATTAAATAGAGAGATTCAGACCATTCTAGAGTATAAGGATTATAATAATATCACTCGTTTATTCCATCTTGCTTGTAAAGATGAACGTGAAGTGCAGGATCGACAGGCATTGGCGCGAACTAACTTTTCTGCTGGTCGACCTTCATCATGGACACCACGTGCATCATCTACTTCCACTGCACCGGCACCTCCATCGGCTGCCACCTCCAACCGTGATACAAGAAAGCAGGCACAACCACCACTATCTGCCAAGAGCACACCTGCTGGGCCTACACAGAGCTCTTCTTCTTCCATGGCGTCAACAGGGCACACAAGTGATATTATTTGTCGTCGTTGTAAGGGAAGAGGACATTTCTGAGAGAATGCCAATCTCAGCGTGTGATGATTGCTCACGAGGATGGTGGGTATGAGTCCGCTAGTGACTATGATGAAGAGACTTTGGCTCTTATTACACATGAAGAACACGGTGGAGATGATTACGATCATGACACGCAATACATGGCTTTGAAGATCTTGACGGTATGAATGTTTAGTTGCTCAACGTGTTTTGAGTGTGCAGGTTACACAAGCTGAGCAAAATCAGAGATATAACTTGTTCCATACAAAGGGAGTTGTGAAGGAACGTTCTATTAAGGCGTCATCATAGATGGAGGGAGCTGCAACAACTTGGCTAGCATGGATATGGTGGAGAAGCTTTCTCTCACCACAAGACCACATCCACATCCTTACTACATCCAATGGTTCAACAACGGCGGCAAGGTTAAGGTAACACGTCTTGTTCGTGTGTATTTTAGTATCTCTACATATCTGATTATGTTGATTGTGATGTGGTACCTATGCAAGCATGTTCCTTATTACTTGGTAGACCATGGCAATTTGATAAAATTATGTACACCATGGTAGAAACAATCAAGATACTCTTGTTCACAAGGATAAAAATATTACTTTGCTTCCTATGACTCTGATTCCATTTTGAAAGATGATATTAATAGAGCTAATAAAGCAAAACAGGAGAAAAATAAGAGTGAAAATCAGATTGTGGCAAAAGAATTTGAGCAACAAATGAAGCCTAATAATAAACCATCTAATGTTGCTTACGAAATTAAACGAAAAGTGCATGTTTATTTGCCACCAAATCTGATATTGATGAGCTAGATTTTAGCAAATCTGTTTGCTATGCTTTTGTGTGCAAAGAGGCATTATTTTCATTCGAGGACGTGCCTTCCTCTTTGCCCCTGCTATCACTAACATTTTGCAGGAGTTCGCTGACGTCTTCCCACAAGACGTGCCACCGGGATTACCACCTATTCGAGGGATTGAGCATCAAATTGACTTAATTCCCGGTGCATCGCTACCCAACCTCGCACCATACCGTACCAATCCAGAGGAGACGAAGGAGATTATGCGTCAAGTACAGGAGCTGCTCGACAAAGGTTATATACGCGAATCTCTTAGTCCTTGTGCTGTTCCTATTATACTAGTGCCTAAAAAGGATGGTGCGTCGCGTATGTGTGTTGATTGTAGAGGCATTAATACTATTACTATTCGTTATCGTCATCCTATTCCTAGGCTAGATGATATGCTTGATGAATTGAGTGGCTCTACAATATTCTCCAAAGTTGATTTATGTAGTGGATACCATCAAATTCGTATGAAATTGGGAGATGAATGGAAAACAGCATTTAAAACTAAGTTTGGAGTATATGAGTGGTTAGTCATGCCTTTTGGGTTAACTAATGCACCTAGTACTTTCATGAGATTAATGAGCGAAGTTTCGTCCTTTCATTGGACGATTTGTGGTAGTTTACTTTGATGATATACTGATTTATAGCAAATCTTTGGAAGAACATTTGGAACATTTACGTGCTGTTTTTAATGCTCTCACGTGATGCACGTTTGTTTGGTAACCTTGGGAAGTGCACCTTTTGCACCGGCCAAGTATCTTTTCTTGGCTATGTTGTTTACTCCACGAGGAATTGAAGTTGATAAAGCCAAGATTGAAGCTATTGAGAGTTGGCCGCAGCCCAAAACGGTCACACAAGTGAGGAGTTTTCTTGGACTCATTGGTTTCTATAGGCGTTTTGTGAGAGATTTCAGCACCATTCTGCACCTCTCAATGATCTTACAAAGAAGGATGTGCCTTTTGTTTGGGGTACCGCACAGGAAGAAGCCTTCACGGTATTGAAAGATAAGTTGACACATGCTCCTTTACTCCAACTTCATGACTTTAATAAGACTTTTGAGCTTGAATGTGATGCTAGTGGAAATGGATTAGGAGGTGTGTTATTACAAGATGGCAAACCTGTTGCATACTTTTACGAAAAATTGAGTGGGCCTAGTCTGAACTATTCTACTTATGACAAAGAATTATATGCTCTTGTTAGGACTTTAGAGACATGGCAACATTATTTATGGCCCAAAGAATTTGTTATACATTACGATCATGAATCTTTGAAACATATTAAAAGTCAAGCTAAACTGAATCGTAGACATGCTAAATGGGTTGAATTCATTGAGACTTTCCCTTATGTCATTAAACACAAGAAGGGTAAAGAAAATGTTATTCTTGATGCTTTGTCTCGTCGATATACTATGCTTTCACAACTTGACTTCAAAATATTTGGTTTGGAGACCATCAAAGATCAATATGTGCATGATGCTGATTTTAAAGATGTAATGCAGAATTGTAAAGAAGGAAGAACATGGAACAAGTTCGTTATTAATGATGGTTTTGTGTTCCGTGCTAACAAGCTATGCATTCCTCGCTAGCTCTGTTCGTCTTTTGTTGTTGCAGGAGGCGCATGGAGGAGGCTTAATGGGACACTTTGGCGCCAAAAAGACGGAGGATATACTTGCTACACATTTCTTTTGGTCAAAGATGAGACGTGATGTTGAGCGCTTTTGTTGCTCATTGCACTACACCGTCAAAAAGCTAAGTCACGACTCAATCCTCATGGTTTATATATGCCTTTGCTCGTGCCTAGTATTCCTTGGGAGGATATATCTATGGACTTTGTTTTAGGTTTACCTCGAACAAAGAAGGGAGGGATAGCATATTTGTTGTCGTGGATAGATTCTCGAAAATGGCACACTTTATACCATGTCATAAAAGCGATGATCATTAATGTTGCTTGATTTGTTCTTTTCGTGAAATTATTCGCTTGCATGGTGTGCCTAATACTATTGTTTCAGATCGTGATACTAAATTTCTTAGCCACTTTTGGAGATGTTTATGGGCTAAGTTGGGGACTAAACTGCTTTTTAGTACTACTTGTCACCCCCAAACTGATGGACAAACCGAAGTAGTCAATAGAACATTGTCTACTATGCTTAGGGCTGTTTTGAAGAATAATAAGAAAATGTGGGAAGAATGCTTGCCTCATATTGAATTTGCTTATAATCGTTCATTGCATTCTACTACTAAGATGTGCCCTTTTGAAATTGTGTATGGCTTCCTACCTCGTGCACCTATTGATTTGTTGCCTCTTCCATCTTCGGAGAAGGTTAATTTTGATGCTAAAGAACGTGCTGAATTGATTTTAAAAATGCATGAGTTAACTAAGGAAAACATTGAGCGTATGAATGCTAAATATAAACTTGCTTTGGAGATAAGGGTAGAAAACATGTTGTCTTTGCACCGGAGATCTTGTTTGGTTACATTTGCGTAAGGATAGGTTTCCTAAATTGCGCAAATCAAAGCTAATGCCACGTCTTGATGGTCCATTTAAGGTGTTAGAGAAAATAAATGATAATGCATATAAACTTGAGCTGCCTGCAGATTTTGGGGTTAGTCCCACTTTTAACATTGCAGATTTGAAGCCTTATTTGGGTGAGGAAGATGAGCTTCCGTCGAGGACGACTTCATTTCAAGAAGGGAGGATGATGAGGACATCAATACCATTGTTACACCCACAGCCCCCGTGGCTATACATCTTGGACCAATTACTAGAGCTCGCACACGCCAATTGAATTATCAGTACTTCCGCTTTCTTGGTAACGATTCCAATGTTCATGAGAATATGATGCTTGCCTAAATTGGATACATTTGTTTTGCTTACAAATGAAGGGCCTACCGTGGACAAGAAAGATGAACCTTGGAGCAAGTTCAAGCATGGAGATGTTGGCATGCGCAAGGAGAACAAGAACGGAGTTACAAGTGATGATTCCAGGACTTTGAAGCCACCCTAATGAGTGCATGAGGCCTTGGACGAAATATACAAGATGCCACTTCATAATATGCGTCCATAGGCTATTCTAGGTGCTTGCGTCACCTTATTATTGGGTCAGGCCCATGTAATTTCGAAATACTTAAGTATAGGCTGTTTTTAGAGTCCGTATGTGTGGGGAAACAAGAGTTAGGGTTGATTTGGACCCCTCCACCAAGGGCCACGAAATTCCCCTCTTCCTCCATATATACAGTTCTTAGGGCCGTTTAGACCTTGGGTTTTTAGATTAAAAGTTCGCCATAGCTGCAACTTCGGCGTGCCGTTTGTGTTCAACGACCGGACAAAGGCGTCCACAGAACCCCACCTTGATCAATAAAGCTTTCATCTTATATTCGCAATATTCAGATTGCAATCTCAGCTTCTTGCTTGTTCTTCGTTTGCTCGCAGGAAACAGCCCTCGTGGTCGAGTTGATCGTGCTCGGCGTGGTCAATAACCCTCGGAAGTTGGTTTAGCGATTGCTAAGGCGCGACGTCTCGCACGTTCGTAGTCGGATCGTCAAGGTCGACTCCCACAGAAACGATAGCCACCATCTCATCGAAACATCGGGACACCTTTGCCTCTATCACTAGAGCCCATAATGGCTTGTGGCTGCACATGGAAGTTTCCAGCATGAATAATCTTATGATCCCTTTGAGCCTGGGTGGCACTCCGATAGGATGATCACACGGATACCCCGGGATCTCCTAGGACAACGCTAGATTCCCCAGGTGCCCGGGCAAGCCACTGGTATCCCCAGGGTGCCCCAACCAATCCACCCAGATGTGTATTAAAGTAGCCACCTTAAGTTTACCTTAGTTAATATAACTCTCACATCTTCCATGAACCTCACAAACCAATCCACGTCTACGAGCATGGCATAACAGTATAAGCATAACATATAATCCCAGGGTTGGTAAAAGACAATAGGTTCCTACCTCATCAACTACTTCCCAATACCCACATGTGATCAAAAACCTACTCATGCAATGTTTGAGGGTTGAGACTAATGCATAAAATTGGGTAATAAAGGGGGTATGATCAAAGTGTGAACTTGCCTTGTACTGTTGATGAAGATGATTCATACTCATAACTCCTGATAGTTCTACTCAGCACACTCCGATCAATCTATCGTAAGCAAGCAATTGCATACATAAGCACTCATGCAAAAGAATCGAAGAAAAGATCTCGGGAACTTCGAAAACAAGCAATTAACTCTTGCAAAATAAAACAATTTCTAACAGTACCAAAATTGGCTGAATTGGTCTTATCAGAAAGTTTAGGTCAAGAGCTTCAATTAGCAAAAAGAATCAATTAAATCGGAGTTGTAAAACTCAAGTTATGAACAAAAGAAGTTTGAATTCAAATATGTTTGAAACCAAATTTTAAATTCTCAAAAAACATGTTCAAGTTAGTTAACTGGACAGAGGGGACCGTAACGAAGAAGTGGGCATTGGTTTCGTTGGATTTGGATAAACGAGCAAAAAGTTGTGATCACTTTAAGATCAGGGGCTAAACTGAAAAATAAATAATCGTGGATAGGTCCCTGACTAAAACTAACAGAAAAAGAAAAAAGACTAAATAACGAACGTTCGTTTTCTGAAACAAAACAACGAGTTCACTAAATAACTAAACCTAAAAAAACAGATCTAGGTTTTCCAGAAAAAACCAATCTAGGGTTTCAAAAAAAAAACCCAAAGAAAAACTTGCGGCTTTTACCGGCGGTTTCCGGCGGGTCATCGGCGGCGGTGGAGTACGGTGGCGACGGGCGAACGACGGCAGCTCCGGTCGGCGGCGGCTTCTTGGCGCTGTGGTGAGTGCGATGGCGGTCTTGGGTGGCTCTGTGGCGGCGGCGAGATGCACAGGTTGCGGAGGAGGAGAGAGAGGCCGGGGGCGGCTTTATAGGAGGGAGGCGGGGTGGTGGCGTGCGGGAGGGGCAAGGCCGCGGTGTCCGGGACGGACACGACATCCAAGGCGGCGCGGCGGCGTGCGGAGTCCCGCCCGGGATCGGGGCGAGCGGCGCTGGATGGGCCGCGACTTGGCTGGAGCTGGGCCGGCCCAGTCGGCGGTAGAGCTTTTCTTTAAAATAATTTTGCAGACAAAAATAAAATAATAAAACGATATAAAACAAAATATACTATAGGCATATAATATATCAAAATTTTCAGAAAGAGATTTTCTACAACACGAACATTTTTCTAACGTCAAATAAAATCCACAACAATTTAAATAAAGCAAAGAGTGCTACTGTTGCAATAAAACCCAATAAAAATCATTTTAGGAAATACCAAAATAATTTCAAATTTATTTCTCTCCATTTTTCTACTGTAGGGAATCATTTTACCCTATTTTTCATATATTTTATTTTTGGAGAAAAATAATTTGAATATGATAGAGGCGAGGTGTCCCGTCTTTCGATGAGATGATATCTATCGATTTGGTGGAGACGACTTTGACGATCCGACTACAAACGTGCACGAGGTTGCGCCTTAGCAATCGCTAAACCAACTCCGAGAGGTTATTGACCATGCCGGAGCACGATCAACCTGACCACGAAGGTCTATTCCTGCAAGCAATCGAAGAACAAGCAAGAATATGATAAAGCAATCTGAATATTGCGAATATATATGAAGTGTTGATAAAAGTGGGGTTCCAAAAGCGGTCTTGGTCTGGTCGTTGGACACAAACGAAGTACACGAAGTTGCAACAATGGCTAACTTTTAACTAATTAAAACCCAAGTCTAAACGATGCCTTAAGGGCTATATTTATAGGGAAAAGAGAGGGGATTTTGTCCACCCTTGGCAAGGTGGGACTAAAACACCTCCTAAGTCGTTTCCCCTACAATATGGACTCTAAAAATAGATTACGTAGGCCTGGCCCAAAATAAGGTCGCGCCACACCAATAATAAGCTATGGACGAAATTTATGAAAGGCCATCTTGTATATTTCGTCCATCTTCTTGTATGTCATCATGGTGGCTTCAAAGTCCGGAAATCTCCACTTGAACCTCGTTCTTATTCTCTTCGCACGCACCTTCATCTCCGTGCTTGACCATGCTTTAACGTTCAACCTTCTTGTCCGTGCTAGGCCCTTCAATTGCAAGCAACACAAATGTATCTAAGTTAGGCAGCATCATATGCTCATGAAAAGTAGAAACATTACCAAGAAACGAAAGTACCTGATAATTTAATTGGCATATCTGAGCTCTAGCAACTGTTCTAAGAGGTAAAACAACAGGGAATATGGGTGTAACTGTGGTGGCCATGTCCTCATCATCCTCCCCTTCTTGAAAACAAAGCCGTCCTCGGCGTTGCTTAATCTGAAATCTGGCTAACAAAAGAGACAAGGTGTACACGTTGTATATGTATATGTCATCCATTTTTACTGATCTCAGTTGGGGCACATGTGACACAATTATACAAGAGCACCCTTCAAACGTCGTGAAATATAAATCCAATATATTATCACAAGAAGTCAAAGGCATGAAAATATTGCAACTTAGTTTGCACATATAAGTGAAGCTCTTATTCATATCAAAACATTGACAATGCTTATCATTAAAACATCCTAACATTGATGAATCATCACCAAGATTAGAGGTCATATCAAAATGATTAAACATTGGCACAATTATTTTCAAACGTATTTGATCCAAATATGATTTATTCCTTGATTCACATGATTCTTTTGCGTTAATAGTTAATTCAATGGGTTCACTCAAAATTGTTTGATCACATGGCAAAGCCAAATCATGAACATAGTCCTCTAAAATAGCTAGTGTGATCAAAGTAGTGGGTAGCTCATCGCATGGTTCATTTAAATTAACAAGGCATTCATCATACTCATGTGGAGTTGGAAGATCGGTACCTTTGTCATTACCTCTTATGATCAACAAAGATGATATAGGCACTCTAGGTGGCGACACGGCACATGGTGGAGGTGATGTAGTGCTCTCAACAATGGATGTTGTTTTCATAGGAGACGCAGTGGTGGAAGGAAAAACCGTTGTAACTCTTGGGATTTGCACCTTCCGCTTGTTTGTCTTGTGGGCAACACATCTTGTTATCTCCTGTTCAGCTTTGCAAGCAAGACGAAACAAACGGTCCATAGGATAACATGTTTCATGAATTAGTATATCCTGAATGTCATGGTTTAATCCGCCCCAAAATCTATCCATAAAATCTTCTTCACTTTCTTCTAAAGAGGAATGCAACAATGTAGTTTGTAAATCATCATAATATTTTGTTACGGTGTCACTACCTTGTTTTAAATGTTGCAACTTTTTCATCATGTCATGAGTATAATAAGCGGGGACAAATGTATGTCGCATGGCAAGTTTCAAATCATCCCAAGTAGTAGGTATATAATCAGGGTGTAACCGACAATATTAATTCCACCAAACTAAAGCATAACCGGTGAAAGAACCAACCGCAACCTTAACTTTTTTATGTTCATCAAAATTATGGGAAGCAAATATATTATTTATGTCGAACTCGCATTCAATATATAAAGCAGGTCTAAAACGGCCATTAAATGGTGGTATGGAAACATTAACCTAATCATGTGCATTTGGATGTTTGTGCACCTCTCGTGACGGTTGTGGTATTTGCATAGGTGATGGCACGTCTCCCACGATCGACAAACCCCATGAATTGACTCTAGATCCTGTCATGATTAGTAGAAACAAGAAACAAAATTCAAGAATAATGTTCCTATGAACTACTAGGATGTGGTGGTAAAGCGCTCACAGTAAGCAAATATCAATATCTTACAAGTTCTTACCAAGCAGTAGGTGGTGATAGGCAACCAGCGGTGTCAAATAACTCTGAAGATTGTGTAAAGCGATTGCCAGGGGAACGTACGTATACACGGTGCAGAAATATGTGGAGCTGGGTTGGCTATATATGGTAGCAAAATATTAGCAATAATCAATTCAGAGATGCAATGTTGAATAAACGCTCAACGATTTTGTCTTTGGTCCTAGGCTAGACAGGACTAGAGACGCGAGCCTAGAACACTAATGAGGTCATCACAGAGCACAACTAGCATCAATGAAGGATACTAAGTAGCTCTCGACAAAGAAGATATAAGTGAAGATCATAACGGCAGAAAGATAATGATAAAAACAAGCGCCAAGGTGATATACAACAACTCTCTCCAACTTTCCTCTTGAAAAGTTTGAGCCAATTTTATGATAACTTTTTTCAAAGAATGCTACTAACTCAAGCTTTCCAATGCAAAAAGAATCACTCAATTCCGAATTGATATGAGGAGTCAAAGAATTCTAAAACTAGCCTGAAAAACTGGAATAAGGTGTGTCCCCGAACTTCGAGGGCAAAAAGACCTATTTAGAAGACGATTTTGAGGTGTCAAATATTGAAATAGCCTCTGCAACTATTTAGATGCGTCTCGTTGCTAGCTTTTATTTGAGTACTCGCGGAGCCTAAACGGACTTCATATGAGGAAGTTATGCCTGTTTTACTGAACAGTGCACAAAACAGATTTCAATCCGAATTCAACTACGAGATTGAGTCTAGATAGATCCGAATTTTGTTTTTTCTTCTCTCTTATTTTTTTCCTCACACTTTTTTTCTTTTTCTTTCTCTCTTTTCTTTCTCTGTCTTATTTTTCTCTCCCTCTTTCCAAGACAAACTAGATAAGATGAAGATTGGATCAACCGAATATGTGAACGACCTCAACTATGATTGTGACAATGAACTATGGGTAGCACGTGGTGGAAATTGATGGATGGTGTGGTGGACAGAGGAAGGGATAATGATGTAGCGGCGACGTGAGTAATGTGAACAGAACTCAAAACTCTAAACGAACTAGACAGTAAGACCAGCAACTCAACACGACGATGCAACCGATAATTCAATAATGCAAACAATAAAAAGAAAATTGCAAAGGCTCACACTGGCTTGGACAAAAGGATGAATAAATCTAACTTTTTTGTGGCTTTTTCTTGGATAATAGGTAAGAAAATAAATCTAATCTAGGGGAAACTGGAAATTCTCACCGAGCAACATGAAAACTGATACCACTTGATAGAGGCAAGGTGTCTCGTCTTTCGATGAGATGATAACTATGGATTTGGTGGAGACGACTTTGACGATCCGACTACAAACGTGCACGACCTTGCACATTAGCAATCACTAAACCAACTCCGAGAGGTTATTGACCATGCCGGAGCACGATCAACCTGACCACGAAGGTCTATTCCTGCAAGCAATCGAAGAACAAGCAAGAATATGATAAAGCAATCTGAATATTGCGAATATATATGAAGTGTTGATAAAAGTGGGGTTCCAAAAGCGGTCTTGGTTTGGTCGTTGGACACAAACGAAGTACACGAAGTTGCAACAATGGCTAACTTTTAACTAATTAAAACCCAAGTCTAAATGATGCCTTAAGGGCTATATTTATAGGGAAAAGAGAGGGGATTTTGTCCACCCATGGCAAGGTGGGACTAAAACACCTCCTAAGTCGTTTCCCCTACAATATGGACTCTAAAAATAGATTACATGGGCTTGGCCCAAAATAAGGTCGCGCCACACCAATAATAAGCTATGGACGAAATTTATGAAAGGCCATCTTGTATATTTCGTCCATCTTCTTGTATGTCATCATGGTGGCTTCAATGTCCGGAAATCTCCACTTGAACCTCCGTTCTTGTTCTCTTCGCACGCACCTTCATCTCCGTGCTTGACCATGCTGCAACAATCAACCTTCTTGTCCGTGCTAGGCCCTTCAATTGCAAGCAACACAACTGTATCTAAGTTAGGAAGCATCATATGCTCATGAACACTAGAAACATTACCAAGAAATGAAAGTACCTGATAATTTAATTGGCATATCTGAACTCTAGCAACTGTTCTAAGAGGTAAAACAACAGGGGATATGGGAGTAACTGTGGTGGCCATGTCCTCATCAGAATAGAACCAAATAACCCCAAATTGAAAAAAATAATTCAAAGGGACTTTAAATTTGATTATTTTAAACTCCCAACTCATATTTCATATGATTTGAAGAAGTCATTTTATCTTCTCTCATGAAAATCATTGAGTTGCATGAAGTTTCTGAATTTGAAATATTTCCAAATGAAATTCAAATCTTTTCAACAACCCTTTTCATTTATTTAAATGGAAGAAGTCATGTCATCTTCTCTCTAGGGTTTTGGGATGAAATAAATTTGAATTCATGGAGATCAGAAAGCAAAGTGAAAGTTTTGGGAAAGTCAGTTTATTTCCTCTCATTTAACTTGCAAAAAGTTTCAAATTTCACTCAGTTTCACACAAGCAACCACACACAATCAAGCAATCAACCAAAACTATTTGTTTAATATAACATTCCAGAATTTAGAATTTTGGGATGTTACAGGTGTGGATCATTGTGGGATTCCATATCAAAGTTCGAGCAGGTGCGTACACACTCCCACCGGCTTGAAGTGAGGGGGCTACACGCATCTTGGTGTAGTGCGTTTTCGGTTTGCGAAGCATGTGCCATGTCAAAGTTGTGCATTGGGTATTCAAACATCACATAACACACGGGCGCATGCACGCCGTGTGCCTCTCTCTATGGGCCCATGAGGTCATCATCGACCAGTAGAATGTACAACGAGAGAGAGGTTAATTCGACCAACAAGGATGGTTCTTTTTTGGTTTGTGTTACGTATATACACGGTATAGGAGTATGTACATGCCAAAGAGGGGGCAACATGAATGCTCTATATATATGCGTGTCATAACCTCGCTCCATGTGGGGACTTTCTGGTTCCTGAGGCAGGTGCCACATCAAAGTTGTACATTATATTGGTATTCAAACATCATGCAATACCATGCAGGCGGTGGTTGCCCTATATATGGGAACTCACTCGCGTGTGGTGCTTCCATCCGTGGGCATGCGAGGTTGTCCTTCATCACTTTGACCCACTGAGAGAGAGAGAGAGAGGTTAATCTGATCATCAAGGAATGATTCTTTTTTGGTTTGTGCTATACAGTAGAAGTACATATATATATCATGCGTCGAATGGGGCGTACATATAGCACATACCACGCGTCATGAACCTCGCGCTCTCTATGGGGACTTTTTAGTTTCCTATATACGTGGTGCCACATCAACTTTGTGCATTGCATATTCAAACATCACACAAACAGCTCTTTGGGCCACATGCAGATGGTGGTACGTAGTCCTGTATAGGATGATTACTCGCGCGCAACGTACGCTTTGCTTCTGTGTTGGGCCCACGAGTTCGTCGTCCATCACTTTGACCCAGCGAGAGAGAGAGGTCCATTTGATGAACAAGGAGGATTAATTCTTTTAGGGCTGTGTTACTAGGTGTATATCTAGTACGTGTCAGGGGGGTGACCAGCTTGGTCCATCACTTTCACCGACAGCGCGAGAGAGGTTAACTAATTTGACTTAGGAGGGGATTAGTTTTTTGTTTTGTCTTGATATTGATGATGGCGTGAGATTACATATATATAATAGCTCATCTATACACATGAATCCATCCCACTAGATCGAAGGGGGAGGGGGGCGAGCACACGACACGTCATGAACGACCTCTTGCTCTGTGTGGGGACCTCTGCGATTTTCAACACATGCACCACATTAATGTTGTGCATTGGGTCGGGTATTCAACACATATGCATGCATCACACACCTCCATAAATATGTTCAGGACACACGCATGCAATAATGGTTGCCTTTGGACACACTCTCACTCGCTTGGTTTTGGGCGGCAGGCCTATATATATTTGTGGGCCTACATGGACGTCCATCATTTCGACCAACGACAAGAAAGGTTACCAGGGTGGATTCTTCTTCTTTGTTTCGAGTTATCGTATAGTAGGTTGACCCATTCCAAGCCTAATTAAGTTTGAGCGCATGCTACGCGTCGTGAACCCTCGCTCGGTGTGGGGATTTTATGGTTCCAAAGCATGGTGCCACATCAAATTTCCGCATTGGGTATTCAAACACCACACACACCACTTCCATATACATACTTGGGCCACATGCACAGAGTGGGTTTGTCTTCATATAGTACTCCCTCGAGAGGTTATTAGCGACAAGCTAGCCCATTTTGTGGGGCCGTGTGGACATCCGTCACTTTGACCAACAACGAGCGGGGAGAGGTTGTATGACCAAGTTGGATTCTGCTTGGTCCGTGTTACAATATGTCTTGGTGAGATGCCCTCCCCCCGAAGTGTGTGTGTGTGGGGATATGCCCACTTCCATATATATGATGGACTCCTATAGGTTTTGTGTTACGGCAGGGTGAGATTTCAGACCTAGCTATTTGGGGGCATGCATTCATAGCTAGGATTCCCTTACGACCGTCACGAAGTGGGGTTCGAAGAGGGCGGCTGACTAGCAATACCATGCTTTTGTGCGACAGGTGCCACATCAAAGTTGTGCATTGGGTATTCGAACATCAAACCACCCTTTTCATACATATATTTGGTCCACATGCAAGTCTGTTCGTGTTCTGACCCTCTCCCGCGTTATTCTTTTTGCCAAATTTGTAAACAGCACACAAGTTGGATGTAGAAACCGTCTGCGAGTGGGTACGCAACAGACATGGTTCAGTCAGACTACCCGTATGCCACGCCCATGCCCTGCAGTCCCTCACATCAGCACAGTTGATTGGGCTCCACGAGGCTTGCCTCCTGGTCTCAAAAATATCTACTGCCTCGTAATCTCGAAAATATCTACCGCCTGGAAGGTTTTTGTCTGATAGCACACGATTAGTATGTGCGGACCGTGTGCAATGTCTGTTACTCCCGCTCTGCTTTAGTCCCTTGATTCAAATTTTTAGTAGCCCCAGCATTTTACTCCCGCCTCTGCATCCCTCGCAATCTCAAAAATATCTGCTCGCCCTTGATTCAACTTTTCAGTTGCCCCGACATTTTACTCCCGCCTCTGCATCCCTCGCAATCTCAAAAATATTTGCTCGCTCTTGATCTAAATTTTCAGTAGCCCCGCCTTGTTACTCCCGCCTAGTAAAATTTTCAATTGCCGCGGTATTTCCTCAAACACCACCTTGCCCCCCTCCACACACACCACACACTCCCCAAAATCTCTGCTCACACAGACACACACCACCCCTCCCTCGCTCGAAACCATTGGTACACTGCGCCCGCTGGCGCCCGTCTGGCCTTGGTCGTCATGGCTCACGTCACGTGAACCACGCGAGGTGCCCCTTGCATAGATATCTCCGCTCCTCTGGAGCCAGCCTAGGGAGGCCGCCCCCAGGGAGGTCTTGGTGTTGTCCGCCTCGCGAGGCTTGGCCCCTCGCGAGGGTCTTGAGTCGTTGTCGCCAGATGTCCGGGCTGCACTGGGTCAGCAGGAGCCACGCCAGGCCGCAGGCAGCAAGTCTGCGCACTTCTGCCCGAGGATACCGATAGTAGCCCCCGGGCCCAAGGAGCGCTCGAACGTGGCTTCGAGGTGAAGCCAAAGGGCAAGTGTGGAGCGCCGTGGGCCCCAACCACCTGCGGCCTTGGTCGACGTGTGGTGATTTACGAGACATGGGGCCTCCGCTTCCCCATGCTGCATCTGCAACCGTTCGACTTGACGAGTCCTTGCCGCATGCAGAAGAAAAACCATCATTACCTGCGATCGTGGAGGCCGGCGGTTGGGCTCCTTCTGGCTATAAATGAGGAGGGGGGCGGAGCCCCAATTGCTCATCTCCTTCTCCACTCCGCCTGCTTCTTCTTCTTCCTCTTTGCTTTGTCGTCTTGCTGCGACACCCATGGCACCGATAAGAAGATTCTCTACCGCTGAGAAAGGGAAACCCCCCCCGTGAAGAGCAGGGGTCACTTCCGCCGAAGAAGAGATTGGTCCGCACCCGCGACATCGTCATGAGGCCGGAGGTGACGAGGCCTTGGTACGAGCGCCTCCTCCTAGCTACCTGCTGCCCTTGTATGCCCGAGGGCAAGGCTCCGGAGGAGGAGGCAGCGCCCCGCGCCGCTCGCACCACGGCCATGGTGTCCAGGCCGTGGTGGCACGTGCCGCCGGCCCATGAACTCACGCCGAGGGCTCCTCGCGCGAGCTCGTGGTGTGGGCGGTGATGCCCCCGCGCACGTGGATCAGATTTCCGCTGTTCTTCACTGAAGAGATGTCGTCGAGGGGGCCGCTCGAGCTATGGTTGCAGCATGCCGAGTTCAGCACCCGGTGACGGGGGCGGAGGTTGAGGTCGTCTCCCGGGAAAGATCTTCATGACCCGTGGATGCGGCGAGGTCGCCCGCGCCTGCCGCGTGGAGGGGCCCCTCACTATCCATTTCGAGTACGACGGCGCCTCCATGATGTTCTTCAAGGCCTTCGACAAGGAAGGCTGCCGCCTAGAGTGTTGCCCTGGAGGGGGTCGCCACGACAGTTAGCCGGCAAAAGCGCCGCCCGCCTTGGTCTCGCTGATAGCTCCTCCAAAGAAGAACGACGGGCGCTCGGGAGTCAAGCGACTCTCTTGAGCCCGACGATACTCCAGAGATGAGCGACGACAGCTATGTGCCCCCGAGCTCTCGTCGTGCTCGGAGCGCAGCAACGGCGTCTGCTCATCGTCGTCATTGATCTGGATGGGGTTGGCGTCGGCCCCTCGTGGCCCATTGTTGATGATGGCATCGGCGGCGACGTCTGTAGGTATGACTCCTGGAAGCCTTCTTCTTTTGTTCCCTGCGAGGAATCGAGATGAACTCCGCAGGGGTGTGTAAAGAATCTGTAGTGCTTTTGCATCAATGTTATTCCCATTATGAAATTCATGATTGTGCGTCTTGCTTTGGCATTGTCCCTCCTTTTCGTCCTCGTGGTAGCTTAATGCTCTACGCCGACAGGTCCCAGTCCCCAGGCAGGCTCAGTCGTCGCTGGTGTGCCAGGTCGCGATGCCGTGGTCAAGGCCAGGAGGTGAGCAGCCCAAAGTCCGGTAAGAGCTCCTGAGGCGCGATGCCCAAGAGGTCCCCCTTGGCATGAAGCAGCTTCCTAAAGGCAGAAAAGGAAGGCGGCATTCCCTGAGCAAGGTTACAAGAGTCGAAAATCCTGAGCCGCGGTGCTGGGCCAACTTGAATGCATGACTTACCTTAGCGAGCCTGAAGTGATTCATTGCGCAGCGCCCGAATTGCACGTCGGCGGTGGTGGTATGGCTAGGTTAGGCCCGCGGCAGCATCCCTCCTTTTCACGCTCTTCTAAGTGCTTTGCGTCCTCGGGTCCCGACCCTCGAGCGAGATCAGCCGCCGCTGGTATGCCAGGTCGCGGTGCCGTGGTCAAGGCCAGGGGTGAGGGCCGGAGAGTCAGTGAGAGCTCCTGAGACGCGATGCTCAGGAGCCCCCTTTTAACGCGCAAGCGAATTGCATGAGAAAAGGAAGGAGCTGGCAGTGCCGCCCGTAGTTAGGCTCCGGAGACTACTGTAGGTTAGCGCGAGGGGAGAATACAGCTTGCAATCGCGTTTGCTGCTCTGCCGCTGGTCTTTCCGCAAGAAGATGAAGGCACCGAGGGACTGGTGAGGTGACGTGCGCGGGGCATGCCGCGAGCCAGAGCTCGACCACTCAGGTTTGTCAGCGTTGCAGGGACGGACCCGAGCACAAGCGCCGTGCCAACATGTGTAGCATGTGTAGCCCCCGTTGCAGGATGAGCAGGAGGTCGGTCAGCAATACGGGTGGCCGCAAAGGGCCACGGGCAAGCGGGTTATGATCGCAAGGTAAATCATGCAAGGAGGCAAGCTAGTTCAAATATATGCAAGAACGATACATGCCACATGGATGGACCCATGCGGCCTAAGGATGATGTAGCCCGAGGGGTGCCTATCGGTGTCAAAACTGGCGGATCTCGGGTAGGGGGTCCCGAACTGTGCGTCTAGGTTGATGGTAACAGGAGACGGGGGACACAATGTTTACCCAGGTTCGGGCCCTCTCTATGGAGGTAATACCCTACTTCCTGCTTGATTGATCTTGATGAATATGAGTATTACAAGAGTGGATCTACCATGAGATCGTAATGGCTAAAACCCTAGAAGTCTAGCCTGTATGACTACGATTATGATCGTTCGCCTCTACAGACCTAACCCTCCGGTTTATATAGACACCGGATGGAACTAGGGTTACATAAAGTCGGTTACAGAGAAAGGAATCTTCATATTTGGTCGCCACGCTTGCCTTCCACGCCAAGGAGAGTCCCATCCGGACACGGGTAGAATCTTTGGTCTTCGTATCTTCACAGCCCATCAATCCGGCCCATGGCTAACAGGCCGGACGCCCGAGGACCCCTTAGTCCAGGAGTCCCTCAGTAGCCCCCTAACCAGACTTCAATGACGAGGTGTCCGGCGCGCAGATAGTGTTCGTCATTGCAAGGCAGGTTCCTCCTCCGATGATTTCAAAGTGATGTATTCGGCTTTCCATTTAATGTCATACCCCTCAGCTTCTGTGTATCAACAACTTCAGCTTCCACATGTCAAGCGAATGCGAGAGGTTAGGGTGTTTTTACATAGAACACCCCGGCCATGTAGGGAGGAGTGTCTATTTAAAGAGATTGGATCTCAGATCCATCCAGCACCACTTGGAAGAAATCTTCGGAGCTTGCTAGAAAAGACCACTCCAACATGGCTATAGCTCCCAGCTCCTCCTCCCGCTCCTACGGCCCAGAAAAAGGCGATTGGGAGAGATGTTCCGTATCCCATGGTCAGCTGGTGAAGCTGCAAACACAGGGATTTCTTCCCCCCGCAGATCTGGTCCCTGTTCGGGTAGGATTGACCTCCTTCAATGACGGGGCCCAGGCCGAGAACTTCCCCAATCCATCTGGGGGGAATGAGTGTGCTTTGTTCCCTATTTGCTAAGAGGTGTCATATTTCCAATTCATCCATTCCTCTGAGGGCTTCTAGAGTATTATGGCCTCCAACAACACAACTTCACTCCCGCCTCCATCCTGCATATCGCGGGTTACGTCGCTCTTTGCGAGCTATTTTTGGGTTCTGAAGCCCATTTTGAATTGTGGAGAAAGCTATTCTGTCTTGTCCCGCGTAACAACGAGGGATCCATATTTGAAGTGGACGGAGCCGAGGTATGACGCATTGCCGAGACTGGATACCTGTCCGGCACACCAAAGAAAGCATCCAAATAATGGCCTTCCGAATGGTTCTATATCGAGGACGCCGCACTTCCTGACCCAGTTCGGAGGGGTCTTCCCGAGTTTACAAGAGTTCCTTTGAAGAAACGCCACAGCTGGCGCCCTCGGAGCCTCGAGGAGGAAGATAGTGCGGAAGTTCGTCAACTCATGAGCAAGATAAAGACGCTCCGCCCAGTCCGGATTATCAATAGTCAAGGTAATGGCGACTTCCATAGTGCGGGGGGTTCAGCCACTCCAATACAGAGGGCTTCCCATGTGGCACTACAATGGGGAGGATGACGCCTCCCGCTGCGGCCGGAAGGGTCCGGACACCCCCGCCACTCTGGCCAAAATATTGGCTGAAGAGTTCAAAGGGGAGGAAGAGAAATTTCTTTGTATCAAGCACGGAGATGGATTTTCCATGTACAATCCTCCTAGCTGGGTAAGTCCCAACCCCTCTACTCTACTCACTCCACTCCCAGAGCCACTTCCAATGAATATTAATCCGTCCATTCATAACAGCACTGGCGAAAGATCTCCGAGGGGCTTCATAGACCTGCCCCACAGCCAGAGGGCCACAATCGGGACCTTGACCCTGGATTCGAAGAGGATCCGGATATATTCGTGGTGCTCGAGGACGGGGTGTTTTACCAGGAGAGCTATGACGGCACAGAAATGGCCATTACTGCCGATTATCCTGGTCTTCTCCCTGCTTCCCACGTAAGTAATCATGAGACATCTCCTTCTAAAGAGTTCCCTTGCTCTGCCTCACCCACTGCATTGTCCCAAGCTCAAAAGGGGAGGCGTTCGACGCGCCATGCTACCCAATAGGCAACTCCAAAGAGAGCGGCCCCCACACCGGGCAAGCCTTCAAAGAGGAAGGCGAACGAAGGCACGACTGAGCCTTCATCGAAGAGGTATGGATTTGTAAATATGCCCCTTCGCAGTCGCATCCAACAGTGACTTTTTCGTTTGTCCTATATCAGGAAAAGAGTTCACCGGACTATGTCTGGGGGTCCGGCCGGTCATACTCCCAACAGCCAGGATCCAGATCCTGCTGCGAAGACAGGGGCTGATATGGGGGCGAGGCCAGATTGTTCCTCAGTAGAGGATTCGGATGATGTATCCGTCACGAACTTGGAAGTGGAGAGCGCCATGAATCATCGGCATCGGAGGGCCCTTTTACGAGACCCCAACTTTTCAGAAGAGGCATTAAATGCCTTCAGCTCGGCTAATGCATACATCTGAGCTGCTCGAGATGGGCTTACCAGAGCCAGAAATCAACATTTAAAAATTGTGCAGGTAAGTTTAAATTGTTCCAATATGATAATCATATACAAGTAGCCCCCGAGACTTGAATCAGTTGATATAACTGATTTAATGATCATTGTACAACCAGGTGCTTACGGAGAAGAACCACCTGTTGTCTCAAGAGCTAGAAAGGTGTAGGGCACTGACTAATCGCTGTTATCACGAAATGGAGAAATCCAAGATGGCGTGACCTGGTAATATTCCCCTCCATCGAGGAATGATAATTATATGCCAGATGTGCTAATACTGTTGCTTATCACATGACAGGATTGTCAGATCAACTGGAGGAGCAACTGAAAGCCGCTCAAGCGGGAGAGAAGGAGTCCAAAAGGCTACTCGCCGCGGGCGAACGTGTGCTGACCCGAGGCAGGGAGGATAAAAACAAGCTCCAGGATTCCAACACCCAGCTGGGCGAAGAACTGAAAGATGTGTAGGCCCAGCTGGCTGACTCCGTGAAGGAAAATAAAAGGCTAGGAGGCGACATGTTAAGTATGTGGTCAAACTTACCTTCGAGTAATTCGGAGATGAAAGGAACTGATAGAGTTATGTCTGTAGGTATGCTGACGGGCCGTCCTGAAGAGGAGATGTCCGGATCGTCGGGCGATCTGCTGCAAGAGCTGTCGCAAATGCATGAGCAAGCTCGGCAGGCGATGCGAAGTGTTGCCAAGGCCTTATGGCCATCCGCCTCCCCTCCAGGAAGTATGGAGGAGCTTGTACAGCTATTCAAGGGAGCGCGGCGGCGTTTCCGATTATGGAAAATATCGGCCTACCGGGAAGGTGCATGAGAGGCCTGGGCCATGGTGAAAAACACGGTATACCAAGCTTGATCTGAGTCATATGGCCCGGGTCAGACCTCTAGGGTCATATGGGAAAGAAGTTCCCCTTAATTTAATATATGACCAAGTAGAAGTAGCCGCCAAGTATTCCTAGCAGGATTGTAAGTTAGACAGCCTGCTGGTCGGTATAGAGGAGGAAATTTTTGAGTCCAAGTGACTATGTACTTTCCTTGACATATGTAACTCTAGCTGAATTGTAAAACGATTGTCATGGAAGACCTTTTCGCTTCGACCTCTGGACCCAAAGGTGCGGAGTGTTTCTGAATACCTGAGCGGTAAAATAGACTGGGGTATGTGTGGAAACCAGGCTGATGCGGAGCATCCCACGTTCATCCCCATGTACACTCCGACTACTCTCCAAGCCCCAAGGATACATATGACAAGACCTCGAACATACGCCATTGGGCACAAGGTGAACTCGCTCCTCTTCGAACCTTCACTTTCTACATGTGAGACGTGCCTACTACCTCCAACGTGTGTGCTATGCATGATCAGGTACTTAGATGAACGCCACGGAGCCACCACATCAAACGGACGAGCTAGCGAGGACGCCAAGTACAAGGACCAAGAGAAGAAGCTGCCCGAAGTCTACAGCCTCCAGACGACCGGACCTCGCCGGACGTCCGACGCCTGGAGGCTGCCCCAGCCATAAGGCCCAGCCCCCAACTCTATAGCGACCGGACGACCGACCGAGACCGGACGTCCGACACCTCCCAGGCCCCGGACGACCGAGTGCCTCCGGACGACCGGCGCCACGGCGAAAGAACGTTATTTACGGAAGTCCGAAGACTTCCGGACGTCCGGACCGTCCCGAGCCTCCGGACGTCCGACACCCACCAGACGTCTGACGCCTGTCTGTGCAGAGTGTTGCGGGCCGAAGCCCTTGTACCCCTCACTTACCCCTTTGTGTCCCTAGACTATATATACTCCTCCACCTCCTCCTAGTTAGGGTTAGCAAAGGATTAGCTCATGTTTGTGTGAGAGCTTTGCTCATCCATTACGGATCTACTCCACGAGAGAGACCGCGGCCCCTCTACGGAGAAGATCCCCTTGGATTCAAGACCCCCTCTTGGGTGGCCCCATCAAGACCTCCTCACGGAGAAGAACCGGTTACCCTATGTATCGTCCTTTGTTGGATTTGGACCGTGTGATCTCTATGTGTTCGTGGATCTAGCACATGTGTGACTATATCTTGTTGGTTTGAGAGTTCCTCTTGTGTTTTCCCCCGTGTTTCCCCGTGTGTTCTTCGTGTTCTTCATTGGGATCCGCTCCTTTCGTGAAAGATCGGCCATATAGGGTTCCACCCTACATCATCTTGGTATCATGAGCCACGTTGATCACGATTTCGGAGCCTCCCCTCTTTGTTTTCTAGCTTGATTTTGGTGTGTTCTTCCCTAATTCGAAAATTCTCCACAAAAATAGCCCCAATTTTTTTTTGTGATTTGTTGGCTTGATGATGTTTTGTTGATTTTGATCCATGGATTTGCTTGGTTTCGGGTGGATCTAGCATTCCCCCAAGTTTCCCCATCTTTCATCCACGAAATCTTCTCAAATTTGACCGCAAAATCTCCATTTTCCGCCCAAAATCGTGCCCCGGATCTCAAATCCCGCGTTGACCCCGATACACCAGACAACCGGCGGTTTACGGACGTCCGGACTCCCCTCGAAGCAGCAGACGTCCGTCATCCATCGGACGACCGGAACCAGCCAACAGAACAGAATTTACGGATTTCCGAGCCCGACCGGTCGTCCGACGGCCGGACATCCGTCCATTGACGGACGTCCGCAACCTGTAGATATTGACTTTGGCATATTTTTGTTTTGTCCATAACTAATTCATCCGAACTCCGATTTTGACGTTCTTTAGCTCGTTTTCAAGCTCTTCACATTCCTCTTCCCAGAAAAATACCACCAACATTATTTGACTGCATCAAAGTTTGACAACTTTGGCATCTTTGCCTAGGGATTCCACCACATCATCTGCTACACCACCACCGACTTCCGCAACCTAACCCATTTTGTTCACCATAGCATTAGTGGTTGGTTGAGTAGTGATTTGATTCTCCTAAGGTGTTTCAGCTACTTAGGGACGGTTGCTTCTTCATCAACCACCACCACTTCCGCATAGGCTTGCCCACCATACACTTCTTCCACCCCAACTTAACCCAATTTTGTTTGAGTTGTGAATTGTGTCTCCTAAGGTGTTTCGGCTACTTAGGGACGGTGACCTTCAACTTCGACTCGCATAACCCATCATTCCACTTCCGCATTGCCGAGTCCAAAACTACCACCATTTGACTTTTGCCTTTGAGATTTTGAGTTCGCGGTTTTTCCGTTTCCTGAGGTGTTTCGGCTACTTAGGGACGAGTCTCCATCATCTTGGTATCTACATCAAGAACACCGCCACTCATCATCACAAAGGACGGTAACCTCGACAACACCATTGTCTATTCCCCTTGCCTTTGCATTGGCAACCCCTAGCCCATTTTGCGTCACTCGCCTATCGAGACTAGCCATTTGAGTATTGCCGGCAACGTTACTTGTGCATATTGGTGATCATTGGTCTACACCTTCCGTTACATACATACCGTATCATATTAGTATCATCATATAACCTCGTGTGCCTGAAGTTTGATCCCACATATACACATTTGCTATCTTGGTTTGTGCATTGTGCCAAAGTGGCCATACCCAAAAAAAGAATAAGCTTTTAAGCAAAAGAGAAAGAGCAAAGAAGCTTGTAAGCAATAGCCATAGCATCTACCACATTGCATCAGATTGTCATATCCGATCATCTTGGATCAAAAACTGGGAACCATACATATATAGCATACTTGGGATAGAAAGTTTATCCATTTTGCATATCATAGGTTGTGCACAAGTGTCGTATCCGCCTATAGAGCAATCGTGCTAGCGTCTCTCTTTAGTTGTGCAACACGAGCGTTTTCCGTGGATTCCACATTCTGTGCTCATTCCTTGGTTGCACGACCCCATTTATCTATCCGTGTGTGTGTTTCCCTGTGCCATTCATTGCTATTGCTCTACTTGTTACACTTGCGAATTTGTGAATCTCTTTCAACATTATTGACTCTTGCTAACATTTTCCATCAAATTTTTGTGCCACTATCCTCACCGAGCTCCACCATAAGCCTTACTTGTGTAGGTGTGAGAAATCAACGAGATCAGTACCAATTGTGCCATTTCCTTGTTACATCATTGAGTGATCATTGATCCATTTTCAACATCGGTTAAGGTACATTTGGTATAGTTCTTCTCTTTCTCTCACTCGTATTTGCTCGAGTCTTGTGATGGATAGGCAAGGCATTTCATCTCCAGTCTTCGACAACAACGACTGCGTGAACAACTACATCACCAAATCGTCAATCTTTGATCTACAACGACAAATGCAAGGCGCACAATCAAGATTGCAAGAGCGCATCGAGAATCTCTCCATCGACATTCATCACTCCGAAGCAAGGAAAAGGGACTACATCGACAGCAAGCTTTCCACACAAAAGGAGGAGCAAGATGCAATGATGGAGGAGATTCGGACCTTGTTGATCAACCGTTCTCCCCTTCATCATCCTCAAGGCAGCGACGTTCAAGTCACAAGTCTTCGGAGCGGAAACAAGATACAAGCGCAAGTCGTCCACGTCCACATCTCCATGGCGACCACCATCACGATCGTGATCTACATCGTCATGAAGGGCAAGTCACCTCCAAGCATCATGTGCACGACGACGAAGAACGACATCTACTACGAGCTCAAGTGCGACAACGACACCATCATCATGACGATGCTCCACAAGCGCAAATGCACAAGTCCCAACAAGCCCTACTTCACGCCAAGGCCAAGCATCAATAGCACAAGAAAAGACCGCGAGACGAGCACCACCAAGACGGAGCTACGGCTACACCAACCATTTCGGCATCTTCGCCAAGTGTTCTCAAGGCATCTTCGCCTTTGGACATACGACATCTTCGCCTACTTCCCATGAGTTCGCCTACATCAACATCTTCAACAACAAGGTGACCACCTACAAGCGAGGGCGACACTTCCATCTTTGCGAGCCCCTCAAGAAAGATGGCCGAGCATGGCAAATTCCCTCCGGTCATGGAGACGAGCTACGAGATGCCACATCATATGGGCCACCAACTACAAGACGGTGACAAGAAGGTCGATCTAGGGCCATCCCCTTCGACCACGGTGACGAGCACGAACCTCTTCAACAACACGAAGACGGCGCCCATATTGGACTCATACTCCGAGTCAAGCTACGCGAGCGCACATGAGACATTATCTTTGGTCTTAGAGGAGAGTGATGTTGTGCCATCTTCGGCCTTCATCCATGACTATGACTACGACATGATTGAGCATGGAGACGTTTGCACCAACATCTCTCTGACACCCATATATAATGAGATGTCCCAATTGCCATGTGAGGAGAGCCACCAACCCATGAGTGATATGAGTGACTCCACCATATGTGACATTGAGTGCATTTCTTATGAGAGGCCGAGTGTGACCACCACTAGCCCCACACTTGAGAGCATGCCACACATCCTATGTGAGGTTGAGAGCCATTTGAGTGACTCTACCAACCATACGAGTTAGAGCATCCTTGAGGGAGTGCGTGAGCCACAACACTTAGAGAGTGAAGTAGTTGACACGGCACGTGAAGCCACTATGATTTCTAACGACTTAACCTCTACTCCGAGTGTGTTTTCTTCTTTGGTGCTAGGTCTCCTACATGACGACATGCCTATCCTCGACGAGTCCATACCTTAAATGGAGAAGACGATGGCCATGGTGGATGATGATGCACCCCCACATGGTTCCATCAAGATGAAGATGACCACGACTTGGTATTCGACACCTCACCTACAACACATCAGCGATGTTCCAAAGGTATCATAGGTGATGGTACTTCAGTTGTCCCACTAGCGGACTATCTTACCAATGATTGCTTGCATGATGTTGATCCACCTATTCCCATGCTTCATGCTAGTGCGACTTCTTCATGTCATGACTTACCATTTTATGATGAATATGATGATGATCATGTTGAGTTGCCTAGTTGTGATGCTATGCTCCATAGGATATCTTGTGAAAATTCTATTGGTCACGTCATGTTTGAAAATCCTTTGAACTTGTCATATGCTATGAGTGAGATCTCCCATATTGCATCATTTCAATCTCAACATAGTAACTATGCATGCCCAATTAAAATAAATCCCATTTGCACTTGTGGCATAGATGACGAGATGATGGTCATTGGCTTTTGTTTTTCTTGTGATGATATTGCCATGCTTCCTTTACATGATTTGCGCAATTCATCTACTATACCATGCCATGATGACATTGTTCCAAATATGCATTGTTTTGATTGTTGTCAATATTCTCCATGTGATGTTTCCACTAATGCTCATGAGGAGACCCCCGTAGTTTCCTCATACATATTAGGAGATTTTGATTCATTCCATACTTTGCATGATTCCCATGATAGTGTACACCATATGCATTCCATGAATAACAATGCTCTAGATATTTCCCATGATGCATTACACAATTTGAGTCTCCATTATGCTATACATAACAACAAACCTATCATGATGGATGACATGTTTCTATATCACGCATCTCATTTATTTGAGCATTGGCTACTTTGTGCTAACCAACACATGCACGTGCGCATCATGATGGATGATGTGTACATATATCACACACACACAATTTTCCCTTTGTCTTTGTTTTGTGTAGGTACGCACGTATACTCATCAACATCTCAATCCCATGAGTTGACGAAACAAGCTCTTGAGAGCAATGATGACTTGGGATCCCGTGGACTATCCTTACCACCATTCCTTTTGCGCAAGGACTACGCACATCTCTTTTACTTGTCTCTCACACGGCTATGGGCTATTTACCACTTGTCACCTTATGCCCATTCTATAGTGTTCACTTTGCATGTTATGCTTGTTTCTATGCCTTTGCCATGCAATTGTGACCCTTGCTTGCATCTACCCATGATTCACCATTATGCTACTCCTATGTGTATTTGCATGCTTGGTGGAGATCTTTGTTGCTATTTCCATGATTATCATGTGCCTCATGCTATTGTTGATTCTTGTGTTGGGAGAGTCATTATAACTCATTGCTATTTATATATGGCCTCTCGCCAATACATTGATGATACTTTCCTCATATCTTGCTTTCATGCTTGTGCTATGTCATGTGAATTATTCATGCTCGAGGACGGGGTGTTTTACCAGGCAAGCTATGACGGCACAGAAGTGGCCATCACTGCCGATTATCTCGGTCTTCTCCCTGCTTCCCACGTAAGTAATCATGAGACATCTCCTCCAAAAGAGTTCCCTTGCTCTGCCTCACCCACTGCACTGTCCCGTGCTCAAAAGGGGAGGCGTTCGGCGCGCCATGCTACCCAAGAGGCAACTCCAAAGAGAGCGGCCCCCATACCGAGCAAGCCTTCAAAGAGGAAGGCGTACGAAGGCACGGCCGAGCCTTCATCGAAGAGGTATGGATTTGTAAATATGCCCTTTGGCAGTCGCATCCAACTTTGACTTTTTCGTTTGTCCTATATCAGGAAAAGAGTTCACCGGACTATGTCTGGGGGTCCGGCCGGTCATACTCCCAACAGCCAGGATCTAGATCCTGCTGCGAAGATAGGGGCTGATACGGGGGCGAGGCCAGATTGTCCCTCAGTAGAGGATCCGGATGATGTATCCGTCACGAACTTAGAAGTGGAGAGAGCCATGAATCATCTGCGCCGGAGGGCCCTTTTACGAGACCCAAGCTTTTCAAAAGAGGCATTAAATGCCTTCAGCTCGGCTATTGCATACATCTGAGCTGCTCGAGATGGGCTTACTAGAGCCACAAATCAACATTTAGAAGATGTGCAGGTAAGTTTACATTGTTCCAATATGATAATCATATACAAGTTTCCCCCGAGACTTCAATCAGTTGATATAACTGATTTAAGGATCATTGTACAACCAGGTGCTTACAGAGAAGAACCACCTATTGTCTCAAGAGCTAGAAAGGTGTCGGGCACAGCTAACTGCTGTTACCGCCGAGTTGGAGAAATCCAAGATGGCGTGACCTGGTAATATTCCCCTCCATCGAGGAATGGTATATTTTGTCCAAAGCTTCATTCACTCCTTATGGTGGCTTCAAAGTCCTGAAATCATCACTTGTAACTCCGTTCTTGTTCCCCTTGCGCATGCCATCAACTCCATGCTTGTTCTTGCTCCAATGTTCATCCTTCTCCAAGCTAGGCCCTTCATTTGTAAGCAAAACAAATGTATCCAATTTAGGCAGCATCATATTCTCATGAACATTAGAATCGTTACCAAGAAACGAAAAAGTACCTGGTAATTTAATTGGCGTGCGCGAGCTCTAGTAATTGGTCCATTATATGTAACAGTAGGGGCTGTGGGTGTAACAATGGTATTGATGTCCTCATCACAAGTATTCCCAGCAGGATTGTAAGTGAGACAGCCTGCTGGTCGGTATAGAGGAGGAAATTTTTGAGTCCAAGTGACTATGTACTTTCCTTGACATATGTAACTCTAGCTGAATTGTAAAACGATTGTCATGGCAGGCCTTTTCACTTTGACCTCTAGACCCGAAGGCGCGGAGTGTTTCTGAATACCTGAGCAGTAAAATAGACCAAGGTATGTGTGGAAACCAGGCTGATGCGAAGCATCCCACGTTCATCCCCATGTACACTTCGACTACTCTCGAAGCCCCAAGGATACATATGACAAGACCTCGAACATGCGCCATTGGACACAAGGTGAACTCGCTCCTCTCCGAACCTTCACTTTCTACATGTGAGACATGGCTAGTACCTCCAATGTGTGTGCTATGCATGATCAGGTACTTAAAGGAACGCCACGGAGCCACCACATCGAACAGAAGAGCTAGCGAGGACGCCAAGTACAAGGACCAAGAGAAGAAGCTGCCCGAAGTCTACAGCCTCCGGACGACCGGACCTCGCCGGACGTCCGACGCCTGGAGGCTGCCCCAGCCATAAGGCCCAGCCCCCAACTCTACAGCGACCGGACGACCGACCGAGACCGGACGTCCGACACCTCCCAGGCCCCGGACGACCGAGCGCCACCGGACGACCGGTGCCACGGCGACAGAACATTATTTACGGAAGTCCGAAGAATTCCGGACGTCCGGAACGTCCCGAGCCTCCGGACGTCCGACACCGACTAGACGTCCGACGCCTGTCTGTGCACAGTGTTGCGGGCCGAAGCCCATGTACCCCTCACTTACCCCTTCGTGTCCCTAGACTATATATACTCCTCCACATCCTCCTAGTTAGGGTTTGCAAAGGATTAGCTCATGTTTGTGTGAGAGCTTTGCTCATCCATTACGGATCTACTCCACGAGAGAGATCGCGGCCCCTCTACGGAGAAGATCCCCTTGGATTCAAGACCCCCTCTTGGGTGGCCCCATCAAGACCTCCTCACGGAGAAGAACCGGTTACCCTATGTATCGTCCTTTGTTGGATTTGGACCGTGTGGTGTCTATGTGTTTGTGGATCTAGCACATGTGTGACTATATCTTGTTGGTTTGAGAGTTCCTCTTTGTGTTTTCCCTTGTGTTTCCCCGTGTGTTCCTCGTGTTCTACATTGGGATCCGCTCCTTTCGTGAAAGATCGGCCATATAGGGTTCCACCCTACATCACAGGCGTATGGGTCATAGTTGCTTGAACAGACAAGTTGTATCTAGCTAGTTATGTTATATTACATTATGATTGTAAGAAACATCTTATAGAGAGAATAGTTCCGTTAAGGGTTCCTTTCCCTGGGTGTGCATGCGTTAAAATGCATGTCCGAACTGTGATTGGAAAAATTGGAGTATACATAACATCTGGGGGTTCACAATGGGGTGAATGCAAAAACGTCTTTAATCCACCGACCGGATATTCCCTTAAGAACGCTAGCTTTCGGCTTCACCCAGTCTGAGGTACACATCCGGATGACCCGGCAGTAACAATCGCAGAGGTGCTCCCTTTATGCCCTAGCCGAACTAACGGGAACGTAGGGCATAAGCACAGGAGCCAGGCAACCCAGCTTGGCCAAAACTTAAGTCATATCGATGCATATAATGGCGAAGAAAAGGTACATATGGGAAAAACGCATATGTGATGAGCTTGATGCTCGGAAAATAATAATAAGCTTCTGTCCGGGAAGCCCCCAGGTATAATGGACGTACATGTTCGAGGGTGTGTACGTCACAGGTGCACAGTCTAGTCGTGCGAAAGCTTTAAGGCTAGAAAAAAAGGAAAAAGGAAAAGAGAGGAAAAAATAATGGAAACAACAGGGAGCGGGAGACGAACAAATAGTTCGGCGCTAGGCATAGAATCTTCAGAGTCTGGCCACGTTCCAGGGGTTCGGCTCTAGGCGATTCTCTGATGCATCACGGGCAGTATGCTCCTCCAGTGAGAACTTCGTCAATCATGAAGGGACCCTCCCATTTGGGCTTGAGTTTGTCCTTTTTCTTCTCCGGCAAGCGTAGAACGAGTTCGCCAAAAAATAATTCTTGGCCCATACTTCTCTGCTTTGATATCTGCGGGCCTGTTGTTGATAAATTGCGGAACGGGCTTTTGCAATATCGTGCTCCTCCTCCAGGGCATCTAGGCCGTCCTGCCGATCAAGCTCGGCCTCTCTCTCTTCGTACATGCGCACTCGAGGTGAGTCATGAATAATATCGCAGGGCAACACAGCCTCCACGCCGTACACCATGAAGAAAGGTGTGTATCCAGTAGTGCAGTTGGGCATGGTCCGTAGGCCCCAGAGTACGGAGTCGAGCTCCTCAACCCAGTGCTTGTCTAATTCTCTCAAAGACCACACTAGTCTGGGTTTAACGCCGCTCATAATAAGACCATTGGCCCGTTCGACTTGGCCGTTTGTTTGCGAGTGATAGACAAAGGCGTAATCGAGCTTAATGCCCAGATTAGCACACCAGGTTTTTACCTCATCGCTATGAAACTGGAGCCGTTATCGGCGATGATGCTGTGTGGAACACCATAACGGTGCACAACACCGGATATGAATTCTATCACTGGCCCGGCCTCGGCCGTTTTAAATGGTTTGGCCTCTATCCACTTAGTGAATTTATCCACCATGACCAGCAGATACTTTTTCTTATGGCTTCCTCCTTTAAGGGGTCCGACCATATCGAGCCCCCAGACCGCGAAAGGCCAAGTGATGGGGATCGTTTGTAGAGCGGTGGGGGGCATATGGCTTTGGTTAGCGAAGAGCTGGCATCCGACACAATGCTGAACAAGGTCCTATGCATCTGCTCGGGCCGCCAGCCAATAAAAACCTGTACGGAAGGCCTTGCTAACAAGGGCCCGAGCTGCGGCGTGATGACCGCCG
Source organism: Aegilops bicornis (assembly GCA_021605145.1). Lineage (NCBI taxonomy): Eukaryota > Viridiplantae > Streptophyta > Magnoliopsida > Poales > Poaceae > Aegilops > Aegilops bicornis. The sequence goes on from CM038672.1 coordinate 286,808,105, forward strand.
AGACCGGCATGAATTTCAGCAGGAGCTGCCGCCCCTCTTCCTCGGAGATACATCTTTGAAGGACTCCGGTAGCGCTTTTCTTGTAGAGCTCTCCGTCGTGAACCTTGTAGGCCTTCGAATGCCGGACAATGTGGCGAGCCTCATTCTGATCCTTAGGGAGTTCTCTCCTATTAAGGTAGGCCAAGAAGGTTTCTGTCCATGTGGCAATGACTACCATGATGAGATGGGCCGACGGTGTTATTTCGGTGGCTGAGCCCCCGATGATGTCAGTGCATTCGGAGTCTGGGGTTGTGTTCGGATTCGGACTGGTATTGCAGCTCTCCCCTTGCCACACCACGGACGGCTTAAAAAGCCTTTCCAGAAAGATGTTAGGTGGGCCGGGTCGCGCTTGGCGCTGATGCGAGCAAGGACGTCCGCCGCTTGATTACTTTCTCGAGCCACGTGATGAAACTCGAGCCCCTCGAACCGAGCCGTCATTTTCAGGATGGCGTTATGATAAGCTGCCATCTTCAGATCTTTGGCATCGAAATCTCCATTTATTTGAGATATTGCGAGGTTTGAGTCCCCGCGCACTTCCAGGCGTTTTATGCCCATGGAGACAGCCATCCGAAGACCATGCAATAAGGCCTCGTATTCGGCTGTGTTATTGGAGTCTATGTATAATATTTGGAGTACGTACTGGACTACGTCTCCAGTGGGGACGTTAAAACGGCGCCCGCTCCTAATCCTGCTAGAATTTTGGAACCATCGAAGTACATAACCCAGTTGGAGTATGTGCCGTATTCTTTAGGGAGTTCGGCCTCTGTCCATTCGGCGATGAAGTCCACCAGTACTTGGGATTTAATGGCTCGACGCGGTCTGTATGTTATGTCGAATGGAAGGAGCTCAATCGCCCATTTGGCAATCCGTCCCGTAGCATCGCGGTTGTTTATTATGTCATTGAGTGGTACTTCGGAAGCCACCGTGATCGAACACTCTTGGACGCAGTGTCGTAGCTTCCGGGATGCCATGAAGACCGCGTATGCTATCTTTTGATAATGAGGGTACCGGGATTTGCATGGTGTGAGGACAGTGGATACGTAGTATACCGGCTTCTGAAGCGGGAATTTGTGTCCGTCCTGCTCTCGCTCGACGACGAGCACAGCGCTCACCACCTGGTGTGTTGCTGATATGTATAATAACATGGGTTCACTGATGTTCGGCGCGGCCAGGATTGGGCTGCTCGCTAGAAGGGATTCTATTTCTTCCAGTCCGGCCGTTGCCGCATCCGTCCACTCGAAGTGATCGGTGCGTCGGAGAAGGCGATAGAGTGGCAATGCCTTTTCTCCCAATCTGGAGATAAAGCGGCTTAAAGCTTCCATGCATCCGGCGAGTTTTTGGACCTGTTTAAGGTTCGTGGGCATAGCCAATTGTGACAAGCTCGGATTTTGGCTGGATTTGCTTCAATTCCTCTATTGGAAATGATGAAGCCCGACAGTTTTCCAGCGGGGATGCCGAAAACACACTTTTTCGGATTGAGCTTGATGTCATATGCACGGAGGTTGTCAAATGTGAGACGTAAATCATCTATTAGTGACTCGACGTGCTTAGTTTTGATGATGACGTCGTCCACGTATGCTTCAACTGTCTTGCCGATCTATTTCTCCAGGCATGTTTGAATCATGCGCTGATAGGTTGCCCCGGCGTTTTTGTGCCCGAAGGGCATAGTGTTGAAGCAGAATGGTCCATATGGGGTAATGAATGCCGTTGCGGCTTGATCGGACACCTTCATTTTGATTTGATGGTATCCGAAGTATGCGTCGAGGAAGCACAATGAGTCGTTTCCTGCGGTAGCATCAATGATCTGGTCGATACGGGGGAGGGGGAAGGGATCCTTAGGGCAGGCCTTATTGAGGTCTTTGAAATCGACGCACAAGCGCAAGGATGTATCCTTCTTTGGTACCATCACCAGGTTTGCTAGCCAGTCCGGGTGTTTTATTTCTCTAATGAATCTGGCTTTGATTAGCTTGGCTAGCTCCTCCCCCATTGCTTGACGTTTGGGTTCGGAAAAGCGCTGCAGTGTTTGCTTGACCGGTTTATATCCCTTCAATATATTGAGACTGTGTTCGGCCAACCTGCATGGGATTCCTGGCATATCAGAAGGGTGCCAGGCGATTATATCCCACTTTTCATGCTGGAACTCTCGTAGCGCGGCGTCGAGCGTTGGGTCTAGTTGTGCCCCGATAGATGCTGTCTTCTCGGGGTCCGTTGGATGGACTTGGAATTTGATTATTTCTTCTGCTGGTTTGAAGGAGGTGGATTTGGGTCGTTTGTCCAGGATTACGTCGTCCCTATCCACCATGGAGCGCAATGCGGTTAATTCTTCGGCCGCGAGGGCTTCAGATAATGCCTCAAGGGCCAGGGATGCGGTTTTTAATTTCGGCGCAGAGTGCTATGTCCGGATCACTGGTAAGAGTGATTATGCCGTTGGGCCCAGGCATCTTGAGCTTCATATACCCTTTGTGAGGTATAGCTTGGAAGCGTGTAAATGCATCTCGCCCCAACAGGGCGTGATATCCACTGTTGAAAGGGGCCACTTGGAAGGTCAATTCTTCGGACTGATAATTCTCCGGTGTGCCAAATACCACGTCAAGCGTGATTTTTCCCACGCATCGCGCCTCCTGACTGGGAATAATTCCTCGGAAGGTTGTGCTACTTTGCTCGATGCGGCTCCTGTCTATTTCCATTTTGCTGAGTGTATCCTCGTAAATGAGGTTTATTCCGCTGCCGCCGTCCATGAGAACCTTAGTGAGCCTAAAGCCATCCACGATAGGACTGAGGACCAAGGCGGCTGGTGCCCGGACTGTCTTGAATTTTGGTTCATCACCGGCATTAAAAGTTATAGCCGTGTCGTTCCAAGGGTTTATTGCTGCGATTTGGCAGACTTCGGCGAGGTCGCGGAGTTCCCTTTTGCGCTTATTGTTTGAAGCGAAAGTCTCGAAGACCGTCAATACACTGAGGTCGTCCTCTTCGGGGGGTGTTGCTCTGGGGTGTTTTTGGCGAGGATATCCTCGCCGCTCTTGGCCACTTGCCGGACTATCCAACATGCTCTAAGGCTGTGAGTTGATATGGTATCCGGTGTTGTGTGTATTTTGCATGGACCATCAAGCCATCCCTCCAGAAAGGTTCCTTGCCCTGTAACGGGCTTATATTTCTTTACTATTGGGCCGGGCGTGCCACGAGGGGGCATCCTTTTCGCCTGAACGAGGGGTTGGGCGGAAACCGGTGGTTCCTAGCGGGCTGCCTGAGTTTTCCAGGCGCTTTCCAGTGCGCAGTACTTGTGTACTATGGTTGTGATGCGGAGCATCCCACGTTCATCCCCATTTACACTCCGACTACTCTCCAAGCCCCAAGAGGACATATGACGAGACCTCGAACATACGCCATAGGGCACAAGGTGAACTCACTCCTGTTCGAACCGTCACTTTCCACATGTGAGACATGGCTACTACCTCATGCCTGGACCTTGCATACACTCAGGTACAACCGAGGCGACCATGGAGGATCCAAGGACCAAGGCCAAGCATGGAAGAGGAGAAGGAAGAAGAAGCCGGGAGCAAGCGGTACTACCGCCCAAGCCCAGCGGTACTACCGCTTATCATCACAAGCGGCACTACCACTCTACATCCGCTCCACTTCCGCGAAGTCTGACAAACTTCGGAGATCGAACGGCTCCAGAGCGGTACTACCGCCCATCATAGCGGTACTACCGCTTGCGCGCCTCAAGCGGTACTACCACCCGAAGGACCGGTACCACCACCCTGTCTGTGCATAGTGTATCGGGCCGAGCCCATGTACCCCTTCGCCCTCACTTACCCCTTCGTGGCTCTAGACTATATATACTCCTCCACCTCCTCCTAGTTAGGGTTAGCAAAGGATTAGCTCATGTTTGTGTGAGAGCTTTGCTCATCCACTTGGTTACCTTCTCTTCAGAGACGTGCCTCCATCAGAGAAGATCCTTCCTAGCGGATTCAAGACCCCCTCTTGGGTGGCCCCCATCAAGACCTCCTCACGGAGAAGAACCCAGTTACCTCTTGTATCGTCCTTTGTTGATCGTGGATCGTGTATCTCTCTTTGTATTCATCGATCTAGCGCATGTGTAATCAAATCTTGTTGGTTTGAGTGATTCTCTTGTGTTTTCCCCCATGATTTCCCTCGTGCTCTTCCGCTCGTTCTTTGTGGTCCTCGTAGGGATCCGCTCCAAACGTGAAAGATCATCCACATAGGGTTCCGCCCTACATCATCTTGGTATCAGAGCCACGTTGATCACGTTTTTGGAGCCCCTACCCCGTGTTTTCTAGCTTGATTTTGTTCCTAAATCCGAAAATCCCCACCAAAAATAGCACCCAATTTTTTTGTGATTTGTTGGTTTGATGATGTTTGTTGATTTTGATCCATGGATTTGCTTGGTTTCGAGTGGATCTAGCATCTCCCCAAGTTTCCCTACCTTCCATCCACGAAATCTCTCCAATTTTGCCCCCGAAATCATCCTTTTCCGCCCCAAAATCGTGCCCCGATTCGATTTGTGAAAAATCCCAACACCAGCGGTACTACCACCCCCTAGTGGTACTACCGCTTAAGCGCCACAAGCGGTACTACCGCCCTCCCAAGCGGTACTACCGCCCAACCCAGTTTCAGCATTCCGAGTTTCACCGTTTTGCCCATAACTTTCGCATCCGGAGTCCGATTTTCGCGTTCTTTAGCTCGTTGAGTAGCTATGGACATCCCCCATCCACCTAGATAGGTTCCATCACCATTTGACCCCACAAAATTTTGGAAATTTGGCATCTTTGCCTAGGGCTTCCACCACATCGTCCGCATAACCACCACCGACTTCCGCAACCTAACCAATTTTGCTCCCCATCACATTTGAGGTTGTTTGAGTTGTAATTCGAGCCTCCTAAGGTCTTTCGACTACTTACGGACGATTGCTTATTCATCAACCACCACCAAAACTTCCGCCTAGGCTTACCCACCATATATTTCCGCCAACCCAACTTAACCCAATTTTGTTTGTGTTGTGATTTGTGTCTCCTAAGGTGTTTCAGCTACTTAGGGACCGTGCTTCCAACTCCGACACCGTGTATAGTCCACCACCTTACCCTCCACTTCTGCATTGCGTACTCAAAACCCATTGAGCTTCCGCATTCCCGCTACCACCATTTGACATTTCCTTTGAGATTTTGAGTTCGCGGTTTTTTTCCGTTTCCTAAGGTGTTTCGGCTACTTAGGGATGAGACTCCATCATCCTGGTTTGTACATCAAGAACACCGCCACTCATCATCGCCGGACGGTAACCTCCATATCATCTTGGTATCGTGGTATCCCTCCATTGTATATTCCCCTTGCCATTGCATTGTTAACCCCTAGCCCGTTTTGCGTTACTTGCCTATCGAGACTAGTCATTTGAGTATTGCCGGCAACGTTACTTGTGCACATTAGTGATCATACTTCCCATAGCATACATACCATATCATAGTGGTGCATATATTGCTATCATATCTTGTGTCACAAGTTTGGTCCCGCATATACACAATTGCTATCTTGGTTTCTGCATTGTGCAAAAGTGGCCATAGAAAAAAAGAGAGAGAATAAGCTTTTAAGCAAAAGAAGAGAGAGCAAAGAGCTTGTAAGCAAGTGCCATAGCATCATACTACACTGCATATAAGATTGTCATATCCGATCATCTTGGATCAAAACTGGGAACCATACACACATAGCATACTTGGGATAGAAAGCTCATAACATTTTGCATCTTATAGGTTGTGCACAAGTGTCGTATCCGCCTATTGAGCAATCGTGCTAGCGTCTCTTTTGAGTTGTGCAACACGAGCGTTTTGGTGGATTCCACATTTTGAGCTCATTCCTTGGTTGCACGGCCCCATTTATCTATCCGTGTGTGCGTTTCGGTGTGCCATTCATTGCTATTGGTCTACTTGTTTCACTTGCGAATTTGTGAATCTCTTTCAACATTATTGACTCTTGCTAACATTTTGCAGCAAATTTTTGTGCCACTATCCTCACCGAGATCCACCATAAGCCTTACTTGTATAGGTGTGAGAAACCGACAAGAATTGTTACCAATTGTGCTATTTCCTTGTTACATCATTGAGTGATCATTGATCCATTTCAACATTGGTCAAGGTACATTTGGTATAACTTCTTCGCTTTCTCCCGTTCATATTTGCTCGAGTTTTGTGATGGATAGGCAAGGCATTTCATCTCCGGTCTTCGACAACAACGATGGCGTGAACAACTACATCACTAAAATGTCCATCTTCGGACTACAACACGAAATGAAAGGAGCACAATCTACCTTGCAAGAGCGCATCGAGAACCTCTCCATCAACATTCATCTCTCCGAAGCAAGGAAAAGGGACTACATCGACAACAAGCTTTCCGCACAAAAGGAGGAGCAAGATGCAAGGATGGAGGAGATTCGGGCCTTGATCAAGTCTTGTTCCCCTTCGTCATCTTCAAGGTGGCGACGTTCAAGCCACAAGTCTTCGGAGCGCCCAAGCGATGCAAGCGCAAGTCGTCCACGTCCACATCTCCATGGTGACCACCATCACGTTCGTGATCCACATCGTCATGAAGGGCAAGTAACCTCCAAGCAACATGTGCATGATGAGGACGAACAACATCTACTACGAGCTCAAATGCGACATCGACACCATCAACATGAAGATGCTCCACAAGCGCAAATGCACAAGTCCCAACAAGCCCTACTTCATGCCAACGACAAGCTTCATGAGCAAAAGAGAAGACCGCGAGACGAGCACCACCACGACGGAGCTACGGCTACACCAACCACTTCGGCATCTTCGCCAAGGGCTATCAAGGCATCTTCGCCTTTGGACGTACGACATCTTCGCCTACTTCCCGTGAGTTCGCCTACATCGACATCTTCAACAACAAGGCGACCTCCTACAAGTGAGGGCGACACTTCCATCATCGGAAGCCCCTCAAGGAAGATGGCCGAGCATGGGACATTCCCTTCGGTCGTGGAGACGAGCTACGAGGTGCCACATCATATGGGCCTCCAACAACAAGACGGTGACAAGAAGGTTGAGCATGGGACTATCCCTTCAACCCAGGGGGCGATAGGAGTTGAGCATGGAGACATTTGCACCAACATCTCTCCGGCACCCACATATCATGAGATGACCCAATTGCCATGTGAGGAGAGCCACCAACCCATGAGTGAGATGAGTAACTCCACCCTATATGACATCGAGTGCATTTCCTATGAGAGGATGAGTGTGACCATCACTAGTCCCACACTTGAGAGCATGCCACACATCCTATGTGAGGTTGAGAGCCATTTGAGTGACTCCACCAACCATACGAGTGAGAGCATCATATTGGGAGTGAGTGAGCCACAACACTTAGTGAGTGAGGTAGTTGACACAGCATGTGAGGCCACCATGATTTCTAACGACTTCACCTCTACTCCTAGTGTGTTTTCTTCTTTGGTGCTAGGTCTCCTACATGACGACATGCCTATCCTCGACGAGTCCATCCCTCCAAAGGGAAAACCGATGGCCATGGTGGACAATGATGCACCCCCCACATGGTTCCATCAAGATGAAGATGACAATGAGACGATCTTCAACACCTCACCTACAACACATGAGCAACGCTCCAACGCTAACATAGGTGATGGTGCTTCTCTTGTCCCACTAGTGGACTCTCTTGACATTGATTGCTTGCATGATGTTGATCCTCCTATTCCCATGCTTCATGCTAGTGCGACTTCTTCGTGTCTTAACTTACCTATTTATAATGAATATGATGATGAGCATGTTGAGTTGCCTAGTTGTGATGCTATGCTTCATAGGATATCTTGTGAAAATTCTATTGGTCACTTCATGTTTGACAATCCATTGAACTTGTCATATGCTATGAGTGAGATCTCCCATATAGCCTCATTTCAATCTCAACATAGTAACTATGCATGCCCCATTAAAATAAATCCCATTTGCACTTATGGCATAGATGACGAGATGATGGTCATTGGCTTTTGTTTTTCATGTGATGATATTGCCATGCTTCCTTTACATGATTTATGCAATTCATCTACTATACCATGCCATGATCACATTGTTCCAAATATGCATTGTTTTGGATGTTGTCAATATTCTCCATGTGATGTTTATATTAATGCTGATGAGGAGACCACCGTAGTTTCCTCATACATATTAGGAGATCTTGATGCATTTCATACTTTGCATGATTCCCATGATAGTGTACACCATATGCATTCCATGAATAACAATGCTCTAGATATTTCCCATGATGCATTACACAATTTGAGTCTCCATTATGCTATACATAACAACAAACCTATCATGATGGATGACATGTTTCTATATCACGCATCTCATTTATTTGAGCATTGGCTACTTTGTGCTAACCAACACATGCACGTGCGCATCATGATGGATGATGTGTACATATATCACACACACACAATTTTTCCTTTGTCTTTGTTTTGTGTAGGTACGCACGTATACTCATCAACATCTCAATCCCATGAGTTGACGAAACAAGCTCTTGAGAGCAATGATGACTTGGGATCCCGTGGACTATCCTTACCACCATTCCTTTTGCGCAAGGACTACGCACATCTCTTTTACTTGTCTCTCACACGGCTATGGGCTATTTACCACTTGTCACCTTATGCCCATTCTATAGTGTTCACTTTGCATGTTATGCTTGTTTCTATGCCTTTGCCATGCAATTGTGACCCTTGCTTGCATCTACCCATGATTCACCATTATGCTACTCCTATGTGTATTTGCATGCTTGGTGGAGATCTTTGTTGCTATTTCCATGATTATCATGTGCCTCATGCTATTGTTGATTCTTGTGTTGGGAGAGTCATTATAACTCATTGCTATTTATATATGGCCTCTCGCCAATACATTGATGATACTTTCCTCATATCTTGCTTTCATGCTTGTGCTATGTCATGTGAAGTATTCATGCACACTGTTGCACCCATGACATGATTGCCATGATTCCTTCTAGTACGTTGCATCTTCGCACTACTAGCTTGCTTGACTTGACCACTATGATTACTTGCTTGGTTGCATCACCCATGTTCCACTCTTACTCGATTTCTTGGGTTGATGACATATATGTTCATGCCTCTCACATGATATACCTTGTTCATTGTCGATTGCCTCCAATTGTTGCCTCTATGCTTCATGATCTTGGAGACTTGGACACTTCACTTGTGATGCATGCTTGTTTACTTGAGCCTATTGTATTTGGTTGTTCTCGCATCATATGCCTCCATACTATGAAATGCTCCCTTGTACTTTCTTATGATGAGCATGATGCATACACTTGTGGGGTATCTTACCACACGAATGATAGGTTTTGCACTTCCGCTAACCTCATTTGTTTTTCAGAGTGTTTTTCATGTTCTTTCATTTTGAAGGATTCACAAGGCGGTAACATCACGAGGCAACTTGGTTATGTGAAGGCATACAAGATGCGCAACTCAATCATCCTTGAGAACCCCCTAAAGGTGACCTCCTTCCCTTTGAGCCATCCTCAAATACACATATTGGATGGGTCATTCTTTCAATGTTGTTCCCTTCTTGTTGCATACATGATACATCTCGCGAATGGAGGAGCGACATTGAAGATTGGCTTTATGGACCTTCACATTGAGGAGCGCTCGGACTAATTGGATGTACCTTCGGAACTCCACTCATGCCTCGACATCGAGCATTGGTACACCAACACCTCCATATTTGTTGACTGTGCTCACACATGTCATGCTCGATGGACATATCATACTCACCACAAGTTTGCACCCTATGCATGGATTGACTCACATTATGATTGCCTTGTTGCTTCTTGTATTTCTATGTCATCCATGATATATGAGCTTGTGCATTTCCTTAGCAAATTTGTTGTGATCTTTCTTGATGGCATATTCATACATAATGATCACATTGCCTACCATCAATTGCATGATAACATAATCATATTGAGCATCCATTACCATATTCATGCTATTGATAAACCGTCTCACTATGACATCATTTTGCACCGTGGTTGCCTTGATCATATCCACAACACATTTGTGTGCACAATGAATGCTTTGCATATCATTCTATATCATCTTGTTCAGCTTCATGCGCTTTGTCATGAACAATCTTGCCTCACGAACTCATACTTCCTTGATGGACACTTTGTGTGCGCTAACCATTGTATTTCCGAGTATCGCTTGTGTTTGCTCCTTTTGCATGTCTACCACTCCAGCGACACCTTGGAGTACTTGGATTGCGCCATGTTTTCAACTCCGTCCAACTCCCACTCCGTCCACGACAACCGTTTCCATGGTGATGAGGATCACGATCCGAGGTCGGATCTTTCCCAAGGGAGGGGAGATGATGCGGAGCATCCCACGTTCATCCCCATGTACACTCTGACTACTCTCCAAGCCCCAAGAGGACATATGATGAGACCTCGACCATACGCCATAGGGCACAAGGTGAACTCACTCCTCTTCGAACTGTCACTTTCCACATGTGATACATGGCTACTACCTCATGACTGGACCTTGCATACACTCAGGTACAACCGAGACGACCATGGAGGATCCAAGGACCAAGGCCAAGCATGGAAGAGGAAAAGGAAGAAGAAGCCGGGAGAAAGCGGTACTATCGCTTGCCCGGGCCGGGTACTACCGCTTATCATCACAAGCGGCACTACCGCTCTACATCCGCTCCACTTCCGCAAAGTCGACAAACTTGAGATCGAGCGGCTCCAGAGCGGTACTACCGCCCATCATAGCGGTACTATCATTATGCGCCTCAAGCGGTACTACCGCTCAAGGACCGGTACTACCGCCTGTCTCTGTGCCTGCAGTGTATTGGGCCGAGCCCATGTACCCCTTCACCCTCACTTACCCCTTCGTGGCTCTAGACTATATATACTCCTCCACCTCCTCCTAGTTAGGGTTAGCAAAGGATTAGCTCATGTTTGTGTGAGAGCTTTGCTCATCCACTTGGTTACCTTCTCCTTGGGGATGTGCCTCCATCGGAGAAGATCCTTCCAAGCGGATTCAAGACCCCCTCTTGGGTGGCCCCCATCAAGACCTCCTCACGGAGAAGAACCCGGTTACCTCTTGTATCATCCTTTGTTGATCGTGGACCGTGTATCTCTCTTTGTATTCATCGATCTAGCACATGTGTAATCGAATCTTGTTGGTTTGAGTGATTCTCTTGTGTTTTCCCCGTGATTTCCCTCGTGCTCTTCCGCTCGTTCTTCGTGTTCCTTGTAGGGATCCGCTCCAAACGTGAAAGATCGTCCACATAGGGTTCCGCCCTACATCAGGTTGCCAAGTCTGTGAAGTGTGATACGCGACGGTGGTTGATGGCGTTAAGAAGTCCTTCATCCGTGCAATTGTTGCGGAACGCGGAGATCGCGTTTTCGTCACGGCAATCTTTAATCTTGTCTTTAACATTGAGAAATCTGGCCCAGAAGTGATGGACCGTTTCCTGAGACTGTTGTCGTATGCCCATGAGAGCGCTTATATCTGGGTGGGTGGGTGGATTTAAATCCGAATCCTGACCCAATTTGGGATCCGGAGTCTGAAGAACTTCCGAACTTAATAGTTCGGGCTTCGGGATGTCGACTGATTTTTTAGGCTTGTCGTCCGACTCTATGTTCGGAGGACAAGGCGTGTCATTCTGCCGGCAGGTGTCCGGTCCTTCAAGCTCGGAGATCCGAACATAGTTTGTCCTCAGTATAGAGGAAGAGTTGTCGTCTTGCTCCTCAACTACCGCTATCTGATGGGTGATCGGCGGAGTTTTAATTTTTCTCTGGTCAGGTTTAAGCCCAATCCGATCATAGTCTGTAGCGACCCCCAGGGCGGCGATGCGATCTAGGAGCTCGTTTAAAAACGACAACTCCGCCGGATCCATCTGCTTGGAGTATTTGGAGTCAACATGGAGGGGATTTTTGATGATCCGAGAAGTCATCGTCGGCTTAACGGCCGAAAGGGCGGTCATGGTAAAGCCGCCCAGTCGGAGGGTCTGGCCTGGGGCCAGTGCTCCTCCGGAGGTGACATTGTCCTTGAGAACAAGGTGACCCATCGGTCCTATCTTTCAACGTCACAGCCAAACTCTCAATGAAAGCACCAATGTCGGTGTCAAAACCGGCGGATCTCGGGTAGGGGGCCCCGAACTGTGCGTCTAGGTTGATGGTAACAGGAGACGGGGGACACAATGTTTACCCAGGTTCGGGCCCTCTCTATGGAGGTAATACCCTACTTCCTGCTTGATTGATCTTGATGAATATGAGTATTACAAGAGTTGATCTACCACGAGATCGTAATGGCTAAAATCCTAGAAGTCTAGCCTGTATGACTACGATTATGATTGTTCGCCTCTACAGACCTAACCCTCCGGTTTATATAGACACCGGAGGGAACTAGGGTTACATAAAGTCGGTTACAGAGAAAGGGATCTTCATATTTGGTCGCCATGCTTGCCTTCCACGCCAAGGAGAGTCCCATCCGGACACGGGTAGAGTCTTCAGTCCGGCCCATGGCTAACAGGCCGGACGCCCGAGGACCAATTAGTACAGGACTCCCTCAGCGCCCCCAACTGAATAAACCAGAAAATGTCACCAGGTATCATTTTTGAAGAGGTGTTGGAGTAGCTGAAGATGTGTGTTAACGAAGTTGCCCCTCACGAGTCGTCAGGGTCCTGAGCCTCAGGAGGCTCTGGGGGCCCGGGCGGCTCTTGAACAACGCTCGCCATCTCCGCCAGGACAGCGTGATGCCTGGCCTCCTGAGCTGCCAGAACACTCCGCAAGTGGCGCTGGAAGGTGACATCCGCGTTTGGCAAGCCGAAGGGCATGCAAACATAGCTGTGAGGTGGTCCCTCACACCGACCAACGCGCGAAGGCCAGACACGCTCCTGAGATGCCGCCCTGTTGAGTCTTGGGATGTCGACGCAGACATGCAGCTCGTCATTCTCGCCAGGACGCGGAGCTGGGCCAGGTGGTGGGCGGCGGTCGCCGCACATGGTCCTTGCTTCTTGAAGCTCCTCGGTCGCCTTGGTGATGAACTCCTGAGCACGAGGCACTCCACGCCTTGTTCCCTCTTGTGGGAAGCGTGCGGCAAAGCAGGCCTCTACGTGGTGCCCGAGCGCCTCCCTCGTGACGTTGGCTAGGTCTGAGGCCCTCTAGAAGAGAGTCCCCGAGCCCAGCCTGAGGAGGGCGCCAGGCGCACCTTCCTATGCAAGGGAAGGAGGCGCCCCATCTGCGGGCGCAGGTCCTGAGGTGGTGCCGCTGGAGATGCCGCTCTCCTGAGGCCCTTGATTGGGCAGCTGCTTCTTCTTCTTGGGGACGGCCTCAGGAGGGTCTAGGGTGCCTTCGTTGTCTGGGTCTTCGGCTGCTGCGGCCTGGTAGGCGCGCTCGAGAGAGCACACCACGTCCTTTTCCTCACAAGCGATCATGATGATGTCGCGGTTCCCTGGCATCTTGAGGACGTTGTAGCCATGGTGGGTCACTGCCATGAGGCCACTACCGGATATCCAAGGATGGCATTGTACGGTAGGCGGATGTGGGCGACGTCGAAGTCGAGCTCGGTGTGATAGTTGTCGCGCTGGCCAAAGGTGACAGGGAGGCGAATCTGCCCTATCGGGGTGGTGGAGCAGTCGGTCACTCCTGAGAAGGGCTTGGTGGGATTTAGCTGATCATATGGCACTTGGAGGCGGTGGAACATCTCGACGGACAGGACATTGATCCATGCGCCGTCGTCGATGATGGTCTTGGTGACTTGGACGTTGCTGATGACGGGCGAATAGAGCATCGGGAGGGCACCGGCGGTTGCCGCGCACTTGAGCTGGTCCGACGAGCTGTAGGTGATAGTGCACTTGGACCACCTGAGCGGGCGTGTGGCCTCGAGCGTGGGGAGGGCCGCGTTCACCTTGTGGGCAAACTGCTTGAAGATGCGCTAGGAGGCTGGGGCCTGAGCGCCGCCTAAGATGCAGGCGATGGCGCGAGGTTCCTGGAAGCCCCCAGCCCCCTCGTACCGGTGATGGTCGTTGTTCCTCCTTGGTGGTGGTGGTAGCGGAGGGAGGCCAGCCTTGCCCCGAGGACAGTCCTCGCGAGGCTGGTCCCTCCAGGCATCCTCGCGAGGCTGGTCCTGCCAGCGGTCCTCGCGAGGCCGGTCGCACCACTCCTGACGGGGGCCGCGGTCGTCCCAGCGTCCCCTACTTCGTCCTCCTCCTCGGTCGTAGCCCCCGTCATTGCGCTCAGGGGGTCGACCGAAGCGCCCATCATGGATGGCCCTAAGCTCCTGACAGTCATTGGTGTTGTGGCTGTGTATGTTGTGGAAGGCGCAGAATGGACGGCTGCCCTTGGACAACTCCACGTGGTCGCAGCCGCGCTTCATATCTGGCTCGGCCACGAGCACGGCTGCTCCCTTGCGCTTCACATCCTTGGTCTTGGCCTTCTTGTCCTCCGGGTCGGCAGCTGGAAGCTTGAGGAGGGAGAGGCGCCCTTCCTCAGCTCTCGCGCACTTGGTTGCCATGTTGAGCATCTCCGGAGCCGTGCATAGGTCCTCGTGGATGGCGAGCTCCTCCTTCATCTTGACATCACGGATGCCATCGGAGAATGCTGAGATGATGGCCTCATCCGTCACCTTGGGGATCTTGAGGCGAACGTTGTTGAAGTGTTGGATGTACTTCTGTAGGGTTTCCCCTGGCTGCTGCTTGATGCGCCGCAGGTTACCCGCGGTCAGCGGGCAGTCGCGAGTGCCCTGGAAGTTGGCGACAATTCGCTCGCGCATCTCGCCCCATGAGGAGATCGATCTCGCGGGCAAGTGCGTGCCAACCTTGAGGGCCATGGGAAACCAGTTCGCCATGACCTTCTCGTCGCTGTTGGCTGCCTCAATACTCAGCTCGTAGAGCTGCAAGAACTCGGCAGGGTTGGGGTGCCGTCATAGCGCAGAGGCAGATCGGGCTTGAACTTGCCGGGCCAGACAACGCTGCGCAGCTCGGGAGTGAAGGCACGACAACCTGCTGTAGTCACCGGAGCCCGTCGTGGAGGCGGAGCCTGGTCCTGGTACCCACGCACCGCTGCCACAGGTGGCGCACGGTCCTGACGTGCTGTTGCTGGGAGTGCAGGAGCATTTTCTTGCGGCCGTGGGATTTCTTGGCAGCTTCCTTCATGCGCGGGCGCCCTACACGGTGGGTCGCGCCGCGGGGCCGCCCGTCTTGGTGCGAGGGCACCGTCTTGATGTGGAGGTGGTGGAGGTGCTCCCTGGGCTAAGTCACCCGCAGCGGGAGGCATGCAAGGTAGCGATAGGGACGGTACGGGAGAGCCCCCAACGGCGCTGACGAGCTCGGCGATGCGGTCCAGCCAGTCCTCATAGAGGTCGTCGATGGGGCTGTAATGCAGGAGCTCGGTGCCATAAGCAACGTGCCCTGTGTGGCCATGGGTGCGCGACGAGCGTGGGACAACGAGCCGGCCGGAGTCAGCGACGGGGTGGCAGTGCTTCCGTCCCGCCGCACAGAGGAGTGCAGCGATGAAGATTGCTGCTCGTGCCCTGCCGGGCCGGTGGCAGCGTTGGCAGCGGGTGACGGAGAGCGACGGGGAGGCCCGCCGACGGGCGCCGTCTGGGCGACGCGAGCGTTGAGAGCGGCCCGGCGCTCAGCGCGGGCCGGGCGAGCATCAGCCATGGCACTGGTGGAGCGGTGGAGTGTGGATCGACGGAGGAAAGGCTTCAACGCACCCCTACCTGGCGTGCCAAATGTCTGATTCTGGGTTCCGGCAAACCCTTGTGAGGTTCGAACTCTGGGGTGCGCACGAAGGACTTTCTCCCTCTCTAGATCGCTCGCTCAACGATCTCACGGCCTAGCTCGACGAACCCAAGGAACACGAGACATAGAGGTTTATACTTGTTCGGGCCACCGTTGTGGTGTAATACCCTACTCCAGTGTGGTGGTGGTGGATTGCCTCGAGGGCTAAGGATGGACTAGTACAATGGATGAACAGCCTCAGGAGGAGAGGTGTTCTTGAGCTCGATGAGCTGGTGTGTGTGAGGGTGATTCGAATGATCCATCCCCTTCCTATGGTGGTGGCTAGTCCTATTTATAGAGGCCCTGCTTCTCTCCCCAAATGTTAGGCGGGAAGGGATCCCACAACGGCCAAGTTTGAAGGGAGACAACTAGTCCAAGCTATCTTGACAAAAGGTGGTCTTCGCCTGCCAAAGGCTTTGGTGGTGATGCCGCTGTGGGCTCCGTGGTGACCTCTGTCCTGCCGTCCTGCTGGTCTTGGTCTTGTTGCACCAATATGGAAACCTTTGCCTGATGCCTCGGGGCTCCTCGCCTGCGCCTGCCTCTTTAGCACCAAAGAGGAAACTGGTACACTGCGCCCGCTGGCGCCCGCCTGGCCTTGGTCATCATGGCTCACGTCACGTGAACCTCGCGAGGTGCCCCTTGCATAGATATCTCGGTCCTCAGGAGCCAGCCTAAGGAGGCCGCCCCCAGGGAGATCTTGGTGTCGTCTGCCTCACGAGGCTTGGCCCCTCGCGAGAGTCTTGAGTCGTTGTCGCCGTAGCTGGGTCGTACCCATCCGTTGGTGGAGCCATGCCGTGGGCAGCAGTCGGGCAAGTCTGGGTACCCCCGTTCCTAGGACGCCAACAGATAGAGCTTTGCTCATCCACTTGATACATACTCCATTGGAGACCTAGGCCTTCGCGGAGAAGATCCCAAGTGGATTGAAGACCCCGTATGGGCAGATCCCCTAGTGGATTCAAGACCTCCTTTTGGAGAAGAACTAGCTACTTGTATCCTTCCTTTGTTGTCTTTGGATCTTTGTGACCTCTTTGCATTCATGGATCTAGCACATGTGTGATTGTATCCCATTGATTTTAGTGTTTCCTCTCGTTTCCCCTCGTGTTTCCCCTCGTGTGTTCGTCGTTTTCTTCGTGGGATGCCCTCCAAATCGTGAAAGATCGGCCCCTAGGGTTCCACCCTACATCAGCTAGGCTATAGTTTAGCTTTCTATTACTGCTACAGTTGGGTTCTATCTCAAACTACAATAAACATGTGTATCATACACATGATGGTTGATGCAAGCCCATGCTTCTCATAAATTTAGTTGAAGTTTTTGTACTACTCTATTCTTAGCTATATTTCCTTATTGATATGAAATTTCATTACTAGGCATTTACCTATTATGCATTTCTTTAGCGACAGCTGAATTTGTTTAAGGCTACAATGAGCATCGTTCTGTTTTCCTAAGATGAAGCATTCTACAATAAATTGTAACTTTGTGAGTACATGTTGCATGTGATTTTTTATGGTTAGTTTTAGATTATCCCCTTTTTGTGTGCATTTAGTAGATGCTTATATGAATCTATGCCATCTTCTCTCTTGCTAAATTTTACACTAAATTCTGTTAAGATTTTCAGTTATCTTTTTTTAATGATGTACTTACTCAGAGCTTCTCTCTCCTACTAGGCTAATTTAGGGAGTTTTACTGGATCATATTCATTCTGTATGCTTTCCTTTAGACATCCGTCGAATTGAATTTTCTCATCCATTGTGTTCACTTATTCTCTTTTAATTTGCTGCTCGTGGGCTAACCTGTGCGGAGATTGCCTTTTATTTGTCTGTAATGTGATGCATTTATTTCAAGAATCTGGTTAAGCTCATGTTCAGCTCCTGTAATGATGTGTTGCATCATTGATCCATTCAAAAATATTTCCCCATTCCTGATTTGTCTGCAGATTCAAGAAATAAAGTTATATTGCAAGAACTTGGAATCAAAGGAAGACCCAAACTCTGAGGACCACATTCTCTAAAGGCCCTTCTATTTGAAATACACTTATGCAGAAGTATGACCTCATTGCTTTTGTAATGTATGTGACTTCTTATTTGAAATACACTTATGCAGAAGTATGACTTTGGTGCTATCGTGCTATATGTGACTGACATATAGATGCACTTCTGATGAAGATCATAAGGGTTAAGGCTTCTTATTACTCCCTAATTTTCATCCGTACGTGTGGAAGTTTTCGTACGCCATTGATCCCTCGCTGTCCCAACCAAGCCAGTGTGCCTCAATCGGCTAGCATGGGCCTCAGCCCATCAAACGAATCTTCCGGCATATAATAGACCACGTGCAGGCGGAAGGGGGTGTCCCAGCCGAAACTAACCAATGACCATGTGCAAAAAAAAGGATTTGATCATCCACTACATGATCCCACCTTGCTCCCCTACACTCAATAAACCAATTTAAATATTGTTGTGAGTTGAAATCAATAAACTGGCTGGATCAGTAGGAAAGGGTGGGCAGAGAAACTAAACCGAGGAAGAAGATGATCCTGATTTGAAATCTCAAAAGAAGGGAATAGGATGGATGGATGATAAATGAGGAAAACATACATGTCGCCAGTGAGTGGGGGCAACGCTGGCGGTAAGGAGCAGGCGCTGGGAGTGGAGGCCACGGATCCGGTGGTGCAGGCATCGTAGATGTCGGCCGCGGGGCGAGCTGGTTCCTGTGGGGAGTCTCTCACAGAGATGTGAAACGAAAGGAAGAAAAGGGAAAGGAGAGAGGGCGCGAGGTGGTGCTCAGGCGAGGTTGCTGTCAGCGATGGGGATGCAGAACGGGGGAGCTGCGGTGGGCGCAGCCGGCGGAGAGGGATGGATAACTGTTTCTTTATTATCTGGGATGTTGATACGACACTGGGGCGCCAGTTAAGCGGATGATTTCTTCTAGCTATCAACCGACGTCTTAGGCTGGCCATAGTGGGAATAACATAACCGGTAACATGCAGTTGGGACTAGCAAACATGCTTATGTGGCACACAATTAAAAGAAAAGAGGGAGGGTTAGAGTAACATTGGTAGATACTGTATCATGTTAAATGCTATGCTACTTTGTGTCATGCATGGCAATAAATATGGTCATCTATGATACTACTTTATTATACTATGCACTATGGAGGTAGTATCATATGCATGATACTACTATATGATACTCCCCACTATGAGTAGCCTTAGCTAGCGCTAGCTTGCACTCATGTCGAGCGGTAGTATCTTTCATGAACCAATGAATATTCTTTTTTTTGGAGAACCGACCGATGAATATTTGTCAATATTAGGTACAGATAGATGATCTCAAAATAAGGTATAGATAGATTTTTTATTTTGTGCTAAAAACAGGTACAGTATATTTTATTTCTTGGATACAGAATCCATATATGTACATGCATTCAAGTTCTATATGTGCATGCTATAGAACTAGTGGTTTGTATTTTTTTCCTGAAATCTGCTTTTATAATTATTAAAAGTGTGTGCATGCTTTAAAAAATGGTTGTGTAATTTAAAAAATGTTTGCGCTTTTTTTAAAAAAACGTGATTTTTCAACAAGTGCACTTGCATTTTAAAATGTTTGTATTGTTTTTCAAAAAAGAGTTTATGTATTGAAAATTGTTACATTTTTCAAAACCCTTTTTTAAAATGTGTTCATGTATATGTGATTCAAGAAAATGTTCGTGTGCTTTAAAAAACAATGTTCATGCATTTTGAAGAAAATAAATTCAAAGCGAGTTGGATTTTTTTGCGAGATATGCAAGTTGGATTATGAGGGACGATATATGGAATAGGTACATGGTGTAGCTCGTTAGGGCGGCCCTTAGGTCCAGCTCGACTAGATTAGTTTTAAAAGTTATAAATATTCCTTTGTGTTGGCGCAGTTTAGTGATAAGTCTGTCGTGCGGTGGCCAAGATCAAAAGAAATTTATGAAACAATCTATAGTTAGATGATTAGATGGACAATGGTATCCCAGCCCACTAGGGTTCAAGGCCTGGTGCTCGCATTTATTCATGAATTTATTTTAGGATATCCGGCGATGCGCGTTCAATGGGAGGAGATGTTCCCGTCGACTATGAGGCGCCTATGGTGACTTCGTCAATCTCAACATGATATGACGGCTCAGTCTCTGAGGTGCTCATAAGGGAAGGATGTGTGGGTGTGTTTGTAGGGATGAGCATATACATGTATATACGAGCGTCTGCGTCTGCGTCTGCACTGTGTTCAAGAAAAAGACCAAAGGAGATTTTTTTCCCTTACCCACACATGGGCCCCAAATTCTTAATTGATTTTTTTACAAACCACTGATTGAAGCCGTCGTGTTAATTTGTTTCTTGATCCATCCTATGTGAGACTAATGCTTAGTGCATTTTCACGTGTTTTCTATTGACATCGAATGTGATATGCATACGTTGGTCTATGTTATTTGCTCACATACCGAAGCACCTGTAATGATTAGAATCCATTCAATAAAAGAAGATTGCAAATCATGCACATGCTCGTCATTCAATATATACCGACCTTCACAAATCTATGTCACGCTCGGT
Organism: Aegilops bicornis; assembly: GCA_021605145.1. Taxonomy (NCBI): domain Eukaryota; kingdom Viridiplantae; phylum Streptophyta; class Magnoliopsida; order Poales; family Poaceae; genus Aegilops; species Aegilops bicornis. The sequence goes on from CM038672.1 coordinate 286,828,548, forward strand.
GAGAAATTTTCCAATTAGTCATACCAATATACTAATCCAGATACCATCAACAATTTAGACATTGTCCCTCATTCGATTGTTTCTTTGGCCACAGACCAAGATCTGTGCCATATGTGGACGTGTACTAGATGTTGCCAACTCTGGCATCACCTTGATGAGGCACAGGTGTCCCGTCTTTCGATGAGATTGTGGTAGTCGTTTTGGAGGAAGTCGACTTTGACAATCCGACTACGAACGTGCGAGGACGTCGCGCCTTAGCAATCGCTAAACCAACTCCGAGAGGTTATTGACCATGCCGGAGCACGATCAACCTGACCACGAAGGTCTGCATTTCGCAGCAAACAAGGAACAAGCAAGAAACTAAGATTGCAATATGTATATTGCGAATATAAGAGGAAAGCTTTATTGATCAAGGTGGGGTTCTGTGGACGCCTTTGTCCGGTCGTTGAACACAAGCGAAATGCACGCGAAGTTGCAACGATGGCGAACTTTAATCTAAACAAAACCCAAAGTCTAAACGACGCCCTAAGGGCTGTATATATGGAGGAAGAGGGGGGGATTTCGTGGCCCTTGGAGGAGGGGTCCGAAACCAACCCTAACTCTTGTTTCCCCACACATAAGGACTCTAAAAATAGCCTATACTTAAGTATTTTGAAAATACATGGGCCTGGCCCAATAATAAGGTGATGCAGCACCTAGAATAGCATCTGGATGAAATTTATGGAGTGGCATCTTGTATATTTCGTCCAAGGCTTCATGCACTCCTTATGGTGGCTTCAAAGTACTGAAATCATCACTTGTAACTCCGTTCTTGATCCCCTTGTGCATGCCATCATCTCCCTGCCTGGTCTTGCTCCAGTGTTCATCCCTCTTATCCATGCCAGGCCCTTCATTTGTAAGCAAAACAAATGTATCCAATTTAGGCAGCATCATATTCTCATGAACATTAGAATCATTACCAAGAAACAAAAGTACCTGGTAATTCAATTGGCGTGCGCGAGCTCTAGTAATTGGTCCAGTATGTATATCAGCAGGGCCTGTGGTTGTAACAATGGTATTGATGTCCTCATCATCCTCCTCATCATAGTCATTGGCGGACTCATACCCACCATCCTCAGTAGCAATCATCAAACGCTGAGATTTGCATTCTCTCGCAAAATGTCCTCTTCCCTTACAACGACGACAAATAATATCACTCGTGTGCCCTGTTGATGCCATGGAAGAAGAAGAGCTCTGTGCAACCCCGCCAGGTGTGCTCTTGGCAGATAGTGGTGGTTGTGCCTGCTTTCTTGTATCGCAGCTGGAGGTGGCACCTGATGGAGGTGCTGGTGTAGTGGAAGTAGAGGATGCATGTGGTGTCCATGATGAAGATCGACCTACAGAAAAATTAGTTCACGCCAATGTCTGTCGATCCTGCACTTCACGTTCAGCTTTACAAGCAAGATGGAATAAACGAGTGATATTATTATACTCCTTATACTCTAGAATGGTCTGAATCTCTCTATTTAATCCACCCATAAAACGCGCAAGCATAGCTTCATTCTCCTCAACAATACCACATCTAATCATGCCAGTTTGTAATTCCTGATAATATTCTAAAACATAATTTTTTCCTTGTCTTAAACGCTGCAATTTTTGAATTAATTCACATTGATAAAATGGTGGAACCCAACGAGTATGCTTAGCAGTTTTCAAAGCAGCCCAAGTAGCTGGAATTGGATATAATCTACAATGTTCGGACCACCAAACACATGCAAAGCTAGTGAAAGCACAAACAGCAGCAGGAACACGTCTCTCCTCAAGATATTGTAAACATCTAAATCGTTGTTCAGTTTCGAACTCCCAAGTAAGATATATATCATGAACATATCTACCCTCAGATGGTGGAATATTCAATTTCAGTTCAGGAAGATGGTCATGATCTCGTACCTGAGGGAGAGCCCTACCATTGTGATTATTTGCATGTGGACGACCTGGTGGTTGTGGTGTTGGTGGTTGCACGTAGTTCTGATCTTGATCAACCTCATCCTCGTAATCTCCTGCATAATCATCCTCCGCATCAGCAACAGGAGCCACAGAAGTATCAACAGCAGCACCAACAGTTTGGCCAAGCTGAAGAAGGACGCGGCTCGCTCGGCGGAGGGCTGTTTCGCGACGTGGAGGTAGTTGTTGTTGTTGTTGTTGCAGAGGTGCGACAGGTGTAGCCGATGGTGGAAGACGCGCAAGCAGTTCATTAAATCTGTTATCGAGCTTTGTTTCGAATGACTTCTCAAGGCCAGTGATCTTCTCCATGGCCTCTTCAAAATTGTTCAGCACATATTGCACCTGTTCAGTCATCATTTGCTGAAACTTATCATGAAGCTCCTTGTTCGTTTAGTTCTCCCAGTCAATCTCGTCGGCTTGTGATCCTAGCATGGTTAGCAGCAATAGAAAAACACAAGAATAGGATCCTACAGACTACTAACAAGTGGTGGTGGTGGGTGTCACAAATCCGTCAAGCAAATCTCAAATTCTTACCAGTTCTTACCAAGCAGCAAGCGGTGATCGGCAACCGATGTAGTCGAAACACTCAAAGCTTGGATAGAGCGATTACCAGGAGAGTCAAACGCATGATGTAGATGTATGTGGAGCTGGGAAGGCTTATAATATGGTAGCAAAAAGGGTTAGCAATAATCAATTTAGAGATGCAAAGTTGAATAAATGCTCAACGACGGTACTGTGCTGGTCCTAGGCTAGACCGTGCTAGAGACGCGAGCCTAGAACACTAACAAAATCACGGCGCTGCACGTAAATAAGGGAGGAGCACGTTCTGATTTTTTTTCTTTTTTTGCAGTTTTTTTGCACTTTTTCCCTCTTTTTTTTGGCTTTTTCTTGGACTCTAGGTATGAAAAATGGATGCAATCTAGACTAGTAAAAACTGAAAAATCTCACCGGGCAACCTGAAAACTGATACCACTTGATAGAGGCGAGGGTATCCCGATCTTTCGATGAGATTATAACTATCGATTTGGTGGAGACGACTTTGACGATCTGACTACAAACGTGCACGATGTTGCGCCTTAGCAATCGCTAAACCAACTCCGAGAGGTTATTGACCATGCCGGAGCACGATCAACCTGACCACGAAGGTCTATTCCTGCAAGCAATCGAAGAACAAGCAAGAATATGATTAAGCAATCTGAATATTGCGAATATGGATGAAGTATTGATAAAAGTGGGGTTTCATAAGCGGTCTTGGTCTGGTCGTTGGACACAAACGAAGTACACGAAGTTGCGGCGATGGCTAACTTTTAACTAAATAAAACCCAAAGTCTAAACGACGCCCTAAGGGATGTATATATGGAGGAAGAGGGGGGAATTTCGTGGCCCTTGGAGGAGGGCTCTGAAACCAACCCTAGCTCTTGTTTCTCCACACATACAGACTCTAAAAACAGCCTATACTTAAGTATTTCGAAAATACATGGGCCTGGCCCAATAATAAGGTGACGCAGCACCTAGAATAGCCTCTGGACGAAATTTATGAAGTGGCATCTTGTATATTTCGTCCAAGGCTTCATGCACTCCTTATGGTGGCTTCAAAGTCCTGAAATCATCACTTGTAACTCCGTTCTTGATCCCCTTAGCATGCCATCATCTCCTCGCTTGGTCTTGCTCCAGTGTTCATCCCTCTTATCCATGCCAGGCCCTTCATTTGTAAGCAAAACAAATGTATCCAATTTAGGCAGCATCATATTCTCATGAACATTAGAATCATTACCAAGAAACAAACGTACCTGGTAATTTAATTGGCGTGCACGAGCTCTAGTAATTGGTCCAGTATGTATAGCAGCAGGGCATGTGGGTTTAACAATGGTATTGATGTCCTCATCAACATTGGTTGCCTATTACCAACTGCTGCTGGGTAAGAACTGGTAAGAATTTGAGATTTGCTTGACGGATTTGTGACATCCACCACCACCACAACTTGTTAGTAGTCCGTAGGATCATATTCTTGTGTGTTTCTATTGCTGCTAGCCATGCCAGGATCACAAGCCGACGAGATTGACTGGGAGAACTTAACGAACAAGGAGCTTCATGGTAAGTTTCAGCAAATGATGACTGAACATGTGCTGAACAATTTTGAAGAGGCCATGGATAAGATCACTGGCCTTGATAATACGTTCGAAACAAAGCTCGATAACAGACTTAATGAACTGCTTGCGCGTCTTCCACCACCGGCTGCACCTACCGCACCTCTGCAACAACAACAACAACAACAACAACAACAACAACAACAACAACAACAACAACAATGACTACCTCCACGTCGCGAAACAGCCCTCCGCCGAGTGAGCCATATCCCTCTTGAGCCTGGCCAAACTGTTGGTGCTGCTTTGTTGATATACGTGGCTCCTCTGGCGATGAGGAGGAGGATGATTATGTGGGAGATTACGAGTATGAAGTTGATCAAAATCAGAACTACGTGCAACCACCAAAGACCCGGTCGTCCACATGCAAATAATCGCAATGGTAGGGCTGCATTACCAGCTCAGGTACGAGATCATGACCATCTTCCTAAATTGAAATTGAATACTCCACCATTCGAGGGTAGATATGTTCTTGATATATATCTTACTTTGGAGTTAGAAACCGAACAACATGTTACATGTTTAGAATATCCCGAGGAGAGACGTGTTGCTGCTGCACTTTGTGCTTCCACTAGTTTTGCTTGTGTGTTGGTGGTCTGAACATCGTAGATTATATCCGAATAATATCCCAATTACTTGGGCTACTTTGAAAACTGCTATGCGTACTCGTTGGGTTCCACCATATTATCAACGTGAATTACTTCAAATATTGCAGCGTTTAAGACAAGGGATTTTTTTGTAGAGGAATATTATCAGGAATTACAAACTGGCATGATTAGATGTGGTATTGTTGAGGATAATGAAGCTATGCTTGCACGTTTTATGGGTGTATTAAATAGAGAGATTCATACCATTCTAGAGTATAAGGAATATAATAATATCACTCGTTTATTCCATCTTGCTTGTAAAGCCGAACGTGAAGTGCAGGATCGACAGGCATTGGCGCGAACTAACTTTTCTACAGGTCGACCTTCATCATGGACACCACGTGCATTGAAAGTGCGTTATATCGACTAGAGGGGGGTGAATAGGCGATTTTTATGAATTCTTCACTGAGGAATTTGCCGGTGAGGAAATTCCTTAGCGAAGAACTACTTGCAGCGGAATAAGTACTCAGAAGTAAGCCTAAGAGAATGCGGGCATGGTCATCATGATGAAATGAAGACAAACAAAGAGTACAGAAAGCGTAAACACAGGATAGCACAAGATGAAGATAAACAGACTAAAGAAATTGAACTGAGGAAATTGAGAAAGTCTTCAGTCAAAGTCTTCAAACACATATATGAATGAACACTTAGCACAGTAATGAGGAAATGAAAGAGTTGAGGAAATAGAACCAGTTAGGTTGTTGAAGACAATGATTTGGTAGACCAGTTCCAACTGCTGTGTCAGTTGTACGTCTGGTTGGAGCGGCTGAGCATTTAAACTCGAGGACACACAGTCCCGGACACCCGCCGAAAGCACGCAGCTCAGGACACCAAGTCCTCACCGTATTATCCTTGAACTAAGGTCACACAGACCTCGTCCAATCACTCGTGGTAAGTCTTGAGCGACTTCCAAACCTTCACAGACTTGGTCACTAGGCGATCCACAATTCCTCTTGGATGTTTCTAGACCATGACGCCCAACCGTCGAGGAAGAAGCACAGTCTTCAAAGGTAACAAGCGTCGGATCCACGCAGGATCAATCTCTTGATGATGCTCAATCACTTTGGGTTTGTAGGGGTTTGGTTTTTGGGTTTTTCCTCACTCGATGATTTTCGCTCAAAGTCCTGAGAGGATGGGTTGCTCTCAAATGACAAGTGTCAAGTTTCTCTCGGAGCAGCCAACCAGCTAGTGGTGGTAGGGGGCGGCTATTTATAGCCTAGGGAGCAGCCCGACATGATAAGACATAAATGCCCTTCAATGATATGACCGTTAGGTGGATAAGATATTTTGGGACAGCTGGCGCAAGAACACAAAGAACGGTCGGAAATTTGACTCTCAAATTCCTCGGGGCTATCATGTTCCTCATCGTGTAGGCAATCCGACCTTTGGCGAATTCCTAACTCCTCGGTCGAACAAATTCCTCGTAATGTAAGAACTTCGTCTCACATCAAGAAATTGTTGAAGCGTATGAGATTTCCAAAGGCTTCACTCGAAGGGATTGGTAGGTGTAGGATTTTGAGTTGAGCATCACATGGAAATTTTTCCTTAGTATTTCCTCGACCCCTTTAACAGTACGGTGTTTCCTATGACTCAAGAAAGAGAAAAATGAAACTACGAAAACAAATGTCTTCACGCTTCATGTTCCTCAAATGAATACCAAGTCTTCAAGGTCACACCAATTTCTTCACTATCAAAGTCTTCAGTCGAAGAACTTCATTTTTTAGGTGTCGACTTTCACTGTAAATATCAAACTCCTCATAGACTTATAGACCTGTGTACACTCATAAACACATTAGTCCTTTAACCTATAAGTCTTCAATACACCAAAATCACTAAGGGGCACTAGATGCACTTACATGCATCCTCTACTTCCAGTGCACCATCACCTCCATCAGGTGCCACCTCCAACCGTGATACAAGAAAGCAGGCACAACCACCACTATCTGCCAAGAGCACACCTGTCAGGCCTGCACAGAGCTCTTCTTCTTCCATGGCATCAATAGGGCACACAAGTGATATTATTTGTCGTCGTTGTAAGGGAAGAGGTCATTATGCGAGAAAATGCAAATGTTAGCGTGTGATGATTGCTACTGAGGATGGTGGGTATGAGTCCGTTAGTGACTATGATGAGGAGACTTTGGCTCTTATTACACGTGAAGAACACGATGGAGATGGTTCTAATCATGAGACACAATACATGGCTCCTAAAGACGCTGGCAGGTATGAATGTTTAGTTGCTCAACGTGTTTTGAGTGTGCAGGTCACACAAGCTGAGCAAAATTAGAGGCATAAATTGTTCCATACAATGGGAGTAGTGAAGGAACATTCTGTTCACGTCATCATAGATGGAGGGAGCTGCAACAATTTGGCTAGCATGGAGATGGTGGAGAAGCTGTCTCTCACCACACGACCACATCCACATCCTTACTACATCAATGGTTTAACAATAGCGGCAAGGTTAAGGTAACACGTACTGTTCGTGTGCATTTTAGTGTCTCTACATATGTTGATTATGTTGATTGTGATGTGGTACCTATGCAAGCTTGTTCCTTATTACTTGGTAGACCATGGCAATTTGATAAAAATTCTGTACACCATGGTAGAAACAATCAGTATACTCTTGTTCACGAGGATAAAAATATTACTTTGATTCCTATGACTCCTGATTCTATTTTGAAAGATGATATTAATAGAGCTAATAAAGCAAAACAGGAGAAAAATAAGAGTGAAAATCAGATTGTGGCAAAGGAATTTGAGCAACAAATGAAGCCTAATAATAAACCATCTAGTGTTGCTTCTGAAATTAAATTGAAAAGTGCATGTTTACTTGCCACCAAATCTGATATTGATGAGCTAGATTTTAGCAAATCTGTTTCCTATGCTTCTGTGTGCAAAGAGGCATTATTTTCATTCAAGGATGTGCCTTCCTCTTTGCCCCCTGCTGTCACTAACATTTTGGAGGAGTTCGCTGACGTCTTCCCACAAGACGTGCCATCGGGATTACCACCTATTCGAGGGATTGAGCATCAAATTGACTTAATTCCCGATGTATCGCTACCCAACCGTGCACCATACCGTACCAATCCAGAGGAGACGAAGGAGATTATGCGTCAAGTCCAGGAGCTGCTCGACGAAGGTTATATTCGCGAATCCCTTAGTCCTTGTGCCGTTCTTATTAATCTAGTGCCGAAAAAGGATGGTACATCGCGTATGTGTGTTGATTGTAGAGGCATTAATAATATTACTATTCGTTATCGTCATCCCATTCCTAGGCTAGATGATATGCTTGATGAATTGAGTGGCTCTACAATATTCTCCAAAGTTGATTTGCATAGTGGATACCATCAAATTCGTATGAAATTGGGAGATGAATGGAAAACTGCATTTAAAACTAAGTTTGGTTTATATGAGTGGTTAGTCATGCCTGTTGGGTTAACAAATGCACCTAGTACTTTCATCAGATTAATGAACGAAGTTTTACGTGCTTTCATTGGACGATTTGTGTCAGTCTATTTTGATGATATACTGATTTATAGTAAATTGTTGGCGGAACATTTGGAACATTTACGTGATGTTTTTATTGCTCTATGTGATGCACGTTTGTTTGGTAACCTTGGAAAGTGCACCTTTTGCACCGACCGAGTATCTTTTCTTGGCTACGTTCTTACTCCACAGGGAACTGAAGTTCATAAAGCCAAGATTGAAGCTATTGAGAGTTGGCCGCATGCCAAAACGGTCACACAAGTGTGGAGTTTCCTTGGCCTCGCTGGTTTCTATAGGCGTTTTGTGAGAGATTTCAGCACCATTGCTGCACCTCTCAACGAGCTTACAAAGAAGGATGTGCCTTTTGGTTGGGGTACTGCACAGGAAGAAGCCTTCACGGTATTGAAAGATAAGTTGACACATGCTCCTTTTCTCCAACTCCCTGATTTTAATAAGACTTTTGAGCTTGAATGTGATGCTAGTGGAATTGGATTAGGAGGTGTGTTATTACAAGATGGCAAAGCTGTTGCATACTTTTCTGAAAAATTGAGTGGGGCTAGTCTGAATTATTCTACTTATGATAAAGAATTATATGCTCTGTTTTGAACTTTAGAGACATGGCAACATTATTTACGACCAAAAGAATTTGTTATACATTCTGATCATGAATCTTTGAAACATATTAAAAGTCAAGCTAAACTGAATTGTAGACATGCAAAATGGGTTGAATTCATTGAGACTTCCCCTTATGTTATTAAACACAAGAAGGGTAAAGAAAATGTATGTTTATTATTCATGCTAAAATTGTATTAACCGGAAACTTGATACATTGTAGCGACCCGACCCGAATGGATCAAGTCTCTGTGCTTAAGTGTCATCCCTGGATCGGTATGCTGACACACACAGTACTCGAGGATTTATAACAGAGGTAAATCACATGTATAAAGTAACGTAAATACTATTACCTCAATCCAAAATAGTGAAAGTAACAAGGTTGTGGATTCCCATCAACACCAAGGGCAAAGTTGAGTGTAGAAATCGTAACCCTAATGTATCACTTACTCGTCTTCTGAAAAGTCTGCAACATGAAAAGTTGCAACCCGAAAACGGGTCAGCACATGGAATATGCTGGCAATGTAACACATAGAGAGTAATGAAGGAATAAGCCTATACTACATGCATATATGGCTGGTGGAAAGCTCTATGGTTACAGTTTTGCGTAAAGCCATTTTTTCCCTCTCGCAAAGGAATAAATTTATTTAACTATCATGGTGGTTGTTGAACATTGAGAATGGTTGATGACATCCTCAATCCCAATTAAAAGTACTCATTAACAACCCAACAATATTAATTAGAGTAACATGATGAGATCAACATGATAATCCAAGTACTAGATACTCAAGATGTCCATAACCGCGGACACGGCTAATCATGATTAGTTTATACACTCTGCAGAGGTTTGCGCACTTTTCCCCACAAGACTCGATCGCCTCCGTTTGTTTTCTCGCACTACATGGTGTTTGAGAGACGGATGACCGAGACATAGTCTTTCAGAAGCGCTAGCACCTTACATGTGGGTAGACCGTACCAACCTACAACCCCTACATCTGCTAGTCTACCCGTAAGAGTTCGCACAACTTAATCAACTACGCCAGAGCCCATAATGGCTTGTGGCTGCACACGGAAGTTTCTAGTTTGAATAATCTCATGATCCCTTTGAGCACGGGTGGCGGTCAGAAGAAATCTGAGGCAAGTCTGATAGAAACCAGGTGCCTCAATCCACCCAGATGTGTGTTTAAGTTGCCACCTTAAATAAACCATTAATTTAACAAATCTCACATCTGTCATGGAATACACTCACCCAATCCACGTCTACTAGCATAGCATGGCATAATAAGCAAACGTAGAAGTAAGTCCCAAGGGTTTGATAATAAAACAGGTAATAGGTACTACCTCAACTACTTCCCAAAACCCACAATTTAATTAGATCCTAATCATGCAATGTTTGAGGATAGATCTAATGCATAAAAACTGGGTAGTAGAAAAGGTATGATCAAAGTGTTACTTGCCTGCAATGTTGATGAAGATGAGTCGCACTCAAAACTCTTGATAGTTCTACTCGTCACACTCCGGTCAATCTATCGTAAGCAATCAATAGTAAGCACACATAAGCAATCACTCAAAAGATCGGACCGAACGAAGAAAACGATTCGGAAAACATCAAAACCAAGCAGATAACTCTTGCAACGTAAAACAATTTCTAATAGTACCAAAATTATCTGAATTTGGCCTTATCAGAAAGTTTATGTCAAGAGCTTTAATTTTGCAAAAATAATCAACTAAATCGTAGTTACGAAACTCAAGTTATGATCAAACGAAGTTTAAATTTAAATCTGATCTAATTCAAATTTTAAACCTTCAAAAACATGTTTGAGTTGGATTACTCGATAGAGGAGATCATAATGAAGAAGTGGGCGTTGGTTTCGTTGGATTTGGACAAACGAGTGAAAAGTTATAGTCGTTTGAAAACCAGGGGCTGATCTGCAAAGAAAAATATTCACGGATGGGTCCCTGGCCGAAATTACTAAAAAGAAAAAGAAAAATTCTAAACAACGAACGTTCACTCCTGAACCCTAAACTATGAACTCGTTCGCTCCAGAGGCTAAACCAGCGAGCATCCTCTAAATATACTGAACGGGGTTATTTTTTCTAAAGAAAAATCGACTACTAAACCGAACCTAAAAAAAATCGGTCTGAGTGGTTCTTACCGGTTCGATCGATTTGGGCTGTTTTTGGCAAAAAAACCGATGGCGGCGCCGATGGACTCCGATGACGGCGGGACGGTGGCGGCGGCTCTGGTCCGGCCGGGGTGGCGGCTCCGGTGGTCCAGGAGGGCGGCGAAGGGGCCGAGGAGGGCGCGGGCGAGGCGAGGAGGATGGCGGCGTCGACGGTGGTCATGGGGCGGGATGGAGCGAGGCGGCGGCGGCGGATCGCGGCGTGGTGAAGAGGCGGCGGGCGGGAGATGCGGGCGAGGCGAGGAGAGAAGAGGAGAGAGGGGCCGGGGCGCCCTTTATAGGAGGGGAGGGAAGGCGCGTCTTGGGGAAGGGGTAGGAGGAGGCCGGGGCGACCACGGCAAGCGGCGGCGGCGGCTCGGACTCGGGGAGTCCTGCTCGGGCACGCGCGAGAGAGACGGCGGCGCTGTTGGGCCGGTTGGGCTTCGGCCCAGTCGGTCCGAGGAGAAGATTTTTTTTAAACAGACAAACAAAACAAATAAAGCAAAGGAAAATAAAAATATTATATAGGCATATAATATATGAAAATTTTCAGAAAAAGATTTCCTACAAGATGAACATTATTCTATAGTCAAATAAAATACACAAAAATTCAAATAAAGCAAAGAGTGCTTCTGCTCTAATAAAATCCAATAAAAATCATTTTAAAAATACCAAAATGACTTCGAATTTATTTATCTCCAATTTTCTGATGTAGGGAATCATGTTACCCTATTTTCTGTATATTTTATTTTTGGAGAAAAATAATTTGAATAAAACTCCAATAACTCCAAATTGAAAATAAATTCAAAAGAACTTTGAGTTTAATTCTTTGAAACTCCCAACTCGTATTCCATATGTTTTGAAGAAGTCATTTTATCTTCGCTCGTGAAAATCATTGAGTTGCATAAAGTTTCTGGGTTAGAAATATTTTCCAAATGGAATTCAAATATTTTCAACACCCCTTGTCATTTAAATAAATGGAAGAAGTCATGTCATCTTCTCTCCAGGGTTTTGTGATGAAAAGAATTTGAATTCCCGAAGATCATAAAAGCAAAAAGTGAAAGTTTGGGAAAGTCCTTTTATTCCCTCTCATTTATCTTTCAAAAAGTTTCAAATTTCACTCAATTCACTCAATCAATCAAACAATCAATCAAATCTATCTATTTATTATAACATTCCAAAATTTAGAATTTTGGGATGTTACAAAACTACCACCCTTAAAATGAATCTCGTCCTCGAGATTCGGAGAGGCTAGAAAGAAATAGGTTAGGGTTTGGGGGTCTTCTCCAAATCCATCGATCTTCTCCGGGGTCTCGGGTGCTACCACCCTTAGAAGCATTGTTACGGTTCCAACGAAACTCATATACTCCATCCTTATTACTGACAGTGTCGGTCTTCTCAGATCGTAAGGATAATTCCTTCTCTGGGCTCTTTTGGTAGTGGCATAACCTTTTTCCTCAATTCTTTTGTTCTTTCCTCTTCGTAAGGTTATTCCGAGACTGGATCTTCTTAGCTGACGGGTCTGACGCCAATACTAAACAACTATCGATATCTCATGGTGGTCAACGATTTATGGTTTCTCCTGCAGGAAATGGGTCTGGGTTGAACCTCACCGTATAACCTGCGGTTGGCAAAAGCTGCCGTGTACAAGGGAAAATACATATACCATTCTAAGGTTTAAACAAGGTTTTGATCGTCGTCTCTCTACTATAGGTAAGTCACTCAGATTTACCATCCCATATAGCAACGCGAATAATAAGAGTAAGTCGGTATGGTGATCAATCCATCCCGCACCCAAATCATTACCTTGTACATGGTTTAGCGAATCTCACATTCTAACACTCGGTCATCCTCACAAGCATTGCAGAATTTATCTTGTCGATGAACCAAGTTCGGATAAATCCATTGATTCTGCAAGCCAAACAAAACATCTATCGTTCCTTAACAACTCTCAGGTTTTGCGTAAACTCCTATAGGATCGTCTGTCGATAAAATCATAACTCCTAAGACTACGTCGGTGTTTCTCCCAAGAGGAGAGGATGATGTAGCACAGTAACGGTAGGTATTTCCCTCAGTAATGAAACCAAGGTATCGAACCGGTAGGAGAACCAAGCAACAAAACGTAAACAGCCACTCGCAACCCGACATGTTAACGGGGTTGTCAATCCCTTTCGGGTAACGGCGCCATAAGGCACGTGACGAGAGAAAATTGTGATAGATTGAAATAATAGAAAGCAAATAAAATAAAGTGCAGCAAAATATTTTTGTATTTTTGGGTTTAATAGATCTGAATAAAAATGCAAAGGAAAAATAGTTCGCAACGCAAATATATGAAGAAGAAGACCCGGGTGTCGTAGGTTTCACTAGTGGCTTCTCTCGAGCAAAATAGCAAACGGTGGGTAAACAAATTAGTGTTGGGCAATTGATAGAACTTCAAATAATTATGACGATATCCAAGCAATGATCATTACATATGCATCACTTCCAAGATTAGTAGACCGACTTCTGCCTGCATCTACTACTATTACTCCACACATCGACCGCTATCCAGCATGCATCTAGTGTATTAAGTTCATGGAAAAACGGAGTAATGCAATAAGAACGATGACATGATGTAGACAAGATCCGTTTATCTATATGGCGGTTGATATAGATCTCGTCTTTTTATCCTTAGTAGCAACGATACATACGTGTCGGTTCCCCTTCTGTCATTAGGATCAAGCACCGTAAGATTGAACCCACTACCGGGCACCTCTTCCCATTGCAAGATAAATAGATCAAGTTGGCCAAACAAAATCCAAATATCAGAGAAGAAATACGAGGCTATAAGAGATCTTGCATATAATAGATCATAGAAACTCAAATAACTTTCATGGATATAAAAAGATACGACTCAAAGTTCATCATATCCCAACAAACACACCGCAAAAGACTTACATCATATGGATCTCCAAGAGACCATTGTATTGAGAATCAGCGAGAGAGAAAGCCATCTAGCTAGACCCGAAGGTCTACAAAGAACTACTCACGCATCATCGGAGAGGCGCCAATGGAGGTGGTGAACCCCATCCGAGATGGTGTCTAGATTGGATCTGGTGGTTTTGGACTCTGCGGCGGTTGGATGAATATTTCATCGACTCCCCTAGGATTTCTGGAATAATTGGGTATTTATAGAGCAAGGAGGCGGTCCGGCGGCACCCGAGGTGGGCAGAACCCACCAGGGCGCGCCTGGGCCTCCTAGCGTGCCCTGGTGGGTTGTGCCCCCCTCGGGGCACCCCCCAGGTGCAACCAGGGCCCATTGCCTTTCTTCTGGCCCATAAAAAATCATCATGGAGTTTCGTGGCATTTGGAATTTGTTTGATATTGATTTCTTGCGATGTAAAAAACATGGAAAAAACAACAACTGGCACTTGGCACTATGTCAATAGGTTAGTACCAAAAAATGATATAAAATGACTATAAAATGATTATAAAACATCCAAGATTGATAATAAAACAGCATGGAACAATCAAAAATTATAGATACGTTGGAGACGTATCAGCATCCCCAATCTTAACTCCTACTCGACCTCGAGTAGGTAAGTGATAAAAATAGAATTTTTGATGTGGAGTGCTATTCATCAAGTCATATCATATTCTTTTCTTTATAGCATGGACATTTGTACTTTTAAGTGATTCAAAGCAATAGTCTAGTTTTGACATAATAATTTAGATACTCAAGCATATCAACAAGCAACCATGTCTTTCAAAATATCAATGCTAAAACAAGTTATCCCTAGCCCATCATGCTCAAACATTGATCCATTCGTGAAACACACTCAAATATTAAGTACACCCAATACTTGAGCACTGTCATATTGCCTCCTAGTTGGTGCTTTTGTAAGAGAAGATGGAGACTCAAATTTCAAAATAAAAATTGCATAAAGTAAAAGAAAAGCCCTTCGCGGAGGGAAGTAGGGATTTGTAGAGGTGCCAGAGCTCAAAGCAAAAAAAGTAGAGATAAAAACATTTTGGGAGGTGTATCCATCCCACCAACGAAAATGACTCAGAGTTCCGAACACTTTCCATGCTAGATATGCCATAGGCGGTTCCCAAACAGAAAATAAAGTTTATTCCTTTTTCACCATTTCTTTCAGTTTCCATGGCTAGCCATATCCACGAGTGCCCTCCATACCAACACTTTCCAAGAAATTTATTATTTGACAACATAAAGTAATTTTTTTTGCATTTCGGGACTGGGCATCCCTAAAACCTTTGCCTTACTCTCGTGCAATGACAAGTGAATAAACACTCATCTTGAGAATAACACATCCAACATGGAAACTATTAGCCACCCGTTACCATTTGGCGAGCGAAACAAACACACAAAAGAGAAGTTTATTTTGAAAACTAGAGATGGCACATGCAAATTTGCTTAGAACGGTAGCAAAATACCGCATATAGGTAGATATAGTGGACTCATGTGGCAAAACTGGTTTAAAGGATTTTGGATGCACAAGTAGAGGTCATACTTGGTGCGAAATGAAGGCTAGCAAAAAGATTGAGAAGCAACCAACCAAGAAACGAATAATCTCATAAGACAGCATTAAGCATAATTAACACCGAATAATGCACCACAAGTAGGATATAATTTTCATTGCATGATTATTGACTTTCGTGCGTGCATAGGGAATCACAAACCTTAACACCAATATTCTTACTAGAGCACAATTACTCATCAACATAACTCACATATCACATCATCATATTATTAAGAATTAAGTTTATTTTGTCCAATGATCTTCATGACATTTCCTTTTTCTTTCTCCTTCTTGGATATCTATCACTTTGGCACTAACTTTAATGTGTTGCTTTTCACAAGCTCAAACAAATATAAGTGAAGATCATGAGCATAATTTTTTCTTTCTTTCTCTCAAAATAATTTAAGTGAAGAAAGAGAGAATTTCTTAAAAATTTCACTAACTCTCAAACAGATCTAAGTGAAGCATGAGAGCATTTCTTCAAAAATAACAAAGCACACCGTGCTAAAAAAGATATAAGTGAAGTACTAGAGCAAGTCCTAGCTCATAAAAGATTTAAGTGAAGCATAGAGAGCAATTCTAAAAAGTCAAGATATAATTTTGGCTCTCTCAAATAGGTGTGTCCAGCAAGGATTGATGACTTAAAGCACAAAATAAAACAAGCAAAGACACATATCATATAAGACGCTCCAAGCAAAACACATATCATGTGACGAATAATAATGTAGCCTCGAGTAAAATACCGATAGTTGTTGGAAGAAAGCGGGGATGCCACTCGGGGGCATCCCCAAGCTTAGTTGGTTTCTCATACTTGGATAATAGCTTGGGATGCTAGGGCATCCCCAAGCTTAGGCTCTTACATCCTTCCTTCATCCATCATAAGATAACCCAAAACTTGAAAACTTCAATCACACAAAACTCAACAAAACCTTCGTGAGATCCATTAGTGTAAGAAAAATAAATCACTAATATAAGTGTTGTATCAAACCAATTCTTATATTGTTTTTGTATTATATCTACTATATTCCAACTTCTCTATGGCAAAAACTCATCAAAGAAAACCATAGAGCCATAAAAATAAGCACACAACACAAAGAAAACAGAATCTCTCAAAAGAGAACAGTCTGTAGTAATCTGACTTTTGAGAATACCTATGGAACTCCAAAAATTCTACCAAAATAGGACGACCAGGGAAATTTGTATATTAATCTTCTTCAAAAAGAAGCAGAGCAAAAGCTCTTTTATGTGATGCATGAAAATTATTATCGTGAGTGCAAAGTTTCTGTCTTTTTCAGCAAGATCAAACAACTATCATCCAAGAAGATCATATGGGCTTTACTTGGCACAAACACTAATTAAAACACAAAAAACACAATCATACCAGTAGCATAATTGTGTAAACACTCAAGAACAGAAAGCAAAAAAGAAAAAATAAATTTTATTCATTGGGTCGCTTCCCAACAAGCGTATAGTTTTACTCCCTTAGCTAGGCATAAAGCAAGGATCTAAGTTTTGTCATCTTTGGTTCGAGATCCATAAGATGCCCTCATGATTGATTCATAAGGTGGCTTAATTCTAGTTCTAGGAAAGTGTTCCATCCCTTTCCTCAAAGGAAATTGGAACTTGATATTGCCCTCTTTCATATCAATCACGGCACCAGTAGTGCGTAAAAACGGTCTTCCAAGAATAATTGGACAAGACAGATTGCAATCAATATCAAGAACAATAAAATCTATGGGCACATAATTTCTATTTGCAAGAATAAGAACATCATTAATTCTTCCCATAGGCTTTTTAATAGTAGAATCCGCCAAGTGCAAATTCAAAGAGCATTCTTCAAGATTGGTAAGACCAAGCACATCACATAAAGATTTCGGAATTGTAGAAACACTATCTTCGCCAGATCATCGGCTGCTTGATTCTTGATGGGCATGTGGTGGAGCTCTAACCCCTCAAACTTCTTCTCTAGTTTTCTTACTGCATTGCAATAAATAGTCATAGTTGGGCTCCTAATATCCCACTCCTTCATCACTTGATTGACTACCAATTCTGAGTCGCCATACACCATCAGGCGACGGACGCAGAGTGAGATGGCCATACGCAACCCATACAGAAGTGCCTCATACTCATCTTCATTGTTTGAAGAATCAAAGTTAATCTGGAGGACATAACTGAGCTTGTCACCTCTTGGAGATACTAGGACCACTCCAGCACCCGAACCATTCAACATCTTGGACCCATCAAAGAACATAGTCCAATGTTCCGAGTCAATCTGAGTCGGTTGCTGCTGTAGAATCCACTCGGCGAGGAAATCTGCTATTGCTTGAGACTTGATTGCTTTCTTTGCCTCAAACTTGATATCCAAAGGAAGGAGTTCAATCGCCCACTTGGCCACTCGACCGGTTGCGTCCTGATTGTTCAGAATTTCTGATAATGGAGCGTCGCTGACAACTGAAACCGAGTGGTCTGCAAAGTAATGTGCAACTTTCTTCATGGTCAAATAAATCTTGTAGACAAGCTTCTGGTAATGCGGATACCTTTGCTTGGACGGAGTCAAGACTCCAGAAATATAGTACACTGGGCGTTGAACTTTTGATGTAGGGTGGAAACCTATACGGCCGATCTTTCACGAAAGGAGCGGATCCCGCGAAGAATACGAAGAACACGAGGAGAAAACGAGGGGAATCACGAGTGGAAACACGATAGAATCACTCAAACCAACGAGATGTAGTCACACATATGCTAGATCCTCGAAACACAAAGAGAAACACGATCCACGATCAAAAGGACGATACAAAGGGTAACCGGTTCTTCTCCGTGAGGAGGCCTTGAATCCACGAGGGGATCTTCCCGTGAGGGGTCTTGAATCCAAGATGGATCTTCTCCGAAGAGGGGTCGTGGTCTCTCTCGAGGAGTAGATTCGTATGGATGAGCAAAGCTCTATCTCTAATATGAGCTAAACCATTGCTAACCCTAACTAGGAGGAGGGAGAGGTCTATTTATAGTCTTAGTGCAAAAGAGGGGCGAAGTGGAGGGGTACATGGGCTTCGGCCCGAAACTGGACACAACCAGGGTCCGGTCGTCTAGGAGACGCCGGTCGTCCGGAGGCTCGTGGGGGTCTAGACGTCCGTAGCTCTTCGGAAATACGTAGTTTAGGTTCTTTTGCCACGATCTCGGACGTCCATAGATGTCCTGTCGTCCGGTCGTCTGGTCTTCCTCGGATTTCCGTAGATTTGGTTCGGTTGGCGTAGTGTCGGTCGTCCGGAAGGGTTCGGTCGTCCGGAGCATGGGAGGTGTCGGACGTCTGGACCTGGTCGGACGTCCGGACCTGGTCGGACGTCCGGACCTGGTCGGACGTCCGGCCGCTGTAGAGTTTGCTGGCCTGGTTTCCTTGGGCTGTAGCGACCTCCAGGGGTCGGACGTCCGGGCTGGGCCGGTCGTCCGGAGCCTGTAGCTTCCGTGGTAGCTCTTTCTCTTGTCCTCCGCACTTGGTGTCCTCGCCGTCTTGTCCATTGGACGTAGATGACCCATGGCTTTCCTCCAAGTACCTAAGCACACATAGTGTTTCCATTTTAGGTAGTAGCCATGTCTCATGTGTCGAAAGTAGTAGTTCGGAGAGGAGCGAGTTCACCTTATCTTCGATAGCCTTTGCTCGGGCTCTTGTCATTGGTCCAAGTGGAGTCGTAGGAGATGTAGATGCGTCCATGGGGATGATTGTGGGATGCTCCGCATCATCTCCCCTCCCTTGGAAAAGATCCAACCTCAGATCGAAATCTTCATCACCATGGTAGGGCGAAAGATCCTTGATGTTGTAGCGTGCTAGCACCTTGAAGGGTACATCGGCTCGTGGTAGAAGTTTGGACTTGCGTTCGTTGGGGAAGCATTCCTTGCGAAGGTGTACCACACAAGATCTCAAATGTTGAATATCATGGGTTGCTTGTTGACGCTAAGCTTGGTCGCGAGTCGTTGTACTTGGCGCTCGATGGTGTGCCTTGTATCTTCATGCATCTTCTTGAGATAGGTCACTCGTGCACTCGCGTCCATATTGATGCGCTCTTGGAGTGGAAGAGGAAGAATGTCCAATGGGGACAACGGGTTGAATCCGTAGACGACTTCGAAAGGGGACTTGCCGGTAGTCGAATGTCTTGCACGATTGTAGGCGCTCCTCCCACTCCTTAATGTTCTTCTTGATTAAGACGCGTAGTACAGTGGAGAGTGTTCGGTTCGTCACCTCCGTTTGGCTCGATTTGTGGATGGTATGCCGTGGAGAATAGTAGCTTGATTCCAAGCTTGGCGCATAAAGTCTTCCAAAAGTAACTCAAGAACTTGACGTCGCGGTCCGAGACAATCGTCTTTGGCACTCCATGAAGTCACAAGATTTCCCTACAAAAGAGTTTTGCAACATGTGAAGCATCGTCTATCTTGTTGCAAGGAATGAAATGTGCCATTTTTGAGAATCGGTCCACAACGACAAACACAGAATCCTTGCCATTTCTAGTTCTAGGCAAACCAAGCAAAAATCCATGCTAATATCTTCCCATGGTTGATATGGAATTGGAAGTGGCATGTAAAGGCCATGAGATTGAGCTTTAGACTTAGCTTCGCGACATGTAGAGCATCGGTTGGTGAAGCGGTTAACGTCGCGAAACATCTTTTGCCAAAATAGTTGTTGGAGAGCGTAGCAAGTGTCTTGTTGCGTCCAAAATGTCCCATTAGTCCTCCTCCATGAGATTCTTGCAAAAGCAACAAACGAAGAGAAGACTCGGGGATGCAAAGTTTGTTAGATCTCATAAGATAACCATCTTTGATGTAATAGCGTTCCCAATATGGATGCGTCAAACACTTTGCATAAGGAATAGCAAAAGAACTATCATGCTCGTACAAGTCTTTTATATGCTCAAAGCCAATTACATTCAATTCAAGTTGAGTAACAAGCATGCATATACTGGAAAGGGCATCTGCCACAACATTTTCCTTGCCCTTAATATACTTGCTGACATAAGGAAATGACTCTATAAATTCACTCCATTTGGCATGACGCTTGTTCAACTTAGTTTGACCGTTAAGATATTTAAGCGTTTCATGATCGGTATGGATGATAAATTCAAGAGGGCGAAGGTAATGTTTCCATTCACGCAAAACTCGCACTAAAGCATATAGCTCTTTGTGATGGGATAATTGAGTTGCGTGCCGGAGAGTTTCTCACTAAAGTATTCTATGGGGTGCTTCTCTTTCGTTAACACACCTCCTATGCCATTACCACTAGCATCACAATATATTTCAAAAGGTTTGTCAAAGTTGGGTAATGCAAACACGAGAGCATGTGTAAGCAAATTCTTAAGCTCATTGAATGCGGTATCTTGGGATGGTCCCCAAACAAAAGGTGCATTCTTCTTGCTCAAAACACGCAAAGGTGAAGCAATGGTGCTAAAATCCTTCACAAAACGGCGATAGAAACAGACTAAACCAAGAAAACTACGCACTTGTTGCAAATTTGTTGGCTGGGGCCAAATTTTAATAGCATTGATTTTAGATTCATCAACATGAACACCCTTAGAAGATACTACAAAACCCAAGAAAACAAGCTTATCAACACCAAAGAGGCATTTTTTCCATATTAGCATAAAGTTGCTCTTTTCAAAGAGTTTGTAGCGCGGTTCGAAGGTGGGTGACATGCTCTTTGAGATATTTGCTAAACACAAGGATATCGTCAAAGTAGACAACAACAAATTCACCAATGTAAGGGCGAAACACATAATGCATAAGACGCGTGAAAGTACCCGGTGCTCCGATAAACCCATAGGCATGACTAACCACTCATACAAACCAAACATTGTTTTGAAAGTGGTTTTCCATTCATCACCTTCTTGTATGCGTATTTGATAGTAACCACTTTTAAGATGATTTTTTGAAAAAATAGTGGCGCCACTAAGCTCATCAAGCATATCATCAAGGCGTGGAATGGGGTACCTATAGCGAACGGTGATAGCATTGATAGGTCTACAATGGGAACACAATCGAAAGCTACCATCTCTTTTTGGCACAAGAATGACCGGTACGGCACAATGACTCAAACTTTCACGCACATGTCCATGATCTATGAGATGCTTTACTTGCCTTTGTATTTCTTTGGTTTCTTCGGGGTTGACGCAGTATGGGGCCTTGTTTGGAAGAGGTGCTCCGGGGATGAGGTCGATGCGGTGCTCGATGCCTCGTAGTGGAGGTAGACCCGGAGGTAGCTCGTCGGGGAAAACATCTTGGAATTCCTGCAATAAAGAAGATAACACCAAAGGTAGATTGTGAGAGGTGTTAGTTTTTGGTGCCTCGTCCTTGCACAATAGGACATAGTGTAGGACACTTGATGTGTTCTCACACACTTCTCTCATCTCATGTTTGGTGGCAAATAGAACTAAGTTTTTCTTGTCGCTCATCATGGAGGCACTCAATTTTGGCTTGTGGCACTCACTCTGTTTTTGGTGGTTCGCTCTCTCACTATTCTCTCCACGATGGGTGGCTTGCTTGTCCGCGAGCACTTGGCTTGGAGACATAGGTCGTAGCACAAACTACTTTCCTTTCATCTTGAAGCTATAGTGGTTTGTACTCCCGTTGTGGATGACACCCCGATCAAATTGCCATGGCCGTCCAAGAAGGAGGTGGCAAACGGTAATCGTAAGGACATCACACTCCAAAGTGTCTTCGTAAGCGCAGATCTTGAAAGAAACTTGTACCCTATGCTCGACTTGGATGGTGTCGTTGTCGCTTAGCCATTGAACCTTGTATGGCTGCGGGTGCTTCAACTTAACCAAATTGAGCTTGGAGCATAGTTCTTCACTTGCTAAGTTATGGCAACTCCCTCCATCGATGATGACCTTGATGGACCTTCCATTGATGTCGGCCTTTGTGTGGAAGATATGGCATCTTTGGTCTTCTTCTTGTTGATGTTGAAGAGTCAAGACCTTGGAGACAACAAGAGCGGGGCTTGAATCTTCATCACAAAAGACTTGATTATCTTCGTCTTCGTTCACTTGCTTGTGCATGGCCACTTTCTCAAGGGCTTCCATTTCCTCTTCACTCATGAAGTCGTAGGTTCCGTCGTCGTTGAGGATCATGGTGCGCTTGTTTGTACACTCAAAGGACTTGTGGCCTCGGCCGCTGCATGTGAAGCATTTGAAGGAACTTGTCTTCACAGTCTCATCGTTTCGGGTAGATGATGATGAAGCTTTCGGCTTGAAGTTGCCTAAAGTAGGAGGACGACTTGAGCTTGTCGAAGTTTTCTTGTAACTTGACTTGTCGCCGTTGCTTGTAGATGGCTTGGTTGAGGTCGAAGTTGTTGGAGTCGTTGACGCTTGAGGGTTGGAGAAGCCGTAGGACTTGGATGAGAACTTGGCATATTTGAAGTCATCTTGCACTTGACGTTCCGCTTTGGTAGCTTGATGCACTAGCTCAATGAGATTCGAGTATGGTTGGAAGTTGGCGATCTTCTTGATAGGATGATTGAGTTCATTCAAGTAACGTGCCATAGTTTTCTCATCATCTTCCTTGACATTGGCTCCTATCATGGCAATCTCCATTTCCTTGTAGTATTCTTCATTGTTCTTGGTTCCTTGCTTGAGGAGTTGGAGTTTCTTGAAGAGGTCGCGGTTGTAGTAGGTTGGCACGAAGCGTGCTCTCATGACATCCTTCATTTGTGCCCAAGTTGTGATGGGTGCTTCAACATTGCTCTCTCGGCGGTCAAGGACTTGTTCCCACCAAATGAGGACGTAATCTTGGAACTCAAGGGATGTGATGCGGAGCATCCTATGGTCATCCCCATGGACCTACAATCGCCTCATCAAGTGCCAAGAGGACCCATGACACGAGCACGAGCTAGAGCTCTCGAGACCGAGGTGACTTCCTTTCTTAGTGATATTACATATGACCCACTCGAGACATGGCTACTACCTCAAACGGAAATGCTATGCGTGCTCAGGTACCTAGAAGACCCTTGCGGAGATGCACATGAAGGCGGACAAGTAGCCAAGTCCACGGATCAAGAGAACCAACGGAAAGAGGCAAGAGCACCTCCCAGGCCCCGGACATCCGGCCAAAACCCCGGACATCCGGCCCCTGGAGTGTCCACCCCAGCAGCAGCCCAGCCGCCCAACAGCTACAGGCCCCGGACATCCGGCCCCATCCTGGACATCCGGCCAGAAGCCCGGAAATCCGGCGCCACGCACCCAAACCTGCAGAAGCTGGCTCCTCCATCCCGGACATCCGGCCACCTAGCCCGGACTTCCGACCACTCGGGCAGGCCCGGACATCCGGCCCGTCGCCCGGACATCCGGCCCCCCTGTCTGCGCATAGTAAAGGGCCAAAGCCCGTGTACCCCTTGGCCCCCTAGACTATATATACTCCGTCTCCTCCATCTTTCTAGGGTCAGCATTGGTTTAGCTCATTTAGAGATAGAGCTTTGCTCATCCATTACGGATCTACTCCACGAGAGAGACCGCGGCCCCACTACGGAGAAGATCCCCTTGGATTCAAGACCTCCTCACGGAGAAGACCCCCATCAAGACCTCCTCACGGAGAAGAACTGATTACCCTTTGTATCGTCCTTTATTGACTTTGGATCGTGTATCACCTTTTGTGTTTCATGGATCTAGCACATGTGTAATCGGATCTTGTTGGTTTGAGTGATTCTCTCGTGTTTTTCCCTCGTGTTTCCCCTCATGTTCTTCGTGTTCCTCTTTGGGATCCGCTCCTTTCGTGAAAGATCGGCCATCTAGGATTCCACCCTACATCATCTTGGTATCATGAGCCACGTTGATCACGATTTCGGAGCCTCCCCTCTTCGTTTTCTAGCTTGATTTTGTTGTTTTTGTTCCTAATTCGAAAATTCCCCACAAAAAATAGCCCCCCAATTTTTTTTGTGATTTGTTGGTGTGATGAAGTTGTGTTGGATTTGATCTGCGGATTTCGTGTGTTGCAGGTAGATCTAGCTTTCCCCCATCTTTTCCCCAATTTCCATCCACAAATTCTTCCGAATTTTGGCCCAGATTTGACCTCTTCACGCGGTGTTCATCGAGTTCCTCCACGGATCGAGAGCCCGGACATCCGGCCCGACCCGGACATCCGGCCCCTGGCAGGACCACTTCACTCCACCGCGTCGTTTCCCGCCTAACTCTCGCCAAATTTTGCCCCGGTGCCCACTTTGACTTCCGCATACCACCACCACTTCCGCGTAGCACCACCACCGCTTACCCGCTACCAACTCCGACAATTTTGACGTTTTGTTTGAGATTTTGAGTTGTGGTTCCCGTGTCCTATTGTGTTTCGGCTATTTAGGTATGGAGAGACAACAACAACATCACCGCAGCTCATCTTCGCCAAGGGACTCGACATCGACCGTAAGCAAGGACGGTATATTCGACGACACATTGTCTACTCCTTGCCATTACATTGATAACCATATAGCCCATCTTTGCGTACCCTACCTATCGAGACTAGCCTTTGAGTATTGCCGGCAACGTGACTTGTGCACATTAGTGATCATATGCCAAACAAGATTTTAAGCAAAGAGGAGAGATAAGCAAAGAGCTTATAAGCAAGAACCATAGCATCATACAACATTAAGATTGTCATACTCGATCATCCTGGATCATAGCATAGGAATATCATACACATAGCATACTTGGGATGGAAGTCGTTGCATTTTTGCTTATTAGGTTGTGCACAAGTTCGTATCCTCCTATTGGGAAATCGTGCTAGCGTCTCTCTAGTGTTGTGCAACAAGAGCATTTTCGTGGATTCCACATTTTGGCTCACCCTTGGTTGCACGGCCCCACTTATCTATTTACGTGTGTGTTCCCATGTACCTTATCTTGTTTGGTCTACTTGTTGCATTTGAAAATTTGCGAATATTTTCCAACGTTATTGAGTCTCACTTACAATTGCATCAAATTTTGTGCCACCATCCTAACCGAGCTCCACCATAAGCTTTTACTTGTGTAGGTGTGAGAAACCGACAAGAATTGGTACCAATTGTGCTATTTCGTTGTTCCACATTGGAGTGATCTTTGATCCATCTTCAACATCGGTCAAGGTACATTTGGTACTGGTTCTTCTCTTTCTTCCACTCACATATATTTGTTTGGAATGATGGATAGGCCAAGTTCTTCTACCAACCCACTCTTCTTGGAGCAAGACGACGACATGTCATCCTACGTCACCAAGAGCCACCTCTTTGGTGCACAACAAGCTTTGCATCAAGAGCAACAAGCAATGAGCATCCGCATCGACCATCTCGCCACCGACTTGCGACTCTCCGAGCAACGTACAAGAGACTACTTCGACCACAAGATCGACGAACAAAAGCAAGAGAGCAATGCAAGAATGGACGAGATTCGAGCCTTGTTGGTCAGCCGCTCTTCTACCTCGTCGTCCTACTCAAGACGGAGCCGCTCCGTCGACACTCCGATGACACTATCTCCGGCTCAAGTACCCCGACATCGAACACTCTTCGTCATGTCGCGCGTCAAGATCGTCAAGCAAACCGCAATCCTCTACACGACACCGACTCTCAAGAGCATCGACATCGTCAAAACCAAGGTACATTCGCACAAGCACAAGAATGGCAACGCCAACGACAACAAGAACAAGAGGAACAAGTGCGACAACATCAATATGCACAAGATGTCGAAGCACAACGTCAAGAACAACAACTACGGGAAGCTCAAGCACTTGAGGCGCAATGTGCCCTTCGAGATTCAAGTCGAGCCGTAGCCAACCGAGGCCGACAAGCTCGCCTACAAGAAGAAGCACTTCACGACGAAGCTCAAGAAAGGGTTTATCAATCACGTGTGCATCGTCAAGTTCCATAAGTTCCTCGTCAAGATCGACAAGCGCCTCCTCAAGCGAGACAAAAACATCAAGTCCATCGAGAGCATGAAGACAATGGACCTCCTCCAAGACAAGAGCAAAACGAGGTCGACAACTGATGTAGGGTGCAACCCTAAGTGGACAATCTTTCACGTTTGGAGTGGATCCTACGGGGGAACACGAGGAACGCGCGGAAAACACAAAGGGGAAACACGGGGAAAACGAGAGAATCACTAAACCGACAAGTAATCGATCACAGAAGGGCTAGATCACCGAACACATAAGGTAGCACAAGATTCAAAATCAACAAAGGAAAGATACACGAGTAGACGTTCTTCTCCGTGAGGAGGTCTTGATTGTCTTCCCTTGAAGGGGTCTTGAATCCGCTTGGGGGATCTTCTCCGTAGAGGTCGTGAGCTCCGAGGAGAAGTAACCAAGTGGATGAGCAAGGCTCTCACACAAAATATGAGCTAAACCAATGCTAACCCTAAACTGTAGGTAGGAGAAGAGTATATATAGTTTACGCGGCGAAAGGGTACATGGGCCTCGGCCCAAGTGGTTGCGCACAGGCAGGGCCGGAAGGTCCGGGCGCCGGAGGGTCCGTGCCGGGTCCGGCCTAACCCGAAAGTTGGCGCGGGTGGAGCAGGGCTGGCGTCCGGGGGCCGGAAGGTCCGGGCGAGCCGGAGGTTCCGAGCTAACCAGAGAGTTGGCACGCCCAGGATGGTCGATGTCATCGGAGGCCGGAAGCTCCGGGTAGGCCGGACGTTCCGGGGGGCGGAAGTTCCGGGCTATGGCCGGAGGTTCCGGGCTGTCCAGAGTGTTGACGCCTGTCGTTTCTTCTTCAGCTCCTGGCTCCTTGACTTGAACGTTGTACCTGATCACGCATAGCGTCTCGGACTTAGGTAGTAGCCATGTCTCACTGGAAGAAAAGGGGAACTCAAGTAGGAGCGATGTCACCTCGGATTGAATAGCACGAGCTCTTGCTCTTGTCATGGGTCCACTTGGAGCTTGGATCGTCGATGGAAGGTCCATGGGGATGACTGAAGGATGCTCCGCATCATCTCCACCACCCCCTTGTGAAAGATTCGACCTCGGATCGAAATCCTCATCACCATGGTACGGGGAGAGATCGGAGACGTTGAAGATGTCGCTCACGTTGTACTTGTCGCGTGGCAGATCGATCTTGTAAGCTTTGTTGTTGTAGCGTGCTAGCACCTTGAAGGGTTCGTCTGCTCAAGGGAGAAGCTTGGACTTGTGTTCGTTGGGGAAGCGGTCCTTGCGAAGGTGTAGCCACACGAGGTCTCCAATGTTGAATATCATGGGTTGCTTGTTGACGTTGAGCTTGGACGCTAGTCGTTGTACTTGGCGCTCGATGGTGTTCCTTGTATCTTTGTGCATCTTCTTGATGTAGATCGCCCGTGCACTCGCATCCATGTTGGTGCGCTCTTGTAGAGGAAGGGGTAGAATGTCCAAAGGGGACAACGGGTTGAAGCCGTAGACGACCTCGAAGGGGGACTTGCCGGTAGTCGAATGTCTTGCATGGTTGTAGGCGTACTCGGCGATGGGTAGACACGCCTCCCACTCCTTGATGTTCTTCTAGATCAACACGCAAAGTAGAGTGGAGAGTGTCCGGTTCGTCGCCTCCGTTTGGCCGTCAGTTTGAGGATGGTATGCGGATGAGAACAAGAGCTTGACTCCGAGTTTGGCGCATAGGGTCTTCCAAAAGTAACTCAAGAACTTGACATCGCGGTCCGAGACAATCGTCTTTGGCACTCCATGAAGTCGCAAGATTTCCCTACAAAAGAGATTGGCAACATGTGAAGCATCGTCTATCTTGTTGCAAGGAATGAAATGTCCGATTTTGGAAAATCGGTCCACAACAACAAAACGGAATCCTTTCCATTTCTAGTTCTAGGTAAACCAAGCACAAAATCCATGCTAATATCTTCCCATGGTTGATATGGAATTGGAAGTGGCATGTAAAGGCCATGAGATTGAGCTTTAGACTTAGCTTTGTGACATGTAGAGCATCGGGTGCGTGATACGTCTCGAAACATCTTGGGCCAAAAGTAGTTCTTGGAGAGCGTGGCGAATGTCTTGTCACGTCCAAAATGTCCCATGAGTCCGCCTCCATGAGCCTCTTGCAAAAGGAGCAAACGAAGAGAAGACTCGGGAATGCATAGTTTGTTAGCTCTCATAAGATAACCATCCTTGATGTAATATTGTTCCCAAGATGTATGCTCTCAAAAGATGGATCATTAGCATACAAGTATTTTATGTTCTCAAAGCCAATAACATTCAACTCAAGTTTAGTGACAAGCGTGCATATGCGTGAAAGTCCATCCGCAACTACATTTTCCTTACCCTTAATGTACTTGATCACATAGGGGAAAGATTCAATAAATTCACTCCATTTGGCATGACGCTTGTTCAACTTAGTTTGACCTTTTAAGTACTTAAGCGTTTCATGATCGGTATGTATGAGAAACTCATGAGGTCTAAAATAATGTTCCCAAACATGTAGCACACGTACTAAAGCATACTATTCTTTGTCATATATGGGATAGTTAAGTTGAGCACCGGAGAGTTTTTCACTAAAATATGCAATGGCTCGTTTTTCTTGCATCAAAACTCCGCCAATTCTGGTACCACTTGCATCACAATGAACCTCAAAAGTTTTGTCAAAATTGGGCAAAGCAAGAATTGGAGCATGAGTAAGCAAAGACTTGGGCTCATCAAAAGCGGTGGATTGCAAAGATCCCCAAACGAAAGGAGAATTCTTCTTACTCAAAGCATGCAAAGGAGCGGCAATAGTGCTAAAATCTTTCACAAAGCAACGATAAAAACCCGCAAGACCAAGAAAACTACGCACTTGTTGCAAATTGGTGGGTTTGGGCCAAGTTTTAATTGCTTCAATTTTAGATTCATCAACATGGACACCCTTTGAGGATACAACAAAACCCAAGAAAACCACTTTGTCAACACCAAACGTGCATTTTTTCAT
Organism: Aegilops bicornis; assembly: GCA_021605145.1. Lineage (NCBI taxonomy): Eukaryota > Viridiplantae > Streptophyta > Magnoliopsida > Poales > Poaceae > Aegilops > Aegilops bicornis. The sequence goes on from CM038672.1 coordinate 286,857,960, forward strand.
GTTTGCATAAAGACGTTCCTTGCGAAGGGTTTGCAAAACAGCCCTAACATGATTAAGATGCTCTTTCATGGTTTTGCTAAACACAAGGATATCATCTAAGTAAACCACAACAAAGACTCCAATATAAGGGCGAAGCACATAATGCATAAGGCGCATTTAAAGTACCGGGAGCCTCCGATGGACCCATAGGCATCACTAACCACTCATATAAGCCAAATTTGGTTTTGAAAGCAGTTTTCCATTCATCACCCTCTTGAATGCGGTTTGATAATAGCCACTTTTAAGATCAATTTTTGAGAAAAAGTTGGCTCCACTAAGTTCATCAAGCATATCATCTAAGCGAGGAATGGGATGCCTATAACGAACGGTAATAGCATTTATAGGTCTACAATCAGAACACAAGCGGAAACTTCCATCGGGCTTAGGCACAAGTATAACAGGAATGGCACAAGGGCTTAAGCTTTCACGTACATGACCGTTGTCGATTAGTTGTTGTACTTGCCATTGAATTTCCTTAGTTTCTTCGGGGTTGACACAGTATGGAGCTTTGTTCGGAAGTGGCGCTCCGGCGATGAGGTCGATTCGATGCTCAATGCCTCGAAGAGGAGGTAGACCCGGAGGTAGATCATCGGGGAAAACATCTTGGAATTCCTGCAAAAGAGATAGAAACACTAAAGGTAGCTCGTGAGAGGTGTTAGTTGTTGGCTCTCCATCCTTGCACATAAGGACAAAGTGCATCACACTCGATGGGTTCTCACACACTTCTATCATCTCACTTTTGGTGGCAAATAGGATGAGGTTTTTCTCTCTAGGCGAAGAGGTGCTCAAGTTTGGCTTGTGGCTCTCACTCACTTTTTGGTGGATCACTTTCTCACTCTTTTCACCATGATGGGTGGCTTGCTTGTCGGCTATCACTTGACTAGGAGACATAGGTCGTAGCACATATTCCTTCCCTTTCATATTGAAACTATAGTGATTGGTACGCCCATTGTGGAAGACACCACGGTCGAATTGCCATGGTCGACCAAGAAGGAGGTGGCAAACGGTCATTGGGACCACATCACACTCCAAAGTGTCCTCATATGCACCAATTTTGAAGGAGACTTGGACCGTATTCTCAACTCGTATAGTGCCGGAGTCACTTAGCCATTGAACCTAGTAGGGGTGCGGGTGCTTCCTCTTGACCAATTGAAGCTTGGAGCATAGTTCTTCACTTGCCAAGTTGTGGCAACTACCTCCATCGATGATGACCTCGACGGACCTTCCATTGATGCCGGCCTTTGTGCGAAAGATGTGGCATCTTTGGTCTTCTTCTTGTTGATGTTGAAGAGTCAAGACCTTGGAGACAACGAGAGCGGGGCTCGAATCCTCATCACAAAAGACTTGATCATCTTCATACTCGTTCACTCGCCGGTGCATGGCCACTTGCTCAAGGGCTTCCATCTCCTCATCACTCATGGAGTCATAGGTACCATCGTCGTTCAGGATCATGGTGCGCTTGTTTGTGCATTCGTAGGATTTGTGTCCTTGGCCGCCGCAAGTGAAACACTTGAAGGAGCTTGTCTTGATGGTCTCATCAGTCGGAGTAGATGATGAAGCACGCGTCTTGAAGTTGCTTGTAGTAGGAGGAGGACGACTTGAACTTTTCAAAGTTTTCTTGTAACTTGACTTGTCGTTGTTTTTTGTAGAAGGTTTGGTTGATGTAGATGTTGGAGGAGTCGTTGAAGATTGGTTGTTGGAGGAGCCGTAGGTCTTGGACGAGTACTTGGCGTACTTGAAGTCATCTTGCACTTGACGTTCCGCCTTTGTAGGTTGATGCACGAGCTCAATGAGGTTGGAGTAGGGTTAGAAGTCGGCGATCTTCTTGATGGGATGATTGAGTCCATTCAAGAAACGTGCCATTGTTTGCTCATCATCTTCCTTTACATTGGCTCGAATCATGGCTATCTCCATTTACTTGTAGTATTCTTCAACACTCTTTGTTCCTTGCTTGAGGAGTTGGAGTTTCTTGAAGAGGTCGCGGTTGTAGTAAGTGGGCACAAAACGTGCTCGCATGACATCTTTCATCTGAGCCCAAGTGGTGATTGGAGGTTCACCTCTTGCTTGTCGCCACTCAAGGATTTGTTCCCACCATATGAGCACATAGTCTTGGAACTCAAGTGATGCCATAGCGATCTTCTTCTCTTCCTCATAGTTGTGCAAACGAAAGATTTCGTCGACCTTGAATGCCCATGAAAGGTACTCTTCGGGGTCATTGCTTCCATTGAACTTGGGCATGGTGAATTTTAGCTTTCCATAGCGTTGCTCTTCATTGTGTTGTTGGCGATGGTGATGATGACGCCCTTGACGTGGAGGGTAATCATCCTCATGTTGCTCTTGGCGTGGAGGAAGTCCTTGATCAACTTGCTCTTGTTGAACTTGAGGTTGAGGTGGAGCTTGACGAGCTTGTGGAGGAGCTTGAGGAACTTGACGTTGCACACGTGGTTGGTAGTTCCTCTCTTGGATTTCTTCTCGAAGGGCTTCCTCTTGATTGCGCCTGCTCGCGATTGCGGTTGGCGATGGCTCGACTTGATTCTTGAAGGGCACGCTATGCCTCAAGAGCTTGCGCTTCTCGTTGTTGTTGTTGAAGACGTTGAGCCTCGACGTCTTGTTCCTCTTGGTGTAGACGCGCTCATTCTTCCTCTTGGCGTCGTAGTCGTTGTCGTTCTTGAGCTTGCGCAAAAGCGTCAAGGTTTGAGTGAGGACGAGGGACTTGCTCATCGACTTGCTCTTGTGAATGCTTGACGTGTAGCGGATTGCGGGATGCACGACGGTCTTGACGCGCGGCTCGTCGAAGAGTGTTCGATGACGGTGTACTTGAGCCGGAGAAGGAGTCGCTTGAGTGTCGGCTTGAATGGCTCCGCCTTGAATATGAAGAAGTTGAAGGAGGACGGTTCACCAACAAAGCGCGGATCTCGTCCATTCTTGCATCATTCTCTTGCTTGTGCGCGTCGAGCTTGTTGTCGAAGTAGTCTCTTGTACGTTGCTCGGAGAGTCGCAAGTTGGTGGCTAGGTTGTCGATGCGGTCATTCATTGCTTGTTTCTCTTGATGCAATGCTCGTTGTGCATCGAAAAGGTGGCTCTTGGTGACGTATGATGACATGTCGTCGTCTTTCTCCAAGAAGAGTGGGTTGGTAGAAGTACTAGGCCTATCCATCATTCCAAGCCAAAATGTGAGTGGTAGAAGGAGAAGAACTTATACCAATGTACCTTGACCGATGTTGATGATGAATCAAGTTCACTCAAATGCGGACAATGAAATAGCACTATCGGTACCAATTCTTATCGGTTCTCACACCTACACAAGTAAAAGCTTATGGTGGAGCTTGGTTAGGATGGTGGTACAAAATTTGATGCAATTGAAAGTGGGATTCAATAATGTTGGAAAAGATTCACAAATTTTGCAAATGCAACAAGTAGACCAAGTAAGTAGGGGTACACGGAAACACACACGCAAATAGATAAGTGGGATTGTGCAAACCAAAATTGAGCCAAAATATGGAATCCACGAAAATGCTCTTGTTGCACAATACTAGAGAGACGCTAGCACGATTGCACAATAGGCGGATACGGAACTTGTGCACAACCTACTAGGCAAAAATGCAACAAACTCTATCCCAAGTATGCGATAAGTATGGTATTTTGGTGCTATGATCCAAGATGATCTTATATGACAATCTTAATGTAGTATGGTGCTATGGTTCTTGCTCATAAGCTCTTTGCTTATCTTTCCTCTTTGCTTAAAAGCTTGTGTGGCTCTTTCACTTTTGAGCCCTTTTCTCATGCAAAACTTCACGAACCAAGATAGCAATTGTGTATGCTATGACAACTTTGTGACACACAAGTGGATCCCAAGATATGCACCACGGTGGTATGGTATGTATGCTATGGAGTATATCACTAATGTGCACAAGTCACGTTGCCGGCAATACACAATGGCTAGTCTCAATGGGTACGCTACGCAAAAGTAAGGCTGTGATGTTTATCAATGCAACGGCAAGGTTTGGACAAAGATGTATTCGAGATTACCGTCCTTGCTTACGGTTGAAGGTTCCAAAGGGATGCGAATGTGGATGATGATGTGATGCACGGTCTTCAGTACGTTGGCGAAGATGCCGCTGCACCGTGGTCAGAGTTGCCGAAGTAGCGGGAGACGTCGAAGATGCGCAAGCTTTCTATCTAGGCCGGAAGTTCCGGGCAAGACAGAAGGTCCGGGGTCCGGAGGTTCCGGGGAAGGCCGGAAGGTCCGGGGGCCGGAAGTTCCGGTGGTCGTGATTCTGCCAAGAACAGAGACTTCGGGATCGTGGATTTGGGCGGAAAAACTTGGGGAAAAACCCAAATCCGAAGGGGAAAAAGAGGAAATTAGAGGGGAAGAAGGGTAGGAAAGCTAGATCCACTCAAAGCAAAGCAAATCCATGGATCAAATCCAACAAAACTTCATCACACCAACAAATCACAAAAAAAATTGGGGCTATTTTTGGTGGGGATTTTCGGGATTTAGGACGAAATCAACAAAATCAAGCTAGAAAACAAAGGGTAGGGGCTCCAAAAACGTGATCAACGTGGCTCATGATACCAAGATGATGTAGGGCGGAACCCTAAGTGGACGATCTTTCACGTTTGGAGTGGATCCTACGGGGAACACAAGGAACGCGCGGAAAACACAAAGAGGAAACACGGGGAAAACGAGAGAATCACTAAACCGACAAGTAATCGATCACACAAGGGCTAGGTCACCAAACACAAGGTAGCACAAGATTCAAAATCAACAAAGGAAAGATACACGAGTAGCCGTTCTTCTCCGTGAGGAGGTCTTGATTGTCTTCACTTGAAGGGGTCTTGAATCCGCTTGGAGGATCTTCTCCGAAGAGGTCGTGAGCTTCGAGGAGAAGTAACCAAGTGGATGAGCAAGGCTCTCACACAAAATATGAGCTAAACCAATGCTAACCCTAAACCGTAGGTAGGAGAAGAGTATATACAGTTTACGGGCGAAGGGTACATGGGCCTCGGCCCAAGTGGTCACAAGACAGCAGGCCGGAGGGTCCGGGCCGGGTCCGGCCTAACCCGAAAGTTGGCGCCGGTGGAGCAGGGTTGGCGTCCGGGGGCCGGAAGGTCCGGGCGGGCCGGAGGTTCCGGGCTAACCAGAGAGTTGGCACGCCAGGCTGGTCGATGTCGTCGGAGGTCGGAAGCTCCGGGTAGGCCGGACGTTCCGGGGGCCAGAAGTTCCGGGTTGTGGCCGGAGGTTCCGGGTTGTGGCCGGAGGTTCCGGGCTGTCCAGAGTGTTGATGCGTTTCGTTTCTTCTTCATCTCCTGGCTCCTTGAGTTGAACGTTGTACCTTATCACGCATAGCGTCTCGGACTTAGGTAGTAGCCATGTCTCACTGGAAGAAAACGGGAACTCAAGTAGGAGCGATGTCACCTCGGATTGAATAGCACGAGCTCTTGCTCTTGTCATGGGTCCACTTGGAGCTTGGATCGTCGATGGAAGGTCCATGGGGATGACCGAAGGATGCTCCGCATCAACAACCCTCCTCACCAAGAGCAACATGAGATTGTCAATCCTCAAAGACATGGGCATCATCATCAGCGACCCCAACACAATGAAGAGCAACGATATGGCAAGCTAAAGTTCACTATGCCCAAGTTCACCAGAAGCAATGACCCCGAAGAGTACATCTCATGGGCATTGAAGGTTGACAAAATCTTCCGCTTGCACAACTACGAAAACGAGAAGAAGATCATGATGGCATCCCTCGAATTCCAAGACTACGTCCTCATTTGGTGGGGACAAGTCATTGAGCGCCGAGAGGACAAAGGTGAACCACCAATAACCACTTGGGCGCAAATGAACGATGTAATGAGAGCATGATTTGTGCCCACCTACTACAACCGCGACCTCTTCAAGAAACTCCAACTACTCAAGCAAGGAACCAAGAGCGTTGAAGAGTACTACAAGGAAATGGAGATAGCCATGATAAGAGCCAATGTAACGGAAGACGATGAGCAAGCAATGGCACGATTCTTGAATGGACTCAATCATCCTATCAAGAAGGTCGCCGAATTCCAACCATACTCGAACCTCATCGAGCTAGTGCATCACGCTACCAAAGTGGAAAGTCAAGTGCAAGATGAATTCAAATACGCCAAGTTCTCTTCCAAGACATTCGGCTACAACAATCAAGCTTCAACGACTCCGACAACTTCTACCTCAAGAAAGCCTTCTACAAGCAACGGCAACAAGTCGAGTTACAAGAAAACTTCGACAACCTCAAGTCGTCCTCCTACTACAAGCAACATCAAGCCGAAAGCACCATCATCATCTACTCCAACCAATGAGACCATCAAGACAAGTTCCTTCAAATGCTTCACATGCGGTGGCCGAGGCCACAAGTCCTATGAGTGTACAAACAAGTGCACCATGATCCTCAATGACGACGGAACCTATGACTCCATGAGTGAAGAGGAGATGAAAGCCCTTGAGCAAATGGCCATGCACAAGCAAGTGAACGAGGATGAAGATCAAGTATTTTGTGATGAAGATTCAAGCCCAGCTCTTGTTGTCTCCAAGGTCTTGACTCTTCAACATCAACATGAAGAAGACCAAAGATTCCATATCTTTCACACAAAGGTCGGCATCAATGGAGGGTCCGTCAAGGTCATCACCGATGGAGGGAGTTGTCATAACTTGGCAAGTGAAGAACTATGCTCCAAGCTCCTATTGGTCAAGACGAATCACCCGCACCCTTACAAGGTTCAATGGCTAAGCGACAACGGCACTCTCCAAGTCGGGCATAGGGTACAAGTCTCCTTCAAGATCGGAGCATACGAGGACACTTTGGAATGCGATGTTGTTCCTATGACCGTGTGTCACCTCTCCTTGGACGACCATGGCAATTCGACCGAGGTGTCATCCACAACGGCCGTACAAACCACTATAGCTTCAAGATGAAGGGGAAGGAGTACGTTCTACGACCTATGTCTCCAAGCCAAGTAATCATCGGCAAGCAAGCCACCCATCGTGGAGAGCCTAGCGAGAAAGTGCACCACCATAAAGAAAGTGAGCGCCACAAGCCCAAATTGAGCGTCCCTTCGCCAAGAGAGAAAAACCTAGTCCTATTTCCCACAAAACGTGAGATGAGAGAAGTGTGTGAGAACCCATCGAGTGTCATCCACGATGTTCTCATATGCAAGGATGAGGTGACAAAGTCTAACACTCCTAATTCGCTTCCTCTAGTGTTTTCCAACTTGTTGCAGGAATTCGAGGATGTCTTTCCCGATGAGCTACCTCCCAGTCTTCCTCCTCTACATGGCATTGAGCACCGGATCGACCTCATCCCCGGAGCACCTCTTCCTAACAAGGCTCCATACCGTGTCAACCCCGAAGAGACTAAGGAAATCAAACGGCAAGTACAGCAACTCATCGACAGTGGCCATGTACGTGAAAGCTTAAGCCCTTGTGCCGTTCCGGTTATACTTGTGCCTAAGCAAGATGGTTCCTTTCGCATGTGCTCTGATTGTCGACTCATAAGTGCTATCACCGTTAGATATAGGCATCCCATATCTCGCCTTGACGATATGCTAGATGAACTTAGTGGTGCCACTATTTTCTCAAAAATCGATCTCAAAAGTGGTTACTATCAAATCCGCATACAAGAAGGTGATGAATGGAAAACCACATTTCAGACCAAGTTTGGCCTATATGAATGGCTTGTTATGCCAATGGGCTTATCGGAAGCTCCCGGTACCTTCATGCACCTCATGCACTTTGTTTTTCAACCCTATATTGGTATATTTTTGTGGTCTACTTTGATGATATTCTTGTGTTTGGCAAATCTCTCAAAGATAATGTAACCCACCTTAGAACGGTATTACAAACCCTTAGGAAAGAGCGTCTTTATGCTAATCTGAAGAAGTGCACTTTTGGTGTTGATAAGCTTGTTTTCTTGGGTTTCGTTGTGTCTTCTAAGGGTGTTCATGTTGATGAATCTAAGATCAATGCTATAAAAACTTGGCCCCAACCAACCAACTTGCAACAAGTGCGTAGTTTTCTTGGTTTAGCTGGTTTTTATCATCGTTTTGTGAAGGATTTTAGCACCATTGCATCTCCTTTACATGCTTTGAGCAAGAAGAATGCACCCTTTGTTTGGGGACCATCTCAAGATAGCGCATTCAATGAGCTTAAGAATTTGCTTACGCATGCTCCCGTGCTTGCCTTACCCAACTTTGACAAACCTTTTGAAATTCATTGTGATGCTAGTGGTAATGGCATATGAGGTGTGCTAACGCAAGAGAAGCACCCCATAGCATACTTTAATGATAAACTCTCTGGCGCGCACCTCAATTACCCCATCTATGACAAAGAGCTATATGCTTTAGTGCGAGTTTTGTATGAATGGGAACATTACCTTCGCCCTCATGAATTCATCATTCATATTGATCATGAAACGCTTAAGTATCTTAAGGGTCAAACTAAGTTGAACAAGCGTCATGCTAAATGGAGTGAGTTTATAGAGTCTTTCCCTTATGTCATCAAATACATAAAGGGCAAAGAAAATGTTGTGGCGGATGCACTTTCCCGCATATGCATGCTTGTTACTAAACTTGAGTTAAATGTCATTGGATTTGAGCACATAAAATACTTGTATGCACATGATCCTACTTTTGCAATTCCTTATGCCAAATGTTTGACGCATACATCTTGGGAACGCTATTACATAAAATATGGATATCTTATGAGAGCTAACAAACTTTGCATCCCCGAGTCCTCTCTTTGCTTGTTGCTTTTGCAGGAATCTCATGGAGGAGGACTCATGGGACAAAATGGACGCGACAAGACATTTGCTACGCTCTCCAAGAACTACTTTTGGCCCAAGATGTTTCGCGACGTCAATTGCTACACCAAACGATGCTCTACATGTCGCAAAGCTAAGTCTAAAGCTCAATCCAATGGACTCTATATGCCACTTCCAATTCCGTACCAACCATGGGAAGATATTAGCATGGATTTTGTACTTGGTTTGCCCAAGACTAGAAATGGAAAGGATTCCGTTTTTGTTGTCGTGGACCGATCCTCCAAAATAGCTCATTTCATTCCTTGCAACAAGATAGACGATGCTTCACATGTCGCAACTTTGTTTGTAGGGAAGTCTTGCGCCTTCATGGAGTGCCCAAGACGATTGTCTCGGACCGCGACGTCAAGTTCTTGAGTTACTTTTGGAAGACATTGTGCGCCAAGCTAGGAATCAAGCTACTCTTCTCTTCGGCATACCATCCACAAAGTGACGGCCAAACGGAGGTGACGAACCGCACGCTCTCCACTCTACTACGCGTGTTGATAAAGAAGAACATCAAGGAGTGGGAGGAGTGCCTACCAATCACCGAGTACGCCTACAACCGTGTAAGACATTCGACTACCTGCAAGTCCCCCTTCGAGGTCATCTACGGTTTCAACCCGTTGTCCCCATTGGACATTCTTCCTCTACCGCTACAAGAGCGCACAAACATCGATGCGAGTGCCCGAGTGAACTACCTCAAGAAGATGCATGAAGATACAAGGCACACAATCAAGCGCCAAGTACAACAACTCGCGACCAAGCTCAACGTCAACAAGCAACCCATGATATTCCATGTTGGACATCTTGTGTGGCTACACCTTCGCAAGGGACGCTTCCCTCAAGAACGCAAGTCCAAACTACTACCACGAGCCGACGGACCGTTCAAGGTGCTTGCTCGCTACAACAACAACGCCTACAAGATCGACAAACCATGAGACAAGTACTCCGTGAGCGACATCTTCAACATCCAAGATCCTTCCCCGTACCATGGTGATGAGGATTTTGATCCGAGGTCGGATCTTTCCCAAGGGAGGGGAGATGATGCGGAGCATCCTATGGTCATCCCCATGGACCTACCATCGCCTCATCAAGTGCCAAGAGGACCCAAGAAACGAGCACGAGCTAGAGCTCTCGCGACCGAGGTGACTTCCTTCCTTAGTGATATTACATATGACCCACTCGAGACATGGCTACTACCTCAAACAAAAATTCTATGCGTGCTCAGGTACCTAGAAGACCCTCGCGGAGATGCACATGAAGGCGGACAAGTCGCCAAGTCCACGGATGAAGAGAACCAACGGAAAGAGGCAAGAGCACCTCCCAGGCCCCGGGCATCCGGCCCCTGGAGCGTCCACCCCAGCAGCAGCCCAGCCGCCCAACAACTATAGGCCCCGGACATACGGCCCCAGCCCGGACATTCGACCAGAAGCCCAGAAATCTGGCGCCACGCACCCGAACCTGCAGAAGCTGCCTCCTCCATCCCGGACATCCGGCCACCTAGCCCGGACATCCGGCCCCTCGGGAAGGCCCGGACATCCGGCCGGTCGCCCGGACATCCGGCCCCCCTGTGTGCACACAGTAAAGGGCCGAAGCCCGTGTACCCCTTGGCCCCTAGACTATATATACTCCGTCTCCTCCATCTTTCTAGGGTCAGCATTTGTTTAGCTCATTTAGAGATAGAGCTTTGCTCATCCATTACGGATCTACTCCACGAGAGAGACCGCGGACCTCTACGGAGAAGATCCCCTTGGATTCAAGACCTCCTCATGGAGAAGACCCCCCTCAAGACCTCCTCATGGATAAGAACCGGTTACCCTTTGTATCGTCCTTTGTTGACTTTGGATCGTGTATCACCCTTTGTGTTTCTTGGATCTAGCACATGTGTAATCGAATCTTGTTGGTTTGAGTGATTCTCTTGTGTTTTTGTGTTTCCCCTCGTGTTCTTCGTGTTCCTCTTTGGGATCTGCTCCTTTCGTGAAAGGTCGGCCATCTAGGGTTCCACCCTACATCAGGATGCCATCACGATCTTCTTCTCTTCTTAGTTTTGCAAGCGGAAGATTTTGTCAACCTACAATGCCCATGAACGATACTCTTCGGGATCATTGCTTTCGGAGAACTTGGGCATGGTGAACTTTAGCTTGGCGTATCGTTGCTCTTCATTGTGTTGGGGGCGGGGATGATGACGCCCTTGACGTGGAGGATTGTCAACCTCGTATTTCTATTAGCGTGGAGGCTCTCCATAGTCATCATGTTCTTGGTGAACTTGGGGTACTTGTTGAGCTTTTGGAGGAACTTGTCGAGCTTGTCGAGGAACTTGCTGAGCTTGACGAGGAGCTTTAGGAGCTTGACGATGTGCACGCGCTTCATAGATTCGTTCGAGAAAATTTTGTTTTTGCCACTCTAGATTTTGCCAATTTTTCTTATGCCACTCTAGATTTTGACATTCCACTTTTGCTGCTCTTAGATTTTGACAATTATCACAATTGCCATTCTATGGCAAAAGCAAAATAATTTTATTTTACATTTGCCACTCTTAGTTTTTGACAATTATCACAATTGCCACTGAAAATTTTGCTTTTGCCACAGGAATGGCAATTATGATAATTGTCAAAAACTAAGAGTGGCAAAAGTGAAATGTCGAAATCTAGAGTGGCATAAGGAAAATTGGCAAAATCTAGAGTGGCAAAAACAAAATTTTCCCTTCTTGGACTTCATCACGAAGTGCTTCTTCTTGTTCACGAGCTTGCCGGTTGCGCGTGGCGACGGCTCTACTTGAATCTCGGAGGGCTTGTTGCGCCTCAAGTGCTTGAGCTTCACGTAGTTCTTGTTCGTGACGTTGTGCCTTGGCATCTTGTGCGTCTTGGTGTTGTCGCGCTTGCTCCTCTTCTTGTTGGCGTTGGCGTTGTCGTTCTTGCACTTGCGCGAAAGTTGCTTGGTTTTGACGGTGTCGATGTTCTTGCGCTCAAACTTGCTCTTGAGATTTGTTGTCGTGAAGAGGATTGCGGTTTGCTTGATGATCTTGACGCACGGCATGACGAAGAGTGTTTGATGTCGGGGTACTTGAGACGGAGATAGTGTCATCGTAGTGTCGACTCGGGCGGCTCCGTCTTGAGTAGGACAAAGTGGTAGAAGAGCGGTTGACCATCATGGTTCGGATATCTTCTTTGAGGGAACTCATGGATGTGTCGAAGTAGTCTCTTGTACATTGCTCGGATTGTCGTAGGTCGGTGGCGAGGTTGTCGATGCGGTCGCCCAAAGCTAGTTGTTTTGATGAAAAGCTCGTTGTGCGCCAAATAGTTGATTCTTGGTGACGTAGGAGGTCATGTCATCGTTTCACTCGGTGAAGAGTGGGTTGGTAGAGGTACTTGGCCTATCCATCATTCCAAACAAATATGTGTGAGTGGCAGAAAGAGAAGAACTTATACCAAATGTACCTTGACCGATGTTGAAGATGGATCAATGATCACTCAAATATGGAACAAGGAAATAGCACAATTGGTACCAATTCTTGTCGGTTTCTCACACCTACACAAGTAAAAGCTTATGGTGGAGCTTGGTTAGGATGGTGGCACAAAATTTGATGCAATTGTTAGTGAGCTTCAATAATGTTGGAAAAGATTCACAAATTTGCAAATGCAACAAGTAGACCAATAGCAAGATAAGGTACACGGAAACACACACGCAAACAGATAAGTGGGGTCGTGCAACCAAGGGTGAGCCAAAATGTGGAATCCACAAAGATGCTCTTGTTGCACAACACTAGAGAGACGCTAGCACGATTGCACAATAGGCGGATACGAAACTTGTGCACAACCTACTAAGCAAAAATGCAACTACTTCTATCCCAAGTAAGCTATATGTATGGTATTTCGGTGCTTTGATCCAAGATGACCGAGTATGACAATCTTAATGTTGTATGATGCTATGGTTCTTGCTTATAAGCTCGTTGCTTATCTTTCCCTTTTGCTTAAAAGCTTGTTTGGCTCTTTGTTTGTGAGCTCTTTTCTCATGCAATGTTTCACGAACCAAGATAGCAATTGAGTGTATGCGATAACAACTTTGTGACACAAGAGATGATACCAAGATATGCACCACGATGATATGGTATGTATGCTATGGGAAGTATGATCACTAATGTGCACAAGTTACGTTGCCGGCAATACTCAAAGGCTAGTATCGATGGGTAAGCTACACAAAAGTAAGGCTACGGAGTTATCAATGCAATTGCGAGGATGTATGATGATATGACGATACCGAGATAAGGTCACCGATGATGATGAGTCCGTGGCGAAGATGAGCAGCGGTGATGTCGATGTCGAACCGTACCTAGATAGCCGAAACACAAAAGGACACAGTTACCACAACTCAAAATATCCAAGACCAAAACGTGTCAAAATCGTCGACGTTGAGTAGCGGACAAGCTATGGTGGTGTTATGCGGAAATGGTGGTGGCATAGGAAATTGTATGCGGAAGTGGCGGATGTGGCTGAAAATTTTCGGGGAAGAAAAATTCAGTTTCGTCAGGGTATTGCGGACGTCCGGGGAATTGTGGTCGTCCGGTCGTCGGACGTCCGGTGCGTGGGCGATTTCGGGCACGGAATGAACTACTAGGGTTAGTGGTGGAAGTGGCAAAATTGGTCAAATCCGGGTGATTTTGTGGATTAAAAAGGTGGAGATGATGGGGACAAGCTAGATCCACTCAAGGCAAAGCAAATCCATGGATCAAATCCAACAAAACTTCATCACACCAACAAATCACAAAAAAAACTTTTGGGGCTATTATTGTGGGGAATTTTTGGATTAGGAAGAAAACAACAAAATCAAGCTAGAAAACGAAAAGGGGAGGACGTGGCTCATGATACCAAGATGATGTAGGGTGGAACCCTATACGGCCAATCTTTCACAAAAGGAGCGGATCCCTCGAAGAACACGAAGAACACGAGGAGAAAACGAGGAGAATCACGAGGGGAAACATGAGAGAATCACTCAAACCAACGAGTTGTAGTCACACATATGCTAGATCCTCGAAACACAAAGAGATACATGATCCACGATCAACAAAGGAAGATACAAAAGGTAATCGGTTCTTCTCCTTGAGGAGGCCTTGAATCCATGAGGGGATCTTCCCATGAGGGGTCTTGAATCCAAGATGGATCTTCTCCGAAGAGGGGTCGGGGTCTGTCTCGAGGAGTAGATCCGTATGGATGAGCAAAGCTCTATCTCTAATATGAGCTAAACCATTGCTAACCCTAACTAGGAGGAGGGAGAGGTATGTTTATTGTCTTAGTGCAAAAGAGGGGCGAACTGGAGGGGTACATGGGCTTCGGCCCGAAACTAGACGCAGCCAGGGTCCGGTCGTCCGGGAGACGCCGGTCGTCCGGAGGCTCGCGGGGGTCTGGACGTCCGTAGCTCCTCGGAAATCCGTAGTTTAGGTTCTGTTGCCACGGTCTCGGACGTCCGTAGATGTCCGGTCGTCCAGTTGCCGGTCGTCTGGTCTTCCTCGGATTTCCGTAGATTCGGTTCGGTTGGCGTAGTGTCGGTCGTCCGGAGCCTGGGAGGTGTCGGACGTCCAGACCTGGTCGGAGTGCGGCCGCTGTAGCGTTTGCTGGCCTGGTTTCCTTGGGCTGTAGCGACCTCCAGGGGTCGGACGTCCGGGCTGGGCCGGTCGTCCGGAGCCTGTAGCTTCCGTGGCAGCTCTTCCTCTTGTCCTCCGCACTTGGTATCCTCGCCGTCTTGTCCATTGGACATATATGACCCATGGCTTTCCTCCAAGTACCTAAGCACACATAATGTTTCCGTTTGAGGTAGTAGCCATGTCTCATGTGTCGAAAGTAGTAGTTCGGAGAGGAGCGAGTTCACCTTATCTTCGATAGCCTTTGCTCGTGCTCTTGTCATTGGTCCAAGTGGAGTCGTAGGAGATGTAGATGCGTCCATGAGGATGATTGTGGGATGCTCCGCATCAACTTTGTAGGCTTTGCCTTCTTCTTCCCGCTCGACTGTGAGCATTGTGCTGACAACCTGTCTAGTGGCTGCGATATACAACAGTAGAGGCTCCTTGCTGATTGGGGCAGCAAGCACCGGCTGGGTGGAAAGCAGGGCTTCGAGCTCTACAAACGCTGCTTCGGCTTCAGGAGTCCACTCGAACTTATCAGACTTCTTCATCAATCGGTAAAGAGGCAATGCCTTTTCACCGAGACGAGAGATGAATCGGCTCAACGCAGCCAAACAACCAGTAAGCTTATGAACGTCGTGTACACGCACGGGGCGTTTCGTTCGGAGAATTGCTCCAACCTTTTCTGGGTTTGCATCGACCCCTCGTTTGGAAATGAGGAAACCGAGTAACTTTCCGCCCGGGACTCCGAATGTGCACTTTGACGGATTGAGCTTGATATCATATCTTCTTAAGTTCGCAAAGGTTTCAGCAAGGTCAGTCAATAGGACGGAACCTTTGCGTGACTTGACCACGATATCATCCATGTACACTTCCACGTTCCGACTGATTTGAGTGAGCAGTTATTTCTGATTCATGCGCATGAACGTGGCGCCAACATTCTTGAGACCAAAGGGCATGGTAACATAGCAAAAACACCCGAATGGGGTGATGAAGGTTGTTTTTATTTCATCGGTCCCATACAGGCGGATCTGATGGTACCCGGAATACGCATCCAAAAAGGATAAATACTCACACCCCGCGGTTGAATCGTCAATCTGGTCAATGCGGGGGAGAGGGAAATGATCTTTCGGGCAGGCCCGATTGATGTGCTTGAAATCGATACACATACGAAGTGAATCATCTTTCTTGGGGACCATGACAACATTGGCGAGCCACTCGGGGTGGTATATCTCGCGGATGAACTCAGCTGCCAGAAGCCGAGCTACCTCCTCGCCAATTGCCTTCCTCTTCTCCATGGCGGACCGATAGAGATGCTCTTTGACAAGTTTTGCTTTTGGGTCGACGCACAAACGGTGCTCAGCCAGTCCCCTGGGTACACCCGGCATGTCAGAGGGTTTCCATGCGAAGATGTCCCAGTTCTCATGGAGGAACTGGATGAGCGCTTCTTCCTATTTGCTATCGAGTGTTGTTGAGATGTGGGTCGGAGCAGCATCGGGATCAGTTGGGTGAATATGAACAGGCTTTGTTTCACCGGCCGATTGAAATGCGGACTCTGAAGCAGGCTTCTTAGCTTGCAACAAATCACTCGGATCTGCATTTTGGTTGTACTCTTCCATTTCTACCGCTGCCATTTGCTCATCGGCAACCATTGAGCCCTTCTGGAGGCATTCTTCTGCACTCTGCCGATTCCCTGTGACTGTGATCACGCCTCTGGGGCCAGGCATCTTCAACTTGAGGTACACGTAACATGGCCGATCCATGAAACGAGCATATGCAGGCCTGCCCAGAATACCATGGTAGGCACTGTGAAAATCCACCACCTCAAACGTCAACTTTTCCTTACGGTAATTCTTTGAATCACTGAAAACCACATCAAGAGTGATGTGACCGAGTGAATCCGCTTTCTTTCCTCGGATGACTCCATGGAATCGCATGTTGCTCTGGCTGAGCTTGGACATCGGGATGCCCATCCCTCGGAGGGTCTCAACATACAGAATGTTCAAACCACTGCCACCATCCATGAAACCTTGGTCAGTCGGGTGCCCCCAACGTACTGGGTCGACCACCAACGCTTGCCGCCCGGGGGTTGCAACGTGTGCTGGGTGATCGGACTGGTCGAATGTAATGGGAGTCTTTGACCACTTCAAATATGTCGTAGTTGCCGGCGCAACCATGTTCACTTCTCGGTTGATAACTTTTAGTCGACTTTTGCTCTCGATGTCAGCAAAAGTCACTAAAGTGGCATTGACATTGGGGTAACCATCATCTTCCTATTTGTCCTCTTCCTTATCAGATTCCTTCTCCTTTTCACTGGGCTGACCCTCTCGGAAGTTCTGAATCAAGAGTCGACACTGTCGAGTGGTATGCTTGGGGTAAATCAAGTTACCTTCTTCATTTTTTTGGTGTGTATGTGACATGGCAAATTAAGAACATTGTTTCCCGCTTGACCCTTCATTTTTTTGGGGATCCATGGCCCTTTAGGCTTTCCCTTGAACTTCCCTTGATTCAAAACTGCGGCTTCAGCAGGACCTGTAGTTTCAGCTTTGCGCTTTTGCTTCCGACTGGAATTTCCTCCTCTGGTGTCCTGGGCGACTGGTTTATTCTTTCCACTGCGGAGTCGGTCTTACTCTTCTCCGTTAGCGTACCGAGTGGCTATTTCCATCATTTGGGCCAGGGACATGTCTCTTGACCGACCGGGTTTTAGGTTGAGCTCTCTATATCGAACGCCCTCTTTGAAGGCACCAACTGCTTGGTGCTGTGACACATTTTCCACTGTATGATGAAGGGTAGTCCATCTCTGGATGTAGTCTCTCTCATTCGGTTTCTGGACACAATGTTGCAATTCAGTCAGCCCAGCTGGTCGCTGGCAGGTGCCCTCAAATGTTTTAATGAACACTCGGGCCAACTCTTCCCAACTGAAAATACTACCAGGGGCCAGCTGATTCCAGTAAGTTCTGGTTGAACCCTCAAGCATCAGGGGGAGGTGCTTGATGGCTACATCGTCGTTGCCTCCACCAATCTGCACTGCCACTCGGTAATCCTCTAGCCATGTGTCGGGCTTCGACTCACCGATGAACTTACTAACGCATGTCGCCAATTTGAAGTTGGGAGGGATCTCTGCAGCTCGGATGGCTCTACTGAAACATTCTGGCCTAGAAAAATGCACTATGCTTCCAGTCGGACGATCTCTGTCTTGTCCCTCTCTGTGTGCCCGGTCTCTGTCGACCAAACCTTGCACAAGAAGTGATCTTTCATCAAACCCAGGCTCCCTTGGGTCGACTGGGGCTCTCCACCCATCACCATACAGGCGCCTGTCATCATACCGGCCGGGCGCATACGATCTGCCCCTAGGAGGGGGCGTAGGCACTAGACGACGGTCATCACGGCCGTATCAGTGATAATATTGTCCGTGGCTTCGATCCAGGTACTGATCCTGGCGGTGCCCACGATCCTCACGCCGCGGAGACGATCTTGGGCTATGAGCTGACTGGACTATGTCCGCAACCACAAATCTGTTGTGGATCCTGTTGCGCGACTGAGAAACGGTTGAGTTTTATTCCCCCGTCACCTGGAACAACGCTCGGATCTGCAGCAAGCTCCTACCAGCCTCTGAACGGGATGGCTGAATCGACTCTGCTATATGGGTTGTAGCTACAAGATTCTGTACTGGTGTGCGATATACATGAGGTTCAGGCGGAAACAATTGTCGATGACGTCGACTGGATTCGGGGGTCCGTCGACGAGCGCGTTCGTCAAGTGAATGTTGAAGGTTCTCCAGACGCGTGTGCTCACCCAAGGTGGCCAGGCCCACAGTCTCCAAGGCCCGAGCCTCAGAGGTCTCCCCCATGATGGGGGTCTGGAGTGCCTCCATGTTGCGGCGATGCAACTCTTCCCTCTGCTCCGAAGTGAGGGTTTGAGGTTCATACTCATCATGAATGTACGACGGGCCATCGCCGCCGCCACCACCATTACAACGGAACCCAGGCGGACTATGTGGTGTGTCGACCATGAGGACTTCCAACGCGGGGTCGCTGATTCCGCACTCGGAAAGAGTGTCCGTGGAACCAGTCGACAGGTCGAATGGTCCGTAGAGAGATTCATCGGGTTTGATTGCCGCGACTTGACGGGTGATTGACTGGTGGGCCAACGCATGCTGCACCCACCGCTGGAGCCGCGATCGACTAGATCGCTTGCGATGGCATACAGCAGGGAGAGCGGATGACGCGGGAGCCGACTGATACTGGGTTGACAGCTGCCGGAGGAGGACGCCGCAGGCACTCGCGCGAAAGTGTGCCACCCCATGGATGGGAAGGGCCTCGACGTCGAGGGAGGCCTCCTAGAGCCAGGCGGAGTCGTTGGCGATGAAAACGAGCGCGCCGAGATGGATCTCGTGGCCCAAAGCCAAACCACCGCCGGAAACCATGTTGATGGAGTTCGGAAAAACTGCAACCTCACCAGAAGTCGCTAAGACACCGGCCCCATGGTGGACGCCAACTGTCGTGGGCGCAAGTCTGACAGTAAGAATAGGCGGTACGTAGGAGGAGGCAAGATCCTAACTACGGTGAGGTTGTGCATACAAGATTTACAAGTTCAGGCCCTTCTCGGAGGAAGTAAAAGCCCTACGTCTCGGTGCCCGGAGGCTTGGTCGACTGGATTATGCGTGAGAGTTACAAGGGTGCGAACCCTTGTGCCAGAGGAGGGGTTGGCTTATATACAGTGAGTCAGACCCTTCCAGCCCTCGGTTACACAGGGTTCAATGTGTGCTAAGACGGGGCGTTACTAGTAACGCTAGAGATAAAGGACTATAAATGACCTTCAAGACTACGGAGTGAACGCCTCACCGTTGCCATCCTGGGTGGCTTTAGATCTTCTGTACTCTGAGTGACTCTTCATATGGTCGAGTGACTCTATCTTGGTCGAATGGAATTGGGGTATCCGAGTGGGATAGCTAGTCGAGTGGATTGCACTCCAAGGTGATTTCAGTCGGTATCTTCTGTTGCATTTTGAATGTCTTTGACTCTAGGGCAGTGTCTTTGGGTAGGGCGTATAGGTCAGGCCTATGACCCTACCCTAGGTACATGTCATCGTCAGTACGACCATCTCAAGCCCCCAGACTGCAAATGGCCAGGTTATCGTTATCGTACGAAGAGCTGTGGGGGCATATGGCTTTGATTTGCAAATAGCTGGCACCCAATGCAATGTTGGACTAGTGTACATGCGTCCGCACGGGCTGTGGGCTAGAAGAACCCTGCTTAGAAGGCCTTACTGACCAGGGCCCAAGCTGTTGCGTGGTGGCCGCCCATGCCGGCATGTATCTCAGTGAGAAGCTGTTGCCCCTCCTCTTCGGGGAAGCACCTCTAAAGGACTCCCATAGTGCTCTTTTTATAGAGCTCGCCCTCATGGACCTTGTACACTTTAGAGCACCGGGCTATGTGTCGCGCCCTCCTTCTGATCATCGAGAAGTTCTGTAACGGGAGGTAGGCAAGCAAGGGCTCGATCCATGGGGCGATTATGGCCATGATATCGTGGGTCGATGGTGTTTCTTCGAGTGCAGAGCCCCCGATGATGTGGTCATCGGGCTCAATTTTCAGGGGGACGATCTGGGTGAGTTCATTGGTTGTTGTGCCACTATCCCTGCCCTGCCATACCACGGGTGGCTTGAAGAGCCTTTCTATGAAGATGTTTTTAGGGACTGGGTCGCGCTTGGCGCCCATGCGGGCAAGGACATCAGCGGCTTGGTTGTTGTCTCTAGAGACATGGTGGAATTATAGACCCTCGAATCGGGTTGACATCCTGAGGACGATGTTTCTATATGCCGCCATTTTCGGGCCTTTGGCATCAAATTCGCCGTTGACCTGGGAGATGGCGAGGTTCGAGTCTCCCTGCACCTCTAGTCACCGAACACCCATCGACGTTGCCATCCCAAGACCATGCAATACTGCCTTAGCTGCGTTATTTGGAACCCGTGTACATGATTTCTAGAACGTAACGGATATTGTCGCCTGGGGGAATATTAGGATCACCCGAGCCCCCAGTGCGGCTAGCATTATAGAGCTTTCAAAGTACATCGTCTAGTGTGCATATGTATTATACTCCCTGGGGAGTTCGGCTTTGGTCCCTTCGGATAGAAAATCGGTCATCACCTGAGATTTAATAGCTCGGCGTGGTTTGTATATGATCTCGAAGGGAAGGAGCTCTATGGCCCATTTGGCAATGTGGCTATGGCGTCCCTGTTATTGATTATATCATTGAGGGGTACCTCGGATACCACTATCACCGAACACTCTTGAAAGTAGTGTCGAAGTTTTCGGGATGCCATAAAGACCATATGTGCTATCTTTTGGTAGTGTGAGTATCGGGATATGCACGGTGTGGGGACCTCTGACACATAGTAGAATGGCTTTTGAACCTGGAACTTGTGGCCCTCTGATTCCCGTTCTACGATGAGTACCGCACGTACCACTTGAATGGTGGCTGATATATACAACAGCATAGGTTCACCGATACCTGGTGGGGCCAGGATAGTGTTGCTTGCCAGGAGTGTTTTAATTTCCTCTAGTGTCGCGGTTGCTTCATTGGTCCACTCAAAGTTTTTTGTCTTCTTAAGTAGCCTGTAGAGAGGCAGTGCCTTTTCACCGAGGCGGGAGATGAAACGGCTTAGAGCCGTTATGCAACCTGCTAGCTTCTGAACGTGTTTGAGCTCTGTTGGTATTGCTAACTGGGACAGGGCCCTGATTTTAGCTGGATTGGCCTAAATTCCTCTATGGGAGACAATAAATCCGAGCAGTTTGCTAGCGGGGACTCCAAAGACGCATGTGTCTGGGTTGAGCCGTATATCATAAGCCCGTAAATTTTTGAAGGTCAAGCGAAAATCCTCCATGAGTTGATCGACTCTTTTGGTTTTAATGACCACATCGTCTACGTATGCCTCGATTTTTTTGATGATTTGGTTTTCCAGGCATGTTTGAATCATGCGTTGGTATGTGGCTCCCGCGTTCTTTAACCCGAAAGGCATCGTGTTAAAGCAGAATGGCTCGTAGGGGGGTGATGAACGCAATTGCAGCTTGGTCGGACTCCTTCATCTTTATTTGGTGATATCCGGAGTCTGCGTCGAGGAAGCATAGTGAGTCGTGTCCGGTAGTGGCGTTGATGATCTGATCTATGCAAGGTAAGGGAAGGGATTCTTGGGGAAGGCCTTGTTTAGGTCCTTGAAGTCGACGCAGAGCTGCCAGTACTTGTCCTTCTTTGGTACCATGACCAGATTTGCTAGCCACTCAGGATGCTTGATTTCAGGATGAATCCGGCCTCCAATAGCTTTGCCAATTATTCACCCATAGCCTTTTGTTTGGGTTTGGATAATTGATGCAGTGTCTGTTTGACTGGCTTGCAGCCTTTTATGATGTTCAAGTTGTGCTCCGCCAGCCTCCGTGGGATGCCTGTCATATCCGAAGGGTGCCAGGCGAATATGTCCCAGTATTCGCGTAAGAATGCGCGCAGCGCTTCATCAACTACGAGGGCCGGCTGTGCTTCGACGGACGCTGTTATGTTCGGGTCTATCTGGTGTATTTGGAATTCTACTATCTCGTCAGCTAGATTAAATGATGTGGATTTTAGCCTTTTACTGAGGACCATGTCGTCCCTGTTGACTATAGTGCAGAGCGTTGTTAATTCTTCGGCTGCGAGGGCCTCAGAAAATGCCTCAAGGGTGAGCGATGCGGTCTTATTTTCAGCACGGAGGGCCGTGATCGGATTGCTGGCAAGTGATATCACGCTGTTAGGCCCTAGCATTTTGAGTTTCATGTATCCATAATGCGGTACAGCCTGAAACCATGCAAATGCCTCACGTCCCAAGAGGGTGTGGTATCCGTTGTGGAAGGGCACAATGTGGAATAACAAGGATTCGGATATGTAGTTGCCAGGAGTAGCGAACACTACGTCCAAGGTTATGCGTCCGGAACAGCGCACCTCCCTGCCGGGTATAACTCCTCGCAATGTGGTATGACTGTGCTTGACGCGGGATCTTTTAAGCTGCATTTTGTCAAGTGTGTCCTCGTAAATGAGGTTCAGGCCACTGCCCCGTCCATCAGTACTTTAGTTAGTCTGAAGCCATCGATTATGGGGTCAAGGACTAGTGCGGCGGGCGCGTGGGTGGGGCGGCACCTCGGCTCGTCCTTCTGATCGAAGGTGATAGGTGTGTCCGCCCATGGTTGTGTGGTTGTCACCTGGTAGACTCGGCTGAGCTCTCGAAGAGCCCTTTTCCTTTGATTTTTGAAGAGAACGTCTCGTAAACTGTCACGATGTTGTTGTCGTGGGGTGGCGTTGTTGATCGTCTATCAGGGGGTGTGAGACTAAGGATATTTTCGCCACTTTTAGCCACCTGCCTCACCACCCAACAAGCTCAAACCTGTGAGTCGGATTTGGGTTAAGCAGGGCCGAGTGTATAGGGCATGTTTTATCCAGCAAGTCGTCCAGGACCTTTCTGGGTCTATTTTTCTTTTTGGCAGGCTCGTGCTCGGGCGACTGTCTCGCATATGCTTGCTTTGCTTGGGTTTTCCTGGGCTGCGGGGCAGGGACTGACTCCTTGCGCATTTGTTGCAACCTCCAGGTGCTTTCCATGGCGCAGTATTTGCGTACCATGTCCGATAGTTCGGCGAAGTTTGCCCGCGGCGACGGGCTAGGGCATTTAGGACTCCTGCATCCCGGCAGTTGAACCGAAGAGCTTCAATTATTTCTTTGCCACGGCAGTCCGTTATCTTAATTTTGACCAGGAGAAATCTGGCCCAGTAATGATGGATCGTTTCTTCGGGCTGCTGCTTGACGTATATCAGGACCCATACGTCCGGTCTTCCCGCATCTGGACAATATTCGGTGTGGGAGGTGGGTGGGAGAATTTTTAGCATTCCCGTGTGATGTGAGTCCGGAGCGTTGGCAATGGCAAACTGCGCCTGGGCTATGTCCAGATCTGATCGCATAGTTTTCGGACGCATGCCTGTATGTGGTTGGGCCGACTCAAGGTTGGATCCCGTATCACAGGCTGAGTCTGAACTCTTATCTTAACGGGTGTTTGTCTCCGGGCTAGAGACCCGGATATATACTGTCTTCAACTTCAGAGATCGCGATCCCTCTATCCTTTCTTCGATGGTAGCGATGAGGTGATGGTCGACAGGATGTTCTTCGGGTACTTCGATGGGATCCGGCTTTAAGGCCAGATCTCGGATGGCGTTGGCTCCCTTTGTATCCACTGAATCCAAGGTCAAGGTGTCGGGATCAGCGGGCTCTTCGAGAGAAAGGCTCTCCCGAGGGCCGGCGCTAGACTCTATGTTCTGGTGGCCGGCTCCATGATCAAAGGTGATGTCGCGGGAAACCACGGCCACCTATGGGACCAAAGGTCCCTTGCTGGTTCGGCGGGGGGATGGCACGTTGCACAAAGAGCAGAAGAACGTGGGGCAGCATGGCAGAGAACACGCGGGCCGTTTTACCCATGTTCGGGCCACCATGAGGCGTAAAACCATACTCCTGCTTTGGTGGATTGATGTTGGAAGAAAGGTGGTGGAGCCTAGTACACTTGCCCGGCAGGGTTGCCTTAGGGGCGATAGTGGCTACATGCGTATGAGTGTGTGGCTGACCAACCTTCTAACCCTTTCTACGGTTGCCATGGGCCTCCTTTTATAGATTAAGGGGTCACCACAATGGCAAATTAGTCATTATGCACTGATAAGATAACAAACAGTGCTATCATACCAAACTCTGCAAGCTGGCAGAGCGCATTAAATGCGCCGCTTGACGTCACATCGTCGCTTGCCCGGCAAGCCTCGCCGGGCTGCTTTGCCGGCTTCACGCCTGCTCGCTTGACATGTCACAGGACGGGTGTTGTCTGTAGGTATTTCCTGTAGAAAGAGGCTACCATGTGACAAATGGCTGCCACTCAGCCACTTTGCGGCTTGACACCGCATCGATCGACGACATACGTCATGGTGAGGTGGTTTGGTGAGGTGGCTCTGCCTCCGCGAGTCCCGGCAGGCCCTGCCGGGATGTCTAGGATGTTTTCTTCCGGGGGTGGCCCCGTCCTCGCCAGGCTCTCATGCCCCGCAAGGGAGGTTCTTCTTCTGGTGATTTCTTACTTCTCTGGATTGGCCTTGGTCCTCTAGATCTGCATGTTGGTCCTTTGAAGATCTTGATCTCTTATACCTTGGCCTAACCTTGGTGATGTAATCTTGCTCTCGTGTGTGTGCACAGTCTGGGCAACAGCCCCAGGGTTTTGTTGCACCGACGGGTGAAGTTCTCAATCTGGTCCAAACGACTGGTGAGGTCGGCGCGTAAGGTGATGCTGTCGACCGTAAAGATTTGGCCAGGGATGAAGATGTCCCTGGTGCTGGCCGGGTTTCCAATGAATAGTTGGGCCATCGATCCTTTGGCGATCCGTAGTGGAACTATCAATGAAAGCACCAATGTCGGTGTCAAAACTAGTGGATCTCGGGTAGGGGGTCCCGAGCTATGGATCTAGGATCAATGGGGAACAAGGGACGAAGAACATGGTGTTTACACGGGTTCGGGCCCTCTCTAGGAGGTAAAACCCTACGTCCTGCTCGATTGTATTTGATGTCTATGGTACGGTTACAGAGTCGATCTACCTCGAGATCAGGCGAGCTAAACCCTAGGTTGATGGGGTGTTGGATGTTGCTCTAGCCCTAAAGACTAAAACCCTTCAGTTTATATAGGCACCAGTACGGTTAGCATTACATACAGTCGGTTAAAATAAAGGAACGATCATGCTAAATCTTGACTTGGAGGGCACACCATGGCTTCGAAGATCTTCAATCCGGTCACGAGTCTTCTCTCTAGCTTGGCTCCATAGTAGCCTATCAGTCCGGCCCATAACCAATGGGCCGGCGGCCAGAGGACCCCTTAATCCAGGACTCCCTCAGGAGGAGAAGAAACCGTAGGAGAGGATGACATCGGATCTGCAACAGCAGGATGAGGAGTAGGAATATTTGGCACAGAGGGAGGTGTATTCGGAAACGTAAGAAAAGAGATGTCCTCCGTGGAAAAGGCCGAGGAGGATGGACGCGGGTAGAAGGGACGAGATTCATCAAAGGTCACATCCCGGGAAACGCATCCGGCGACCGACAGGATCCCAACATCGATAGCCCTTATGCTCATCGCTGTATCCGAGAAAGACACACTCAACAGATTGAGTGGTCAATTTGGTGCGTTCACAAGGGGCAAGCAATACATAGCAAACGCAACCAAACAAACGGAGGGTCGAATAATCGGGAGAACAACCAGAAAGACGTTCAAGAGGAATAGAGCAGCAGATGGCTGAATGTTGATGAGATAGGCGGAAGTGGTAACAGCCTCAGCCCAGAAGTGAGGTGGAACAGAGGCGGCGATTGATAACCCACAAGTATATGGGATCGTTTGTAGCCATTTTCGATAAATAAGAGTGTCGAACCCAACGAGGAGCTAAAGGTAGAACAAATATCCCCTCAAGTTCTATCGACCACTGATACAACTCTATGTACACTTAACGTTTGCTTTACCTAGAACAAGAATAAAACTAGAAGTACTTTGTAGGTGTGGATAGGTTTGCAAGATAATAAAGAACGTGAAACTAAAAGTTAGGTGCTGTTTAAATAAAGGAACAATTAAGTTTAGTAAAATGAATGTGGATTAGTGGTGGTAGGATTTGCAGAATTGTCCCTTAGCAATTGACTATGTTGCTAGACCAATAGCAAGTTTTTATGTGGGAGAGGCCACTGCTAGCATGTCGTCCCTTACTTGGATTTCTAGGCACTTATGATTGGAACTATTAGCAAGCATCCACAACTACTAACGTTCATTAAGGTAAAACCCAACCATAGCATTAAGATATATACTGGCCCCCTTCAATCTCGTATGTATCAATTTCTATGTTTAGGTTGAAGCTGTTGTCACCCTTGCCTTCCCATGCATAGTCCTATCAACGTACAACTAAATCTATGGTGTGATCCACATGTGCGCTCATATGATGGGCACCAAAGGAAAACAACATAACCACAAGCAAATTAAACCAACCATAGCAATTCACCAATTACCGATAGGACAACAAAAATCTACTCAGACGTCATAGGATGGCAACATCTCATTGGATAATAGTATGAAGCATAAAGCACCATGTTCAGGTAGAGGGTACAACGGGTTGCCGGAGAGTGGACCGCTGAATATTAATGGGAGAAGGTGATGGAGTTGTTAGTGAAGATGACGGAGTTCTTGGAGTAGACCGTCGTCACATGATGATTGCCCTGGCGACGTTTCGGCACCCCTGGGAGAGAGGGGGAGAGAGACCCCCCTCCTTCTTCTTCTTCCTTGGCCTCTCGCGCCGCCTGATTGCCCACCATCGCCTGCGGAACACTCGGCCATGGCTTCTGTCGCGTGAGCCGGCCGGCCTCCTGTTGATTAGTGGGGATAACCCCCCTCTAAGCTAACCCCACCACCCCGCTCTGCCACTGACACGTGGGCCCAAGGCCATTAAGTTTAGTTTAATTAGGTAATAGTTTAATTACCCCCTCTAACATTTACATGTGGGCCCCATCTAAATTATATTAACTAGCTAATTAAAACTCCTATTTAAAAAGCACCCTATGACACCTGGGTCCCACCCCCTGTTGGTTGGTCAACATTGACCTTTGACTTGCTGACTGTGCATGCTGACTCAGCCTCCGGACCCCATCTATCATACTCAATGGTTAGCTGTTGTTAGGTATAAAAGAATATTCCACTGTTGAAATTCCAACTAATTTAATAATTAATAATTAGAAAATGTTTTAAACTTCAAAAATTCTTATAAAATTAACCGTATGTCGGATGAAAATACTATGCACATGAAAGTTTCTTAGAAAGACGAGACGAATCTGCATACGCAGTCCGTTCGTTTGCCACGTGCCCCAAGCATAGCAAACATGCAACCGTCCCCCTCCGTTTCATCTGTCTGATAATGCCATACTTCCGGAAAACATTCCCGAATGCCCCCCCCCCCTTCGCCGGTATCGTGTAGCCCTGCATTAGAACACCCCTAGCTCTGCATGTTGACTTGTCATGCATCTATTTACTTGTATTTACTATTTCTTCCCCCTCTTCTCTTTGGTAAACCCCGAGACCGATGTTGATTCCACTGTGATCGACTACATCACTGGCGACTCTTCGTCCTTTTCAGCGGAGCTTCCAGGCAAGCCCCCCCTTTGATCATCCCGATATCGCCCATTCCATTTTCTCTCTTGCTTGCATTAGATTTTGCTAATGTAATTGATTGCTCCTATTCTGATGCATAGCCTACTTTTGTACCGTCTATTATTACCTACCTGCTTATCCTAAACTGCTTAGTATAGGTTGGTTAGTGATCCATCAGTGACCCCCACCTTGTCCATGTTGCCCCTGCTTCATTATCGACGACTTGATCAACGTGATCGATTTACCGCAGCCCCGACACCTCACATCACATCACGCCCCTTTTGTTGCTCGACTCTGCAGAGCTACTATCGAGTGCCGAGGGTGATACCTCGTAACACACTCCTGATGAAAACTCTGTAGTGTAGCTATTCGGTCGTGGTCATCGAGGATGATTCCTCCTTCACCACTCCTGATATGACTCTATCGTCCAACACCTCAAGTGTGAACCTCGAGGGGTGATTCCTCCTAAGTTCAGCTTGATGATTACATCGAGTGGAGTCCCTCGAGGGTGATTCCTCGGGTTTTCCCCCTTGATGTTTTGGACACACGGTTACCCTGGCTTTACTTCAGACCTTTATTAAAGTCGGGTCGGCCCTGAGGGGTACCCGCGGGTTGATATGAAAGTCGGGGGAGCCCGGAGAGCACCCGCGAGATAATTACGTGGCACGGCCAGGTATTCTGGGCCCTTACCGTAAGTCCATGAGACGGGGTGATGCGGTCACATCGATCATGAATCTTTGCTCGTCTTCGCGAGCTCCTAACACACTAAGGATTTGGGTATTTGTTCTGAGTTGTCCACTGGGCTTTATGCACTAACCACCACGCGGGAATAGTTATGGGCACTCGGCATCGCAAAGATTTACCAAGCTTTGTCGGGGCGTCGATTCGGCATTGCGACACGGCTGGGCCGGCACCATCCATGTAGAGGTGGAGCCTAGACCCGCCATGAATGCAACGACCCGGAATGCAACGGGCGATGTGCCCAAGACACCGGAGTGCTTAGGATGTAGATTGGCGGGGACCTCTCTGCGGAGCCTAGGTAGGGCTGCGACGAGTTGATCTTCCGAGGTCGGGCATTGACTCAGAAAAGTGTCTCCAGCCAGAGTAATCAGGTGTGTTGGGTAATGTGGTGCACACCTGTAGGGAAGTTATCTATTCGAATACCGTGTCCACGGTAATGGACGTTCATACTTGTATCCTGGTCTATTACAATTAGAAATGGATACTTGAGATATGTGATGGATAGGTGGCTCCAAGATTGCTTTCTTGCAGGGAGTCGAGGAAGGATCTCTGGGTGTTAATACTACAACATGTTTCTTAAATATAAACTGCAATTTTATACTCTTCTGAATGCTGCAAGATGCTTGGAGCTGCTTGAAGATGCTAGTCTTCGATAGGCTAGGCCTTCCCCTCTATTCTGGCATTCTGTAGTTCAGTCCATAGATACATACCTTCCTTTGATGCCAATGCATACTTAGTATAGATCTGATGCTTGCGAGTACTTTGGATGAGTACTCACGGTTGCTTTGCTACCCCTTTCCCCCCTTCTTCCTTCTTTCCGGTTGTTACAACCAGATGGTGGATCCCCGGAGCTAGATGCCACCGTCGACGGATACTACTACGTGGAGACCGCCGACAGCCAAGAGTAATTAGGAGGTCCCAAGCAGGAGGCCTTGCCTCTTCGATCGGTGTTGCTTTTGTGCTAGCCTTCTTAAGCCAGTCTTGTCTAACTTATGTTTGTACTCAGATATTGTTGCTTCCGCTGACTCGTTTGTATTCGGGCTTATGTATTCGAACCCTTGAGGCCCCCAGATTGTAATATAAAGCTTGTATTTTTTTCAATTTGTGTCTAGAGTTGTGTTGTGATATCTCCCTGTGAGTCCCTGATCTCGACCGTACACATTTGTGTGTATGATAAGTGTACAATTGAATCAAGGGCGTCACAAGTTGGTATCAGAGCCGACTACCTGTAGGAACCCCCTTTCCAACTCCTTGGCCAAAGTTGAGTCTAGTCTTTGAAAACTGTTTTACTAACATGGATGTGTGGCTTACGAGCCCACGTTGCCAATGGGTGGCATGAGGATCTTTTATTCCTCATCTATACTCTGGGTCTCTTGATCTCTCTTCTATTCTGGTTAAATTGTTTTGCTAAATCTAACATTAGGATCTCATGATCACATTCACCCAGAGATTTGTATTACACCTTTTTCGAATTGGGGCCAAGATCTGCTTCAGAATGTTCATTGACCGCAGGATCCTCTTATCAAGGGCACCCTGCGTCATCATTTGCAAATCCCTGGCTCCAGTGGCTTTCTCCGACGTTGATATAGCCTTTGCTAGGTCCCGTCGTTGAATCCCTCCATCGCGTACATACGTGTCGCCTAGTATGCCTATGATGTTTCTATTGTCCGAACTCATACGAACAACATGTACTTGGCTCTATATATGAATTGGTAGTCTTTAATGACTACTACTTAGTACATACTACGCCTTTGCTCATTGTTCGTATTATATCATGAATGACTCCATACACTTGCTCCACCCTGATGTCAGCTAGGACTACGTCGGTATTTCCCCAAAGAGGAAGGGATGATGGAGCACAGCGACGGTAGGTATTTCCCTCAGTGATGAAAGCAAGGTTATCGAACCAGTAGGAGAACCAAGCAACACAACGTAAACCACCCCTGCACACAAATAACAACCACTCGCAACCCGACGTGTTAACGGGGTTGTCAATCCCTTTCAGGTAACGGCGCCTCAAATTGGTGCATGGACGGGGGAAAGTTGTAATAGATTGAATAAATAGATCGCAAATAAAATAAAGTGCAGCAAAGTATTTTTGTATTTTGGTTTTAATAGATCCGAAAATAAATGCAAAGGAAAATTATATCACAAAGGCAAATATATGAGAAAGAGACCCGGGGGCCGTAGGTTTCACTAGTGGCTTCTCTTGAGAAAAATAGCAAATGGTGGGTGAACAAATTACTGTTGGGCAATTGATAGAACTTCAAATAATCATGACGATATCCAGACAATGATCATTATATAGGAATCACTTCCAAGATTAGTAGACCGACTCCTGCCTGCATCTACTACTATTACTCCACACATCAACCGCTATCCAGCATGCATCTAGTGTATTAAGTTCATGGAAAAACGGAGTAATGCAATAAGAACGATGACATGATGTAGACAAGATCTATCTATGTAGATATAGACCCCTGGCTGCTTTTATCCTTAGTAGCAACGATACATACGTGTTAGTTCCCTTCATCGCCGGGATCAAGCACCGTAAGATCGAACCCACTACAAAGCACCTCTTCCCCTTGCAAGATAAATAGATCAAGTTGGCCAAACAAAACCCAAATGTCGGAGAAGAAATACGAGCCTACAAGAGATCATGCATAAAAGAGATCAAAGAAACTCAGATACTTTCATCGATATAAAAAGATATAACTGCTTATAAACTCAAAGTTCATCAGATCCCAACAAACACACCACAACAAAGAGTTACATCATATGGATCTCCAAGAGACCATTGTATTGAGAATTCAGCGAGAGAGAGGAAGCCATCTAGCTACTAACTACGGACCCGAAGGTCTACAAAGAACTACTCACGCGTCATCAGAGAGGCACCAATGGAGGTTGTGAACCCCATCTAAGATGGTGTCTACATTGGATCTAGTGGTTCTGGACTCTGCGGCGGCTGGATCAATATTTCGTTGACTCTCCTAGGGTTTTGGGAATATTGGGGTATTTATAGAGCAAAGAGGCGGTCCGGGGGGGCAACCGAGGTGGGCACAACCCACCAGGGCGCGCCTGGGCCTCCTGGCGTGCCCTGGCGGGTTGTACTCTCCTCGGAGCACCCCCCCAGGCGCAGCCAGGGCCCATTAGGTGTCTTTTGGTCAAAAAACTTTCTCCTTGAAGTTTAATTGCATTTGGACTCCGTTTGGTATTTATTTCCTGCGATGTAAAAAACATGCAGAAAACAACAACTAGCACTTGGCACTATGTCAATAGGTTAGTATCGAAAAATGATATAAAATGACTATAAAATGATTATAAAACATCCAAGATTGATAATATAACACATCATGGAACAATAAAAAATTATAGATATGTTGGAGACGTATCATTATCCCCAAGCTTAACTCCTACTCGTCCTCGAGTAGGTAAGTGATAAAAACAGATTTTTTTGATGTGGAATGCTGCCTATCATGTCATATCATAATCTTTTCTTTATATCATCGACATTTGGACTTTTATCTGATTCAAAGCAATAGTCTACTTTTGACATGATAATTTAAATACTGAAGCATATCAACAAGCAACCATTCTTTCAAAATATCAATGCTAAAATAAGTTATCCCTAGCCCATCATGCTCAACCATTGATCCATTCATGAAACACACTCGCATATTAACTACACCCAGTACTCAGGTACGACAATATTGCCTCCTAGTTGGTGCTTTTATAAGACAAGATGGAGACTCAAATTCAAAAAAAAATTGCATAAAGTAAAAGAAAGGCCCTTCGCAGAGGGAGGTAGGGATTTGTAGAGCTGCCAGAGCTCAAAGAGAAAAACTTAGAGATAAAAACATTTTGGGAGGTGTATCCTTCCCACCAATGAAAACGAGTTCCCAGCACTTTCCATGCTAGATATATCATAGGCGGTTCCCAAACAGGAAATAAAGTTTATTCCTTTTTCAACCATACTTTCACTTTCCATGGCTAGCCGTAACCACAGTTGCCCTCCATACCAACACTTTTCAAGGAACTTATTATTTGACAACATTAAGTAAATTCATTTTTCATTTAGGGATTCTTCATCCCTAATACCTTTGCCTTACTCTCATACAATGACAAGTGAATAAACACTCATCGTGAGTAACACATCTAGCATGGAAAATATTAGCCACCCCTCACCGCTGCGCGAGCGGAACGAACACACAAAAGAGAAGTTTATTTTGAAAATTAGAGATGGCACATTCAAATTTGCTTAGAACAACAAAATAATACTTAGGTTTATAGGTTTTTGGATGCACAAGTAGAGATCATACTTAGTGCAAAGAATGAGAAGCGACCAACCAAGAAACGAATAATCTCATAAGAAAGCATTAAGCATAGTTTACACCGAATTATGCACCACAAGTAGGATATAACTTCATTGCATAATTATTGACTTTCGTGCTTGCATAGGGAATAAAAACCTTAACACCAATATTCTTACTAAAGCATGATTACTCATCAACATAACTCACATATCGGATCATCATATCTCAAAACTATTACTAAGAATCAAGTTTATTTTGTCCAACAATCTTTTTGAAAGTTTTTATTATATCCTTCTTGGATATCTATCACTTTGGAACTAATTTTCATATGTTGGTTTTGATAAGCTCAAACAAATATAAGTGAAGATCATGAGCATAATTTTTCTTTCTCTCAAATTAATTTAAGTGAAGCAAGAGAGAATTTCTTGAAAATTTTACTAACCCTCAAATAAATCTAAATGAAGCAAGAGAGCATTTCTTCAAAAATACTAAAGCTCAAAAAGATATAAGTGAAGCACTAGAGCAAGTCCATAGCTCATAAAAGATTCATGTGAAGCATAGAGAGCAATTCTAACAAGTCATGACATAATTTGTCTTTCTCAAATAGGTGTGTCCAGCAAGGAATCAAGACTTAAAACACAAAATAAAACAAGCAAAGACTCCTATCATACAAGACACTTGAAGGAAAACACATAGTATGTGACGAATAAAAATATAGCTTCGAGTAAAATACCAATGGTCGTTAGAAGAAACAGGGGATGCCACTCGGGGGCATACCCAAGCTTAGTTGTTTGCTCTTTTTTGGACAATAGCTTGGGATGTCAGGGCATCCCCAAGCTTAGGCTCTTCTTACTCCTTATTCCTTCATCCATCGTAAGATAACCCAAAACTTGAAAACTTCAATCACACAAAACTTAACAAAACCTTCGTGAGATCCGTTAGTGTAAGAAAAATAAATCACTACTATAAGTAATGTATCAAACCAATTCATATTTTATTTTTACATTGTATCTACTGTAATCCAACTTTTCTATGGCACAAACTCATCAAAGAAAACCATAGAGCCATCAAAATAAGGACACAACGCAAAGAAAACAGAATCTGTCAAAACAGAACAGTATGTAGCAATCTGATTTGTTTGAACATTTCTGGAACTCCAAAAATTCTGAAAAATTAGGACGACCTGGGTAATTTGTATATCAATCTACTTCACAAAATATGGTATTTTATCACGCTCTAGTTAAAAATAAGAATTGTTTTCGTGAGCTCAAAAGTTTCTGTTTTCAGCAAGGTCAAACAACTATCACCCAAGAAGATCCTAAAGGCTTTACTTGGCACAAACACTAATTGAAACACAAAAAACACAATCATAATAGTAGCATAATTGTGCAAACACTCAAGAACAGAAAACAAAAAGCAGAAATAAATTTTATTTATTGGGTTGCCTCCCAACAAGCGCTATAGTTTTACGCCCTTAGCTAGGCATAAAGCAAGGATCTAAGTTTTGTCCTCTTTGTTTCGAGATCCATAAGATGCTCTCGTGATTGATTCATAAGGTGGCCTAATTCTTGTTCTAGGAAAGTCTTACATACCCTTCCTCAAAGGAAATTGGAACTTGATATTGCCTTCTTTCATATCAATCACGTCACCGATAGTGCGTAAAAACGGTCTACCAAGAATAATTGGACAAGATGGTTGCAATCAATATCAAGAACAACAAAATCTATGGGCACATAATTCCTATTTTCAAGAATAATAACATCATTAATTCTTCCCATAGGATTTTTAATAGTAGAATCCTCCAAGTGCAAATTTAAAGAGCATTCTTCAAGATCGGTAAGACCAAGCACATCACATAAAGATTTCGGAATTATAGAAACACTAGCACCCAAATCACACAAAGCAAAACACTCATAATTTTTAATCCTGACTTTGATAGTAGGTTAGGAATTGATACTTCTAATTCCAATTTTTCTTCAAAAGCTTTCATATAGCATCAACAATATGTTTAGTAAAAGCTTTATTTTGTTCATAAGCATGGGGTGAATTTATCATGGATTGCAACAAAGAAATGCAATCAATCAAAGAGCAACTATCAAAATTAAAGTCTTTGTAGTCCAAAAGAGTGGGCACACCACTAGTTAAAGTTTTGACCTCTTCAAACCCACTTTCGTCAATTTTCTCAACAAGAATTTGACCCTACGAATTATCGGGACGCCTTCTAGATAAAGTTGAATCCTCTCCGGTCCCTTTTTCATCAATCTCAACTTCACTATACAAGGAATCAATAGAAGAAACACCAATCATTTTAAGATCTACATCACTTTTGCGAAATTATCACTAGAAAATGCTTTTTCTAAATATTATCTTTTAGCTCTAAGCATAGCGGTTCTTTTCTTACTTTCATCCATAGAAACATAAAGAGCTTTAATTGATTCATCAACCTTAGGCACAAAAAATTTCATCTTGAGATTTTCCACATCATGAGAAATTCTATCAACACTTCTAGACAATTCATCAATCTTACTCAACTTTTCTTCTACGGAAGTGTTGAAAACTTTTTGTGTGTTGATAAATTCTTTAATATTATTCTCAAGATCAGAGGTGTTCCTATTATTATTATAAAATTGATTTCTAATTACCATAATTATTAGAGGAATTGCTAGGAAAAGGCCTAGGATTAAAATTACCTCTATAAGCATTGTTATTGAATATATTTCGAGAAATAAAATTCACATTTGTGGCATCACTATTTTGCTCAATCAAAGTAGACAAAGGCATATCATTAAAATCAATAGGAGCACTTTTACTAGCAACCAATTTCATAAGAGCATCAACTTTTTCACTCAAAGAAGAAATTTCTTCAACAGAACTAACTTGTTTACTAGTAGGAGCTCTTTTGGTACGCCATTGCGAATAATTTGCCATAATATTATCAAGCTATTTGGTGGCTTCACCCAAAGTAATTTCCATAAAAGTACTACCCACAGCGGAATCTAAGATTACGAGAAACAAAATTCAATCCCGCATAAATTTTTTGTATGATCATCCAAAGATTTAACGCATGAGTTGGGAAATTCCTTAGCATCATTTTCATCCTTTCCCAAGATTGTGCAACATGCTCATGTTCAAGTTGCTTGAAATTCATGATCTGGGTTCTAAGGGAAATAATTTTTGCGGGCGGAAAATACTTAGTGATAAAAGCATCTTTGCACTTATTCCAAGAATCGATACTATTGCGAGGCAAAGAAGAGAACCAATTTTTTGCAGAATCACGCAAAGAAAACAGAAATAATTTCATCTTCACCACATCATTGTGAACATCTTTTTTCTTTTGCATATCACATAGTTCCACAAAGGTATTAAGATGGGACGCGGCATCCTCATTAGGTGTACCGAAAAATTGATCTGTCATAACAAGATTCAGCAAAGCAGTATTAACATCACAAGACACCGCACTAGTGGCATGTAACATCCCAAATTTTCAATTTGGAATGTTATACATAGGTCATCCATGCATATCATATTTTATTTGCATCTTCGTTCCGCAATACTCGAAATCCTACGCAACTCAAGGACCCACGGAGAGAGTTGGGGATTTCCGGTTTTCATATTTGATTTTTATCAAATAATGAGAATGAGGATTTTTTATTTTAACTATTTTTCTCTCCGGAAATATTTCATATTAAAAATAAATGAGGGAGATAATATGACTTCTCCAAAACAATTGAAATATTGGAGGGAAAATGTTAAAATCAATTGTTGGATTTCATTTGATTTTATTTGGATTTTATTTGCGTAGAAAAATAATTGCACGATTTTAAAATTTGTATTTTAGGGCCAAGAAAATGTTCATCTCGTTCTAAATATTTAGACGGTGAAAATTTGTTTTGGCATTTTTAGATTTTTATTTTATTTTATAGGAGTTTTTCTGTCGGCGGAACTATTTAAAAAAAGGAATCCCCGCGCCCGACCGGGCCTAGGGCCCAGCCGAGCAGGCCGGCCCAGCCGAGCCGCCGCCGCCGCCACTCGGACCGGAGTCCGAGTTGGACTCCGCCTCCGCCGCCGCCTTGCCCCCTCCTCCAAGCCGAGCCCCCCTCTTATAAGCCCCCCCCCCCGCCGTCACCACCACCACCACCACCGCCACCCGAGCCGCCGCGAGCCCCGCCGCCCGCGCCACCCACGCCCATGGCGCCCGCCTCGCCGGACCTCTCGCCGGAGGTATCCGCCGGATCCGAGACCACCGGTTTTTAAAAAAAACCGTTCGGTTTATTTTTTTTCAAAACCCTAGTTTTCTATTTTTAAATAGATCGGTTTTTCTCCGGTTTATTTATTTAGCGAGCGTTCGCTAGTTCGTTCGTTTTAACGGACGCGTTCTTCGTTTAGATTCAGTTAACGAACGTTCGTTCGTTAAGCTGTTCGTCGTTTTTCTTTTATCGGATTTTATTCCGCATTTTTCTGATCGCGATTTTTGATCGATGTTCGATCTAGAATAACTTTGCGCTCGTTTATCGGAATCAGGCGATTCAAGCGCTGGAGTTTCGTCTCGAAACCGTCTTTCTGAATAATCAACTCAAACAAGTTTTTGACTCTGTAAAATTTGACCCTAGTTCAGATTAGTAAACGGATCTTGTTTCTTTCGCCGTTTGAGTTTCGTTGCTCCGTTTGGTTTGTTCTTTTGTCAAACCGGAGTTCTTAAGTTGAACTTTCTGGTCAGCCTCCTTAGTTGAAGTTTTCCTTGTTCATCTTTGCTTGTTGCTTATGTATGTATTGTTTGCTTGCGATAGAATTTCCGGAGTGCGAAGCGTGCTACTACGAGTCTCTAGGATTCATGGATCGTCAGCAAGGCAAGTAACATATTGATCATACTCTTTACATACCCAGTTTTTATGCATTAGCTCAATCCTCAAACATTGCATGACTAGGATGTCATTAATTTGTGGGTTGGGAAGTAGTAGTTTAGGTAGAACCTATTGCCCTGTTATTATCAAACCCTTGGGAGTTACTTCTACGTATTGCTTATATTGCTATGCTATGCTCGTAGACGTGGTTTGGGTTTGAGTGAATCCATGACAGATGTGAGATTGTGTTTTTATGCATTAGCTCAATCCTCAAACATTGCATGACTAGGATGTCATTAATTTGTGGGTTGGGAAGTAGTAGTTGAGGTAGAACCTATTGCCCTGTTATTATCAAACCCTTGGGAGTTACTTCTACGTATTGATTATATTGCTATGCTATGCTCGTAGACGTGGTTTGGGTTTGAGTGAATCCATGACAGATGTGAGATTGTTAATTAATGGTTTAATTGAAGGTGGCAACTTTAATACACATCTGGGTGGATTGAGGCACCTGGGGAACCCAGAGTTGTCTGTTTTTATTTTGGAAATCCCGGGGTACCCGTGTGATCTTCCTATGGACCGCCACCAGTGCTCAAAGGAATCGAGATTATTCATGCTAGAAACTTCCGTGTGCAGCCACAAGCTACTATGGGCTCTAGCATAGTTGAGTAGGTTACGTGAAGCTCTTGAAGAGGTAGATCAGCGGTAGTGGGTTTTGTAGGTTTGGTATGGTCTACCCGGAGTAGAGAGTTAATGTTTCTGAAATACTATGTCTCGGTCATCCGTTTCTCAAACACCATGTAGTGTGAGAAATCAACGGAGGCGATCGAGTCTTGTGGGGAAAAGTGCGCAAACCTCTGCAGAGTGTACAATCTAGTCATGGTTAGCCGTGTCCCCGGTTATGGACAAATTCTGAGTATCTAGTACTTGAGTATTCACATGTATCTCATCACTCTTAATTAATAATGTTGGGGTGTTAACTACTTTAATTGGGATTGAGCTGAGGATATACCTTCTCAATGTTTCAACCACCATGATAGTTAAATAAAATTTATTCCTTTGTTGTAGGGAAAATTTGGCTTTTCGCAAAACTATAACCATAGAGCTTTCCACCAGCCAAATATGCATGTAGTGATAGCATTATTCTGTTCTTGCTCTATTGTGCTATATTGCCAGCATATTCTATGTGCTGACCTGTTCTCGGGCTGCAACATATTATGTTGCAGACTTTTCAGACAAGGAGTAAGGTTGTAGGTCGTTGCCGTGCAGCTCAGCTATGTCGTTGGACTTGATGGACTCACTTTATCTTCTAAGCCTTCCACTATTATCGCATTAGATGGCCTTAAGCCATATTATTGTAATAAGTTCTCTTTTGAGACATTCGATGTAATAAGTGTGTGATTGCTACTCTGTTATAAATCCTTCGAGTAATCGTGATAAAGGCCAAAGATTCTTGATCCGGGGATGACACTGGAACACAGAGACTTGACCATCTGAGGTCGGGTCGCTACATGGCGGGAGGAGCAATCGGAGTGCCGATAAAATCATTGTTGTTGGTATTTAAGAAATCACATAACTTGGTGTTCTCTTGAGTCATGATGACCACATAACAAGATTGCACTCAAAACAAATCCGACAAGAAAACGGCGAACGGAAAAAGAGGGGCGAATAAAATGGCAATTTTTTGTGAAGTCGGGGAGAGGAAAACGAGAGGCAAATGGCAAATAATGTAAATTGCGAGGAGATGAGATTTGTGATTAGGAACCTGGAATATATTGAAGATCCTCCCCGGTAACGGTGCCAAAAATTCCTTTTGATGTCGGCTAGGACTACATCGGTATTTCCCCAAAGAGGAAGGGATGACGCAGCAGATTGACGGTAGGTATTTTCCTCAGTGATGAAACCAAGGTTATCGAACCAATAGGTGAACCAAGCAACACAATATAAACAACCCCTGCACACAAATAACAACCACTCGCAACCCCACGTGTTAAAGGGGTTGTCAATCCCTTTCGGGTAACGACGCCTCAAATTGGTGCGTGGACGGGAGAAAGTTGTAATAGATTGAATAAGTAGATCGCAAATAAAATAAAGTGCAGAAAAGTATTTTTGTATTTTTGGTTTAATATATCTGACAATAAATGCAAAGGAAAAGTATAAGGCAAAGGCAAATATATGAGAAAGAGACCCGCGGGCCGTGGGTTTCACTAGTGGCTTCTCTCGAGAAAAATAGCAAATGGTGGGTGAAAAAAATATTGTTGGGCAATTGATAGAAATTTAAATAATCATGAGGATATCCAGGCAATGATCATTATATAGGCATCACGTCCAAGATTAGTTGACCGACTCCTGCCTGCATCTACTACTATTACTCCACACATCGACCGCTATCTAGCATGCATCTAGTGTATTAAGTTCATGGAAAAATGGAGTAATGCAATAAGAACGATGACATAATGTAGACAAGATCTCTCTATGTCGATATAGACCCCCATCGTATTGTCCTTAGTAGAAACGATAAATACGTGTTAGTTCCCCTTCTGTCACTAGGAGCAAGCACCGTAAGATCGAACCCACTACAAAGCACCTCTTCACATTGCAAGATAAATAGATCAAGTTGGCCAAACAAAACCCAAATATCGGAGAAGAAATACGAGGCTATAAGAGATCATGCATAAAAGAAATCAAAGAAACTCAAATACTTTCATGGATATAAAATGATATAACTGCTCATAAACTCAAAGTTCATCAGATCCCAACAAACACACTGCAACAAGAGTTACATCATATGGATCTCCAAGACATCATTGTATTGAGAATTCAGCGAGAGAGAGGAAGCCATCTAGCTACTAACTACGGACCCGAAGGTCTACAAAGAACTACTCACGCATCATTGGAGAGGCACCAAAGGAGGTGGTGAACCCCATCCGAGATGGTGTCTAGATTGGATCTGGTGGTTCTAGACTCTGCGGCTGCTGGATCAATATTTCGTTGACTCTCCTAGGGATTTGGGAATATTGGGGTATTAATAGAGCAAAGAGGCGGCCCGGGGGGCACCCGAGGTGGGCGCAACCCGCCAGGGCGCGCCTGGGCTTCGTTGACTCTCCTAGGGTTTTGGGAATATTGGGGTATTAATAGAGCAAAGAGGCGGCCCGGGGGGCACCCGAGGTGGGCGCAACCCACCAGGGCGCGCCTGGGCCTCCTGGCGCGCCCTGGCGGGTTGTACTCTCCTCGGAGCACCCCCTCCATAGGCGCAGCCAGGGCCCATTAGTTGTTTTCTGGTCCGAAAACTTTCTCCTTGAAGTTTCATTGCATTTGGACTCCGTTTGGTATCGATTTCCTGCGATGTAAAAAACACGCAGAAAACATCAACTAGCACTTGGCACTATGTCAATAGGTTAGTACCAAAAAATGATACAAAATGATTATAAAATGATTATAAAACATCCAAGATTGATAATATAACATCATGGAACAATCAAAAATTATAGATACGTTGTAGACGTATCAGCATCCCCAAGCTTAACTCCTACTCGTCCTCGAGTAGGTAATTGATATAAACAGAATTTTTGATGTGGAATGTGTTGGGGAACGTAGTAATTTCAAAAAATTCCTACGCACACGCAAGATCATGGTGATGCATAGCAACGAGAGGGGAGAGTGTCGTCCACGTACCCTCGTAGACCATAAGCGGAAGCGTTATGACAACACGGTTGATGTAGTCGTACGTCTTCACGATCGACCGATCCTAGTAACG
This sequence comes from Aegilops bicornis, assembly GCA_021605145.1. Taxonomy (NCBI): domain Eukaryota; kingdom Viridiplantae; phylum Streptophyta; class Magnoliopsida; order Poales; family Poaceae; genus Aegilops; species Aegilops bicornis. Next base: position 286,899,305 of record CM038672.1, read on the forward strand.
AACGTACGACACCTCCGTAATCTGCACACGTTCAACTCGGTGACGTCCCACGAACTCACGATCCAGTAGAGCTCCGACGGATAGTTCCGTCAGCACGACAGCGTGATGACGGTGTTGATGAAGCTACCGACGCAGGGTTTCTCCTAAGCACCGCTACAATATGACCGAGGTGGATTATGGTGGAGGGGGGCACTGCACACGGCTATAAGATCAATGATCATCTTATGTTTTTATGGGGTGCCCCCCTGCCCCCGTATATAAAGGAGCAAGGGGGAGGCCGGCCGGCCCTAGGAGGGCACGCCAAGAGGAGGATTCCTCCTCCTAGTGGGAGTAGGACTCCCCTTTCCTACACTACTAGGGAAAACCTTATACACAGAACATTAGCAGTAGCGCGGGCTAAAAACGCACGCTGGTACTAATTAGCAGCAGCACGGTGTTGTAAACGGCGCTACAGATACAGTTATAGCAGTAGCGCACCCGAGTACAAAATCACTACTACTAAAATTCCCACGGCTTAGCCGATAGGCTGCACATAGTAGTAGCGTTCTTCGTCGAACCGCGCTACCGCTATTTGCTTTGTAGCAGCGCGTTTGCACTGAGAGGCGCTACTGCTAAAGTAAATAAAATTAAATGGAAAGAAAATAGAAAAGTAAATGAAAATGAAAGAAATACAAAAAGGTGAAAGGAAAAAATGAAATGTAAAGAAAAATAAATGAAAAAAGTGAAAAAAAGAGAATGGTATAGCGATGGCGGCGTATCCGAGAAGCAGTAGCTATGTTAGCGATGGCGCACTTCACGGAGCAACGCCATCGCTACTTCTGACTAAACAACTCGATTCGTTCTTCCCAACGGCCACTTCCCCCAAATCGCAACTCCTTCGCTGTCGCCGCCACCGCCGCCCGTCGGCCGCCGCGCGCTCTCCCGTCGCTCTCCCGCCTCAACGCCGACCCCTAGGTGTTCATATGAACCCTAGGTGTTGATATGAACCCTAGATTTTTTTTAGGGCAGTAGGAATTTCTTAGCATTTAGAAAAAATGAATAGCAATTTTTTTAGGAAATTAGCTAGGGCAAATTTTATGAAAATTCCTAAACAGTAATTTCATTTGCATATTGTTGTTATATGATATATGTCATTGATGTTCATTTGCATATTCCATTATTGAAGTGGTTCGATTGTGCCCAAGTGGCTTTGTTGTTTCCAGGAAATGAAGCCGAGTGGCCTATGTTTTGCCGGAATGTTGATTCATTTCCGTTCCGGCAAATTTTAGGTTCTCAATTTGTCCACTTTTTAGCAAAAGTCATGCCGAAATTTTCCGTGAATTTCGGCATGACTTGTGCTACAAACTAGGACATGTCGAGTGCCCGGGATTTGCCGCACCGGGAAGGAGTCAACGTTCCTGCAAAGCATAGGCCTTTTTTATGTCATTATTCATTTTATTAGGTATAGAATTAATTGACTAGATTTAATTGTAAGAACTAGTTGAATTATTAGAACTAGTTGAACATGTCACATTTGTTGTTATTTTTTTAGTTAAAGCAATTTTTCGCGCATCGACGTCGACGATGCCTATCCCGCATCCTCGTCGTCGAGTCGGCGGAGGACACCTGCATCACCAGATGGGCCATGTCCGGGACTGGGCTCCTCTGGGGTGGTACTGGGAGCCGCTACCTACCGGAGGGCGCAGGTTGGTGAGGAGCCAGCCTGTCGTTGACCCGAACCTTCTTTGGTGGCGGTCGCGTGGGCCAGTGATGGTCCAGAGGGTCGAGGACCCCGCGGAGGTGGTGCGTCACTGTGTTCGTGAGGAGGACGCGCACGTCCATCGCTACTTGTTTGCGTTGGAGCACAGCTTCTCCAATACCTGGCAGGTTCCCCAGGGATCTCACTTGAGCTATGATCCTGTGATGGTTCCTTCTCTTTGGGTGTCCACCGCCCGTGCCGATACCCGTCGTGCGCTAGGGTTTTAGTTGTATTAGTGATGTTATATGTATGATACTATTCAGGATGTATTAGTGATAATATTCGACGATGTACGGATGCATGAGATGATTTACTTTTGCTTATTGAATGCATGCTAATTTGAATACTTATTTATTTTACGATTTGGTTTTGCTTATTGAATGCTCATGTCAATATGAGTCCTATAAGATATTTTGAGTATCCTGGAGTTGTCTTCGATCGATTTTCAATTAGTGCTTCAACTATGAACATAGGAAATGTCTGACAGCGAAAAGGATTTCGGTATTTGCAAATACTGCGAAGACGAAGCGCTGTCGTATGACGGAATCTTCCTAGATGATGATAGGCGCTTTAGCATCAAGCTGTACATGAACTTCGAAGTGGATACAGTAAGTCACAACGACAAGTCTTTTTTCGTAATTAAGCATGACATCTGCTTCATTTGCTTCAACTTATAATTTATTTATTTTACTATTCTACTAGCATATCCCCTGCCATGCAAGAGTTTTTGTCTTGGATAAGATAGGTTTCAGTCGTACTATGGAGGTAAAGAAAGTTTACTTGAAGACTGAGCATGGTTATATTTTCCACGCAAAATTATACAACGCAGACGACTACACCTGTTTTGGATGCAAAACTTGGCGAGCACTATGCACGACTTATGCATTTGAGCATGATATGGTTATCACCTTTGATATTCATCCGGAAGATGATATTGAAGGTAATACCGACATCTGGGTCGATGTGCAGACGCCTCCAGTTATACCATTATGTGAGTTTCTCAACCATATTTATGTCTTTGATATTGTTTATTCAAAAAAATTGACAACTAATTTCTATTGTCAGCTTATTTCGGTTCAAGAAAACATGTCCAGCGCTTGATAGACAGGACCTACTACCGTCCCGGGCTGAACTAAAGCTGCGAGGAGCTAAGTCATTATGTTTCATGGCTTGAGGATCTTGATACTGTCAAGACAAAATTTCTTCCTGCACTTAGAAATGTTAGTAATCGAAACGCATGCGACCAATAGTGTTCGTAATGAACTACGGTCACATCTATTTAGGAAAGATGGTAAGATTTTTACTATTTGTCCTCGGCATCTTTTGCATACATTATTTTTAAGCTAAACTTCATTGCTAAGTATGTTACTATACGATGTTCTTCAACAGGACTCCCGATGAATGTTGTGCCTTATGGGATCGAGACTAATGGTACCATGAGTATTGTTAGCTCACGGCCAAGATATCCTACAATGCACTTTAGTGCATTCAGGATTTCTAAGAGCGAGGAAGTCTTAATAGTGAAAGACTGGACCAGATTTGTGATGGAGGAGCGCAGAGAAGTACTAGGGGGCAGCAATGAGAAGCGCAGCCCATGATTAGGAGACAGGTTCATCTGCATGCTCCAACTTGATGAAGGAGGAGAGCTACACATGTTTTATGTTATTTTACCTGAGAGAGAGCAGGAGGAGTGATTAGCTAGCTAGAAATGAGTTTGAAGATGATGATGTGCTACACTGATAGAGGCAAAGGTGTCCCGTCTTTCGATGAGATGTTGGTTTTCGCTTTGGAGGAAGTCGACTTTGACGATCCGACTACGAACGTGCGAGGACGTCGCGCCTTAGCAATCGCTAAACCAACTCCGAGAGGTTATTGACCACGCCGAGCACGATCAACCTGACCACGAGGGTCTGCATTTCCTGCGAGCAAACGAAGAACAAGCAAGAAACTGAGATTGCAATCTGGATATTGCGAATATAAGATGAAAGCTTTATTGATCAAGGTGGGGTTCTGTGGACGCCTTTGTCCGGTCGTTGAACACAAACGGCACGCGAAGTTGCAGCTATGGCGAACTTTTAATCTAAACAAAACCCAAAGTCTAAACGACGCCCTAAGGGCTGTATATATGGAGGAAGAGGAGGGAATTTCGTGGCCCTTGAGGGAGGGGTCCGAAACCATCCCTAACTCTTGTTTCCCCACACACACGGACTCTAAAAACAGCCTATACTTAAGTATTTCGAAATTACATGGGCCTGGCCCAATAATAAGGTGACGCAGCACCTAGAATAGCCTATGGACGAATATTATGAAGTGGCATCTTGTATATTTCGTCCAAGGCTTCATGCACCTATTATGGTGGCTTCAAAGTCCTGAAATCATCACTTGTAACTCCGTTCTTGTTCCCCTTGCGCATGGCATTATCTCCATGCTTGTTCTTGCTCCAATGTCCATCCTTCTCCAAGCTAGGGCCTTCATTTGTAAGCAAAACAAATGTATCCAATTTAGGCAAGCATCATATTCTCATGAACATTAGAATCATTACCAAGAAACGAAAGTACCTGATAATTTAATTGGCGTGCGCGAGCTCTAGTAATTGGTCCAGTATATGTAGCAGCAGGGGCTGTGGGTGTAACAATGGTATTGATGTCCTCATCATCCTCCCCTTCTTGAAATGAAGTCGTCCTCGACGGAAGCTCATATTCCTCACCCAAATAAGGCTTCAAATCTGCAATGTTAAAAGTGGGACTAACCCCAAAATCTGCAGGTAGCTCAAGTTTATATGCATTATCATTTATTTTCTCTAACACCTTAAATGGACCATCAAAGACGTGGCATTAGCTTTGATTTGCAAACTAGGAAACCTATCCTTACGCAAATGTAACCAAACAAGATCTCCAGTGCAAAGACAACATGTTTTCTACCCTTATCTCCAAAGACGCTTTATATTTAGCATTCATACGCTCAATGTTTTCCTTAGTTATCTCATGCATTTTTAAAATTAATTCAGCACGTTCTTTAGCATCAAAATTAACCTTCTCCAAGATGGAAGAGGCAACAAATCAATAGGTGCACGAGGTAGGAAGCCATACACAATTTCAAAAGGGCACATCTTAGTAGTAGAATGCAATGAACGATTATAAGCAAATTCAATATGAGGCAAGCATTCTTCCCACATTTTCTTATTATTCTTCAAAACAGCCCTAAGCATAGTAGACAATGTTCTATTGACTACTTCAGTTTGTCCATCGGTTTGGGGGTGACAAGTAGTACTAAAAGCAGTTTAGTCCCCAACTTAGCCCATAAACATCTCCAAAAGTGGCTAAGAAATTTAGTATCACGATCTGAAACAATAGTATTTGGCACACCATGCAAGCGAATAATTTCACGAAAGAACAAATCAGCAACATTAACAAAGATCATCGCTTTTATGACATGGTATAAAGTGTGCCATTTTCTAGAATCTATCCACGACAACAAATATGCTATCCCTCCCTTCTTTGTTCGAGGTAAACCTAAAACAAAGTCCATAGATATATCCTCCCAAGGAACACTAGGCAATCGGCAAAGGCATATATAAACCATGAGGATTGAGTCGTGACTTAGCTTTTTGACATGTAGTGCAAATGAGCAACAAAACGCTCAACATCCCGTCTCATCTTTGGCCAAAAGAAATGTGTAGCAAGTATATCGTCTGCCTTCTTCACGCCAAAGTGTCCCATTAATCCTCCTCCATGCGCCTCCTGCAACAACAAAAGACGAACAGAGCTAGCAGGAATGCATAGCTTGTTAGCACGGAACACAAAACCATCATTAATAACGAACTTGTTCCATGTTCTTCCTTCTTTACAATTCTGCATTACATCTTTAAAATCAGCATCATGCACATATTGATCTTTGATGGTCTCCAAACCAAATATTTTGAAGTCAAGTTGTGAAAGCATAGTATATCGACGAGACAAAGCATTAGCAATAACATTTTCTTTACCCTTCTTGTGTTTAATGACATAAGGGAAAGTCTCAATGAATTCAACCCATTTAGCATGTCTACGATTCAGTTTAGCTTGACTTTTAATACGCTTTCAAAGATTCATGATCGTAATGTATAACAAATTCTTTGGGCCATAAATAATGTTGCCATGTCTCTAAAGTCCTAACAAGAGCATATAATTCTTTGTCATAAGTAGAATAGTTCAGACTAGGCCCACTCAATTTTTCGTAAAAGTATGCAACAGGTTTGCCATCTTGTAATAACACACCTCCTAATCCAATTCCACTAGCATCACATTCAAGCTCAAAAGTCTTATTAAAGTCAGGAAGTTGGAGTAAAGGAGCATGTGTCAACTTATCTTTCAATACCGTGAAGGCTTCTTCCCATGCGGTACCCCAAACAAAAGGCACATCCTTCTTTGTAAGCTCATTGAGAGGTGCAGCAATGGTGCTAAAGTCTCTCACAAAACGCCTATAGAAACCAGCGAGTCCAAGAAAACTCCTCACTTGTGTGACCGCTTTTGGGCTGCGGCCAACTCTCAATAGCTTCAATCTTGGCTTTATCAACTTCAATTCTCGTGGAGTAACAACATAGCCAAGAAAAGATACTCGGTCGGTGCAAAAGGTGCACTTCCCAAGGTTACCAAACAAACGTGCATCACGTAGAGCATTAAAAACAGCACGTAAATGTTCCAAATGTTCTTCCAAAGATTTGCTATAAATCAGTATATCATCAAAGTAAACTACCACAAATCGTCCAATGAAAGCACGTAAAACTTCGTTCATTAATCTCATGAAAGTACTAGGTGCATTAGTTAACCCAAAAGGCATGACTAACCACTCATATAATCCAAACTTAGTTTTAAATGCTGTTTTCCATTCATCTCCCAATTTCATACGAATTTGATGGTATCCACTACGCAAATCAACTTTGGAGAATATTGTAGAGCCACTCAATTCATCAAGCATATCATCTAGCCTAGGAATAGGATGACGATAATCTAATAGTAATATTATTAATGCCTCTACAATCAACACACATACGCCGACGTACCATCCTTTTTAGGCACTAGTATAATAGGAACAGCACAAGGACTAAGAGATTCGCAGATATAACCTTTGTCGAGCAGCTCCTGTGACTTGACGCATAATCTCCTTCGTCTCCTCCGGATTGGTACGGTATGGTGCGCGGTTGGGTAGCGATGCACCGGGAATTAAGTCAATTTGATGCTCAATCCCTCGAATAGGTGGTAATCCGGTGGCACGCCTTGTGGGAAGACGTCGTGAACTCCTGCAAAATGTTAGTGACAGCAGGGGCAAAGAGGAAGGCACGTCCTCGAATGAAAATAATGCCTCTTTGCACACAAAAGCATAGCAAACAGATTTGCTAGAATCTAGCTCATCAATATCAGATTTGGTGGCAAATAAACATGCACTTTTCAGTTTAATTTGAAGCAACATTAGATGGTTTATTATTAGGCTTCATTTGTTGCTCAAATTCTTTTGCCACAATCTGATTTTCACTCTTATTTTTCTCCCTGTTTTGCTTTATTAGCTCTATTAATATCATCTTTCAAAATGGAATCGAGTCATAGGAAGCAAAGTAATATTTTTATCCTTGTGAACAAGAGTATATTGATTGTTTCTACCATGGTGTACAGAATTTTTATCAAATTGCCATGGTCTACCAAGTAATAAGGAACATGCTTGCATAGGTACCACATCACAATCAACATAATCAGCATATGTAGAGATACTAAAATACACACGAACGACGTGTTACCTTAACCTTGCCGCTGTTGTTGAACCATTGGATGTAGTAAGGATGGGGATGTGGTCTTGTGGTGAGAGAAAGCTTCTCCACCATATCCATGCTAGCCAAGTTGTTGCAGCTCCCTCCATCTATGATGACGCTGAATAGAACGTTCCTTCACAACTCCCTTTGTATGGAACAAGTTATGTCTCCGATTTTGCTCAGCTTGTGTAACCTGCACACTCAAAACACGTTGAGCAACTAAACATTCATACCACAAGATCTTCGGCAGCCATGTATTGCGTGTCATGATCGTAATCATCTCCACCGTGTTCTTCATGTGTAATAAGAGCCAAAGTCTCTTCATCATAGTCACTAGCGGACTCATACCCACCATCCTCGTGAGCAATCATCACATCGCTGAGATTGGCATTCTCATAAAATGTCCTCTTCCCTTACAACGACGACAAATAATATCACTTGTGTGCCCTGTTGACGCCATGGAAGAAGAAGAGCTCTGTGTAGGCCAAGCAGGTGTGCTCTTGGCAGATAGTGGTGGTTGTGCCTGCTTTCTTGTATCACGGTTGGAGGTGGCAGCCGACGGAGGTGCCGGTGTAGTAGAACGTGTGGAAGTAGATGATGCACGTGGTGTCCAATTTTGAGTCATTACCAGGGAGAGTCAAACGCACGATGTAGATGTATGTGGAGCTGGGAAGGCTTATAATATGGTAGCAAAAAGGGTCAGCAATAATCAATTCAGAGATGCAAAGTTGAATAAACGCTCAACGAGCAGTCTTGTCTTTGGTCCTAGGCTAGACCGTGCTAGAGACGCGAGCCTAGAACACTAACAAAATCACGGCGCTGCACGGAAACAACGGAAAAGCACACTCTGGAAAAAAAATTTTCGCTCTTTTTTTTTGCGCTGCTTTTTCTTTTGCGCTGCTCTTTTTTTTTGTTGCGAAAAATCACTATAATGGCGAGTGTCTCAAAACTCTTCCCAGGTCAAACTGACAGGATGGGCACGAAATTTTTTTGACCAAAATTTTTTTTCGATTGCGGACCCAAAAACTGGAAACGGGTCAAAAAAAACTTTCTATAAGGGCGACTGTCTCAATACGCTTAGAAACACTTAAAAACAGGATAGCAAGAAAATTTTTCGACAAGTGCGTTTTCGGAAAATTTTGGGCCTAAACGGAGGGTGGTTTCCGGACTCTTTTTTTTTTTTTTTTTCCGAAACCTACTCCGGCAAGGAAACACGAATCGGAAACTAGATGGATCTCGAAAAACAAACCTAATATGAGAAGAACTCGGATTGGTGGTGGATATATGGTGGTGGTATATGGCAGCGGTGGTGGTAGCGGTGGTAGTATATGGATATGGATCGGTGGTGGTATATGGACACGGATTGGTGGTGGTATATGGATACGGATTCGAGCGGTGATGGTAGGTGGCAGTGGGCGATGATGATGGTGCGGTGGCGGCGTGACAACTTATGACCGTAACTCGAAACTCTAAAAGACTAGACGCTAAGACCAAAGCAACTAGACACGACGATGCAACCGCAAATTCAACAAAGCAAAACCCTAAAAAGATTATGCAAAGGCTCGATTGGTTCGGATATGATGAACTAACCCTAATTTTTTTTGTGGCTTTTTCGTGGACTATAGGTATGAAGAACAGACTCGATCTAAACTACGGAAAACTGTAAAATCTCACCGAGCAACCTGAAAATCTGATACCACTTGATAGAGGCAAAGGTGTCCCGTCTTTCGATGAGATGTTGGTTTTCGCTTTGGAGGAAGTCGACTTTTGACGATCCGACTACTTAACGCGGCGAGGACGTCGTGCCTTAGCAATCGCTAAACCAACTCCGAGAGGTTATTGACCACGCCGAGCACGATCAACCTGACCACGAGGGTCTGCTTCCTGCGAGCAAACGAAGAACAAGCAAGAAACTGAGATTGCAATCTGGATATTGCGAATATAAGATGAAAGCTTTATTGATCAAGGTGGGGTTCTGTGGACGCCTTTGTCCGTCGTTGAACACAAACGGCACGCGAAGTTGCAGCTACGGCGAACTCCTACTCTAAACAAAACCCACAGTCTAACCGACGCCCTAAGGGCTGTATATATGGAGGAAGAGGAGGGAATTTCGTGGCCCTTGAGGGAGGGGTACGAAACCATCCCTAACTCTTGTTTCCCCACACACACGGACTCTAAAAACAGCCTATACTTAAGTATTTCGAAATTACATGGGCCTGGCCCAATAATAAGGTGTGAGCACCTAGAATAGCCTATGGACGAATATTATGAAGTGGCATCTTGTATATTTCGTCCAAGGCTTCATGCACCTTTTATGGTGGCTTCAAAGTCCTGAAATCATCACTTGTAACTCCGTTCTTGTTCCCTTCGCATGGCATTATCTCCATGCTTGTTCTTGCTCCAATGTCCATCCTTCTCCAAGCTAGGGCCTTCATTTGTAAGCAAAACAAATGTATCCAATTTAGGCAGCATCATATTCTCATGAACATTAGAATCATTACCAAGAAACGAAAGTACACGATAATTTAATTGGCGTCTTGTGAGCTCTAGTAATTGGTCCAGTATATGTAGCAGTAGGGGCTGTGGGTGTAACAATGGTATTGATGTCCTCATCATACACTATGACTATGATGATTAAATAGCTAGTGTTGGTGGTAATGACTATGATGATTATTATTAGCTAGTGTTGGTGGTGATTAGATAGCTACCGCATCTAGTGTTGGTGGTGATTAGCTAGCTAGAATGAGTTTGAAGATGATGATGTGCTACACTATGACTATGGTGATTAAATAAATACTGTTGGTGGTAATGACTATGATGATGATTAAATAGCTTGTGCTAGCGGATTAGATTCAAGTGGAGGCAACATGTGGTGCACATAAAAAGTACTACTAGTCCAAACTAGATCAAGTTTGGATTAGTAGTACTTTTGACATGCACCACATGTTCCCTCCACTTGAACCTAATCCACCTTCATTTGACACACTGTTATGGACATATTGATATAACAACCTCATAATTGGTATTGTACCAAAATTTGTATAATGATGTATAAATACACTAAAAATTAAAAAAAATGAGAAAAAGAATACTAGTAGCGATGGAGAGTAAACACGCTACTACTAGCTATATTAGCAAGGTATTTGGAGTGAACAAACATTTGCTGTTATATGTCTTAGCAAAGAATAAGATGTAGCACGCGCTACTGCTAAGGAATAGTTATAGCGCCTTATCAGTAGCGCGTCCACCCGCGCTACTGATAGGCAAAATACCCGCGCTACTGCTAGGGTTTTCCCTAGTAGTGCTAGTCCCACTAGGAGGGGGAAGGAAGGAGTGGGAGAGGGGGAAGGCAAGGGGGCGCCCCCCTTCCTTGTCCTATTCGGACTCAAGGGGAGGGGACATGCGGCCTGCCCTGGCCGGCCCCTCTCTCCCCACTAGGGCCCATCAAGGCCCATAAGCCCCCGGGGGTTTCCGGTAACCCCTCCGTCACTCCGGTTTCTCCGAGATCACCTGAAACTCTTCCGGTGTCCAAATATAGCCGTCCAATATATCAATCTTGATGTCTCGACCATTTCGGGACTCCTCGTCATGTCCGTGATCACATCCGACACTCTGAACTACCTTCGGTACATCAAAGCACATAAACTCATATTACCAATCGTCACCGAACGTTTAGCATGTGGACCCTACGGGTTCGAGAACTATGTAGACATGACCGAGACTCATCTCCGGTCAATAACCAATAGCGGAACCTGGATGCTCATATCGGTTCCTACATATTCTACGAAGAAATTTATCGGTCAAACCGCATAACAACATACGTTGTTCCCTTTGTCATCGGTATGTTACTTGCCCGAGATTCGATCGTCGGTATCTCAATACCTAGTTCAATCTCGTTACCGGCAAGTCTCTTTACTCGTTCCGTAATGCATCATCCTGCAACTAACTCATTAGTTGCATCGCTTGCAAGGCTTATAGTGACGTGCAGTACCGAGAGGGCCCAGATATACCTCTCCGATACTCAGAGTGTCAAATCCTAATCTCGATATATGCCAACCCAACAAACACCTTCGGAGACACCTGTAGAGCATCTTTATAATCTCCCAGTTACGTTGTGACGTTTGATAGCACACAAGGTGTTCCTCCGGTATTCGGGAGTTTCATAATCTCATAGTCATAGGAACATGTATAAGTCATGAAGAAAGTAATAGCAACATACTAAATGATCAAGTGCTAAGCTAACGGAATGGGTCAAGTCAATCACATCATTCTCTAATGATGTGCTCCCGTTAATCAAATGACAACTCATGTCTATGGCTAGGAAACTTAACCATCTTTGATTCAATGAGCTAGTCAAGTAGAGGCATACTAGTGACACTGCTTGTCTATGTATTCACACATGCACTAAGTTTCCGGTTAATAAAATTCTAGCATGAATAATAAACATTTATCATGATATAAGGAAATATAAATAACAACTTTATTATTGCCTCTAGGGCATATTTCCTTCACCACCCACTTGCACTAGAGTCAATAATCTAGTTCACATCGCCATGTGATTTAACACCAATAGTTCACATCACTATGTGATTAATATCCATAGTTCACATCGCCATGTGGCCAACACTCAAAGGGTTTACTAGAGTCAGTAATCTAGTTCACATCGCCATGTGATTAACACCGAAGGAGTACTAAGGCGTGATCATGTTTTGCTTGTGAGAGAAGTTTAGTCAACGGGTCTGCCAAATTCAGATCTATATGTATTTTGCAAATTTCTATGTCTACAATGCTCTGCACGGAGCTACCTTAGCTAATTGCTCCCACTTTCAGTATGTATCCAGATTGAGACTTAGAGTCATCTGGATCAGTGTCATAACTTGCATCGACGTAACCCTTTACGAAGAACCTTTTGTCACCTCCATAATCGAGAAACATATCCTTATTCCACTAAGGATAATTTTGACCGTTTTTCAGTGATCTACTCCTAGATCACTATTGTACTCCCTTGCCAAACTCAGTCTAGGGTATACAATAGATCTGATACACATCATGGCATACTTTATAGAACCTATGGCTGAGGCATAGGGAATGACTCTCATTCTCTTTCTATCTTCTGCCGTGGTCAGGCTTTGAGTCTTACTCAATTTCACACCTTGTAACACAGGCAAGAACTCTTTCTTAGACTGTTCCATTTTGAACTACTTCAAAATCTTGTCAAGGTATGTACTCACTGAAAAAACTTACCAAGTGTCTTGATGTATCTCTATAAATCTTGATGCTCAATATGTAAGCAGCTTCCCCGAGGTCTTTCTTTGAAAAACTCCTGTCAAATACACTTTTATGCTCTCCAGAAAATTCCACATTGTTTCTGATCAACAATATGTCATTCACATATACTTATCAGAAATGTTGTAGTGCTCCCACTCACTTTCTTGTAAATACAGGCTTCACCGCAAGTATGTATAAAACTATATGCTTTGATCAACTCATTAAAGCGTATATTCCAACTCCAAGATGTTTGCACCAGTCCATAGATGGATCGCTGGAGCTTGCACATTTTGTTAGCACCTTTAGGATCAACAAAACCTTCTGGTTGAATCATATACAACTCTTTTTTAAGAAATCCATTAAGGAATCTAGTTTTGACATCCATTTGCCAGATTTTATAAAATGTGGCAATTTGCTAACATGATTCGGACAGACTTAAGCATCACTACGAGTGAGAAAATCACATCGTAGTCAACACCTTGAACTTTGTCAAAAACCTTTTTCGACAAGTCTAGCTTTGTAGATAGTAACACTACTATCAGCGTCCGTCTTCCTCTTGAAGATCCATTTATTTTCTATGGCTTGCCGATCATTGGATAAGTCAACCAAAGTCCACACTTTGTTCTCATACATGGATCCCATCTCAGATTTCATGGCCTCAAGCCATTTTGTGGAATCTGGGCTCATCATCGCTTCCTCATAGTTCGTATGTTCGTCATGGTCAAGTAAAAGGACCTCCAGGACAGGATTACCTTACCACTCTGGTGCGGATCTCACTCTGGTTGACCTACGAGGTTCAGTAGTAACTTGATCTGAAGTTACATGATCATCATCATTAGCTTCCTCACTAAATGGTGTAGGAGTCACAGGAACAGATTTCTGTGATGAACTACTTTCCAATAAGGGAGCAGGTACAGTTACCTCATCAAGTTCTACTTTCCTCCCACTCACTTCTTTCGAGAGAAACTCCTTCTCTAGAAAGGATCCATTCTTAGCAACGAATGTCTTGCCTTCGGATCTGTGATAGAAGGTGTACCCAACAGTCTCCTTTGGGTATCCTATGAAGACACATTTCTCCGATTTGGGTTTGAGCTTATGATGATGAATTTTTTTCACATAAGGATCACAACCCCAAACTTTAAGAAATGACTACTTTGGTTTCTTTCCAAACCACAGTTCATATGATGTCGTCTCAACGGATTTAGATGGTGCCCTATTTAACGTGGATGTAGCTGTCTTTAATGCATAACCCCAAAACAATAGTGGTAAATCGGTAAGAGACATCATAGATTGCACCATATCTAATAAAGTATGGTTACGATGTTCGGACACACCATTACGCTGTGGTGTTCCAGGTGGCGTGAGTTGCGAAACTATTCCGCATTGTTTCAAATGAAGACCAAACTCATAGCTCAAATATTCTTCTCCATGATCAGATCGTAGAAATTGTATTTTCTTATTACGATGATTTTCCACTTCACTCTAAAATTATTTGAACTTTTCAAATGTTTCAGATTTATGTTTCATCAAGTAGAGATACCCATATCTGCTCAAATCATCTATGAAGGTTAGAAAATAACGATACCTGCCGCGAGCCTCAACACTCATCGGACTGCATACATCAGTATGTATTATTTCCAACAAGTTTGTTGCTTTTCTCCATTGTTCCGGAGAACAGAGTCTTAGTCATCTTTCCCATGCGGCATGGTTCGCAAGCATCAACTGATTCATAATCAAGTGATTCCAAAAGCCCATCAGCATGGATTTTCTTCATGCGCTTTACACCAATATGACCTAAACGGCAGTGCCACAAATAAGTTGCACTATCATTATTAACTTTGCATCTTTTGGCTTCAACATTATGAATATGTGTATCACTACGATCGAGATTCAATAAACCATTCACCTTGGGTGTATGACTATTGAAGGTTTTATTCATGTAAACAGAACAACAATTATTCTCTGACTTTAAATGAATAACCGTATTGCAATAAACATGATCAAATCATATTCATGCTTAACGCAAACACCAAATAACATTTATTTAGGTTCAACACTAATCCTGAAAGTATAGGGAGTGTGCGATGATGATCATATTAATCTTGGAACCACTTCCAACACACATTGTCACTTCACCCTTATCTAGTTTCTGTTCATTCTGCAACTCCCGTTTCGAGTTACCACTCTTAGAAACTGAACCAGTATCAAATGCCGAGGGGTTGCTATACATACTAGTAAAGTACACATCAATAACATGTATATCCAATATGCCTTTCTTCACTTTGCCATCCTTCTTATCTGCCAAGTATCTAGGGCAGTTCCACTTCTAGTGACCATTTCCTTTGCAGTAGAAGCACTCAGTTTCAGGCTTGGGTCTAGCTTTTTGCTTCTTCACGGGAGCAGCAACTTGCTTGCCATTCTTTTGAAGTTCCCCTTCTTCCCTTTGCCCTTTTCTTGAAACTAGTGGTCTTGTCAACCATCAACACTTGATGTTTCTTGATTTCTACCTTCGTCGAGTTCAGCATCACGAAGAGCTTGGGAATCGTTTTTGTTATCCCTTGCATATTATAGTTCATCACAGAGTTCTAGTAACTTGGTGATAGTGACTAGAGAACTCTGTTAATCACTATCTTATCTGGAATATTAACTCCCACTTGATTCAAGTGATTGTACTACTCAGACATTCTGAGCACATGCTCACTAGCTGAGCTATTCTCCTCCATTTTGCAGGCAAAGTACTTGTCAAAGGTCTCATACCTTTCCACATGGGCATGAGTCTGAAATACTAATTTCAACTCTTGGAACATCTCATATGCTCTGTGGCGTTTCAAAAACGTCTTTGAAGCCCCGATTCTAAGCCGTAAAGCATGGTGCACTAAACTATCAAGTAGTCATCATATCGAGCTTGCCAAACGTTCATAACATCTTCATTTGCTCCTGCAATCGATTACATCACCTAGTGGTGCATCAAGGACATAATTCTTACATGCGGCAATGAGGATAATCCTTAGATCACGGATCCAATCCGCATCATTGCTACTAACATCTTTCAACTTAGTTTTCTCTAGGAACATGTCAAAAATAAAACAGGGAGCTAAACGCGAGCTATTGATCTACAACATAGATATGCTAATACTACCAGGACTAAGTTCATGATAAATTAAAGTTCAATTAATCATATTACTTGAGAACTCCCACTTAGATATACATCCCTCTAATCATCTAAGTGATCATGTGATCCATATCAACTAAACCATGTGCAATCATCACGTGATATGGAGTAGTTTTCAATGGTGAACATCAGTATGTTGATCATATCTACTATATGATTCACGCTCGACCTTTCGGTCTCAGTGTTTCGAGGCCATATCTGCATATGCTAGGCTTGTCAAGTTTAACCCGAGTATTCTGCGCATGCAAAACTGGCTTGCACCCGTTGTATGTGAACGTAGAGCTTATCACACCCGATCATCACGTGGTGTCTCGGCACGACGAACTTTCGGAACGGTGCATACTCAGGGAGAACACTTATACCTTGAAATTTAGTGAGAGATCATCTTATAATGCTACCGTCGATCTAAGCAAAATAAGATGCATAAAGGATAAACATCACATGCAATCAATATAAGTGATATGATATGGCCATCATCATCTTCAGCATTTGATCTCCATATCCAAAGCACCGTCATGATCACCATCGTCACCGGCGCGACACCTTGATCTCCACCGTAGCATCGTTGTCGTCACGCCAACTATTACTTCTACGACTATCGCTACCGCTTAGTGATAAAGTAAAGCAATTACATGGCGATTGCATTAAATACAATAAAGCGACAACCATATGGCTCCTGCCAGTTGCCGATAACTCCGTTACAAAACATGATCATCTCATACAATAAAATTTAGCATCATGTCTTCACCATATCACATCACAACATGCCCTGCAAAAACAAGTTAGACGTCCTCTACTTTGTTGTTGCAAGTTTTACGTGGCTGCTACGGGCTGAGCAAGAACCGTTGTTACCTATGCATCAAAACCACAACGATATTTGTCAAGTATGTGATGTTTTAACCTTCACAAGGAACGGGCGTAGCCACACTTGATTCAACTAAAGTTGGAGAAACTGGCACCCGCCAGCCACCTGTGTGCGAAGCACGTCGGTAGAACCAGTCTCGCGTAAGCATACGGTAATGTCGGTCCAGGACGCTTCATCCAACAATACCGCCGAATCAAAGTATGACATGCTGGTAAGCAGTATGACTAGTATCGCCCACCACTCACTTGTGTTCTACTCGTGCATATAACATCTACGCATAAACCTGGCTCGGATGCCACTCTTGGGGAACGTAGTAATTTCAAAAAAAAATCCTACGCACACGCAAGATCATGGTGATGCATAGCAACAAGAGGGAAGAGTGTTGTCCATGTACCCTCGTGAGGCGATGGCGGAAGCGTTATGACAACGCGGTTGATGTAGTCGTACGTCTTCACGATCGACCGATCCTAGTACCGAACGTACAACACCTCGGCGATCTGCACACGTTCAGCTCGGTGACGTCCCATGAACTCACGATCCAGTAGAGCTCCGAGGGAGAGTTCCGTCACGGCGTGATGATGGTTTTGACGAAGTTACCGACGCAGGGCTTCGCCTAAGCACCGCTGTGATATGACCGAGGTGGATTATGGTGGAGGGGGCGCCGCACACGGCTAAAAGATCAATGATCAGCTTGTGTTTTTATGGGGTGCCCCCTGCCCCCGTATATAAAGGAGCAAGGGGGGAGGGCACGCCAAGAGGAGGAGTCCTCCTCCTAGTGGGAGTAGGACTCCCCTTTCCTAGCCCCACTAGGAGGGGGAAGGAAGGAGTGGGAGAGAGGGAAGGCAAGGGGGGCGCCCCCCTTCCTTGTCCTATTCGGACTCAAGGGGAGGGGGCGCGGCCTACCCTGGCCGGCCCCTCTCTCTCTCCACTAGGGCCCATCAAGGCCCATTAGCTCCCGGGGGTTCCGGTAACCCCTTCGGCACTCTGGTTTTCACCGAGATCACCCGAAACTCTTCCGGTGTCCGAATATAGCCGTCCAATATATCAATCTTTATGTCTCGACCATTTCGAGACTCCTCGTCATTTCCGTGATCACATCCGGGACTCCGAACTACCTTTGGTACATAAAAACACATAAACTCATATTACAGATCGTCACCGAACGTTAAGCGTGCGGACCCTACGGGTTCGAGAACTGTGTAGACATGACCGAGACTCATCTCCGGTCAATAACCAATAGCGGAACATGGATGCTCATATTGGTTCCTACATATTCTATGAAGATCTTTATCGGTCAAACCGTATAACAACATACGTTGTTCCCTTTGTTATCGGTATGTTACTTGCCCGAGATTCGATCGCCGGTATCTCAATACCTGTTGACACCAGATTTTGGCATGGTCCAAAACATAATTAAGAAGACCTCAAATGGAAAAGTGCTCAAAGTGAGAAAGTTCCGTATCGTCAAAAGGAGAAACTTTGATATTAGGGCCATCGCCGTCCGATCTCATCTCAAAGGCCGAAGTTGTGTTCGAAATACCCAGATTTTGTATTCAGAACACTATTCGGCTGATTAAACCCCGAAGACTTCCTCGTATGGAAAAGTGATCCACACGGATTGTCTTCGTCTCGTCGAAACGATCGATTTTGATATAAGAAACATCTCAATCGGAGTTCGTATCCAAAAGTTACGGCTGAAAATGCGTGGCTGCATCAGGATAGCCGGACACTCCGGGAATGATCATTCGGGTTTTGGATTTATCCGAGGATGGCCGGACACTCCGGGGATGTTTGTCCGGGTTTTGGATTTTTCTGCCGCAGACTTCGGAAAACAGCCGAAAACTCCCTCAAGATAACCTTTGATAAAAAAACGTTCAACATGAAAGTTGTTCGTCTCGTCGAAACGGTTAAGACTGCTTTTGGGCTCATTTCCATCCGAGGTTGTTTACTGCCTCAAACATGGCCCGCAAGGTGCAGCCAGTTTAAACCGAACAGTTTTGGAAAGTTCGGACAAAACCAATCCGAATTTGACTAGGGTTTTGGACGTGAATCCAAGCCTTTTCCTTGCACGGGAAGTCCAGCCGCCTCTTATATACCTAAGAGGTGACGGCCGATTGAACAACACACGATCGATCAAATCATCTACCACTTTTTATCTTTTATCTTTTCTTCTTAACCCTAGTTCTTCTTCTTCCTCGTTCTTCGTCTGTTCTTCTTGTTGCAGGGCGGCGAACCTAGAGGCCCTAGGGGCGATCAGGTCGACCTAGGGCAGCCCATAGCCGCCGCGCGCCCAGACGGGGTCCCTCCCGGGTGTGTGGGGTTTCGGGTTCTCAAAAGCATCCACCGGATTGCCTGCGTACCGCGCTTCCGGCCGGGTTTCCTTCGACGTGAGCTACGGTGCATCACCCTCGGCGTTGGAGGTACACGGTGACGTGTTCGTGTGCGAACACACTTTTTGGCGTCTCCGCTGGGGACGAAGCTTTGAACGGTCTCCAGCCCGTTCTTGCTACGAAGAGATCGTCATCAAGTTGCTGCAATCTACAAAGGTAATATGAATACCCAATTCCCTTTTGTAGATGCAAATAATCCATATGTTGTTGCTAGATCACCTAATGAGCATAATGTATCGGCTAGCCCTAGTTTTATCAATCATGCATGTAATTATGCGCAAGGGCCGATGCAAAACAATCTTCATGCTTCAAATTCTTACGATTTTAGCAATGTACAACATATGTATCCAAACTCCCATGCATCGGCAACCCCACAAATCCATATGCCGATGAACAACATGATGGGTTTGGCTAATCAATTTGAAACACCGCATGTTAAAATTTCAAATAGCATACAAGAAAGTGTTTCACCCTTTTATTCATCGGCAAGTAATGTGCAACATACTAATCCAACCATGCCGATGAATGGGAGAATTGGCCATGCTACTGCTAGTTATTCGGCCAGTTACTCTCGACCGTCATATGCTACACCTCATGTTAGTAATTTTTCGGCACCATACACAACTGTAGATGCTCATAATTCGGCTTCATACCCTCCTGGTTATAGTCGAATAAATGTAAATTTTATAGGAGCGGTTGTGCCCAATATTGTACAAGATGAGATAGTGGTGGCTGCATTGAAAAGTTGGGCCCAAAATAAGAGGATTACTGCTCTTTGCATTGAACAACATGAAAAGGGGTTAGTTCCTGATTATGCCGCAATAAAAGCTAGAGTTTTGCAAGAAGATGAATCTTTGCCAATTGATAAAATTGGCGAGCAAAAATATGGTTTTACAACAATGTATATGTCTTCACCTAGTACTACATCATATTATACACCCCCTACACAATTGCAAAATTTCGGCAACACCCGTGTGTCATTGCTGAAAGAATCTAAAAGCATTGGGGGGCAATCATATCCAGAGTGGTCTGAAATTGAGAAAAAACTTAAAGCCAATTTTGCCGCTCGCCGCCCAAAACAAATAGAAAAAGAATTGGCTCAGATAAAAGAAGCATTGCCAATTGGTAGTATCAATGAAAAGAAGGATGATTCGGAACATGAAAGTGCTTCGGTTGAAAAACCCGAATCAAGTAGTATATATTCTGAATTCATCAAATTCAACGAGGCAAGCATTATTGAGAAAGGGCATGGCAAGCATAGGAAAACAACGGTGCTTGATTTTTCTGAAGTTAATGGAACCTACTTCCTGCCCTATGAGTTCCGTGCCGTAAAAATTGACAAGCTTCAAGGACAAGAACAAGTAGACGAACAAAGTTCAGCCGACAAAAATCTTCAGTGTAATGATGCACGGAATCAAGAAAAAGATGATGAAGAGGCGTTGGGGAGCCATCCAAAGGCAGAGCAAGATATTGTTCAAGTCACACCACCATCATGCTCTCCCAACATATTTGAAAGGGTATGTTTAGCAAGTAATTTACCTATTTTCAGATTTTGTCAAAACTTTATTGTTGATGCATCTATTAGAAATCCTCTTAAGTAATGTTGAAAGACCAATGAAGAAGGGCAATTTACTTGTTAGCAACAAAATCGTTATAGAACATATCGGTCAACCCATTGCGCCATTTATAAAGACCGATAATGACTTATTGTTGCAGGCAAAGCTTTCCCCGTTGCTTTATTTAAAGTTCGTGTGTACATGGGTAGCTTTGCTTGTTTCATACTTGGCTTACTCTTGGTCTCAATTGAGGCATGCATGTTCTAACTACTTTGATTTCAGAAATTTAAAGCCAAGGTTAAGTTATTTTGAGAAATCCGATGCTGATATAATATCTTATCCAAAGACATCGGAAATAGAGTGCAAAACACTATGCATAGCCGAACGGGGTGATGTAAAATCTGAACCATTCGTTTTCTTACCTCTAATGTCGTTCTCACATCAAGACCGGCTAGAAGATAAAAGGTATACCTTCAATTCAAACATGTGTGATCAAATCTTTGATTTGTTGTTGAGAAATAATTATATTAGAATTCTTGATCACCAAGTCAAGCCATCAGTCCAAGGACGAATGTATTATAAGTTGCATGATTCTTCCAAGCATAATTTTGAGGATTGCAACATGTTTCGTCAAATAGTTAAATCGGCCGTTGATAGAGGACGATTGAAATTTGTTGAAACACCAAGAGATGACCAGTCTATTCCAATTGGTCCTGATGGAAAAAGTTTTTTGCATCGGCTACTTCAAGCCGATCCACTTAAACATGAGAAGGTAAAAACTACAGGTGACGTGATCAAGCTTTCAAGTAAAGAAGTTGTTGAAGAGCATAATAAACATAAACTTGAGGGCGAGAATTCTATCGAAGCTACAACGAAGACGCCAAGGACTGGGGGGGCAACAAGCAAATCCAATGATCAAGGAATGCAAACCAAAAGAAAACAAAGGCCGAAATAAGCGCAAGTGTAAGAGATCAAAAATCACCTTCGCTGAACTATTGGATAAATATCAAAGGAAGAGGGAAGAGAAGAATGCTCATCGGCCAAATCATGCAAAGAAACCAAGATCACCCCCAAGGCGCAAATATGAGGGTCGGTATTGGCAAAGTGAGAGTTTTAATGTGACATATTCATATCCTTATTTTGGGCCGCCAATGCCAATGTCGCGGATACCTCCCTATGCTCATGTAAATACATATCCATCATGGGACGGGTATGATACAAGGGCGCATTATCCATCTTATTTTAGACCATATCAACAACATTATGGAGCTCCAAAAAGATCAACATTTGAACAATCACATGTTAAAGACCGTTTCAATCATAAGGAATCGGTCCGGATCTCAAGGAAGAAGAAAGAGGTAGTCAAACAAGTTTACCGTGTTAAAATAGATGGTCGTAAGAGTGCTACTTCAGATTTGATCTCAAATGGAAATGAGCCAATTAAAGTGTTGACATTGGCTACTAAAGGCAATGAGGCAAGTCAATCAAGTGCCAAATATGAAGAGAATAAGTTGAGAGTGCACAAGGTAAAACAAGAATTGCCATTGCTTCAAACAAAATCGCAGCCGGGGTGCCCACTCGGCTTATCATATTGGCAAAAGAAGAAATTACAAAAACTTAGTGCACAAGAACTTGAAGAAAGGAACATGGCATGGGTTCCCAAAGGAAGTGCTCGAAATAAGAATTATGTGCAAGCTTCCATTACACGAAGTGCGACAAAGGTGAAGAAGGAAAAGAGTGAAAACTATGAAGGACCAAGATTAAGGTTTCAACATCTTCGGTCTACACATTGTCCATATTCTTCAACTATGCCATTAACGCCTATGCCATGGAATTCATCATCAGGTATGATTGGTAACCCTCAATGGACTTATTTTAATCCATGGATGCAATATAATTTCTTAAATCATGAAAGGGTATTACCAAGTCACTATACATTTTGATTAGCTACAAGTTTGTTGCTGATCCAAAGGGCCGAAATACTTGGTTTGTCATTTCATTTGTTTATTTCGGCTATATGTGCTTTGAATGAAGTTTACATGGTAATGGCCGATATTTATCTATCGTCCTAAGAGTATGTCAATGCATGGCCGGTGCAATATTCTAACATCGTCCTTAGTTTGATTAGAGATCGAGACAAGGTACGTGCTCATGGAAATTTATAATTATATTTGAATGGAGTTGAGACATCATGACCAATGTCATTGAATACATGATGCATAGACCAATTCATAGTTACATAATTGGCTAGGGGGCTTATACTTTGTTTGGATATGATTTGGCTTATGCATCTTTGAGATCTATAAGAGGTCAAATCATAGCTGATTTTATTACTAAACATCGGATTAATGACATGCATAATATTAGCCTTGTCTCTCTAGTACCATGGAGATTATGTATTGATGGTTAAATTTGTAGCAAGGGCCAAGGTGTTGGTGTTGTTTATTTATCTCCATATGGAGCTGTTTTGTGAAGCCAAATGCCGCTTAAAATATTTTTGCACAATGATAAAAGCCGAATATGCATTGTTATTCGTATTGGAGCTTTGCCTTGCTATAGGTGCTATACATATTGAGGCTTCTGGTGATTCGTTATTAGTAGTGCAACAAATATCCAAGGGTTATCAACATTTTGACGAATCACTTATAGTTTATCTTTTGGTATGTCTAGATGCAAGATTTACCTTGGGTTTCTTTAAAGTTGTTCATATATCTAGACATGACAATTCGAAAGAGTTGGCACAGCAAGCATCCGGCTACTATGTTAACCATGGTGCATTAAATTTCTATCAATAGCCGATGCTAGGTCTTGTCAACATAGGTAAGGCCGAACCGAAGCCCACCGCTTCGGCCACTAATGAAACTTTTATGCATGCGAAGTAAGGATTGGAGGAAGTTCATTCTTGATTATCTGCAAAATCCTAGCGAAATGGTGAAAAATATGGTTCGGAGGATGGTTTTGATCTATGGAACCTTATCACCGGATTATTATAGAAGCTAAGAAGTTTTCACCCAAGTTTGCATCAAGAGGTTCAAACAAGCAATGGCCGATATATACTTATTGTCCTAAGAACATGCAAAATGGCCGATGGAGTGTTGAAATCGTCCTTAGAACAAGCTATGCAGAAGTTATTTTTCGGCACACAAGCTTTGCCGAAAAACAGGGGGGCATGTGTTGACACCAGATTTTGGCATGGTCTAAAACATAATTAAGAAGGATTCAAATGGAAAAGTGCTCAAAGTGTGAAAGTTCCATATCGTTAAAAGGAGAAACTTTGATATTTGGGCCGTCGCCGTCCGATCTCATCTGAAAGGCCGAAGTTGTGTTTGAAATACCGAGATTTTGTATTCAGAACACTATTCGGCTGATTACACCCCAAGACTTTCTCTTATGGAAAAGTGATCTACACAGATTGTCTTCGTCTCGCCGAATCGATCGATTTTGATATAAGAAACGTCTCAACCGGAGTTCGTATGCAAAAGTTACGGTCGAAAATGCGTGGCTGCATCAGCATGGCCGGACACTCCGGGAATGATCATCCGGGTTTTGGATTTCTCTGAGGATGGCCGGACACTCCGGGGTTGTTTGTTCGGGTTTTAGATTTTTCTGCCGCAGACTTCGAAAAACAGCCGAAAACTCCTTCAAGATAACCTCTGATAAAAAAAGTTCAACATGAAAGTTGTTCGTCTCGTCAAAACGGTCAAGTTTGCTTTTGGGCTCGTTTCCATCCGAGGTTGTTTACTGCCTCAAACATGGCCCGCAAGGTGCAACCAGTTTAAACCGAACAGTTTCGGAAAGTTCGAAACAAACCAATCCAAATTTGACTAGGGTTTTGGACGTGAATCCAAGCCTTTTCCTTGCACGGTAAGTCCAGCCGCCTCTTATATACCTAAGGGGTGACGGCCGATTGAACAACAGACAATCAATCAAATCATCTACCACTTTTTATCTTTTTTCTTTTCTCCTTAACCCTAGTTCTTCTTCTTCCTCGTTCTTCATCTGTTTTCTAGTTGTAGGGCGGCGAACCTCGAGGCCCTAGGGGCGATCAGGTCGACCTAGGGCAGCCCATAGCCGCCGCGCGCCCAGACGGGGTTCCTTCCGGGTGTGTGGGGTTTCGAGTCCTCAAAAGCATCCGCTGGATTGCCTGCGTACCGCGCTTCCGGCCGGGTCTCCTTCGACGTGAGCTGCGGTGCATCACCCTCGGCATTGGAGGTACACAGTGACGTGTTCGTGTGCGAACAATACCTAGTTCAATCTCGTTACCGGCAAGTCTCTTTACTCGTTCCGTAATGCATCATCCCGCAACTAACTCATTAGTTGCATTTCTTGCAAGGCTTATAGTGATGTGCATTACCGAGAGGGCCCAGAGATACCTCTCCGATACTTGGAGTGGCAAATCCTAATCTCGATCTATGCCAACCCAACAAACACCTTCGGAGACACCTGTAGAGCATCTTTATAATCACCCAGTTACTTTGTGATGTTTGATAGCACACAAGGTGTTCCTCCAGTATAGAGGAGTTGCATAATCTCATAGTCATAGGAACATGTATAAGTCATGAAGAAAGCAATAGCAACATACTAAACGATCAAGTTCTAAGCTAACAGAATGGGTCAAGTCAATCACATCATTCTCTAATGATGTGATCCCGTTAATCAAATGACAACTCATGTCTATGGCTAGGAAACTTAACCATCTTTGATTCAAATGAGCTAGTCAAGTAGAGGCATACTAGTGACACTCTGTTTGTCTATGTATTCACACATGCACTAAGTTTCCGGTTAATTCAATTCTAGCATGAATAATAAACATTTATCATGATATAAGGAAATATAAATAACAACTTTATTATTTCCTCTAGGGCATATTTCCTTCAGAATGCTGCCTATCATGTCATATCATAATCTTTTCTTTATAGCATGGACATTTGGACTTTTATCTGATTCAAAGCAATAGTCTACTTTTGACATGATAATTTAAATACTCAAGCATATCAACAAGCAATCATGTCTTTCAAAATATCAACGCCAAAATAAGTTATCCCTAGCCCATCATGCTCAACCATTGATCCATTCATGAAACACACTCGCATATTAACTACACCCAATACTCAAGTACGATAATATTGCCTCCTAGTTGGTGCTTTTATAAGAGAAGATGGAGACTCAAATTCAAAAATAAAAATTGCATAAAGTAAAAGAAAGGCCCTTCACAGTGGGAAGTAGGGATTTGTAGAGCTGCCAGAGCTCAAAGCGAAAAACTTAGAGATAAAAACATTTTGGGAGGTGTATCCTTCCCACCAATGAAAACGACTTAGAGTTCCCAGCACTTTCCATGCTAGATATATCATAGGCGGTTCCCAAACAGAAAATAAAGTGTATTCCTTTTTCAACCATACTTTCATTTTCCATGGTTAGCCGTATCCATGGTTGGCCTCCATACCAACACTTTCCAAGGAATTTATTATTTGACAACATTAAGTAAATTCATTTTTCATTTCAGGATTGTTCATCCCTAATACCTTTGCCTTACTCTTATACAATGACAAGTGAATAAACACTCATCGTGAGAATAACACATCTAGCATGGAAAATATTAGCCACCCCTCACGCTTCCTCATGAGCTGAACGAACACACAAAAGAGAAGTTTATTTTGAAAATTAGAGATGGCACATACAAATTTGCTTAGAACGGCAAAAGAATATCGCATATAGGTAGATATAGTGGACTCATGTGGAAAAACAGGTTTAAAGGTTTTTGGATGCACAAGTAGAGATCATACTTACTGCAAAATGAATGAGAAGCGACCAACCAAGAAACGAATAATCTCATAAGCAAGCTTTAAGCATAATTTACACTGAATCATGCACCACAAGTAGGATATAACTTCATTGCATAATTATTGACTTTCGTGCTTGCATAGGGAATCACAAACCTTAACACCAATATTCTTACTAAAGCATGATTACTCATTAACATAACTCACATATCACATCATGATATCTCAAAACTATTACTAAGAATCAAGTTTATTTTGTCCAATGATCTTCATGAAAGTTTTTATTATATCCTTCTTGGATATCTATCACTTTGGAACTAATTTCCATATGTTGGTTTTGATAAGCTCAAACAAATATAAGTGAAGATCATGAGTATAATTTTTCTTTCTCTCAAATTAATTTAAGTGAAGCAAGAGAGAATTTATTGAAAATTTTACTAACCCTCAAATAAATCTAACTGAAGCAAGAGAGCAATTCTTTGAAAATACTAAAGCACACCGTGCTCAAAAAGATATAAGTGAAGCACTAGAGCAAGTCCATAGCTCATAAAAGATTTATGTGAAGCATACAGGGCAATTCTAACAAGTCATGAAATAATTTTGGCTCTCTCAAATAGGTGTGTCCAGCAAGGAATCAAGACTTAAAAAACAAAATAAAACAAGCAAAGACTCATATCATACAAGACGCTCCAAGCAAAACACATAGTGTGTGACGAATAAAAATATAGCTTCGACTAAAATACCGATGGTCGTTAGAAGAAACAGGGGATGCCACTCGGGGGCATCCCCAAGCTTAGTTGTTTGCTCATTTTTGGACAATAGCTGGGATGCCAAGGCATCCCCAAGCTTAGGCTCTTCTTACTCCTTATTCCTTCATCCATCATAAGATAACCCAAAACTTGAAAACTTCAATCACACAAAACTCAACAAAACCTTCGCGAGATCCGTTAGTGTAAGAAAAATAAATCTCTACTATAAGTAATGTATCAAACCAATTCATAGTTTAATTTTGCATTATATCTACTATATTCCAACTTTTCTATGGCAAAAATTCATAAAAGAAAACCATAGAGCCATCAAATTAAAAACACAACGCAAAGAAAACAGAATCTGTTTAAAACAGAACAGTCTGTAGCAATCTGATTTGTTTGAATACTTCCGGAACTCCAAAAATTCTAAAAGGTTAGGACGACTTGGGTAATTTGTATATCAATCTACTACAAAAAATTGGTATTTTATCACGCTCTGGTTAAAAACAAGAATATTTTCTGAGATCAAAAGTTTCTGTTTTCAGCAAGATCAAACAACTATCACCCAAGAAGATCCTAATGGCTTTACTTGGCACAAACACTAATTAAAACACAAAAAACACAATCATAACAGTAGCATAATTGTGCAAACACTCAAGAACAGAAAACAAAAAGCAGAAATAAGTTTTATTTATTGGGTTGCCTCCCAACAAGCGTTATAGTTTTACGCCCTTAGCTAGGCATAAAGCAAGGATCTAAGTTTTTTCATCTTTGTTTCGAGATCCATAAGATGCTCTCATGATTGATTAATAAGGTGGCCTAATTCTTGTTCTAGGAAAGTGTTCCATACCCTTCCTCAAAGGAAATTGGAACTTGATATTTTCTTCTTTCATATCAATCACGTCACTGATAGTGCGTAAAAACGGTCTACCCGGAATAATTGGATAAGATGGTTGCAATCAATATCAAGAACAATAAAATCTATGGGCACATAATTCCTATTTTCAAGAATAAGAACATCATTAATTCTTCCCATAGGCTTTTTAATAGTAGAATCCGCCAAGTGCAAATTTAAAGAGCATTCTTCAAGATCGGTAAGACCAAGCACATCACATAAAGATTTTGGAATTATAGAAACACTAGCACCCAAGTCACACAAAGCAAAACAATCATAATTTTAATACTGACTTTGATAGTAGGTTCCCATTCATCATGCAATTTTCTAGGAATTGATACTTCTAATTCCAATTTTTCTTCAAAAGCTTTCATCATAGCATCAACAATATGTTTAGTAAAAGCTTTATTTTGTTCATAAGCATGGGGTGAATTTATCATGGATTGCAACAAAGAAATGCAATCAATCAAAGAGCAACTATCATAATTAAAGTCTTTGTAGTCCAAAAGAGTGGGCACACCACTAGTTAAAGTTTGGACCTCTTCAAACCCACTTTCATCAATTTTCTCAACAAGAATTTGACCCTCCGAATTATCGGGACACCTTCTAGATAAAGTTGAATCCTCTCCGGTCCCTTTTTCATCAATCTCAACTTTACTATACAAGGAATCAATAGAAGAAACACCAATCATTTTAAGATCTACATCACTTTTGCGAAATTAATCACTAGAAAATGCTTTTTCTAAATATTATCTTTTAGCTCTAAGCATAGCGGTTCTTTTCTTACTTTCATCCATAGAAACATAAAGAGCTTTAATTGATTCATCAACCTTAGGCACAAAAAAATTCATCTTGAGATTTTCCACATCATGAGAAATTCTATCAACACTTCTAGACAATTCATCAATCTTACTCAACTTTTCTTCTATGGAAGTGCTGAAAACTTTTTGTGTGCTGATAAATTATTTAATATTATTCTCAAGACCAGATGTGTTCCTATTATTATTATAAGATTGATTTCCATAGGAATTACCATAATTATTAGAGGAATTACTAGGAAAAGGCCTAGGACTAAAATTACCTCTACAAGCATTGTTATTGAATATATTTCGAGAAATAAAATTCACATCTATGGCATCACTATTTTTCTCAATCAAAGTAGACAAAGGAATATCATTAAAATAAATAGGAGCACTTTTACTAGCAACCAATTTCATAAGAGCATCAACTTTTTCACTCAAGGAAGAAATTTCTTCAACCGAATTAACTTTTTTACTAGTAGGAGCTCTTTTGGTATGCCATTGCGAATAATTTGCCATAATATTATCAAGCAATTTGGTGGCTTCACCCAAAGTAATTTCCATAAAAGTACCACCCAATGAATCTAGAAGATTACGAGAAACAAAATTCAATCCCATAAATTTTTGTATGATCATCCAAAGATTTAACCCATCAGTTGGGCAATTCCTTAGCATCATTTTCATCCTTTCCCAAGATTGTGCAACATGCTCATGTTCAAGTTGCTTGAAATTCATGATCTGGGTTCTAAGGGAAATAATTTTTGCGGGTGGAAAATACTTAGTGATAAAAGCATCTTTGCACTTATTCCAAGAATCGATACTATTGCGAGGCAAAGAAGAGAACCAATTTTTTGCAGAATCACGCAAAGAAAACAGAAATAATTTCATCTTCACCACATCATTGTCCACATATTTTTTATTTTGCATATCACATAATTCCACAAAGGTATTAAGATGGGACGCGGCATCTTCATTAGGATTACCGA
Source organism: Aegilops bicornis (assembly GCA_021605145.1). Classification (NCBI taxonomy): domain Eukaryota; kingdom Viridiplantae; phylum Streptophyta; class Magnoliopsida; order Poales; family Poaceae; genus Aegilops; species Aegilops bicornis. Next base: position 286,929,286 of record CM038672.1, read on the forward strand.
AAAATTGATCTGTCATAACAAGATTCAGCAAAGCAGTATTAACATCACAAGACTCCGCACTAGTGGCAGGAGGAGCAATCGGAGCGCCGATAAAATCATTGTTCCTGGTATTTAAGAAATCCCATAACTTGGTGTTCTCTTGAGTCATGATGACCACACAACAAGATTGCACTCAAAACAGATCCGACAAGAAAACGGCGAACGGAAAAAGAGGGGCGAATAAAACGGCAATTTTTTGTGAAGTGGGGGAGAGGAAAACGAGAGGCAAATGGCAAATAATGTAAATTGCGAGGAGATGAGATTTGTGATTAGGAACCTGGTATATATTGAAGATCCTCCCCGGCAACGGTGCCAGAAATTCTTTTCATGTCGGCTAGGACTACATCGGTATTTCCCCAAAGAGGAAGGGATGATGCAGTACAGCGACGGTAGGTATTTCCCTCAGTGATGAAAACAAGGTTATCGAACCAGTAGGAGAACCAACCAACACAATGTAAACAACCCCTGCACACAAATAACAACCACTCGCAACCCCACGTGTTAAAGGGGTTGTCAATCCCTTTCGGGTAACGACGCCTCAAATTGGTGCGTGGACGGGAGAAAGTTGTAATAGATTGAATAAATAGATCACAAATAAAATAAAGTGCAGAAAAGTATTTTTGTATTTTTGGTTTAATAGATCTGGCAATAAATGCAAAGGAAAAGTATATCGCAAAGGCAAATATATGAGAAAGAGACCCCGGGGCCGTCGGTTTACTAGTGGCTTCTCTCGAGAAAAATAGCAAATGGTGGGTGAACAAATTACTGTTGGGCAATTGATAGAAATTAAAATAATCATGACGATATCCAGGCAATGATCATTATATAGGCATCACGCCCAAGATTATTAGATCGACTCCTGCCTGCAGCTACTACTATTACTCCACACATCGACCGTTATCCAGCATGCATCCAGTGTATTAAGTTCATGGAAAAACGGAGTAATGCAATAAGAAAGATGACATGATGTAGACAAGATCTATCTATGTAGATATAGACCCCATCGTTTTATCCTTAGTAGCAAGGATACATACGTGTCGGTTCCCCATACATCGGGATCAAGCACCGTAAGATCGAACCCACTACAAAGCACCTCTTCCCATTGCAAGATAAATAGATCAGGTTGGCCAAACAAAACCAAAATATCGGAGAAGAAATACGAGGCTATAAGAGATCATGCATAAAAGAGATCAAAGAAACTCAAATACTTTCATGGATATAAAAAGATATAACTGATCATAAACTCAAAGTTCATCAGATCCCAACAAACAACCGCAAAAAGAGTTACATTATGTGGACCTCCAAGAGACCATTGTATTGAGAATTCAGCGAGAGAGAGGAAGCCATCTAGCTACTAACTACGGACCCGAAGGTCTACAAAGAACTACTGACGCATCATCGAAGAGGCACCAATGGAGGTGGTGAACCCCATCCGAGATGGTGTCCAGATTGGATCTGGTGGTTCTGGACTCTGCGGCGGCTGGATCAATATTTCATTGACTCCCCTAGGGTGTTGGGAATATTGGGGTATTTATAGAGCAAAGAAGCGGTCCGTGGGGCACACGAGGTGGGTACAACCCACCAGGGCGCGCATGCGCCTCCTGGCGCGCCCTGGTGGGTGGTGCTCTCCTCGGAGCACCCCCCAGGCGCAGCCAGGGCCCATTAGGTGTCTTCTGGTCCAAAAAAATTCTCCATGAAGTTTCGTTGCATTTGGACTCCATTTGGTATTGATTTCCTGCGATGTAAAAAATGTGCAGAAAACATCAACTAGCAGTTGGCACTATGTCAATAGGTTAGTACCAAAAAATGATATAAAGTGACTATAAGATGATTATAAAACATCCAAGATTGATAATATAACACCATGGAACAATCAAAAATTATAGATACGTTGGAGATGTATCACACCCCTTGCTAAACTACCCCCCTGTTGCATTCAAGTGGGATGGTTATACCCACTGGTCGTGGCCGTGGTGAAGACAATCTACCACCGCCCCAGTACATGGCCAGAATGATACAGTAGTTGAGCTGAACCGCCAGTTTATGGAAAATGGTGTGGCTTTCCGTGTCCCAATATGAATCAACAGCCAGCCCCAATGACTCTGCAAGACTTTGCGCGTCTCCACCCAGTCAGCTACCGTAGCTCAATTCGTCCCCTTGATGCTGATGACTGGCTCTATGGTATCACTTTCGAGTTGGAGTCTGCTGATGTAGCCCCAACCAAGTATGTCACCTTCACGTCTTACTACTTGAAAGGTCCCGTTGCTCAATGGTGGGACAGCCACAGGCGTTCCTTACCTCTTGGAACGGTCATCACTTGGTCGGAATTCCAAGCTGCGTTCCGCAGGCCAATGTCGAACCACCATGGTTAGTTACAACGTCCCCGTTGAAATCGAAGGGCTAATATTCCATGTTTTCCCCTTTTTTTTAAGCCATCAATATTGAACTCATTCTGGGCATGGAATGGTTTAATACACATACCGCTTCTATCATTTGCGCCACTAAGACCGTCCATCTACTACACCCTTCAAATGAGATAGTGAGCTACCATGCTCATCTTGTTCGGAATGCCAAAGCATGGATTTGTTCCTTGAATGCATGAAACACTTCTCCTTTTGTGACTATTGAAAACACTACATCAAAGTCTGAAGTATCTGTCTGGTCCGCATTCTCGATCAAGTTGAACGTCGCACCTGTCAGAGAGCTATCAAATTTCTAAAAGTTCAGTGGTCAAATCCTTCTGACGATGAAGCCACTCGAGAACGTGAGGATCGTCTTCGTGATGAATACCCCGCTTTGTTCCTTCTACCTCCTAAAATCTCGATACGAAATTTCTTGTAGTGGAGGAGAATTGTGATGCCCGGATAATTAATCTACAGTAATTCCCTGCTAATGATGCCATGTCACCATGATTGCTTTGATGATATATTGATTTATAGCAGATCTTTGAAAGTGCGTTATATCGACTAGAGGGGGGGGGGGGTGAATAGGCGATTTTTAGAGAATTTTACAAATTCTTCAATGAGGAATTTGCTGGTGAGGAAATTCCTTAGCGAAGAAATACATGCAGCGGAATAAGTACTCGAAGTAAGCATAACAGATTACAAGCATAGTCATCATGATGAAATGAAGACAATCACAGAGTCTGAAAAGCGTAATCACAGGATAACACAAGATGAAGACAAGCGGTGAAGAAATTGAACCGAGGAATTGAGAAAGTCTTGATCAAAGTCTTCAAACACAGATATGACAAGCACTCAACACAGTTATGAGGAAATGAAAGGGTTGAGGAAATAGAACCGATTAGGTTGGTGAAGACAATGATTTGGTAGACCAGTTCAAGCTGCCGTCTCGGTTATGCGTCTAGTTGGAGCGGCTGAGTATTTAAACTCGAGGACACACAGTCCGGACACCCGATCATCGAGCACGCAGCTCGGGACACCAAGTCCTCACCGTATTCTCCTTGAACTAAGGTCACGCAGACCTCGTCCAATCACTCGTGGTAAGTCTTGAGCGACTTCCAAACCTTCACATACTTGGTCACCCGGCAATCCACAATTCCTCTTGGATGCTCTAGAACTTGACGCCTAACCGTCTGGAAGAAGCACTGTCTTCAAAGGTAAAGGCGTCGGATCCACGAGGATCAATTTCTTGATGATGCTCAATCACTTTGGGTTTGTTGGGGTTTGGTTTTGGGTTTTTCTTCACTTTTGGGTTTTCCTCACTTGATGATTTTCTCTCAAAGTCCTCGGAGGATGGGTTGCTCTCAAATGACAAGTGTCAAGTTCTCTCGGAGCAGCCAACCAACTAGTGGTTGTAGGCGGCTATTTATAGCCTAGGGAGCAGCCCGACATGATAAGACATAAATGCCCTTCAATGATATGACCGTTAGGTGGATAAGATATTTTGGGACAGGTGGCGCAAGAAGCAGAACGGTCGGAAATTTGACTCTCAAATTCCTCGGGGCTATCATGTTCCTCACGGTGTAGGCAATTTGCCTTTGGCGAATTCCTAACTCCTCGGTCGAACAAATTCCTCGGTGATCGGAAGAGCTTCGTCTCACATCCTTTGAAGAAATTGACTGAACTGTATGAGATTTCCAAAAGCTTCACTCGAAGGGTTTGGTAGGTGTAGGATTTTGAGTTGAGCATCAAATGGAAATTTTCCCTTAGTATTTCCTCGACCCCCTTTAACAGTACGGTGTTTCCTATGACTCAAGAAAGAGAAAATGAAACTACGAAAACAAAAGTCTTCACGCTTCATGTTCCTCAAGCGAATACCAAGTCTTGAGGATCACACCAATTTCTTCACTTTCAAAGTCTTGAAAGTCTTGAGAATATCAAAGTCTTGTTGAAGAACTTCATTTTTAGGGTCGACTTTTCTGTAAATATCAAAACTCCTCATAGACTTATAGACACATGTACACTCACAAGCGCATTAGTTACTTAACCTATAAGTCTTCAATACACCAAAATCACTAAGGGGCACTAGATGCACTTACAATCTCCCCCTTTTGGTGATTGATGACAATATGGGTTAAGTTTTCAACGAGGATAAACATATGAATTGTAAATACTGGTAATGAGGAATTTGATTGCAAGATATAGAAGAACTCCCCACGAAGATGTGCATAGTGAGGAATTTGCTTTTGAGGCAATGCACACTTGAAGAATTGAATCATGGAGATCTCCCCTATATCTTGTAATCCATACGCATTTGACATATAATATGAAGAATTTGAAATGCATGATGAAATATGGTGCTTGATGAAATTCAGCATGAGGAATCATAGCACATAAAGTATCGAGCACAAGTAGATTTGCTATGAAGCATAGTGCAAAATCATAATGCATCAAAAGTATCAAAGCACCATAGGGTTTAAGATTTACAACTCGATCCAATAAAAGGTTTAGGAAGAGCGAGAGTTGTAACTTAATAAAATACGTATATAGACAAAAACTAGACCCGCTTGAAGACTAACTCAAATTTCTCCCCTTTGTCATCGAATGACCAAAAGGATCGAAACCGAGGACTAACGCTCTTGAGGAATATCAAGTTGAAGGCGGGCGCCCTTGACATTGTCGGGGTTGTTTGTTGAAGTAGGACCAGCGGCGATGTCTTCCAAATCTTCATTTTCATCGATGTCGCGAGATGAAGAATAGGAGCTAGCCACCAAGGAAGGAACTTTGACCTTCTTGAATTTCTTGGAGGAGGTGCAGACCAGTCAAATTCTTCCTTGAGACCCATTGATGTCAGTTCTTCTTCATTATAGACATGTGAAAGAACAGCCAGTGCGCTTGAAGGTTTCATGAAGGTAGTAGTGGTTTTTCTTCACTTTGCATTGTGAGTAGGCGTCATATTGTAAAGAAGAGTACCAAGCTGACGTTTGACCCACTTATGATTGCGATCAACCTTCCGATGAAGGCGAGGAGTAATTCACGATCGATCATCACCACAGGTGCGATTCCTTGAGGATTTTGCTTTCTTGAGGTATTTCTTTCTTTGAGTCATGTGTAGCGAGTCATCATTGGTGGAGTAAGATGCTGCTGCTATGGCTGTCCATCCAATGGACGAATACCTTCATCTATCACTGTGATAGCCTTGCCCTTTTCATCACCGAGGCAATTGGCCGTTTGAGGACTTCAATCGAGGCGGTAGGCTGCGGTGGTTCAAAGTATCGACTTTGTAATTGAGTGAAGACCTTGTCTGATGAATCTCATAATCCAAGGCGCATAAGGCTTGACTCAAATGGTGACATGGCAATGTTAGCCAGAGTCCTCATGAAGAAATCATGGAAATTGACGGGAACGCCATGGATGATGTTGAAAAGCATATTCTTCATGATGCCAACGACTTCTTCATCATTCGAGTCGTGGCCTTTGATAGGACTCATAGTCTTCGTCAAGATTCGATAGGCGGTCCGAGGCACATATAATAATTCCTTGACGAGGAATTTGGTTCTTAGTGCTGCCTTGGCTTCAAAGGCTTCATCGGCACTTGCATATAGTGATTTGAAAGTTCCTTTTCTTCATAGATCCGGCGTGCACCATCAAGCGGAGGATCGAGTGGTAGAAACGAAGCAATTCAATTGCAGGTGCCTTGTAGTGAGTGTTTTCAGTCATCCAATCTAAGACCCATGAATTAGCGTCTTGACGTCTCGGTGATATCTTGAGGTTGCATAGAACTGAAGAATTAGCTCTTCGTTCGATCCACAAATATCGGTCGCGAAGTTTAGAAGTCTGCGTCGTGAAGAACACCGAGGACTGGCTCAAAACCTGGCAGTGTCTCCATATCCACATGAGGAATATGAGCATGAACGAAGATTTTATCCTTTTTGAAAAGCAATGAGGAATATAAGTTGGCTAGACTGGCAGTCCAGAAGCGCCTCTTCCTCATTCGAGCAGAATCATAAGGATTATATTCGATGAAGAACACGTGCTCGGCAAAGAAATCTTCAGCCTTGAACTTTTGCTTGGTTGAGAACGGATTCTTACGCTTGGGCAGAGGGGTGTCGATGATTTGCATCACCACCTCGGGAATCACAAGTTCAGTTTCTTCAGCCAGGAATTACTTGCTCCTCAACATGCGGTCGAGGATTAGCAAAGAACAGCTTTCTTGACACTAGTGGCTGGAATTTCTTCATGCCTGAGAACCAGTGGGTTGATTTTCTCGAGTCTATTTGGACAGTTAGTGCAGGGGAGTGAGGAACTTGTTGGAGCGGAGTGAAGAGAGGAGTATTGGGATGCTGATTTTCCCAAAAATCATCATTGAACACTGGTGTGGTGCATCCAATATCCACATCTTCATCTTCAATTTCCTCAGCACCAGTCTGAGGAATTTCATAGTCTGATGAGGGAATAACTGGGGTTGAAGGGATGGCATCCACTTCAATTTCCTCATCAAGCTGCTCTGACGAAGCAGCAGACTGATGTTCTTCATCGGATCCGACTGGGATCTCGTATTCTTCTCCAAAAGGAACAACTTCCTTTGATGGTATGGAGGAAATTGGAACAGCATCAATTGGTTTTCGAATGAGCTGGTCATTGGCTTCATTTTCTTCACAGTAGAAGAATCGACGCGGTGATGCTTTCCTTTTCTTCACAGCAGCTCGTTCTGCAGCCTTGGTTTTCTTCACATCAAAAGCAGATGGAAGAATTGGAGTTGGAGTTGGCGCAGGAGGAGCTGAGGAATTTGGTTCATTTTCTTGAGAGCAAGCGATGCAGTTCCCTGTCTTGAGCAATTTCTTGGCGCAATCGATGCGATTGCCTGACTTGAGCAGATTCTTGGTGCACCACTAGTGGGTGCCACAGCAATTTCTTCGGCGGCTGGAATGGGATCATCAGCCACGGAATCGATGTTGTCATCAAGGCTGAACGTCATCAGCGATCTTTGGCATTTTCTTGATGGCTGGTGAGGCTACTGACTGAGGAATTTCATGTTGCATTGGGACAGACAACATTTGTGAGATTCTTCGTCAGGTTGTGAATCATCCTTGGCTCCTTGCCAATCAGCATTGAATGAATCGAAATTTTGCTTTGAGGTTTTGAATCTCGATCTGGACTTGGAGAAGCTCCTCGGTGTCATCTTGACAATGTTTTTCTTGAGAACTTCTCCTTCTGTATTGAGCCTTTTGATTTCCCTCGCCTTTTCATACTTCCATTTTTCTTCAGCTATGAAGTGAGTCAACATATGACTTTGACCAGGTGTCAAGTGAAGATCGAGCGAGAGGGTATTGGGATCATTGTGCCGAGATCAATAAAGTCGAGGACTATCTTCGGGTCCAATAGCAGTGGCACAGATGTACCTTTGGCTCTAGCGGCCCTTGCTTGTCGATCTCTGATGATTTCTGCGAGTTCTTCATCAGATGCCTCATCCTCACATGGCACATGGAATGCAACCATTTTCTTCGTCGGGCTAGGCCGAGGACCTCGACCATTGTTGCTTTGGTCTTGGTGAGTCGGACGATTGAAGAAATGGGAGCTGGCGAGGAACTTGCGAGAGATGCTCGAGGCAATTGAAAATCCATGATCCGTTGACATGTAGCTAGGTGCACAGGAACTGAAGGTTTTGACGGAGCTGTTGAGGACTTTGGTGGGCCAAAGGCAGTTTGAGGAATTTGCTCGGAAGGTCTGGCTGAGGAACTTGGCCGTGAGGGCGCAGATGTTGAAGCACTTGGCTTATGAGCAGGCTTCTTTTGCATTGATTTCCTCGGTTTGACCGAGACCTTCGTGGCGATGGCAATGGCGAGAATCCTCATTGAATTTCTTCTTTGCTTCCTTTGCTTGCTTAGCCAATTTTGCTTGGCGTTTAGCCCATTCCTCGGGAAAGTCCTCACCGCGTTTGGCGCTAGTGGGATCAGCTATTTGGCGGTGCCAAAGGAGCTCTTGGGCATGGAGGGTTAAGAGCGAATTTCTTCATGTACTTAGGAGTTACATATCTATATTCCCTCCATTCCCGTGCCCATCTCCGTTCAATCTTACGAATACGCACCTTGCGTTGATTTTTGCTTTCTTCATCTGGTGTGCGATGAGTCGGCATATATATCCTCGGGGATTTCAAATGCCGTCAAGACCTCAGGTTTCTTTCCTCCCTTCTGCGGCTTCTTACCATACGCCATTTTCTTGATTGAGGAAATTGAACAATTGAGTTCTCTGAAGAAGTGTGCAGTTTTTCTTCGAGGAACGCTGCAAATGAGTTAAGTTGATGAGAACCTAGGGATTCAGCGGCGGACATTTGTACTGTGAGCAGTATAGGTGCGAGGAATTTGGAGAGGTCATATGCGTTCTCGAAGGTTTTTCAAAAGAACAAGTTTTGAGGATTTTGACCAGATGAACCTTGAAGAATTTCAATAAGCGTTCTTTGTCTTAGGTTCGAGTTGTATAGATCGAAGATCCACACAATTGAGGAATCTTGAAGAAAAACATAGCTTAGAGAAACGAGTCAAGAGATTTGAGGTGTTCATATGTGTGAAGATTTGAGGAATAAACACCTTTGAAGAATTTGAAGAAAATTTGAGAATCAAAGCGAGTAATAAAAGTAACTTTTAATTACGAAGTGAAGAACACGATTTAACTGAGAAGAACAGTTGGGAAGTTCGTCCGTTCAGATCTTCCACGCCCTATCTTGGCAGAGGAAATCAGCTACTGGCGGCGGAGTGAGGATTTCCACAGTCGGTGAAAGTACGTCGGCGACGAGGTCAAGGCGATGAAGCTTTTCCTCACCGGCTGACGATGGAGTAGCGGCGGCGCTTAGGGTTTGAGGAACTCGGCGGGAGAGAGAGGTCGGCGGAGTAAAAAGAGTGAGGAAGGGAGAGAGGGGTATTTATAGGCACAGTGAAAAACGGATCGTCCGAAGATTTAGGACGAACATGCCCCTGACCACTTCCCTTCTCACGACATGTGTCACCCATGTACTGTGTAGTGGGGATCGTGTACGATCGTGGGTGAATATAATAATGCATCGTGGGATGCGGAACGGTTTGAGCGGTAAAAGCGAAGGTTTGAAAAAGATTCGTTTTAAAGTTCCGTTCGCAATTTCTTCAGCTGTCAAGGACATAGTGAAGATTTTGAACGAGTTTCAAAGTAGAACGCACATGAAGAATTTGTGAATGGATTGGGTTGAGTATAGCATAGAGGGGGAAGGGTCCGATCACATTCACTTAGCAGAAAAACGCGATTTGAGGAAATAGCCATAAGTGAATGTTGTAGAGGACATAAATCCATATAGCCAATGAAGAAAGACGACGGAAATAGTGAAGATTTTGCAAAGTTGAAGAATTTGAAAAACTGAAGAATTTCAAAATTTGAGGAAAAACTCAAATTGAAGATTTTCAACTTTGGTGGTGGCGTGACCCACCGTATAAGAATGATGATTTCAGACACAGCGTACATTTGTCGTAGGGTTCTGAGATTTTATTTCTTCATTAATTTCTTCACACTTAGTGTGTTATTCTTAATTGATTGAAGTAAAGCGTTTCTTCATGTGTTGCACATCTAAGTCATCAAATTTGCATAAGTGTTAGGATGTGTGTCCTTTTCAAAGAACATTCAAGATTCTAAGATATTTAGCTCACACCGCAACTTGCTAAATCTCTTCTCATCCAAGGGCTTAGTGAAGATATCAGCTAGCTGTTCTTGATCTTCACGTGCTTTCGATGGAAATGTCGCCTTCAACACATGATCACGAAGAAAATGATGACGAATTTGAATGTGCTTTGTCTTGAGTGCTTGAACTGGGTTGTGAGCAATTTTGATGGCACTCTCATTGTCACGATGAGAGGAACATTTTTCACGTTGATGCCATAGTCCTTGAGGGTTTGCTTCATCCATAGTAATTGAGCACAACACGAGCCAGCAGCAATGTATTCAGCTTCCATGATGGAGCGGTGATCTGATTCTGTTTCTTCGAGGACCAACGGACCAAAGATCGTCCGAGGAAATGACAAGTACCAGATGTTGACTTGCGGTCCACACGATCACCTGACATAGTCAGTCGAGAATATCCAATGAGATCAAAAGTAGAACCCTTGGGGTACCATAATCCAAGTGTTGGTGTGTGAGCTAGATATCGAAGAATATGCTTCATGACCTTATGGTGTGATTCGCCGGTGTAGCTTGAAATCGGGCACACATGCAAACACTAAGCATTATATCTGGCCTAGATGCACATAAGTACAATAAAGAACCAATCATGGAGCGGTATACCTTGTGATCGAAGTCAATACCATTTTCATCGATTGCATAGATGGCCATTTGTGGGCATAGGAATTTTGACACCTTTGCAATCTTGCATGCCGAATTTCTTGAGGACATCTTTGAGGTATTTCTCACGAGATATGAATATGCCATTTTGTTGTTGACGAATTTGAAGACCTAAGAAGAATTTCAACTCTCCCATCATAGACATTTGATATTCTTCACTCATCATATAGGCAAATTCATCACTATAACGTTGGTCAAGACAGCCAAAGATAATATCATCAACATATATTTGGCACACAAAAGTTCACCATCATAAGATTTAGTAAAGAGAGTAGGATCGAGTGAACAGGTGTGAAGCCATTCTTCACGAAGAAATCCTTCAATGTATCATACCACGCCCGAGGGGCTTGCTTGAGGCCATAGAGAGCCTTATTTAGTGCGAAGACTTTGTCGGGATTCTTTTGTTCTTCAATAACTGGTGGTTGATCAACATATACTTCTTCCTCAAGCTTACCATTGAGGAATGCACTTTTCACATCCATTTGATATAAAGTGATATTGTGATGGTTGGCATAGGCGAGTAATATGCGAATAGACTCAAGTCTAGCGATAGGTGCAAAAGTTTCATCGAAGTCAATTCCTTCAACCTGCGTGTAGCCTTGAGCTACTAGTCATGCCTTATTCCTCACCACAAGACCATTTTCATCTTGCTTGTTGCGATAGATCCACTTTGTGCCAATGATATTATGCTTGCGAGGATCTGGACGTTTGACCAGTTCGGACATTGTTGAGCTCGGCTGATGTAATTCTTCTTGCATGGCCTGAATCCACTCCGGCTCGAAATGCTTCATCTACCTTAGTGGGCTCTGTGATAGAGACAAAAGCATAGTGCCCACAAAAGTTAGATAAATGTGAAGCTTTTGAGCGAGTGAGAGGACTGGCGCTTCAATGTCATCGATGATCTTATCAACTTGCACTTCTTTTGCAACGCGAGGATGAGCTGGTTGTCTTGAAGAATTTGACCATTTTCCTCGGCACCATTTTCTTGACATTATCTTCAAGTGCATCATTTCGGCGTTCTTCGGCGTCTGGGAATGAATTCTTCAGTTTCTTGATGGGAATGACATCCTCGGTTGCCTTGAACACGATAGAATCCTCGGTGCTGGTTAAGTCTAACCACAGAAGGTAGGTGCTCTCTTTGCGAGCCATTAGTTTCATCGAACCGCATCTCTGATTTCAACAACCTTGTGAAGGACGATGTTGAAGACTTTGTAGGTGTGCTGAGTCCTTTCCGTAACCAAGCATAAAACCTTCATGTGCTTTCGGTGCAAATTTAGAGGTGTGGTGAGGATCTCTAATCCCAGCATTTAGCACGAAGACTTTGAAATAACTTACATTGGGTTTCTTATGCGTGAGGAGTTCATAGGCGATCTTTTGAAGAATTTGTGAAGATATACTGTTGATGATGTGGCACGCAGTGTCAATTGCTTCAATCCGAAGCGACTAGGCGTTTTGTATTCATCAAGCATAGTGCGAGCCATCTCAACAAGAGTTCTGTTCTTGCGCTCCACGACGCCATTTTGCTGCGGAGTGTAGGGAGCAGAATAACTCATGAGTAATACCAAGTTCATCAAGATAGTCATCAAGACCGAATTCTTGAACTCGGTTCCATTGTCACTCTGATGTGCTTGATCTTCACACCAAAGTTGGTTGAAGCCCTCGAGGAAAATCGTTTGAAGATTTCCTGCACTTGATTTTTGTAAGTAACAATGTGTACCCAAGTGTAACAAGAGTAATCATCAACAATAACAAAGCCATATAGTGATGCTTCATTGACGATAGCTGAATAATGATTGGGACCAAAGAGGTCCATGTGAAGCAATTCGAAGGGGCGAGTAGTGGTCATGATAGTCTTCGCTGGATGCTTGGCCTTGGTCATTTTCCAGCTTCACAGGGCTCCGCATAGGTGATCCTTGAGGAATTTGACATTCTCAATGCCAATGACATGCTTCTTCTTTGCAAGCGTGTGCAAATTCCTCATGCACTGCATGACCAAGTCGTCGATGCCATAGCCAGCCTTATACGAAGCTTTTGCAAGTAGACACACGGCTGGTTGTGGTCCTGTGGAAAAATCAACAATATACAAGTCTCCTCTCCTAAAGCCTTGAAGACTTTGGAATTGTCGACTTCCATAATCACAACACACCGATACTTGCCAAAGATAACAACCATATCAAGATCACAAAGCATTGAGGCCGACATGAGGTTATATCCTAAAGACTCAACAAGCATGACTTTGTCCATGTGCATGTCCTTAGAGATAGCAACCTTACCAAGCCCCAATACGACTTTTGCCTTTGTCAAAAGATGATATGCTTCAGATGTGACGGTGATAAGGTAGCATCCATCAATAGATTCTTGTCACCAGTCATGTGATTTGTACATCCACTATCGAGAACCCACTCAGTGGCTTTGGGCTGATCATCCTGCAGATGAATTAGTACAACTTACGATCTCATATACTTCATCAGTGAAGAATATGATATCAAGTTCATCAGATGAATTTCATCGGTCAAGATTATCTGAGATAAGCGGTATGAGGGCGTGTGAAATGAACATTCATTTCATCATGATTAGCTGCGTCCTTTCGAGCAATTTGGCGGGCCCCAAGAAATTCTTGAGACGTTAAGGCACGTGCGGAGACTGACTTCTGCAGAGGATATTAGTTCTTTTTCTTTACCACCCACATCTGAAGGGGTGGCAAAGAGTTCATCATTCTGCGAGCACCATATGAGAATGGTGGCATAGAGGCCAAACCATTTCGTTTCACATAAGAGGGGTTAGGGTAAACATATGAATAAGCAGAGAAATTCTTCGAGGACTTATGAACATAATGATTTGAAGAATAATGTACATATTCATAGCCCTTAGCTCTACCCTGCGAAACAGAGTTATTAGCACGATGATAATCATATGAGGACTTTGATCCTTTTGAGGAATTTGATCCACGTGAGGAATTTGGTCCGTATGAGGACTTGGATCCATATGGAGAATTTTGTCCATATGAAGAATTTGATCTGGGGTTCCTTTTCTTCACGTGTGGTGTCATGAGGACATTCAACTGAAGACTTTCAAGGCACTTCTTGGGAACCCAGATTTTCTTCATAGGGGAACCGTTCCTGCAGTTAGTGCCAACATATCTAGCAAATACTTCACCATTCTGATTTTTGAACAGTTTATAGTTTGAGTCGAATGACTCATCAACAGAATAGGAAATTCACATGTAAAACCAGATAAGGTAGATGGATCAACTGGAGGTCCCTTTGCAGCAACCCATGAGGTTTTGGGATACTGCTCAGGCTTCCAATACGTTCCATCAGCATTGAGTTTCCTCTCAAAGGCAATGCCCTCTTTCCTAGGGTTCCTATTGAGGATCTGCTTTTTAAGCACATCACAAAGAGTCTGATGCCCTTTGAGGCTTTTGTACATGCCTGTCATGTACAATTCCTTCAGTCCTGCATCGTCAGTGATACTAGCAATGTCCTCAGATGAGGAATTAGTGATAGCAGAGGCAGGTGAAGAATTTGTAACATTTTAAGAATTTTAACATTCAGGTGAATAATTATCAGTTTCACGTTAAATGCACTTTAAGCATTGAGGAACAAATTCTTCTTGATAAACGCTAATTTGTTGAGCAAGTAATGAATCTCGCTCCTTACGAAGATCTTCATAACTCGCTCTTAGCTTCTCAAGATCTTGCTTTCTTTGAAGAAATTCATAAGAAAGTTTCTCATGATCGAGATAAGAGAGTGTTATGATGACCTTGAAGGTTATCAAGCTTAGGCTGAAGTCTCTGAAGATTTTCGGTCGAGGGCTTGAGTGCGATCCATTTCTTCACCTAACATATCATCACTCTTATCTAGCATGTTTTGAACCTTTTCAAAAGCCCTTTGTTGTTTTATAGCAATCTTAGCAAGTTTAGAGTAGCTGGGCTTGAGATCCTCATCGATTCATTTTCCTTTGGATTCGGAGGAGGTGAAATTGAGTACCTTGGCACCTTTTGCCATGAAGCAATAGGTGGGAGCGTAGTCATCGTTTTCCTCATCGGGTTTGTCGGTGGAGTCGGTTTCTTGATGTTGAAGATGGACTTGCTAACATAAGCGATAGCAAGAGCCGGACTAGCCACACCAGATTCGGATTCTTGGACTCCTCCTCTTCCTCATTTTCCTCGATTCAGCTTCAGAGTCCATTTCCTTGCCAATGAATGCCCGAGCCCTTTTGGAGCTGCTCTTCTTGTGAGAAGAAGGTTTTGAGGATTTTGATGATGAAGATTTTGATGATTTCTTCTTCTTCTTCACGTCATCGAAGGCTGTAATCCTTGTGTTTCTTCTTTCTTAATTCCTTTTCCCATCGAGGACAATCTTGGATATAGTGACCAGGTTTCTTGCATTTGTGGCAAAGTCTTCGCTTATAGTCACTAGATGAGGAATCACCGCTTCTTGAGGATTTTCCAAAGCGACCACGTCTTGAGAATTTCTGGAATTTCTTCACGAAAGCAGTACTAGCTCTGGCCAAATTCTTCAGGATCTCCAAGGCTACTACGTAGTCTTCACTCTCAGATTCAGATTCAGCCTTGGCCTTTAGGGCACGTGTTTTTCCATATCCAGAACCATAGAGATCTCTCTTTTCAGCAAGCTGGAACTCGTGAGTATTTAGCCTTTCGAGGATATCAGCAGGATCAAGAGACTTGTAGTCAGCTCGTTCTTGTATCATCGGTGCGAGTGTCAAATGAGGAATCAAGCGATCTTAGCAATTTCTTCACCACCTCATGGTCGGTGATGTCGGTGGCACCCAAAGTGCTTGAAGCTCATTTGAGATGTCGGTGAGGCGATCGAAGGTTTGTTGAACATTTTCGTTGTCGAGTCTTTTGAAGCGGTTGAAGAGATTAGAAGAACATCAACTCGAGAGTCACGCTGAGTTGAAACACCTTCATTTACTTTGGACAGCCTGTCCCGGATGAGTTTGGCAGATTCCAAAGCACTCACTCTTCCATATTGACCTTTGCTCGAGATGGCCACATATGATATTCTTCGCTTGAGAATCGAGTTGCTTGAATCTCTTCGCATCGGCATCATTTAGAGAAAGTCATTGAGGAAACACCTTTTGTCACAACATACCGTAGATCGTTGTCAATTGCTTCAAGATGCATTCGCATTTTGTTCTTCGATGAGGGGTAGTCCGTCCCATCGAAGGTAGGACACCCTTTGAGACCTTGATCATACCTGCGGTCGACATAACTAAAACTCCAGGTGGTTAAACCAAAATCACACAGAACAAGGGAGTACCTTGCTCTGATACCAATTGAAAGTGCGTTATATCGACTAGAGGGGGGGGGTGAATAGGCGATTTTTAGAGAATTTTACAAATTCTTCACTGAGGAATTTGCTAGTGAGGAAATTCCTTAGCGAAGAAATACATGCAGCGGAATAAGTACTCAGAAGTAAGCATAACAGATTACAAGCATAGTCATCATGATGAAATGAAGACAATCACAGAGTCTGAAAAGCTTAATCACAGGATAACACAAGATGTAGACAAACAGACTGAAGAAATTGAACTGAGGAATTGAGTAAGTATTCAGTCAAAGTATTCAATCACAGATATGTCAAGCACTCATCAGAGTTATGTGGAAATGAAAGGGTTGAGGAAATAGAACCGATTAGGTTGGTGAAGACAATGATTTGGTAGACCAGTTCAAGCTGCTGTCTCGGTTATACGTCTGGTTGGAAGCGGCTGAGTATTTAAACTCGAGGACACACAGTCCCGGACACCGATCCTTGAGCACGCAGCTCGGGACACCAAGTCCTCACCGTATTCTCCTTGAACTAAGGTCACGCAGACCTCGTCCAATCACTCGTGGTAAGTCTTGAGCGACTTCCAAACCTTCACATACTTGGTCACCCGGCAATCCACAATTCCTCTTGGATGCTCTAGACCTTGACGCCTAACCGTCTGGAAGAAGCACAGTCTTCAAAGGTAAAAGGCGTCGGATCCACGCAGGATCAGTTTCTTCAGTGATGCTCAATCACTTTGGGTTTGTTGGGGTCTGGTTTTTGGGTTTTTTCTTCACTTTTGGGTTTTTCCTCACTTGATGATTTTCTCTCAAAGTCCTCAGAGGATGGGTTGCTCTCAAATGACAAGTGTCAAGTTCTCTCGGAGCAGCCAACCAACTAGTGGTTGTGAGGCGGCTATTTATAGCCTAGGGAGCAGCCCGACATGATAAGACATAAATGCCCTTCAATGATATGACCGTTAGGTGGATAAGATATTTTGGGACAGGTGGCGCCAAGAAGATGAAGCAGTCGGAAATTTGACTCTCAAATTCCTCGGGGCTATCATGTTCCTCACAAAGTGTAGGCAATTTGCCTTTGGCGAATTCCTAACTCCTCGGTCAGAACAAATTCCTCGGTGATCGGAAAGAGCTTCGTCTCACATCGAAGAAATTGACTGAACTGTGTATGAGATTTCCAAAAGCTTCACTCGAAGGGTTTGGTAGGTGTAGGATTTTGAGTTGAGCATCAAATGGAAATTTTCCTTAGTATTTCCTCGACCCCCTTTAACAAAGACGGTGTTTCCTATGACTCAAGAAAGAGAAAATGAAACTACGAAAACAAAAGTCTTCACGCTTCATGTTCCTCAAGCGAATACCAAGTCTTGAGGATCACACCAATTTCTTCACTTTCAAAGTCTTGAAAGTCTTGAGAATATCAAAGTCTTCATTGAAGAACTTCATTTTTAGGGGTCGACTTTTACTGTAAATATCAAAACTCCTCATAGACTTATAGACCTGTGTACACTCACAAACGCATTAGTTACTTAACCTATAAGTCTTCAATACACCAAAATCACTAAGGGGCACTAGATGCACTTACAATCTTTGGAAGAGCATTTGGAACATTTAAATGAGTTTTTATTGCTCTACATGATGCACGTTTGTTTGGTAACCATGGGTAGTGCACCTTTTGAACCGACCGAGTATCTTTTCTTGGCTATGTTGTTACTCCATAGGGAATTGAAGTTGATAAAGCCAAGATTAAAGCTATTGAGAGTTGGCTGCAGCCCAAAACAGTCATACAAGTGAGGAGTTTCCTTGGCCTCGCTGGTTTCTATAGGCGTTTTGTGACAGATTTCAGCACCATTGTTGCACCTCTCAATGAGCTTACAAAGAAGGATGTGCCTTTTGTTTGGGGTACCGCACAGGAAGAAGCCATCACGGTATTGAAAGATAAGTTAACACATGCTCCTTTACTCCAACTTCCTGATTTTAATAAGACTTTTGAGCTTAAACGTGATGCTAGTGGAATTGGATTAGGAGGTGTCTCATTACAAGATGGTAAACCTGTTGCATAATTTTCTGAAAAATTGAGTGGACCTAGTCTGAATTATTCTACTTATGATAAGGAATTATATTCTCTTGTTCGGACTTTGGAAACATGGTAACATTATTTATGGCCCAAAGAATTTGTTATTCATTCTGATCATGAATCTTCGAAACATATTAAAAGTCAAGCAAAACTAAACCGTAGACATGCTAAATGGGTTGAATTCATTGACACTTTCCCTTATGTTATTACATACAAGAAGGGTAAAGAAAATATTATTGCTAATGCATTGTCTCGTCGTTATACTATGCTTTCACAACTTGACTTTAAAATATTTGGTTTGGAGACCACCAAAGATCAATGTGTGCATGATCTTGAATTTAAAGATGTATTGCAGCATTGTAAAGAAGGGAGAACATGGAACAAGTTCGTCATTAACGATGGATTTGTGTTCCGTGCTAACAAGCTATGCATTCCAGCTATATTTGTTTGTCTTTTGTTGTTGCAAGAGGCGCATGGAGGAGGATTAATGGGACACTTGGCGTGAAGAAGACGGAGGATGTACTTGCTACACATTTCTTTTGGCTAAAGATGAGCCGGGATGTTGGTTGCTCGCTTCACTACATGTTAAAAAGCTAAGTCACAACTCAATCCTCATGGTTTATATATGCCTTTACCTGTACCTAGTGTCCCATGGGAGGATACATCTATGGACTTTGTTTTGGGTTTACCTCGAACAAAGAAGGGGAGGGATAGCATATTTGTTGACGTGGATAGATTCTCGAAAATGGCACACTTTATACAATGTCATAAAAGTGATGCTGCTGCTAATGTTGCTGATTTGTTCTTTCGTGAAATTATTCGCTTGCATGCTGTGCCAAATACTATTGTTTCAGATCATGATACTAAATTTCTTAGCCACTTTTGGAGATCCTTATGGGCTAAGTTGGGGACTAAACTACTTTTTAGTACTACTTGTCATCCCCAAACTGATGGACAAACTGAAGTAGTCAATAGAATATTGTCTACTATGCTTAGGGCTGTTTTGAAGAATAACAAGAAAATGTGGGAAGCATGCTTGCCTCATATTGAATTTGCTTATAATCGTTCACTGCATTCTACTACTAAGATGTACCCTTTTGAAATTGTATATGGTTTCCTACCTCGTGCACCTATTGATTTGTTGCCTCTTCCATCTTTGGAGAAAGTTAATTTTGATGCTAAACAACATGCTGAATTGCTCTTAAAAATGCATGAATTAACAAAGGAAAACATTGAGCGTATGAATGCTAAATATAAACTTGCTGGAGACAAAGGTAGAAAACATGTTGTCTTTGCACCTGGAGATCTTGTTTGGTTACATTTGCGTAAGGGTAGGTTTCCTAATTTGCGCAAATCAAAGCTAATGCCACGTGCTGATGGTCCTTTTAAGGTGTTAGAGAAAATAAATTCGGACCCCTCCTACAAGGGGTCACGAAATTCCCCCCTACTCCACCATATATATAGCCTTACGGCGTCGTTTAGACTTTGGGTTTTGTTTAGATTAAAAGTTCACCATAGCTACAACTTCGCGTACTTCGTTTATGTTCAACGACCATACCAAGACGTCACAAAACCCCACCTTGATCAATAAAGCTTTCATCTTATATTCGCAACATCCAGATTATAATCTTAGTTTCTTGCTTGTTCTTCGTTTGCTTGCAGGAAATAGACATTTGTGGTCAGATTGATCGTGCTCCCGCATGGTCAATAACCTCTCGGTCTTGGTTTAGCGATTGCTAAGGCGCGACGTCCTCACACGTTCATAGTCGGATCGTCAAAGTCTACTCCTCCGAAACGATAATCACCATCTCGTTGAAAGACGGGACACCTATCCTCTATCACCCACGGAATACATGACCGCGAGCCATGGATATAGCACTACCGGTAGAATGGAGTATGATGATATGGGTAAATATAGAGAAGACAAAAAGGTAAGAAAGTCCCACATCGACGCAGCTGACCAACGGGCTATGGAGATGCCCATCAATTAATATCAATGCGAGGAGTGGGGATTGCTAGTGCAACGAATGCACTAAGAGCTATAAGTGTATGAAAGCTCAAACTGAAAACTAAGTGGGTGTGCATCTAACTCTACAATGAAATATTCCCACTAGTATATGAAAGTGAAAACATAGCAGACTCTTTATATGAAAAACATGGTGCTACTTTCAAGCACAAGTGTGGAATTAGCATGCCCCTTCTATCCTCTCTCATTTTTTTCTTTTTCTTCTTCTTTTTTTCTCTTTTTTTCCTTTTTCTTGGGCTCTTTTTGGCCTCACTTTTTTCTTTTTCCTTTTATATTTGTCCTGAGCCTCATCCCGACTTGTGGGGGAATCATAGTATCCATCATCCTTTCCTCACTGGGACATGCTCTAATAATGAATAATGATGATCATCACACTTTTGTTTACTTACAACTCAAAAGTAATAAAAATTACAACTCGATACCTAGAACAAAATATGACTCTATATGAATGCCTCTGGCAGTGTACCCGGATGTGAAATGATCTAGCATAGCAGAGATATCAAAAATGGACAAACCATGGAAGTATCATGCTAGCTATCTTACGATCATGCAAAGCAATATGGCAATGAATGCTCAAGTCATCAAAACAGAAGTGGTGGAAGTTGCATGGCAATATCTCTCGGAATGGCTATGGAAAGGCCATAATAGGTAGGTATGGTGGCTGCTTTGAGGAAGATATAATAAGGCTTATGTGTGCTAGAGCGTATCATATCACGGGGTTTGGATGCACCGGTGAAGTTTGCACCGACTCTCGAGGTGAGAAAGGGCAATGCATAGTACCATAGAGGCTAGCAAATTGCGAAAAGGTAAGAGTGTGTATAATCCATGGACTCACATTAGTCATAAAGAACTCATATACTTATTGCAAAAGTTTATTAGCCCTCGAAGCAAAATACTATTATGCATGCCCCTAGGGGGATAGATTGGTAGGAAAATACCATCGCTTGTCCCCGACCGCCACTCATAAGGAAGACAATCAATAATAAATCATGCTCCAACTTCATAGCATAACGAGAGACTATACGTGCATTCTTCGGGAATCACAAACCTTAACACCAATATTCTTACTAACCACAACTGTTTACTAGTACCTCCCACATATTCCATCTCTATATCGCAAAACTATTGCAAGGAATCAAACACATCATATTCAGTGATCCACAAGTTTTATGTATGATTTTATGACTAACCATGCAAATGACCATTCCTGTTGACTCTCTAAATAGATATAAGTGAAGCATGAGAGTTTAGTTCTTTCTACAAAAGACTTGCATAGGCTCTAATAAATATAAGTGGAGCAAAAGAGCATTCCACAAACAAATATTTTCTATGTGAAGAGAAATAGAGAATCCAATGTTCAAATGATATAAGTGAAGCACACGAAGCATTCTATAAAGCCATACTCATATAAGTGAAGTGCAATGAGCATTCTATAAATCGACCATGGACTATCTCATACCAGAATGGTGCATAAAATAAAAATGAAAACTAAACACAAAAGACGATCCAAGATTTACACATATCACATGAATGAAATGAAAACGAAAACATACCGATACTTGTTGAAGAAAGATGGGATGCCTTCCGGGGCATCCCCAAGCTTAGACGCTTGAGTCTCCTTGAATATTTACTTTGGGTGCCTTGGGCATCCCCAAGCTTTACCTCTTGCCTCTCCTCCTTCTCCTCATACCGAGACCCCCTCGATCTTTGAACCTTCATCTACACAAAACTTAACAGAAAACTGGTGAGATCCGTTAGTATAATAAAGCAAATCACTACTTTAAGTATTGCTGCAAACCCATTCATATTTTGTTTTTTGCATTGTATCTACTGTATTATAACTTTTCCATGGCTTATACCACCGATAAAATCGATAGTTTCATCAAAACAAGCAAAACAATGCATCAAAAATAGAATATGTCTTAAACATGATAGTCTGTAGCAATCTGAATATTAACCATACTTCTGTAACTGCAAAAATTCTGAAAAATAGGACAAAATAAACAATTTGCATAGCAATAATGTGAAAAAAATTCAGAAACTTTTGACGTTCCAGTAAAAAAATGTAAAATCACGCACTACAGCCAAAGTTTATGTTTTTACACCGAACATACCAACAAACAACCTAATCATCCTCAAGGCAAATCGTGGCACATTATTTTTATAATACAATGGATTTGTACAAGGGGATAATTATTTTTGTGAGAAACTTCCATGAAAAGTTTACATTGTTTCCATGAGCATGAACACAAGTGTTGAAGGTCGACCATCACTTCTCCAATGCATAACCTTGCAATCGCTTCACTTTTTGAAAAAAAAGAGAAGTTCCCCTCTATATTTTTTTTGTTTTAAACTTTATAAAAGCAATCAACAAGACAAAATGACTCTCTAAAACTTTCGGGTTGTCTCCCTGGTAGTCCTTTCTTTAAAGCCATTAAACTAGGCACAAAATGCTCAAGTAATGGATCCACCCGGATCGCAAGGTATATCATAGCCAACTTTAATTAACAATTATTTGGAATTTAGTAGTGAGCACAAAGAAACATATATCATGCAATGACAAAGTCTAACTCTCTTCCTACGCATCGGCATGTCATACAGTAATAATTCATGCACATCAAGTAAAGGCCAATACAGAGCATAAGCAGTTTCTTGCAATTTTATCGTGTTGAAAACATAGGGAGGAGTAGATGTAGTTCCTCTCTCATAATAATTGCAACTAGGAGCAGCAAGAACATGCATATTATATTCATCAAAATCATCATGTGTAATGGTAGAATGCAACCCATCAATATAATCCTTAATAAGTGCAAACTTCTCCGATATAGTGTATTTTGGAGAACTGAAAAAGATAATAGGACAATCATGCGTCGGTGCAATAGCAACAATTTCATTCATAACATAAGGAACTATAGTAGTTTCATCTCCATAATCATAATTCATATTGGCATCTTGGCCACAAGCACAACAATCATCAATTCCATCAAAAAGGGGTATTTCAAATGAATCAACGGGATCTTAGCAATTATCATAGCATTCATCCTTCGGTAAGAGCAAAGGGATATTAAACAATGTATGAGTTGGAGAGTTACTCTCATTAGAAGGTGGGAATGGGTAGCTAATCCGCTCTTCCTCCTTTTGTTCTTCGCTCTCCTCATCATCTTTTTCATCCAATGAGCTCCCAGTTTCATCAATTCCTTCTTCCATAGACTACTGCAAAATGTTAGTCTCTTCTTGGACAATGGAGACTTTCTCAAGAAATACATCAATATCGGAATTGTATTTATAATTCTCATAGCAATATTTAAGGATAGCAAAAATTTCAAGTCTATAAACAGAATCATCATAATCTTCATACTTTTCAAACATAGATTCAATTTCATAAGCATCCTTAAAAGCAACAAATTCTTCTTTTCGTTCCACATCATAGTAATCATATCTACCATTAGCATAAGAAGCTAAGGTTTCATTATCATTAAATTTGCATGAAAAGGGAAGGTGTGGAGCCTTCATCCTAGAGTAACAAGTAATCATGTCTCAAGCATAGATCCCGAGCATACCAGTGCAACATATGAATTTGATCCCATAACAATTACCCTTTTTGTGTCAAGCAATAATCCCTAAAGTATTCACGTTTATCCAACGTGTCTCCCATTATCACGTTGAATGGGGTTTTCTCAGGATTATCAAAGTAGTGTTTAATATTTCCGCATAACAAGCATTGAGGGTTTCAGGAGGTTCCCCATCTCCATGAGTAGCAAGTACCACTAATTGTTTTAGTGTTCCATGTCCCATATCCATAACTAAAGACAGAGAACAACTTATAATAGGAAAAAAACTACTTGGTGATAAAGCAAACAAGCACACACGAGAATATTCACCCCCCGCTATTGCTTCCCGGCAACGGCGCCAGAAAAGGGTCTTGATAACCCACAAGTGTAGGGGGTTGTTTGTAGCCCTTTTCGATAAATAAGAGTGTCAAACCCGATGAGGAGCTAAAGGTAGAACAAATATTCCCTCAAGTTCTATCGACCACCGATACAACTCTACGCACACTTAACGTTTGCTTTATCTAGAACAAGAATAAAACTAGAAGTACTTTGTAGGTGTGGATAGGTTTGCAAGATAACAAAAACGTGAAAATAAAAGTTAGGTGTTGTTAAAATAAGAAACAATTAAGTTTAGTAAAATGAGTGTGGATTAGTGGTAGGATTTGCGGAATTGTCCCTTAGCAATTGATTATGTTGCTAGACCGATAGCAAGTTTTTATGTGGGAGAGGCCACCGCTAGCATGTCGTCCCTTACTTGGAATTCTATGCACTTATGATTGGAACTATTAGCAAGCATCTGCAACTACTAATGTTCATTAAGGTAAAACCCAAACATATCATTAAGATATATATTGGTCCCCTTTCAATCCCGTACGTATCAATTTCTATGTTTAGGTTGAAGCTGCTATCATCCTTGCCCTCCAATGCATAGTCCTATCAACGTACAACTAACCCTATGGTGTGATCCACACGCGCGCTCATATGATGGGCACCAAAGGACAACCACGTAACCACAAGCAAATTAAACCAACAGTAGAAATTTACCAATTACCGATAGGACAACAAAAATCTACTCATACATCATAGGATGGCAACATATCATTGGATAATAGTATGAAGCCTAAAGCACCATGTTCAAGTAGAGGGTACAGCGGGTTGCGGGAGAGTGGGCCGCTGAATATAGATGGGGGAAGGTGATAGAGTTGTTGGTGAAGATGACAGAGTTGTTGGAGTAGATTGTCATCACACGATGATTGCCTCGGCGGCGTTCCGGCGCCACCGGGAGAGAGAGGGAGAGAGCCTCTATCGGTGTTAAAACCGGCGGATCTCGGGTAGGGGGTCCCGAACTGTGCGTCTAGGCGGATGGTAACAGGAGACAAGGGACACGATGTTTTTACCCAGCTTCGGGCCCTCTTGATGGAGGTAATACCCTACTCCTGCTTGATTAATATTGATGATATGGGTAGTACAAGAGTAGATCTACCACGAGATCAAGGAGGCTAAACCCTAGAAGCTAGCCTATGGTATGATTGTTGTTCGTCCGACGGACTAAAACCCTCCGGTTTATATAGACACCGGATAGGTTAGGGTTACACAGAGTCGGTTACAATGGTAGGAGATCTACATATACGTATCGCCAAGCTTGCCTTCCACGCCAAGGAAAGTCCCATCCGGACACGGGATGAAGTCTTCAATCTTGTATCTTCATAGTCTTGGAGTCCGGCCGTGATGATAGTTTGGCTATCCGGACACCCCCTAGTCCAGGACTCCCTCAGTAGCCCCTGAACTAGGCTTCAATGACGATGAGTCCGGCGCGCATATTGTCTTCGGCATTGCAAGGCGGGTTCCTCCTCCGAATACATCATGGAAGGTTTTGAACACCAGGATAGTGTCCGGCTCTGCAAAACAAGTTCCACATACCATCGTAGAGAGACTAACTTTTGCACAGATCTGCTGACGTATTCCGTGGCGTGACATCACACCACGGCCAGGCCTTTTTATGAATTGTTTTTTACCGTTCCACCTTAGCACGTTTAGCGAGGCGGTTTTCTTGGCACGTCTTATCAAAGCATAGATCGTGCCCACTTATTCCGGGATTCTCATCAATACGGACGTGGGTAACCCATCCGCGCCATTGATTACGGCGCTTGGGAGATAAGCGAGTTTTACCAGGCTGGTGTGGAAAGCATAACATTGTACGTCCATATAATGGGATAAGGATCCACCTTTTCACCCACGCCTTCTTCCTCCTTTGCTCATCCATTTCCAAGACTCGAGCTCTAGCACCCAAGTCCGCACATTCCTCCTCAACCTTCTCCAACTATGTCGAGGCGGAGGCAGATGGATGGCCTCCTCCGTCACGGAGGGGCACATCACAAGATCAAGGGAGGCGGATACTTGTCCGCGATATTGCGACAGGCTGCCCGACAGGGCAGCTCATTCCAACCCCTGTGGCCCATGAGAGGGTGGTGTTTCTCCCCACTTCCTCCACGGACTAGGTTTTCCACTTCACCCATTTGTCCGGGGCTCATGTTCTACTACGGCTGGACTTCCACGACCTGGCCCAATTTCGTCCTCAACATCTCGGCGTTTATAAATCGTATGCGAAACCTTCCTTCTGATCCAGCCCCACTTCGGCCTATGGCTGAAGACCTTTAACGTCAGGCCGAAGGTTGTGGGCGGCCGTCAAGCGGAGTATGGAGGCGCCATGGTCGGCAAGATGGCCAAAGTCCTATGGCTCGAGGGCTCCTTTGTGGAGACAATAAAGGGGTGGCAATCGGGATGGTTCTACATCACCGAGCCACGCGACCCTGAATGGGTGGCGGCCCCCGAATTCAGATCTGGATTCCCCACACGGCTCTCGTCATGGAAAGAGACGGGCCTAAAGTGGGGGGATTCGGACGAGCTATCCGGACTCCAAACATGCGTCCGAAACCTAGTGGACAAGAATCTCAGGCTTGTCGATGTAATCCAGGTGATGCTCATCCGCCGGATTCTCCCATGCCAACAACGGGCCTTCAACTTGTGGGAGTTCGATCCGGCACAGCACCGAACCTTGAGCCGGCTCTTCGATACTACGTACAAAGATGCCTGGAAGGTGCTGTTCAAGGGCGCCGAAGCCCCCGCATCCGCTAACAAAGATCGCGGATACAGCTCGCGGCGTCAAGCCGGCGAGGTAAGTTATTTTACCCTTTACGGGACTCTTTTTTCATAGATTGACTCTACGTGGGATCTAAAAACTCCCTATTCTTTGACAGGACTGGCTGAAGACGTCCGGACAGATTAATTGTCCGGTTCCTTCGCAAGAAGACCCAGCGGACGCCAGATTGACGGGGCTGCTGGCTCCGGCACCCCATGTGGTGCCGGAGAAGAAGGCCAAGGAGGCCACGGGAACTCGAAGGAGCTCCCGACGCCAGGTGCTGTCAGATTCTGAAGCAGAATCTTCTCCTGAAGACGAGGAGGAGGAGGAAGAAGCTTCTCCCCCAGCAGGGGAGGAGAGGAAAAGGAAGGCCGCCCCAACTGGTAGACCGGAGGGTCCAAGAAGGGGAGAACCCTTCCTCCGAACTTCTCCACCAACGTCGACAATGACGAGGAGGATTGTCCTACAAGGGCCAAGCCCCTGGCGAGATCGTAAGTGTCCGGATACCCATGGCTTTTTATTATTGCAGAGTGTTCTCTAATGTCGAACAATCATGCAGCCCGCCCAAGGGCGAGTTCGCCGATTCATCGAGCGGGTCCCTGGGCTCGTCGGAAATGGAGAGTACTTCGCTTCCGACCGGCTCCTCGCCTCACGCTGCGGATGACGCCGCGGTGGGGCCCCAAGGGGTCATTGGTCAAGAGGAGGTGACACAGGAGGTGCCACAAGGCAACCTCCCGGACTCCAGGCGCGTGGGGGGCAAGACCCCCAGGGGCTCTAAGCCCGACCCTTGTCCGGACTCCATGCCGGAACCTTCAGCGATTCCGGAGTCCGGCAAGCGGTCCCCTTCAAGAAGGGTAAGACGCCGGTGTCCTCCGTCCCAACCGGAGGCACCGGAT
Source organism: Aegilops bicornis (assembly GCA_021605145.1). Lineage (NCBI taxonomy): Eukaryota > Viridiplantae > Streptophyta > Magnoliopsida > Poales > Poaceae > Aegilops > Aegilops bicornis. The sequence continues at coordinate 286,957,061 of CM038672.1, forward strand.
AGCGCATCGAGGCGCTCAACGGCGCCTCCATCAGGAGGAGCACCGCCTTGTTATGAGTGCGGTGATCCGGACAGATTCGATCCGCCAAGAGCGGGCTGATCAAGCCTGCATCACCTTCTAATAGGCTTTGAGGTAAGTTTAGAATATGTAAAAATATTACCGCATAGACAAGAGCCTCGATGCTTAGTTCGGTGTTAGGAAAGAAAAGCGGACTAAGGATCTAAAAAGATATACGCAGGAGTCTAACATAAGTATGTCAATATGGGAATGCAGGCGCTGCCGACCTCTGCCAAGACCGACCATGGAGGTCGATGCATTAAAGCAGAGCCTCGGCGGTCCGAGAACGAGCTCGGCCAAGCCAAGAAGCAGCTCGAGGACAAGGAAGGTACGTAATACCTTATTAAAGAAATACCATATAGAAAGGTTTCGGTTGCAAAAGATAACAGGAATAACATGGGTACTGCAGGGGCCACGAACGAGGTGGCGACCCTGAAGGAAGCGGTGTCCGTGGCCGAAAACAAAGCGGCTGCGGAATGCACCGAGCGAGAGAAGGGGGAGGCGCAGCTGGCTAAGGTACGGCAAGAGCTCCAAGCTCTCGTGGAAAAACACGAGAGTTTGGAGCGTGACTTCAAGACTCGAGAGTCCGAGCTCGCCTCGGCTCTTGAGAGTGCCAAAGCTGCTAAGGCCGAGGCCCAAAAAGCCCTCCAAGAAATTGAGTCGTTAAAGAAGATAGCGGCGGTAAGGCATTCTTTATGCAAAGCAAGCATGTGAAAGTGAATTACCTATTACTTACCCGGATTCGGAGCTCTCCAGAGCATTCGCAGATTTGCCCGTGAGGTGTATGCGATGCTGCCGCATTCTACCGCGCCAAGGAGGGAGCTCGACGGAAAAGGTGTTACGGTCTCGGTATGTCGAGGCCGAACATCCAGTGCCCTTGAGCGACCAGTGAAGCAGTTGGTCGAGCTCCACAAGGTCGCCGAACAGGCCATGAAGGGCCTTATAAGCGGGCCGCGCCATTAGAGGCCATGACCGGAGCTACTTCGGCTTGGTGCAGCGGGCCGGTGGATGCCTGTCCACGGATTGAAGTCATCAAGCGCTCCGTCTGCATTGAAGGTGTCCGTTGGCCCTTGCCCGTGCTAAAGTGCACCGGGGCAAGCTGGATGCGGAGAAGCTTGTGACGGACGGGCCACCGAAGGGCCGTGGAGCATCGTGACGCGCGAAATGTACTATGAGGGCCTCTGAAGGGTGCCCGCCGAATAGCGGATGAGTGCTCCAAAGATGTAATTTTTGAATAGGCTCGCATTTGTTATCACAGACGCTGAAAACTTGTTCATATGCGCTAAGCAACGCTTGTTAATTTAAAATATTACCTTACATGCGGCCGTTTATCAAATTTGAGAGATGGCAAGTCGTTGGCTTTCCCCCCCATGCCACGAAAAGTCTTTGGGGTGTTAGGGATAAACTTGAGCACTCTTGTTCCCATTCTTGGGTCCATCTAGGGAGGTGCTCAACACAACGAACAAGGCAACCGGACTTATAATGCTTGAACACTCTCACTTAGCCATAGAATTCTATAATTTTAAATTTCGGCGAAGCCCCTAGTATTCAGAAGACCGAGTTCGGGCGCTATCCACGCCTTGGCCGGACAATTCCGGTTCCTCGCTCTAAGCGGCATAAGTCTTTAGGGACCAAAAACCTCTCGAACAGCGTAATCGGCTCTCGCCCTATCATGACGCTCGCTTTTAGCTTTCTCCACCGAGGTGCTCGACCCAGCTCAACAAGGGCACAATCGCAGTGGTTCTCCGGTGCTACCTTAGCCGATATAACGGAACGTAAGGTACCAAAACACGGAGCCGGGCAAACCCAACTATTGACCCGAGACATGATTCGGAGCCAATTCATATAATGCTATAAGTTCGGGGTGCCGCACTTGTGAAAGTGTTCGGACTTATCACACCATAATTTTGGGATACTTAAGCCCCTGTGTATTGGTCGTACCAAAGTGTACGGTTGCAACATGTCGTGAAATGAACATATGTATAGATAAAGGAAGTAGAGCAATAATAAGCAAAAGCTATGTATTGTTTATTCAAAAAGGTACTGCAATGAAAGCAGAACGATGCAAATAGTGCGATAAGCAAGGGATGGGACTATCTAACATGTCCCCCTCCAGGGGTAAGCTGCGGGATGGTATGTAAAACAGGTATAATGCTCGTAATAGAGACCAGCTGAACACTTCAACGTGGCTTACTGCTTCCCTGGCTGTTGCATCGTGAGTTCGGCGATTCTAGTGCCGGACAGGACTTCTGAAAGATGGAGTCCTGAAAGTAAGGAAAAGGAAGAAAAAGGAAAAAAGTAAAATAATGACACAATCGGGAGCCCCTGGTGCGGTCGAGCCGCATTCTTGGTGTGCCGTGGTCTTGCCCCTCCCCATATGCCCATGGTATCTCCAGAGCGTAATTATGTACGCGTAACACTAGCTTCGCAATTTCGCGAGGGCTGGGGTTGGGGCCGGATTGCTACGCGTGCTTGAATCGTGCCAGGCGGTCTTGTTGTAGGTTACTTCGGGCGCGCTTGACAGTGTCCGGACGCTTAATGGCCAGACTCGAGAGTTGTTGTGAGAGGCTGCTTTGTACCTCCGCCGCGAGGGCTGCCGTGTGCTCCTCCGTTCGGAGAGAGCGTTCGGTGTTTCCATTGACCGTGATTACTCCTCGAGGGCCTGGCATCTTGAGCTTGAGATATGCGTAGTGCGGCACCGCATTGAACTTTGCAAATGCGGTTCGTCCGAAAGCGATGCATGATAGCCGCTGTGGAATGGGACGATGTCGAAGGTTAACTCTTCGCTTCGGAAGTTATCCGGGGATCCGAAGACCACTTTGAGTGTAACCGAGCCCGTACAACTGGCCTCTACACCCGGTATGACGCCTTTAAAGGTCGTCTTTGTAGGTTTAATCCTTGAGGGGTCTATTCCCATTTTGCGCACTGTATCCTGATAAAGCAGGTTCAGGCTGCTGCCGCCCTCAATCAGGACTTTGGTTAGGTGAAATCCATCGATAATTGGGTCAAGAACCAATGCGGCGAAACCGCCGTGACGGACGCTAGTGGGGTGGTCCCTTCGATCGAAAGTGATCGGGCAGGAAGACCATGGGTTGAACTGGGCGATGGCTCCATCGCATATCGCCCCTTAGTGCATGCTTCCGCTCCCTTTTGGGTACATGGGTTGCGTATATCATGTTCACCGTCCGCACTTGCGTGGGAAAACCCTTCAGTCCTCTATTTTTCGGCGGCCGGGGCTATTCCCCGTCATCGCTATGCAGCCCCTTGTCATTGAGTTCGGCAGTTAACTTGCTCGCTTGCTTGAACACCCAACAGTCCCTGTTGGTGTGATTAGCTAGTTTTTCGGGGTGCCATGTATCCGCACAAGCGATCGAGTATTCGGTCCAAGTTGGACGGGCCCTGGGTATTTCTTTTGAATGGCTTCTTCCGCTGACCGGGTTTAGAGCCTCTGAATCCGGCATTACCGGACGTATCTTCAGTGTTATCACCGTTAATGCGGCGCTTGTTCTTGTTGCGACGCGACCTGCCATGCTGTCCTTGGTATCCGAACTATCAGGATGTTTGGCCAAGTTGTTGCTTCGAGCTAGCCAGCTGTCCTCTCCTGCACAAAAGCGGGTCATGAGTGTTGTGAGGGCTGCCATGGATTTTGGCTTTTCCTATCCTAGGTGCCGGGCAAGCCACTCGTCGCGGATGTTACATTTGAAGGCTGCAAGGGCCTCTCATCCGGACGATCAACGATTTGATTTTTCTTTGTTAGGAACCGTGTCCGTAATTGTTCCGCCGATTCTTCCGCTGCTGGATTATGTGGCTAAGGTCAACGGCATCCGGTGGTCGCAAATATGTGCCTGGAAGTTATCAAGGAATGCGGCTTCCGTGTCCTCCCAACAACCAATTGATTCTGCTGGCAAGCTGTTGAGCCAATGCCGAGCTGGTCCTTTAAGCTTGAGTGGGAGGTATTTGATGGCATGTAGATCATCACCGCGGTCCATGTGGATATGGAGGAGATAGTCCTCGATCCAGACCACGGGATCTGCGGTACCACCGTATGATTCGATGTTTACGGGTTTGAAGCCCTCAGGGATTTGATGATCCATTACTTCATCTGTGAAGCATAGTGGGTGTGCGGCGCCTCTGTATTGGGCTATATCACGACGTAGCTCATATGAGCTTTGTCTACTGTGTTCGGCCCGGCCGGGTTTGCTGTATCCGGCACGACGGTAATCATCCCGCGTTGTTGGGCGCCCACGCGATCCGTAGATCGATCTTGTATGTTTTGCCTTATCCTCCAATATATCTCGCAAGTCCGGCGCGTTTTCCCGTGCCTTGGTACTTTTTGAGCGGCGTCAGGTGTGGCTTGAGCAGAGGGCCGAGAGGCTTCTTCCGTCATGCCACGGGTGGCCGGTCTGCCATGTCGTCTTGTTGGTGACTTGGGTGCTTCCTCCTCCGATCGAGGCAACGGCCTGCGTTTGAGGTAGCTTTTGAGGGGCATTCGAGTTCATACTCTTGGCCGCAAGGACTTCATCCATCCGCTGCCTAGCGTGTCTTGGTCAGCTCTAAGCTGTTGTCGCTTTCTTGAGGCTGTTTGCCGTGGCCATAAGCCTGCGTTTGAAACGCCTCTGTTCGGCGGGATCCTCGGGCACGACAAATTAAATTCGCCGTCGAGGCTTGCCTCATCCTCGGAGAGAGGCGGCGTAATTATCGCCCTCGACCTCTCTTTACGCAGACCGTCAGGCGGACTTGCTTTCTCCCTCCTCCTGCGCCGAGTCCCGCTGGAGGGGTTGTCTCGCGGTACTGTCCGGGTGTTATTATCTCCGCACCGGAATCACCGCTTTTGCTGTGGCGGGATTTAGAGCGGCACCGCCGACGCCGGGCGCCGGTTGCTTTTGGAGGGTCATCCTCCGTTGTTCCATCGTCGTTCCCATCTTTTGGGATATCCACCATGTATATGTCGTATGACGAGGTGGCCTTCCAGTGCCCTGTAGGCGCTGGGTCTTGGTCGTCTCCGGCATCGCCGTCCATACCGTCGATTCGTCGGAGTCGAAGTCTAGCATGTCGGTTAAATCATCGACAGTGGCTACAAAGTGGGTGGTGGGTGGGCGTTGAATTTCTTCGTCGTCCGCATCCCAACCTTCCTGTCCGTAGCCGGCCAGGGCTCTCCTGATAAAGAGAGAGACTTTAGTGAATTCAAGATGTCGCCAAAGGGCGAGTCTTTGAAAGATGTCCGCGGCAGTGAACTCCATGACCGGCGCCCAATCGGATTCGACCGGGCAGGGGCGGAGGGTTCGGAGTCCGGAGAGGAGTCCGCACCACAGTCGAGGTCTTCGCAAAGGACAGGGATGGAGTTCCGCTCAATTGCCGTAGAGATGGTAGCCCCCGAGGCGGTGTCCAACCACTCGTCCTCGATTGGGGAATCCGGCTCCGGATTAAGGGTCGGAGCGGAAGCGGGTGCGGCCTCCAGGGCACTGTTCGGCTGCAGAGCTAGATCATGCCCATCGAGACACTGCAGCATGCTTGGCTGCGGCTCGAATCCGTCGAAGATCAAGTCTCCGCGGATATCGGTTGTATAGTTCAAACTTCCAAATCTGACCTGATGGCCAGGGGCGTAGCTTTCGATCTGCTCCGGATGGCTGCTTAATTGGCCCGCAAAGGTGCAAAGCCGCCGAATACGAAGATCTGTCCGGGAGAAAAGTCTCACCCTGGACCGTCGTTGTTGATGATCGAAGGAGCCATCGGGCCTATCGGTGACGCATACGAGGAACTCTCAATGAAAGCACCAATGTCGGTGTCAAACCGGCGGATCTCGGTAGGTGGTCCCGAACTGCGTCTAGGCGGATGGTAACAGGAGACAAGGGACACGATGTTTTTACCCAGCTTCGGGCCCTCTCGATGGAGGTAATACCCTACCCCGCTTGATTAATATTGATGATATGGGTAGTACAAGAGTAGATCTACCACGAGATCAAGGAGGCTAAACCCTAGAAGCTAGCCTATGGTATGATTGTTGTTCGTCCGACGGACTAAAACCCTCGGTTTATATAGACACCGGATAGGTTAGGGTTACAAAGTCGGTTACAATGGTAGGAGATCTACATATCCAGACGCCAAGCTTGCCTTCCACGCCAAGGAAAGTCCCATCCGGACACGGGACGAAGTCTTCAATCTTGTATCTTGATAGTCTTGGAGTCCGGCCGTGATGATAGTTCGGCTATCCGGACACCCCCTAGTCCAGGACTCCCTCAGCCTCCTTCCTTCTTATTCTTCCTTGGCCTCCCCCTAGATGGGAGGAGAGTTCCCCCTCTGGTCCATGGTTTTCATGGAGGCAGAGGGGCAGGAGCCCCTCCTAGATTGCATCTATCTCTCTGTTCTCTTCTATTTCGCGTTCCTATTTTCTGGCCGAAAACCGTTTCTTATATTCCCGGAGATCTATAACCCCGATTGCACTGAGATTTTAACACGATTTTTCTCCGGATATAAGCTTCCTTGCGCCCGAAGTAGAGATCCAACCGACTTACGAGGAGGGCACGATACACCACCACACACCTGGGCTGCTGGCGCGCCCAGGTGTATTGTGGTGGCTATGGGCCTCCATTTGCGTCGATTCCAACTCCCAAAAATCACATATATTTCAAAATAATTCTCTGTAAATTTTTATCGTGTTTGGACTTCGTTTGATTTGGATATTCTGTGAGATAGAAAACATGCAACAAAAATAAACTGGCACTATGCATTGAATCAATAGGTTAGTCCAATAAATCATATAAAATGTTGCCAAAAGTATGTGAAAGTTGTATAATATTGGCATGAAACAATCAAAAAATTTACATACGATGGAGACGTATCAGCGATCATCATTGCACGTGTCGTCTCAAGAAGGAGAGGATGCTTGCGCTCAGCCACACCATTCTGAGCATGAGTACCAGGGCAAGAGAACTGAGCAAGAGTACCCTGGTCAGCAAATAATCCTCGCACGGGATGCGAGATATACTCACCAGCTGAATTTGCGTGAAATATACGAATAGGAGTGGAAAACTGGGTATGAACCATGGCAGCAAAAATTTTGTATATAGATAAGACCTCGCTATGAGAAGACGTTAAATAGATCCAAGTGTACCGAGAAAAATCATCTATAAAGATAATATAGTAACGATGACCCCCTTTCGAAGCAAAGGGAGCCGGACCCCAAACATCACTGTGAATGAGATCAAAAGGATGCTCGGACACTGACTAACTGTGAGGATAGAGTTGCTGAATCTGCTTACGAAGCCTACAACCTAGACAGTCCAATGAAACGTTGCTGGCGACAGACCCCAGAACACCATGATGGACCAAAGACGAGCGACGAGAACCACATAAATGGCCAAGACAATGATGCCACTGCTGAAAAGAGCTAGTGGAAGCAACAACAGGAGTTGCGAGACTGGCGGCGGTGGCAGCGGAGGGAAGACGAAGCCAGTCAAGCTCCTAGAGACCATCAGAGCGTCGAGGGCTAGCACCAAGCAGAGCGCCCGTGTGACAATCCTGAAAAGAACACGAACCAAATTCGAGAATGACCCTACAACTAGAGTCAACAATCTGACCACCAGATATGAGCTGCATGGTAAGTCGAGCAACATGAGCGGCAGAGGGAACATGAAATGAAGAAGTGCTAAGAGTGCCTCCACTAGCTAAAGGGAGGGGAGTGCCATCAGCCGTAAGAACACGAACTGGAGACTCGTCAAGTTGAATGGAGGTCAAAGTGGAAGCATCATAAGTCATACGAAAAGACGCTCCGGTATCAAGAATCCATAGTGATGTACCTGAATGAGTAGATGGTGGTTTCTCAGTGCCAGAAGAGTCAGCCATGGGAAATGTAAAATCTGTCGATGAAGAATCCCAAGCATCAAGCAGGCATCGCAGCTGTGCAATCTCATGCACAGACAGGGACACGGCCGAAGATTTCAAGGGGAAACACCTGCCGACGATGAGCAGTCACCACCATTCATGAAAGTCGCGTATAGAGTCAACCGAGAGTAGCGAGTCGACGTAGAAACACATGTGGAAGCCACTGGGGGAGTCGACGTAGAGGGTCTCCATCGTGCGTGGAAGCCGCGAGAGGAGTCGGTGTTGGTGCAACGAACCCTGGGTCCGTTGCCCAGACTGTGCACATGCCCAAGAACAAGATTACAGCACCAAGATCAGATCAAAGCACAAGGGATTAGTTCTTCGAAGGACCAACGTGCAGATCAAGAAGACCAATACTAGCCAAAGAGACAAGATACCACTACGAGAAGAACCTCCCTTGCCGGGCAGGCATGCCTGGCGGGGTTGGGGTTACCCCGGAAGCGAGCCTCCAAGATCGCCCCGGCAGGCCTGTCGGGGCTCACGGAGGCAAACCACTCCACCACACCACCTCACAGCGACGCACGTCGTCGATCAGTGCAGTGTCAAGCTCCTAAGTGACTAAGTGGCTACTCCCTGCCACATGGCAGCCACTTCCTACAGAAAATACCTCCAGGCGACACCTGTCCTGAGACATGTCAAGCAAGCAGGCGCGAAGCTGGCAAATCAGCCCGGCAGGGCCTGCCGCGCAAGCTGTGATGTGACACTGAGCAGTGCATTTAATGCGCTCTGTCAGCCTGCAAAGTTAGGTATGGTAGCACTATTTGATATCTAATCAGTATATACAGACTGATTTGCCACTGCGGTGACCCCTTGATCTATAAAAGGAGGCCCATGCAACCGTAGAAAGGATTCGAACCCCCGCACATTCATACAAGTGTAGCCACTCTCGCCCTGAGGCAACCTTGCCGGGCAAGAGCGCTGCGCTTTTCCACCATCAGTCCACCAAAGCAGGAGTAGGTTTTTACGCCTCGCGGCGGCCCGAACCTGGGTAAAAACTGCCCGCATGATCTCTGTCGTGATGTGTTACGCTTCTCCACTCTTTGTGCAATGTGCCCATCCCCCCGCCGAACCAAAATGGGCTCATGGCACCATAGATGGTCGTGGTTTCCCATGACATATTTGGAGCGCCAGGTAGGGGGATCAGTTGCGCGAACCCGAGAGCGTAAGTAGCCCATCATCTTCATCGCCATTTTCATCATCGATGGCTCCATCGACTATGGCACCCAAGAAGAAGTCCGGTGCTGCAGCTCACCCGTCCATCTCAAAGGCCCTATCGCTCATGACCGCCAATGCCACGGGGAATGCAAAGGTGCATGAGGATGTGGGCGCTGCGGGAGACGTGGTCGGCGCAGGCGGTGTTGTCACTACCTCTCCCGCGGCCGAAGCGGGAGGCACCGGAGAAGGACAGCACCAACAACATTCCAGCCACCATGCTCTGCGAGGTACGGGTAGAGATATTCCTTCTGTCCCTCCCGGCCTAGCCGAGGGGCATAGCCACGGCGGTGACGTTTGTTTCGAGGCGAATCGCAATCCTATGGCCGCCGCCGCCGTGGGCGCGGTCGAGGGACATGCACCGTCCCCAGAGCAAACTTGCCCAGCCAATGCTTCGAATGGAGTCATTGGATCGAGCGCGCCATCACCTCGTCACCACGCCATCCCAGCGACTGACTCATGACGACGGGAGCCCGGCACGGCCACCGCCGGCACCGTCAGGAGCCGGCCGACGCTGCGGTCTATATCGTCATCACCAAAGCCAAGCACCACTTCGGAGGCCATGGCGCGGGCCCAGCTGCTGTTGAGGTTTCCGCCGGCAGCTAATCAGATAGATGAGTGGAGATCCACCATTCAGAGTTTGATTGGCTTTGCCGAGGCTGGAGGCTCACAGCGAGCTGGCCCGCCATGGCCTCCCCAGACAATGACAGCAGCCCACGCTGCTGGCCGTGCGGAAGGGGCCACCACCACGATGCAGTTCCCACCGCGACAACCAGCGCGAGGGCCACACAACGAAGAGCTTGATGACGTCTCGATGGCTTTGTCCGATCCTTGAGCATGTCAAGGCCGACGGCGAGCCCCGGAGGACAGGCAGATGAGGGACGCGCACGTCACCATCGAGCAACACCGTGATGGCCATCACTAGTCCAATGGGCACGATGGCCCCGACGTCGACGAGCCTGCGCTCGGCAGAGGCGGGTACCTCTCTTTCGAGGCTGGGTGCCCTGCCTTCACCCGTGAGCTGGGGAAAGTCCGTTAGCCATCCGCTCGCACGTTCAAGCCAGAGATTCCAGAGAAGTATGATGGGATACTGAACCCGGCAGAGTTCTTGAGCATCTACACCATCGTTGTTCAGGCTGCCGGGGGAAGAGGTGAGAATATTTTTGCCAACTACTTCCCTTTGGCGCTTAAGCCAAACATGAGGTCTTGGCTGATGTATCTGCCGGAGAACTCCATCTCGACTTGGGCTAACCTGTGCCATGAGTTCGTTGGCACCTTCACGAGCAGCCACCAAGAACCAGGACGGTCCAGCGATTTGCAGCTTCTCCCATAGAAGTAAGGAGAGACTCTGCGAAAGTACATGCAGAGGTTCAGCCGAGTCCATAGGAATATTCCAGATATCCACCCGGCAGCTGTGATAGTTGCGTTCCAGTCCAACATGCGCAACCGTCGGATACGTTCCAAGATGAACGTTTGATTGCCCAAGACTGTGAAGGAACTTTACACCTTAGTAGACAAGTGTGCTCTGGTGGAGGAGGGGAGGAAACTCCCTGGAGAAGAGGATGGCGTCGACATCGACTCAGAAGATGACGACGAGGCCACCAGTCAGAAGAAGAAGAACAAGAAGCGCAAGGATAAAGCAGTACTGACCATTGAGGGATTGTGATGCAGAGCATCCTTCCATCATCCCCATGGACTCTACAACGATACATCAAGCCCCACGTGGACCTATGACAAGAGCTAGAGCACGTGCTTTGGAAACCGAGGTGAATTCCTTCCTACTAGACTTGCATATGGACACGAATGGAACATGTTTACTACCTCACAAAAATATGCTATGCCTCCTTAGGTATGAAGAGGAACATCACCAAGACATTCAGGAGCATCACCAAGGAGAGGGAGTACCACCCCAAGGCCGCACGAACCAAGAAGAAAGACAACAGCCGCAGCACAGGAGGCTCTAGGCGACCCAGTGCGCACGGGCCCCCGAGACCCCGTGCCCACGGACTACTCAGGGAGTTGGCGCTGGAGCACCCCTGCAAGACGGGCCTGTACTGCGTGCCCATCGGACCCCGTGCAAGACGGGCCCAACGGACCCCGTGCGCACGGGCCTCCCAGGATGGCCGGCTGAGATTGCATCTTCGGCTCCTCTCTATCTCCTTTGACCCCTAGGCTATATATTCTGTACCAAGGACCATGTTTAGGGTTAGCAAAGTATTAGATGAGATATTTGTGAGCTTTGCTCCTTCACCTTCCCTCTTGGAGGATCAAGACCCCCTAGGGAAGAATTCTTGTGGATTTCAAGACCTCCATAAGGAGAAGACTATCTTCAAGCCCCCATCTCCTTTGGATTTGGGATGAACTTTGCCATTGTATCTTTCCTTTGATTGTGTTTGTGGCTTGTGGATCTTGTGTTGTTACCCTAGTGGATATGTAATCGGGAATTGTTGGAGTGATTTCCTCTTTGTGTTCTTGTTGTTTCTCTCCTTTTCCCCCTCCAAGTATGAAAAGATCCCTCTTAGGGTTCTACCCTACATCATCTTGGTATCATGAGCCACGTTGATTCACATCTTGGAGTCCCTACCTTCCACTCTCTAGCTTGATTTCGTTGTTTTTCGTCCTAATCCGAAAATCCCCACCAAAAATAGCCCCAATTTTTTTCTTGCAATTTGTTTGATCTTGTGAGATTTGGTTGTTTTGATCCACGGATTTGGAGTTTGGCAAGCGGATCTACCCATCTTCCATCTTCCCCACCCCCAAATCCTCGAATTTGACCTCACCTTGGAAAATCCCCACGGATCCGGAGCTGTTCATCCGCTCCCAGAACACCCCGTGCACACGGGCCCTCGAGACCCCGTGCACACGGGCCTCACATACCCCGTGCGCACGGACCATCCAGGAACTTCGGCCATTTTTCTTTTGCACCATTTTGCTTCCAAATCAACATCCGTGTTCTTCCGCACTATTTCTCATGGTTGTTTGAGTTTCGGACCGCGGTTTCTCTTGTGTCTAAGGTGTTTCGGCTACTTAGGCGCATTTGGACATCATCATCACCGCCAAGCGATCATCAACTCCGACACCACACCGGCTTCAACAACTTCACTATTACCGTAAGATCGGACGGTAACCTCGACGACATCTCACCCTTGCTTTTGCATTGATAACCCGAGCCATTTCGCGTAGCTTACCCATCGAGACTAGCAAGTTGAGGATTGTCGGGCCACGCTTTTGTGCACCGTAGTGATCGTGTTACCATCTTAGTACCATAAGTCTCGCCTGTGCATATCTTACTTATTTGTCTCATATCATACTTGACTCAAGCATCGAAAAAAGAAAAGCTTTTAAGCAAAAGAGGAGAAACAAAGAGCTCATACGCAATAGCATCGAGTCATTTCGCATATCATCTTCGATATCTCATACGTAGCATAGTTGGGATTGAAGACGACACGTTTCTCTTATAGGTTGGTGCACACGCGTATCTAGCCCATTTGAGAAATCGAGCTAGTGTCTCTCTAGCATTCGCACAACAAGAGCATCTTCTGTGTGTGTGTTCCTCGTGATATCATTGGGTTTGATCTATTTGTTTTTACTTGCATTTTTGTGTATCTTCTCTACCTTTTCGATATCTTGACTAACATTTGCTTGAAATTTTTGCCACCATCCTAACCGAGCTCCTCCATAGACCATTTACTTGTAGGTGTGAGGAACAATTCCCGGTACCAATTCCCCTATTGTAACATCACTTGGGATCGTACTTGTTACATCCACAATCTTCGGAAAAGGTAACTTTGGTTTTTTTCTCTCATTTTCCTACTCACCACCACTTTCATATGATGGATAGGCCAAGTACCTCTACCAACCCACTCTTCATCGAGCAACACGACGACATGTCATCATTCGTCACCAAGAGCCACCTCTTCGGTGCACAACAAGTGCTACATCAAGAGCAACAAGCAATGAACGACCGCATCGACAACCTCGCCACCGACTTGCGACTCTTCGAGAAACGTATACGGGACTACTTCAACAACAAGCTCGATGCGCACAAGCAACAGAACGATGCAAGAATGGACGAGATCCGCGCTTTGTTGGTCAACCGGCCTCCTTCAACTTCTTCCTACTCAAGACGGAGCCACTCAAGTCGACACTCCGACGACACTTTCTCCGGCTCAAGTACACCGTCATCAAACACTCTTCGACGAGCCGCGCGTCAAGACCATCATGCATCTCGAAACCCGCTACACGTCAAACATTCACAAGAGCAAGTCGATGAGAAAGTTCCTCATCCTCACTCAAGCCAAGACGCTTTTGCTCAACCTCAAGAACGACAAAGACTACGGCGCCAAGAGGAAGAACGAGCGCGTCTACACCAAGAAGAACAAGACGCCGAGGCTCAACGTCTTCAACAACAACAACGAGAAGCCCAAGCTCTTGAAGCGGGACATGCCCTTAGAGAATCAAGTCGAGCCATTGCCAACCGCAATCGCGAACGGCGCAATCAAGAGGAAGCCCTTCGAGAAGAAATCCAAGAGAGGAATTACCAACCACGTGTGCAACGTCAAGTACATCAAGCTCCTCCACAAGCTCGTCAATCTCCACATCAACCTCAAGTTCAACAAGAGCAAGTTGATAACGGACTTCATCCACGTCAAGATCTACATCAACACCGCTACTTCGACGAAGAACTCCGCTACGGCAAGCTAAAGTTCACCATGCCCAAGTTCAATGGAAGCAATGACCCCGAAGAGTACCTCTCATGGGAATTGAAGGTTGACAAAATCTTCCGGTTGCACAATTACGATGAAGAGAAGAAGATCGCTATGGCATCACTCGAGTTCCAAGACTACATTCTCATTTGGTGGGAACAAGTGATTGAGCGACGACGTACAAGAGGCGAACCACCGATCACAACTTGGACGGCGATGAAGGATGTCATGAGAGCTCATTTCGTGCCTACACACTACACCCGTGATCTCTTCAAGAAGTTGCAACTTCTCAAACAAGGCACGAAGACGGTGGAAGAATACTACCAAGAAATGGAGATTGCCATGATTCGAGCCAATGTCAAGGAAGACGATGAACAAACAATGGCACGCTTCTTGAACGGCCTCAACCATCTAATCAAGCGGATTGCCGACTTCCAACCATACTCAAACCTCCTCGAGCTAGTTCATCAAGCGACCAAGGCCGAGCGACAAGTCCAAGATGACTTCAAATATGCCAAGTACTAAATCCAAGACCTACGGCTCCTCTTATCAAGCTCCCGCGACTTCGGCAACTCCTACCTCAACTAGAGCATCACCAAGTACCGGCGACAAGTCAAGTTACAAGAAGACTTCGACAAGCTCAAGTTCCACCAAGCTCAACTTCAAGCCAAAAGCTTCACCATCATCTAATCCAACCGATGAGACCATCAAGAGAAGTTCTATCAAATGTTTCAAATGCGGATGCCGAGGCCACAAGCCTTTGAGTGCACAAACAATCGCACCATGATCCTCAATGACGACGGCACCTACGACTCAATGAGTGAAGGAGAAATGGAAGCCCTTGAGCAAGTGGCCATGCACCGACAAGTGAACAACAAAGACGAAGATGATCAAGTCTTCTGTGATGAAGATTCAAGTCCCGCTCTTGTTGTCTCCAAGGTCTTGACTCTTCAACATCAACAAGACGAAGATCAACGATGCCATATCTTCCACACAAAGGCCGGCATCAATGGACGGTCTGTCAAGGTCATCATCGATGGAGGTAGTTGCCACAACTTAGCAAGTGAAGAACTATGCTCCAAGCTTCAATTAGTCAAGAGGAAGCACCCGCACCCCTACAAGGTTCAATGGCTACGCGACTCCGGCACTATACGAATCGAGCATACGGTCCAAGTCTCCTTCAAAATTGGTGCATACGAGGACACTTTGGAGTGTGATGTGGTCCCAATGACCGTTTGCCACCTCCTTCTTGGTCGACCATGGCAATTCGACCGTGGTGTCATCCACAATGGGCGTACCAATCACTATAGCTTCAAGATGAAAGGGAAGGAGTATGTGCTACGACCTATGACTCCTAGTCAAGTGATAGCCGACAAGCAAGCCACCCATCATGGAGAGAAGAGTGAGAAAGTGATCCACCACAAAGTGAGTGAGAGCCACAAGCCATACTTGAGCACCTCTTCGCCTAGAGAGAAAAACCTCATACTATTTGCCACAAAAAGTGAGATGAGAGAAGTGTGTGAGAACCCATCGAGTGTGATGCACTTTGTCCTTGTGTGCAAGGATGGAGAGCCTAAAACTAACAACTCTCACGAGCTACCTTTAGTGTTTCAATCTCTTTTGCAGGAATTCCAAGATGTACGTGAAAGCCTAAGCCCTTGTGTCGTTCCCGTTATACTTGTGCCTAAGCAAGATGGAAGTTTCCATTCGTGTTCCGATAGTAGACCTATCAATGCTATCACCGTTCGCTATAGGCATCCCATTCCTCGCTTAGATGATATGCTTGATGAGCTTAGCGGAGCCAACTTTTTCTCAAAAATTGATCTTAAAAGTGGCTATTATCAAATCCGCATACAAGAGGGTGATGAATGGAAAACTGCTTTCAAAACCAAATTTGGCTTATATGAGTGGTTAGTCATGCCTATGGGTTTATCGGAAGCTCCGGTACTTTCGCGCCTTTATGCATTATGTGCTTCGCCCTTATATTGGAGTCTTTGTTGTGGTTTACTTCGACGATATTCTTGTGTTTAGCAAAACCATGAAAGAGCATCTTAATCATGTTAGGGCTGTTTTGCAAACCCTCCGCAAGGAACGTCTTTATGCAAACTTGAAAAAACTGCACGTTTGGTGTTGACAAAGTGGTTTTCTTGGGTTTTGTTGTCTCTTCCAATGGTGTCCATGTTGATGAATCTAAAATTGAAGCAACTAAAACTTGGCCCCAACCCACCAATTTGCAAAAAGTGCGTAGCTTTCTTGGTCTTGCGGGTTTTTATCGTCGCTTTGTGAAAAACTTTAGCACTATTGCAGCTCCTTTACATGCTTTGAGTAAGAAGAATGCTCCTTTTGTTTGGGGATCTTTGCAATCCACCGCTTTTGATGAGCTCAAGTCTTTGCTTACTCATGCACCGATTCTTGCTTTGCCCAACTTTGAGAAAACTTTTGAGGTTCATTGTGATGCTAGTGGTACCGGAATTGGCGGAGTTTTGATGCAAGAAAAAACGAGCAATTGCATATTTTAGTGAAAAACTTTCCGGTGCTCAACTAAAATATCCCATATATGACAAAGAATTGTATGCTTTAGTACGTGTGCTACATGTTTGGGAACATTATCTTAGACCTCATGAGTTTGTCATCCATACCGATCATGAAACGCTTAAGTACTTAAAAGGCCAAACTAAGTTAAACAAGCGTCATGCCAAATGGAGTGAATTTATTGAATCTTTCCCCTATGTCATCAAGTACATTAAGGGTAAGGAAAATGTAGTTGCGGATGCACTTTCACGCATATGCATGCTTGTCACTAAACTTGAGTTGAATGTTATTGGCTTTGATCACATAAAATACTTGTATGCTAATGATTCATCTTTTGCGACTCCTTATGCTAAATGTTTGACGCATACATCTTGGGAACACTATTACATCAAGGATGGTTATCTTATGAGAGCTAACAAACTATGCATTCCCGAGTCTTCTCTTCGTTTGCTCCTTTTGCAAGAGGCTCATGGAGGCGGACTCATGGGATACTTTGGACGCGACAAGACATTCGCAACGCTCTCCAAGAACTACTTTTGGCCCAAGATGTTCATGACGTCTCACGCTTCACCAACCGATGCTCTACATGTCGCAAAGCTAAGTCTAAAGCTCAATCTCATGGTCTTTACATGCCTCTTCCTATTCCCTATCAACCTTGGGAAGACATTAGCATGGATTTTGTACTTGGTTTGCCTAGAACTCAGAATGGAAAGGATTTAATATTCGTTGTTGTGGACCGATTTTCTTAGATGGCACATTTCATTCCTTGCAACAAGATAGACAATGATTCACACACACATTGCAAATCTCTTTTGTAGGGAAATCTTGCGACTCCATGGAGTACCAAAGACAATCGTCTCCGATCGTGACGTCAAGTTCTTGAGTTACTTTTGGAAGACCCTATGCGCCAAGCTCGGAATCAAGCTCTTGTTCTCATCCGCATACCATCCTCAAACCGACAGCCAAACGAAGGTGACGAACCAGACACTATCCACTCTACTTCGCGTGTTGATCAAGAAGAACATCAAGGAGTCTGAGGCGTGTCTACCCATTGCCGAGTACGCCTACAACCATGCAAGACATTCGACTATCGGCAAGTCCCCCTTCGAGATCGTCTACGGCTTCAACCCGTTGTCCCCTTTGGACATTCTACCTCTTCCTCTCCAAGAGCGCACCAACATGGATGCGAGTGCATGAGCAAGCTACATCAAGAAGATGCATGAGGATACAAGGAACACCATCGAGCGCCAAGTACACCGACTAGCGACCAAGCTCAACGTCAACAAGCAACCAATGATCTTCAACATAGGCGATCTCGTGTGGCTACATCTTCGCAAGGACCGCTTCCCCAACGAATGCAAGTCCAAACTTCTCCCTCGAGCCGATGGACCCTTCAAGGTGCTAGCACGCTGCAACAACAACGCCTACAAGATTGAACTCCCACGAGAGAAGTACAATGTGAGCGACATCTTCAACGTCAAAGACTTGTCCAAATACCATGGTGATGAAGATCACGATCCGTGGACAGATCTCTCCCAAGGGGGGGGGGAGATGATGCGGAGCATCCTTCCATCATCCCCATGGACTCTACAACGATACATCAAGCCCCACGTGGACCTATGACAAGAGCTAGAGCACGTGCTTTGGAAACCGAGGTGAATTCCTTCCTAATAGACTTGCATATGGACAGGAATGGAACATGTTTACTACCTCACCAAAATATGCTATGCCTAATTAGGTATGAAGAGGAACATCACCAAGACACTCAGGAGCATCACCAAGGAGAGGGAGGACCACCCCAAGGCCACGTGAACCAAGAAGAAGGACAACAGCAGCAGCACAGGAGGCTCCAGGCGACCCCGTGCGCACAGGCCCCCAAGACCCCGTGCCAACGTACTACTCAGGGAGTTAGCGCTGGAGCACCCCGTGCGCACGGGCATGTACCGTGCCCACGGGACCCCCGTGCGCACGGGCCCAACTTACCCCATGCGCACGGGCCTCCCAGGATGGCCGGCTAAGATTGCATCTTTGGCTCCTCTCCATCTCCTTCGACCCCTAGGCTATATATTCCGTACCAAGGACCATGTTTAGGGTTAGCAAAGTATTAGATGAGATATTTGTGAGCTTTGCTCCTTCACCTTCCCTCTTGGAGGATCAAGACCCCCTAGGGAAGAATCCTTGTGGATTTCAAGACCTCCATAAGGAGAAGACTATCTTCAAGCCCCCATCTCCTTTGGATTTGGGATTAACCTTGCCATTGTATCTTTCCTTTGATTGTGTTTGTGACTTGTGGATCTTGTGTTGTTACCCTAGTGGATGTGTAATCGGGAATTGTTGGAGTGATTTCCTCTTTGTGTTCTTGTTGTTTCTCTCCTTTTCCCCCTCCAAGTGTGAAAAGATCCCTCTTAGGGTTCTACCCTACATCAGATTGGGCACGCCTAGTACCGGCAAGAAGGCTAAGGCCGGAGCCCCGAGCAAGGAAGTTGCCGCGTGCACTGACTGCTGGGAGGCTGCGGCTGCCGAGAAGGCTGGAAAGGCGATGGGCCGTATTGCAAGATTCATCGGACCAAGCGCCATGATCTCCAGGAATGTCATCTGGTCGAGCAGCTCGTCAAGAAGTAGAGGGCTGAATGTGAGAAGTGTGATAAGGAAAAAGGTCAGAATGGCGTTGGCGGGAAGGGCTGAGGTGGTGAAGCAAATCGCCCCGTCAAGGCTCTTCGGAACCAAGGAAAACCCGCCAGAGGCCGAGAGAAGGAAGATTGCAATGATGAAAGTGATGGAGGGGATGAAGAGGAAACCAGTGAGTAGGAATTCGAGAAGGCCACTGACGCTCTCTGCATTGATGGAGGTGCATCTCCGCACTCCTCTCACCGCCAACTTAAATGGTGGGCGCGTGAGGTCAATGTCGTGGAGCCAGCGGCAGAGTCTCGGAAGTCGCTCAAGTGGTCATGCACACCCATCATTTTTGACGAAGAGGACCATCCCGACCGCACCACCGCGGTAGGATGCTTGCTGTTGTTGGTTTGACCAACGATCCGCAACCTCAAAGTCACAAAGATGTTGGTTGATGGCGGGACTGGGTTGAATCTGATTTCCCCAAAGGTTATTAGCAAACTTCAGATAGCAGAGGAAGAGCTCAAAGTCACGGGCATGTTTCAAGGACTCAACCCCAGTAGGAGTCATCCTAAGGGAAAGATCACGTTGCCAGTGACATTCGAGGGGGAGTTGAACTACTGTACTGAGAAGGTTGTGTTTGATGTGGTCGACCTCCCCCTGCCGTACAATGGAATCCTTGGACGCCCAGCTCTGGCAAAATTCATGGCGGCATCCCACTATGCTTACAACACTTTGAAGATGCCAGGGCCGGTGGGAGTCATTTCCATTCCGTCAGACGAGAAGGGCACAATTATTTGCGTGGATAAGATGTACCGGGACGCAGTCGCGGCAGAGGCCACGGAAGCCACTGCTCCCGCCAAGGAAATCAAAGGAAAGAAGAAGGCTAGCAGGGACACCAGCAAGAAATCCGGGAAGCATAGCTCTTCGGAGTATGTTGCGCCTGTTGATGACTTGCCGGAGAGTTCCAATAGCAAGAAATCCAAGGCTGTTGCACCTCATGTGAAACAGGTCCCGGCAGGGCTGGTTCGCGCTGATGGTACCTTTACTATTAGTGCCACCCTTGATGACAAATAGGAAAGCGCACTCGTTGCCTTCCTGCGGGCGAATATCGATGTGTTTGCTTGGCAACCGTCTGATATCCCCGATGTTCCCAGGCAAGTAATCGAGCACCACCTTGATGTCTGCCCACATGCCCGACCCGTCAAGTAGAAGGTCCGAAAGCAAGCCTTGGAGTGCAGCAATTCGTTGCAGAAGAGATCAAGAAACTTGAGGCAGCTGATTTGGTCAGAGGAGTACTGCATCCAACGTGGTTAGCAAACCCAATGGTCGTACGCAAAGCTAACGGAAAATGGAGGCTTTGCATAGATTTCACAGATCTTAACAAGGCATGCCCGAAGGACCCATTTCCCTTCCGCGCATCGACCAGATTGTGGATTCCACTTCAGGATGTGATTTGCTCTCTTTTCTGGATGCATACTCTGGATATCATCAGATTTTTATGTCCAAGGAAGACGAAGAGAAGACCTCATTCATCACCCCATGTGGCACATACTGCTTCATGCGCATGCCCTTCGGGTTGACGAGTGTCGGGTCCACTTTTGCAAGAGCAGTCCAGATTGGTTTTGAGTCACAGTTGCACAGGAACACTGAAGCTTATATGGACGATATTGTGGTCAAGACCAAGGACAGATCAACCCTCATCCAGGATTTAGAAGAGACGTTTGTTAATCTGCACAGGATCAACTTGAAGCTAAACCCGGAGAAGTGTGTGTTTGGCGTCCCCTCCGGCAAGCTACTGGTTTTCTTTGTCTCCCATCGAGGGATAGAGGCCAACCCTGATAATATCAAGGCTATCGAGCAGATTCAGGCACCTAAGACAGTTAAGGATGTAAGCGTTTGACAGGGTGCATTGCCGCGCTTAGCAGATTCATCTCCAAGTCTGCCGAGCGCGCCTTGTCATTCTTCAAGATCTTGAAGAAGGCAGGACCCATGAAATGGACCCTGGAAGCAGATACAGCACTGCAAGATTTGAAGACCTACTTGTCCTCTGTACCCACTTTGGTTACTCCTAAACCACAAGAGTCGTTGTTGCTATATCCGGCGGTAACTAATCAAGTGGTTAGTGCAGCACTAATGGCGCACCGGGAAGTTGATGTCTACTACGCAACTTTATTCTTGTAGACGCGTGTTAGGCCTCCAAGCGTAGAGTTTTGTAGGACAGTAGCAATTTACCCTCAAGTGGATGACCTAAGGTTTATCAATCCGTGAGAGGTGTAGGATGAAGATGGTCCCTCTCAAATGACCCTGCAACCAAATACAAGAAATCTCTTGTGTCCCCAACACACCCAATACAATGGAAAATTGTATAGGTGCACTAGTTCGGCGAAGAGATGACGATAAAAGTGTAATATTTATGGTAGAAATATATTTTTGTAATATGAATAAATAAAAACAGCAAGGTAGAAAATGGTAAACGGGCACAAAAACAGTATTGCAATGCTTGAAAACAAGGCCTAGGGTTCGTACTTTCACTAGTGCAACCTCTCAACAATGCTAACATAATTGGATCATATGATTGTCCCTCAAAGTGCAACGAAGAATCACTCCCGAGTTCCTATTAGCGGAGAACAAAAGATACGAAATGTTTGTAGGGTACGAAACCACCTCAAAGCTATTCTTTCTGTTTGATCTATTCAAGAGTTCGTACTAAAATAACACAAAGCTATTCTCTCCGTTCGATCTATCCTAGAGTTCATACTAAAATAACACCAAAGCAAATTCATATTCATAATACTCAATCCAACACAAGGAACTACGAGGGACCCCAAAGTTTCTATCGGAGAAAAGATAATAAAAACGTGCATCAACCCCTATGCATAGATTACCCCAATATCACCGCGGGAATCCATGAGTTGGATGCCAAAACACATATCAAGTGAATAATTATGATACATCACTGTCACCTCAAGTATTCATACCACAAGACATACATCATGTGTTCTCATATCTGAATATTCAATCCGACAAGACAAAACTTCAAAGGGTAAAGATTCAATTCATCACAACAAGGGTATAGAGGGGGGAAACATCATATGATCCGACTATATTAACAAAGCCCATGATATAGATCACAAGAGAGAGAGAGAGAGAGATTAAACACATAGCTACTGGTACAAACCCTCAGCCCCGAGGGTGGACTACTCCCTCCTCATCGTGGGGGCCGCCGGGATGATGAAGATGGCCACCGGAGATGATTCCCCCCTCCGGCAGTGTGCCGGAACGGGTCTAGATTGGTTTTCGGTGGCTACGGAGCCTTGCGGCGGCGAAACTTATGATCTAGGTTAACCCCGATGGGTTTCGGAATATTTGGGAATTTATAGTGCAAAGAGGGGGTGCGGGAGGCCACCGAGGTGGGCACAACCCACCTGGGCGCGGCAGGGGGCCCTGGCGCGCCCTGGTGGGTTGTGCCCCCCTTGGGGCACCTCCTAGGTGCAGCTCTGGCCCATTGGGTTCCTTCTGTCCCAAAAAAATCTCCAAAAAGTTTCGTGGTGTTTGGACTCCATTTGATATTGATTTCCTGCATGTAAAAAACAAGCAAAAAAACAGCAACTGGCACTAGGCACTGGGTCAATAGGTTAGTCCCAAAAAATGATATAAAGTTGCTATAAAATGATTGTAAAACATCCAAGAATGATAATAAAACAGCATGAATACTTCATAAATTATGGATACGTTAGAGACGTATCAGCATCCCCAAGCTTAATTCCTACTCGTCCTCGAGTAGGTAAATGATAAAAATAATAATTTATGAAGAGCAAAGTGCACAAGTTTGATCAATGACAATTTCAATCACTTTTCCTAGCATCATAACAGTAATTCTTTCTTATAAAACTTCTCGTGTTAAAGTAGCAACCAATTCACGTGTTAAGGTTCAAACAATGAATTCTCTTGAAACCCAACAACCTATGTTCTCAGTCACCAAGCAACTGCAATTCAACTTATTCAACGAAGTCTAAGTAAGAGCTCCACATACTCAACCATCATATAGTCTTCTATGATTGCTAACACTCATCGCATACACATGAGCAAAACGTTTCAACCAGACACATAGAAAGATAGGGGCTTACAGTTTCGCCTCCCAACATATTCACCTCAAGGCTGATGTCAACAATAATAACTCATGCTACCCATATTCAACTGGACATATGTGCCTAGATCTTTCCTCACCACATGATGCTTGCCAAAGGAGAAAAATAAAAGGAATAGAGCAAAAAACTTTGACTCTTGCATAAAAGTAAATACATAAAAGTAAAATATAGGCCCTTCGCAGAGGGAAGCAGAGGTTGCCATGCGCTTATTTGTTTGTATGCTCAACCCCTTAGTGCAAAAGAACGTCATGTTATATTGCCCCTTATGATAGAACCTTTATTATGCGGTTCGTCGCTTTTATTGATTTGCCATCATAAGTTCGTACAACGCTCAATTTTCTCTTACACTAAATGATCTAACACTTTTAGAAGCAATTTTTATTGCCTTATTGCACCGATAACAACTTACTTGAAGGATCTTGCTCAATCCTTAGGTAGGTATGGTGGACTCTTGAAAATATGATTTGGGTTTAAGGATTTTTGGATGCACAAGTAGTATCTCTACTTGGTGCGGAATTTTGGCTAGCAAATATGGGGGCAAGCACCACATGTTGAAGGATCTATGACAATATGACTTCTATGTGAATATGAGCAAACATAAATCATTATGTTGTCTTCCTTGTCCAACGTCAACAATTTTGGGATATAATATTTTGATGGGGGCTCACAATCACAAAAGATTTCCATGATAGTGTGTTTGCATGTCAAAGTTCTCTTCATTATACTAATTATTCGTGAATTGCTTGTATGACCAATATTGTGATTGTCAAGCCTCAAAAGATTTCACTTTCTAAACCCAATGTGAAGCTACCACTAGGCATTATATAATTTCAACTCCGGGACATTCAATTTATTCAACTATTTACTCATAGGATATAAGTGAAGCACAAGAGTAAATGACAAGCTACTCCAAAAAAGATATAAGTGAAGCACTAGAGCAATTCCATCAAAAAGAGCTTCGTTGACGGGATGTGTGTGCCGCTTACCTAGCCTCCCTGGCAACTATTTGAGGACTCTATTTTATTTGAAAACTTTCTGATCTAAGTATTTTATTAAAACAAAAAGAAAAACAAAATAAAATTACATTCCAAGGATAGCACACATCATGTGAAGAAGCAAAAACTTAGGCTCAACCGACACAAACCGATAATTGTTGAAGAAGAAAGGTGGGATGCCTCATGGGCATCCCCAAGCTTAGATGCTTGAGACTTCTTGAAATATTATCTTGGGGTGCCTTGGGCATCCCCAAGCTTGACCTTTTGTGTCTCCTTAATTCCTCTCATATCACGGTTTCCCTAAATCTCAAAAATTTCATCCACACAAAACTCAGCAAGAACTCATGAGATAAGTTAGTATAAACCAATGCAAAAACCTTATCATTCTCTACTGTAGAAAATCACTAAAATTATTATTCAAGATTGCATACTAAATGCCTCTGCATATTTAATACTCCTATCCACAAATAGAATCATTAAACAAGCAAACATATGCAAACCACTACTGCAGGATGCTGCTAACGCGACACTACGATCAGAGACCCTTCGACGAAACTATGTGTGATGCCATAATCGCAAACGGTGGTGTAGAAAACCGTCAAAAAGGTGCAAAACGTTTGCGATGGAGGATGCATCAAACACAGTTCAGATTTTAGTTGCGCGTGTGATTCAGGGCATATGGTTCAGTTAAATTAACTGTTTTCGATGAGGAGGAACAAAAGAAACGGGAAGCCAGATGAAGGTGTGTGCGATGTACAGCGTACGGTTCACTCGGATGAACTGTTTGTGATTAGGCAACACAATAGAAACGGTCAGCCAGATGAAGGTGTGTGCGATATTGATAATCCCCAAGTGCAGGGAATCATCGTAGCAATTTCCAAAGGTGGAAGTGATAAGTATGGAGTGTCGAACCCACAAGGAGCTAAAGGTAAGATCAATATTCTCTCAAGCCCTATACGCCATCGACACGACTCTCACGTGCAATCAACGCGTTTGCTTCCAACTTGCAGCGAGAAATAAAACTACGCTATGGGTATGAAGTGGATAACTTTGTATGATACCGGAGAACTAAAATATAAAAGTACGTGTTGTTATCATGAAGTTAGAATATATTACTAAATATTATAAATAGCGAGTGTGAAATAATGGTGGATCGGTGTGTGGAATTGTCCTAAGCAATTGTTAACAAGACCGATAGTTGTCATTGCAATTTCATATGAGGGAGAGGCATAAGCTAACATGCTTTCTCTACTTGGATCATATGCACTTATGATTGGAACTCTAGCAAGCATCCGCAACTACTAAAGATCATTAAGGTAAAACCCAACCATAGCATTAAAGCATCAAGTCCCCTTTTATCCCATACGCAACAACTACCTTACTCGGGTTTAAGCTTCTGTCACTCTAGCAACCCACTATAAGCGAATCATGAACATATTGCAACACCCTACAGTGGGAACCCCTCGCGCTTGCGCGACACGGAGGGCACCATAGGACAGCACCAAAATAAAACATACAACTCGTACCAACCTAGATCATCAATCAACCCAAAGACAAAGGATATCTACTCAAAACATCATAGGATGGCAACACATCATTGGATCATAATATGTGGCATAAAGCACCATGTTCAAGTAGGGATTACAGCGGGGTGCGGGAGATGTGGACCGCGTAAAAGAGATGAGGATGGTGATGGTGATGGTGATGAAGGCGATCACCGCGGCGATGATTCCCCTCCCGATGGCACTCCGGCGCCACCAAGAGAGAGGTGGAGAGGTTCTCCCCCTTGTGCTTCCTCCTCCATGGCCTCCCCCCTAGATGGGGAAAGGTTCTCCCTCTGATCCTTGGCCTTCATGGCGATGATGGCCTCTCCGGGATACTCCTCCATGGCCAGCGGTGATGATGGCCCCCTCCGGCAGGGTGCCGGAGAGGGCCTAGATCGAGAAGCTCTGGTTTGTGAGAAGCATATACCCAAACCTGCCCCAAATGGGAGAAAAACTTTACCACGCCATGTTGATGCCGCTCCATGATAGCATGCCAAGTTCCATGAATTTCAGACGAGTTTTGTATTTACTAGAATTTAAAAACTAGGTATCTCAATGTTTGCGGCCGAGTGACGGTGGCAGGGTGTTTGACATTCATTCCCATTTCTTGCATGGGACCTAAGCATGCACCCAAGGACAAAGATTTGATTTCTCAACCAATTTATATGCACCGGAGCATGTGCATGTAGTTCAAATTTGAATTATGCACATAAATGCATTGAAAACTCACTTAATGCACAAAAATCTCCGAATGAACCCTAAAAAATCACAAAAATTACACAACACTCCTGTTGTTCTATGTTGACACGAGAAAAAACTTGAAAGCAATTAGAGGCAATGGATATCGTTTCGTCCCCAAAGTTGGGGCGTTCTCTACCGAAACCATCATGCTTGTTGTGAGAAGCTCTGGTTTGTGAGAAGCATATACCCAAACCTGCCCCAAATGGGACAAAAACTTTACCACGCCATGTTGATGCCGCTCCATGATAGCATGCCAAGTTTCGTGAATGTCAGACGAGTTTTGGATTTACTAGAATTTAAAAACCAGGTATCTCAATGTTTGCAAATGAGTAACGGTAAGGTGGTGTTTGACATTCATTCCCATTTCTTGCATGGGACCTAAGCATGCACCCAAGGACATAGATTTGATTTCTCAACCAATTTATATGCAGTGGAGCATGTGCATGTAGATCAAATATGAATTATGCACATAAATGCTTTGAAAACTCACTTAATGCATAAAAATGTCCGAACGAACCCCGAAAAATCACAAAAATAACACAACACTCCTGTTGTTCTATGTTGACACGAGAAAAAAGTTTGAAAGCAATTAGAGGCATTGGATATCGTTTCGTCCCCAAAGTTGGGGCGTTCCCTACCGAAACCATCATGCTTGTTGTGAGAAGCTCTGGTTTGTGAGAAGCATATACCCAAACCTGCCCCAAATGGGACAAAATCATTACCACGCCAGGTTGATGCCGCTCCATGATAGCATGCGAAGTTTCATGAATTTTAGTCGAGTTTTGGATTTACTAGAATTTAAAAACCGGGTATCTCAATGTTTGCGGCCGAGTGACGGTGGCACGGTGCTTGACATTCATTCCCACTCCTTGCATGGGACCTAAGAATGCACCCAAGGACCAGATATTTGATTTTTCAACCTATTTATATGCACTGGAGCATGTGCATGTAGTTCAAATTTGAATTATGCACATAAATGCATTGAAAACTCACTTAATGCATAAAAATGTCCAAACAAACCCGAAAAAATCACAAAAAATAACACAACACTCTTGTTGTTCTATGTTGACACGAGAAAAAATTTGAAAGCAATTAGAGGCAATGGATATCGTTTGGTCCCCAAAGTTGGGGCTTTCCCTACCGAAACCATCATGCTTGTTGTGAGAAGCTCTGGTTTGTGAGAAGCATATACCCAAACCTGTCCCAAATGGGACCAAAATTTTACCACGCCATGTTGATGCCGCTCCATGATAGCATGCCAAGTTTCATGAATTTCAGACGAGTTTTCGATTTACTAGAATTAAAAAACCAGGTATCTCAATGTTTGTGGCAGAGTGACGGTGGCATGGTGTTTCACGTTCATTCCCATTTCTTGCATGGGACCTAAGCATGCACCCAAGGACAAATATTTGATTTCTCAACCCATTTATATGCACCGGAGCATGTGAATGTAGTCCAAATTTGAATTATGCACATAAATGCATTGAAAACTCACTTAATGCACAAAAATGTCCTAACGAACCCCAAAAAATCACAAAAAATAACACAACACTCCTGTTGTTCTATGTTGACACGAGAAAAAAATTGAAAGTAATTAGAGGCAATGGATAACGTTTCGTCCCCAAAATTGGGGCGTTCCCTACCGAAACCATCATGCTTGTTGTGAGAAGCTCTAGTTTGTGAGAAGCATATACCCGAACCTGCCCCAAATGGGATAAAAAAATTACCACGCCATGATGATGCTGCTCCATGATAGCATGCCAAGTTTCATGAATTTTAGACGAGTTTTGGATTTTCTAGAATTTAAAAACCAGGTATCTCAATGTTTGCGGCCGCCTGCCGGTGGCAGGGTGATTGACATTCATTCCCATTTATTGCATGGGACCTAAGCATGCACCCAAGGACAAAGATTTGATTTTTCAACCAATTTATATGCACTGGAGCATGTGTGATGAGGACATCAATACCATTGTTACACCCGCAACCCCTACTACTACATATACTGGACCAATTACCAGAGCTCGCGCACGCCAATTAAATTATCAGGTACTTTAGTTTCTTGGTAATGATTCTAATGTTCATGAGAATATGATGCTGCCTAAACTGGATACATTTGTTTTGCTTACAAATGAAGGGCCTGGCATGGATAAGAGGGATGAACATTGGAGCAAGAACAAGCATGGAGTTGATGGCATGCTAAGGGGAACAAGAACGGAGTTACAAGTGATGATTTCAGGACTTTGAAGCCACCATAATGAGTGCATGAAGCCTTGGAAGAAATATACAAGATGCCACTTCGTAAACTTCATCCAGAGGCTATTCTAGGTGCTGCGTCACCTTATTATTGGGCCAGGCCCATGTAATTTCGAAAGACATAAGTATAGGCTGTTTTTAGAGTCCGTATGTGTGGGGAAACAAGAGATAGGGTTGGTTTCGGACCCTTTCCCCAAGGGCCACGAAATTCCCCCCTCTTCCTCCATATATATAGCCCTTAGGGCACCGTTTAGACTTTGGATTTTGTTTAGATTAAAGTTCGCCATAGCTGCAACTTCGCGTACTTCGTTTGTGTTCAACGACCAGACAAAGGCGTCACAGAACCCCACCTTTGATCAATAAAGCTTTCCTCTTATATTCGCAATATCCAGATTGCAATCTTAGTTCCTTGCTTGTTCTTCGTTTGCCTACAGGAACAGACCTTCGTGGTCAGGTTGATCGTGCTCCGGCATGGTCAATAACCTCTCGGAGTTGGTTTAGCGATTGCTAAGGCGTGACGTCTCGCACGTTCATAGTCGGATCGTCAAGGTTGACTCCCACAGAAAACGATAGCCACCATCTCACCGAAACATCGGGACATTTGCCTCTATCAAGTGGTATCAGATTTCCAGGTTGCTTGGTGAGATTTTACAATTTTTTGTAGTTTAGATCGAGTATGTTCTTCATATCTATAGTCCACCAAAAAAAGGCAAATAAAAAATAAGGGCTAGTTCATCCTATCCGAACCAATCTAAGCCTTTGCATAATCTTTTCTGTATTTGCTTTTTTGAATTTGCGGTTGCATCGTCGTGTCAAGTTGCTGGTCTTAGCGTCTAGTACTTTAGAGTTTGAGTTACATTTCACGAGGTTGTCACGTCATTGCTGCCATATATCACCACCGCATCATCATCATCACTGCTGCCATATATCACCACCGCATCATCATCATCGCTGCTGCCATATATCACCACATATTCACCGCCAATCCGAGTCCATATACGCCACCACATATCTGCCGCCGTCACGCCAATCCGAGTCGACCTGCAACATATATCCGCCACCAGTCCGAGTTCCACCAGATTCATCTCCGCCACCAGTCCGAGTTCCACAAGATTCTTCTCCGCCACCAGTCCTATTCCGAGTCCAGTATTTTGTTACTCTGTTTTGGATTTCTAGATCACGCCATACTCTGAGTCGTGACAGAGAAGGACTCCCCAACTTCCGTGCTACCCGCAGTAGAAAATTAGTTCCAAACTAAAAAAAATTAAGTCTGGAAAATTCTGGCTAGGAAATTTTTAGACCATTTGTAGACTTTTTCAAAAAAAAATGTTGCGGAGCAAAAAAAAGAGGAAAAAAAGTGAAAACAAAAAGAAAAAAATTCAGAGTGTGCTCCTCCCTTATTTGCGTGCAGCGCCGTGATTTTGTTAGTGTTCGAGGCTCGCGTCTCTAGCACGGTCTAGCCTAGGACCAGCACAATACCGTCGTTGAGCGTTAATTCAGCTTTGCATCTCTGAATTGATTATTGCTGACCCTTTTTGCTACCATACTATAAGCCTTCCCAGCTCCACATACATCTACGTCATGCGTTTGACTCTCCACGCAATCGCTCTCTCCAAGATTTTGAGAGTTTTGACTGCTGATTGCCGATCACCGCTTTCTTTGGGTAAGAACTGGTAAGAATTTGAGATTTGCTTGACGGATTTGTGACACCCACAACCACCTCTTGTTAGTAGTCTGTAGGATCATATTTTTGTGTGTTTCTATTGCTGCTAACCATGCCAGTATCACAAGTCGACGAGACTGATTGGGAGAACATGACGAATAAGGAGTTGCATGATAAATTTCAGCAAATGATGAGTAGACAGGTGCAAGATGTGCTAAACAGATTTGAAGAGGCCATGGAGAAGATAGATGGCATGGAGAAGACGTTCGAAACAAAGCTCGATAACAAGTTTAATGAATTGCTCGCCCGTCTTCCACCACCACCACCGACTGCACCTAACGCACCTCAACAACAACAACAACAAGAACTACTACTACTACTACTACTACTACTACTACTACTACCTCCACGTCGCAAAACAGCCCTCCGCCGAGTGAGCCGTGTCCCTCTTGCGCTTGGCCAAACTGTTGGTGTTGCTGTTGATACTTCTGTGGCTCCTGCTGCTGATGCGGAGGAGGATGATTATGTGGGAGATTACGAGGATGAAGTTGGTCAAAATCAGAACTACGTGCAACCACCAGCACCACAACCACCGGGTCGTCCACATGCAAATAATGGCAATGTTAGGGCTCCCCCTCAGGTACGAGATCATGACCATCTCCCTAAACTGAAATTGAATATTCCACCATTTGAGGGTAGATATGTTCCTGATATATATCTTACTTGGGAGTTAGAAACTGAACAAAGATTTACATGTTTACAATATCATTAGGAGATACGTGTTCCTGTCATTGCTTTGTGCTTTCACTAGCTTTGCATGTGTTTGGTGGTCTGAACATTGTAGATTATATCATGTTCCAGCTACTTGGGCTGCTTTGAAAACTGATATGCGTACTCGTTGGGTTCCACCATATTATCAACGTGAATTACTTCAAAAATTGTAGCACTTAAGACAAGGAAAAAATTCTTTAGAAGAATATTATCAGGAATTACAAACTGGCTTGATTAGATGTGGTATTGTTGAGGAGAATGAAGCTATGCTTGCACGTTTTATGGGTGGATTAAATAGAGATATTCAGACCATTCTAGATTATAAGGATTATAATAATATCACTCGTTTATTCCATCTTGCTTGTAAAGCTGAACGTGAAGTGCAGGATCGACAGGCATTGGCGCGAACTAACTTTTCTGCAGGTTGACCTTCATCATGGACACCACGTGCATCATCTACTTCCACTGCACCATCACCTCCTTCAGGTGCCACCTCCAACCTTGATACAAGAAAGCAGGCACAACCACCACTATCTGCCAAGAGCACACCTGTCGGGCCTGCACAGAGCTCTTCTTCTTCCATGGCGTCAACAGGGCACACAAGTGATATTATTTGTCGTCGTTTTAAGGGAAGAGGACATTTTGTGAGAGAATGCAAATCTCAGTGTGTGATGATTGCTACTGAGGATGGTGGGTATGAGTCCGCTAGTGACTATGATGAGGAGACTTTGGCTCTTATTACACATGAAGAACACGGTGGAGATGATTACGATCATGAGACGCATAAAACATGGCTGAAGATGCTGACAGGTATGAATGTTTAGTTGCTCAACGTGTTTTGAGTGTGCAGGTTACACAAGCTGAGCAAAATCAGAGACATAATTTGTTCCATACAAAGGGAGTTGTGAAGAAATGTTCTATTCGCGTCATCATAGATGGAGGGAGCTGCAACAACTTGGCTAGCATGGATATGGTGGAGAAGCTATCTCTCACCACAAGACCATATCCACATCCTTACTACATCCAATGGTTCAACAAAGCGGCAAGGTTAAGGTAACACGTACTGTTCGGGTGCATTTTAGTATCTCTACATATGCTGATTATGTTGATTGTGATGTGGTACCTATGCAAGCATGTTCCTTATTACTTGGTAGACCATGGCAATTTGATAAAAAATCTGTACACCATGGTAGAAACAATTAGTATACTCTTGTTCATAAGGATACAAATATTACTTTGCTTCCTATGACTCCTGATTCCATTTTGAAAGATGATATTCTTAGAGCTAATATAGCAAACTAGGAGAAAAATAAGAGTGAAAATCAGATTGTGGCAAAAGAATTTGAGCAACAAATGAAGCCTAATAATAAACCATCTAGTGTTGCTTCTGAAATTAAATTGAAAAGTGCATGTTTACTTGCCACCAAATCTGATATTGATGAGCTAGTTTTTAGCAAATCTGTTTGCTATGCTTTTGTGTGCAAAGAGGCATTATTTTCATTCGAGGACATGCCTTCCTATTTGCCCCCTGCAGTCACTAACATTTTGCAGGAGTTCGCTGACGTCTTCCCACAAGACGTGCCACCGGGATTACCACACGAGGGATTGAGCATCAAATTGAATTAATTCCCGATGCATCGCTACCCAACCGTGCACCATACCGTACCAATCCAGAGGAGACGAAGGAGATTATGTGTCAAGTACAGGAGCTGCTCGACAAAGGTTATATACGCGAATCTCTTAGTCCTTGTGTTGTTCCTATTATACTAGTGCCAAAAAAGGATGGTACGTCGCGTATGTGTGTTGATTGTAGAGGCATTAATAATATTACTATTCGTTATCGTCATCCTATTCCTAGGCTAGATGATATGCTTGATGAATTGAGTGGCTCTACAATATTCTCCAAAGTTGATTTGCGTAGTGGATACCATCAAATTCGTATGAAATTGGGAGATGAATGGAAAACAGCATTTAAAACTAAGTTTGGTTTATATGAGTGGTTAGTCATGCCTTTTGGGTTAACTAATGCACCTAGTACTTTCATGAGACTAATGAGCGAAGTTTTACGTGCTTTCATTGGATGATTTGTGGTAGTCTATTTTGATGATATACTGATTTATAGCAAATCTTTGGAAGAACATTTGGAACATTTACGTGCTGTTTTTATTGCTCTCACGTGATGCACGTTTGTTTGGTAACCTTGGGAAGTGCACCTTTTGCACCGACCGAGTATCTTTTCTTGGCTATGTTGTTACTCCACAGGGAATTGAAGTTGATAAAGCCAAGATTGAAGCTATTGAGAGTTGGCCGCAGCCCAAGACGGTCACACAAGTGCGGAGTTTTCTTGGACTCGCTGGTTTCTATAGGCGTTTTGTGAGAGATTTTAGCACCATTGCTGCACCTCTCAACGAGCTTACAAAGAGGGATGTGCCTTTTGTTTAGGGTACCGCACAGGAATAAGCCTTCACGATATTGGAAGATAAGTTGACACATGCTCCTTTACTCCAACTTCCTGATTTTAATAGGACTTTTGAGCTTGAATGTGATGCTAGTGGAATTGGATTAGGAGGTGTGTTATTACAAGATGGCAAACCTGTTGCATACTTTTAAAAAAATTGAGTGGGCCTAGTCTGAACTATTCTACTTATGATAAAGAATTATATGCTCTTGTTTGGACTTTAGAAACATGGCAACATTATTTATGGCCCAAAGAATTTGTTATACATTCTGATCATGAATCTTTGAAACACATTAAAAGTCAAGCAAAACTAAACCATAGACATGCTAAATGGGTTGAATTCATTGAGACTTTCCCTTATGTCATTAAACACAAGAAGGGTAAAGAAAATGTTATTGCTGATGCTTTGTCTCGTTGCTATACTATGCTTTCACAACTTGACTTCAAAATATTTGGTTTGGAGACCATCAAAGATCAATATGTGCATGATGCTTATTTTAAAGATTTAATGCAGAATTGTAAAGAAGGACGAACATGGAACAAGTTCGTTATTAATGATGGCTTTGTGTTCCGTGCTAACAAGCTATGCATTCCTGCTAGCTCTGTTCGTCTTTTGTTGTTGCGGGAGGCGCATGGAGGAGGATTAATGGGACACTTTGGGTTGAAGAAGACGGAGGACGTACTTGCTACACATTTCTTTTGGCCAAAGATGAGGCCGGGATGTTGAGCGTTTTGTTGCTCATTGCACTACATCTCAAAAAGCTAAGTCACGACTCAATCCTCATGGTTTATATATGCCTTTGCGTGTACCTAGTGTTCCTTGGGAGTCTATATCTATGGACTTTGTTTTAGGGTTACCTCGAACAAAGAAGGGGAGGGATAGCATATTTGTTGTCGTGGATAGATTCTCGAAAATGGCACACTTTATACCATATCATAAAAGCGATGATGTCATATCGCTTGCTGATTTGTTCTTTCGTCAAATTATTCGCTTGCATGGTGTGCCAAATACTATTGTTTCATATCGTGATACTAAATTTCTTAGCCACTTTTGGAGATGTTTATGGGCTAAGTTGGGGACTAAACTGCTTTTATTACTACTTGTCACCCCCAAACTGATGGTCAAACTGAAGTAGTCAATAGAACATTGTCTACTATGCTTAGGGCTGTTTTGAAGAATAATAAGAAAGTGTGGGAAGAATGCTTGCCTCATATTGAATTTGCTTATAATCGTTCATTGCATTCTACTACTAAGATGTGCCCTTTTGAAATTGTGTATGGTTTTCTACCTCGTGCACCCATTGATTTGTTGCCTCTTCCATCTTCGGAGAAGGTTAATTTTGATGCTAAACAACGTGCTGAATTGATCTTAAAAATGCATGAGTTAACTAAGGACAACATTGAGCGTATGAATGCTAAATATAAACTTGCTGGAGATAAGGGTAGAAAACATGTTGTCTTCGCACCTGGAGATCTTTTTTGGTTACATTTGTGTAAGGATAAGTTTCCTAATTTGTGCAAATCAAAGCTAATGCCACGTGCTGATGGTCCTTTTAAGGTGTTAGAGAAAATAAATGATAATGCATATAAACTTGAGCTGCCTGCAGATTTTGGGGTTAGTCCCACTTTTAACATTGCAGATTTGAAGCCTTATTTGGGTGAGGAAGATGAGCTTCCGTCGAGGACGACTTCATTTCAAGAAGGGGAGGATGATGAGGACATCAATACCATTGTTACATCCACAGCCCCTACTACTACATATACTGGACCAATTACTAGAGCTCGCAAACGCCAATTAACTTATCAGGTACTTCCGTTTCTTGGTAATGATTCTAATGTTCATGAGAATATGATGCTGCCTAAATTGGATAAATTTGTTTTGCTTACAAATGAAGGGCCTGGCATGGATAAGAGGGATGAACATTGGAGCAAGAACAAGCATGGAGTTGATGGCATGCGCAAGGGGAACAAGAACAGAGTTACAAGTGACGATTTCAGTACTTTGAAGCCACCATAATGAGTGCATGAAGCCTTGGGCGAAATATCCAAGATGCCACTTAATAAACTTCGTCCAGAGGCTATTCTAGGTGCTGCGTCACCTTATTATTGGGCCAGGCCCATGTAATTTCGAAATACATAAGTATAGGCTGTTTTTAGAGTACGTATGTGTGGGGAAACAAGAGATAGGGTTGGTTTCGGACCCCATCCCCAAGGGCCACGAAATTCCCCCCCCCCCTCTTCCTCCATATATACAGCCCTTAGGGCACCGTTTATACTTTGGGTTTTGTTTAGATTAAAGTTCGCCATAGCTGCAACTTCACGTACTTTGTTTGTGTTCAACGACCAGACAAAGGCGTCACAGAACCCCACCTTTGATCAATAAAGCTTTCCTCTTATATTCGCAATATCCAGATTGCAATCTTAGTTTCTGGCTTGTTCTTCATTTGCCTGCAGGAACAGACCTTCGTGGTCAGGTTGATCGTGCTCCGGCGTGGTCAATAACCTCTCGGAGTTGGTTTGGCGATTGCTAAGGCGCCGACGTCCTCAAGACGTCAGTAGTCGGATCGTCAAGGTCGACTCCCACAGAAAACGATAGCCACCATCTCATCGAAACATCGGGACACCTTTGCCTCTATCAATGTGCATGTAGTTTAAATTTGAATTATGCACATAAATGCATTGAAAACTTACTTAATCATAAAAATGTCCAAACGAACCCCGAAAATCACAAAAAATAACACAACACTCCTATTGTTCTATGTTGACACGAGAAAATTTTGAAAGCAATTAGAGGCAATGGATATCGTTTCGTCCCCAAAGTTGGGGCCTTCATTACCGAAACCATCATGCTTGTTGTGAGAAGCTCTGGTTTGTGAGAAGCATATACCCAAACCTGCCCCAAATGGGATAAAAACTTTACCACGCCATGTTGATGCCATTCCATGATAGCATGCCAAGTTTCATGAATTTCAGACGAGTTTTGGATTTACTAGAATTTAAAAACCAGGTATCTCAATGTTTGCGGCCGAGTGACGGTGGCAGGGTGCTTGACATTCATTCCCATTTCTTGCATGGGACCGAAGCATGCACCCAAGGACAAAGATTTGATTTTTAACCAATTTATATGCACTGGAGTATGTGCATGTAGTTCAAATTTGAATTATGCACATAAATGCATTGAAAACTCACTTAATGCATAAAAATGTCCAAACGAACCCCGAAAATCACAAAAAATAACACAACACTCCTGTTGTTCTATGTTGACACGAGAAAAAAATATGAAAGCAATTAGAGGCAATGGATATCGTTTCGTCCCCAAAGTTGGGGCGTTCCCTAACGAAACCATCATGCTTGTTGTGAGAATCTCTGATTTGTGAGAAGCATATACCCAAACCTTCCCCAGATGGGACAAAAACTCTACCACGCCATGTTGATGCCGCTCCATGATAGGATGCCAAGTTTCATGAATTTCAGACGAGTTTTAGATTTACTAGAATTTAAAAACCAGGTATCTCAATGTTTATGTCGAGTGACGGTAAGGTGGTGCTTGACATTCATTCCCATTTCTTGCATGGGGCCTAAGCATGCACCCAAGGACAAAGATTTGATTTTTCAACCAATTTATATGCACTGGAGCATGTGCATGTAGTTCAAATTTGAATTATGCACATAAATGCATTGAAAACTCACTTAATGCATAAAAATGTCCAAATGAACCCTTAATAATTCCAATTCTTTTATGATCACTGCAGATAAAAGGTCTAGCAATTCAAACACCATCCATGGCCGCTGCGACCCCATTATGTAATTAAAATCAAGAGAAAAATCAAGTAGATCCCACACAGTTTGTTATAACCAACCATGTGAGATGTAGCACAAAATACCTTTGGACCGTGGCTGAAACTCTGAATAAGGGACCGTTTCTGATGATACTTTGCGCACCAGTTTTTTGGCTGAAGCCATTCCAAATTTTCGGCTTTCGAAAAAATATCTACCTCCCCGCCCCCTCCCGCTTACAAAAAGCCACATTTCCCCCCTTTCCGCCTTCCTTTTCAAGTTGAAACCTTCACTCCTTGCTTGCAGCGCCGCATGTCGGTGTCAAAACCGGCAGATCTTGGGTAGGGGGTCCCGAACTGTGCATTTAAGGCGGATGGTAACAGGAGGCGGGGGACACGATGTTTACCCAGGTTCGGGCCCTCTCGATGGAGGTAATACCCTACTTCCTGCTTGATTGATCTTGCTAATATGAGTATTAGAAGAGTTGATCTACCACGAGATCGTAGAGGCTAAACCCTAGAATCTAGCCTATGGTAAGATTGTTGTTGTCCTACGGACTAAATCCTCCGGTTTATATAGACATCGGAGGAGGCTAGGGTTACACAGAGTCGGTTACAAGGGAGGAGATCTACATATCCGTATTGCCAAGCTTGCCTTCCACGCCAAGGAGAGTCCCATCCGGACACGGGACTAAGTCTTCAATCTTGTATCTTCATAGTCCAACAGTCCGGTCAAAGAATATAGTCCGGCTATCTGAGGACCCCCTAATCCAGGACTCCCTCAGTAGCCCCTGAACCAGGCTTCAATGACGATGAGTCCGGCGCGCAGATTGTCTTCGGCATTGCAAGGCAGGTTCCTCCTCCGAATATTCCATAGAAGATTTTGAACACAAGGATCGTGTTCGGCTCTGCAAAACAAATTCCACATACCACCGTAGAGAGAATAATATTTCCACAAATCTAGTCTGCTGACACATTCTGTAGCATGACATCACGCCACAGCTCGGTCATTATTCAAATCGTATTTCTCAACCAGCCACTGCACATATTGCGAGGCAGTTTTCTTGGCATGTCTTGTCGAAGCAGAGATCGTGTCCCCTTATCACGGGATTCTCATCAATACGGGTGTGGGTAACCCAACCGCGCCATCAATTACGGCACTTGGAGAATAAGCGAGTTTACCAGGCAGGTGGGGAGGCGCATAGTTTCTTCCGCCCTTATAAAGAGACAAGGATTCATCTTTTTCACCCACGCCCTCTTCCTCCTTGCTCATCCATTCTTGCGCACTCGAGCTCCAGCACCCAAGTTTGCATTTTCTCCTCAAACCACTCCAAGCATGTCCGGAGCGGGAGGCAAGTGGATGGTCTCCTCCGTTACGGAGGAGGACATCACAAAGCTACGGGGAGCCGGATACCTGGCTGCGGATATCGCGCACCGGCTACCAGATGCGGGGCAGATCGTCCCTACTCCAGAACCACATGAGAGGGTGGTATTTCTTACCCACTTCATCCGTGGGCTGGGATTTCCCCTCCACCCGTTTGTCCGCGGGCTCATGTTCTACTACGGGCTGGACATTCACGATCTGGCCCCCAATTTCATCCTCAACATCTCGGTGTTTATCGTCGTGTGCGAGGCCTTCCTCCGCATCAAGCCCCACTTCGGCATGTGGCTGAAGACCTTCAATGTTAAACCGAAGGTGGTGGTCGGCCAGCAAGCGGAGTGCGAGGCGCCATGGTGGGAAAAATGCCCAACGTCACCTGGCTCGAAGGCTCCTATGTGGAGACCGTAAAGGGGTGGCAATCGGAGTGGTTCTACATCACCGAGCCACGTGACACCAACTGGGTGGCGGCCCCCGAATTTTGATCCGGAATCCCCATGCGGCTCACCTCCTGGAAAGAGAAGGGCCTATCCTGGGGTTCCTTAGTAGAGCTGATGGGACTCCAGACCTGCGTCAAAAACATGATGAGCAAGAAAATCAAGCTTGTCAATGTGGTCCAAGTCATGCTCTTCCGCCGGATCCTCCCATGTCAAAGACGGGCATTCAATTTGTGGGAGTTCGACCCGGCCAAGCACCAGACGCTGCGAGAGCTCTTCGACATGATGCACAAGGACGTCTGGAAGGTGTTGTTCAAGGGCGCCGAGGTACCTCCTCCCCTTATCGAGGACCGCGGACTCAGCGCAAAGCGCCCTGCCAATCCGGTAAGTCTTTTATATCTCATAAGATGTTCTTTTACCCAGTATAACCATGCGCGGGATCTAAGCCTCCACGCCATCATTTTATTGAGAATTCCATTTCTTCCTGCCGCACCCCAATTCTTTCCCAGCAGTTGAAAATTGATATGAGATCTTGAACCCAGGGGGCTCCTATGTTCTGGGCAGAGGCATTTAACAGATCGGGTAGCGATCATGAGCAGATCGATTATCCAGCCCCCGCCTCAAGATCCAAGCAGATGCTCTCCTAACGGAGATGCTGGTTCCGGCGCCTTATGAGGTGCCAGAGAAGAAGGCCAAGAAGAAGGCCACGGGGACCAGGAAGGGTCTCCGGCGCAAGGTCATATCGGACTCATCGTCCGAAAACACCGAGGCGCACTCCTCCCACGAAAACGAGGAGGAGGAAGAGTAAAGTTCTCCTCCCCAGTCGGGGGGGACAGCAAAAGGAAGGCCGCCCCATCAGGGGAGGCCGAAGGGTCCAAGAAGGGAAGGACCCTCCTCCTGGACTGCTCCACGACGGCCGCTTTCAGCGACGAGGAGTGGTTACCCAGGGACAAGCCCCCGGCAAAGTCGTGAGTATCTAGATACCATAATAATTCTTGGTACGTCTTATTGTATTGTTTCTTATCACGCCGCGCATGATTATGCAGTCCATCCCGAGCCCATATCGACGTATCTTCGTCGAATGACCTTTGGGCCCGTCAGATATGAACAACGATTCACTCCCGACCGCCTCCTCCCCCCGCTCTACGGACGACGTCGAGGTGTTGTCTCAAAGGGAACTGAACCAAGGGGAGACAGTTCCGGAGGCGCCCCAAGGCGACATTCCAGGCGCTAGGCGCACGAACCTCTAGTGGTTCCGAATTCTGTCAGGCAACCCCTCGCTAACGGGGGCAAGCCGTCTGTGCCGATGGCCTCTGTCCATCCAGAGGCATCGGACAACTTGCTGGAAGTGTTTCGCGGCGCTTCCATTGACGAAAAGCACTGCACTATTATGAGTGCGGTAGTCAAGAAGGTTCAGTCCGCTAAGAGCGGACTGATCAAGCTCGTGCCAGCCTCCTAACCGGCTTTGAGGTAAGTAATCAAATTGTAAGAAAATGTTACAGCATAGATAGTAGCCCCTGATGCTCTGTTTGGCGTTCGCGAAGAAAGGCTGAATAGAGGATCAAATAATAATCGCAGGAGTCTAATCAGAATGTGTCTATGTGAATAAGCAGGCTTCACTGCTGGCCGATGCCGCTTGTACGGCGGGGTCTCCGCACTAAAGCGGGACCTTGAGCGGTTCAAGGAAGAGCTCGGCCTTACCAAGAGGCAGCTCGAAGAGAACAAAGGTAAGTGACACCCCGTCTGAAAATTGATAAAGAAAATTTTGGTTTTGGAATAATAGGATCGTCATGAATTTTGCTAGGGGCCACGACCGAAGTGGCGGCCCTACAGAAGGCGCTATTCGAGGCCGAAGACGTCCAAGGAGCGCATCGAGCGAAAGAAGCAAGAGGCCCGAGTAGGCGAGGTGCAGCAAGACCTCCAGGTTTTCGTCAAGAAACACGAGTCCTTGGAGCTTGACTCTAAGACGCAAGGGTCCGAGCTTGCGAAGGCCCTCGAAAGCGCACAACATGCCAAGGCCAAAGCCCAAAAGGCCTTCCAGGAAATTGAGGTGGTTAAGAAGATAGCGGCGGGTAAGGCATTCATTATGCAAAACAAGCATGTGAAGGAAACTTTTTTTTACTTACCTGAGTTCGGAGCTCTCCAGGAGCATTCGCAGATCTACCCTGCAGTGTGTCAGATGCCGCGGAGTTCTACCGGGCCGAGGAGGGGAGCTCGACAGAGAAGTTGTTACGGTCTCGATATCTTTGGGACCGAACACCCAATGTTTTGAGCGACCAGTTGAAGCAACTGGTCGAGCTTCACAAGGCGGACGAATAGGCCATGAAGGGTCTTATAGTCCGGATGTGGCCTGGCGAGCCCCTGTCTAGTAGCTACTTCGGTCTGGTGAGGCGGCTTGTGAATGCCTGCCCACGGTTTGAAGTCATAAAGCGGTCCGTTTGCATCGAGGGTGCGCGCAGGGCTTTTGCCCGGGCGAAGGTGCACTGGGCTGGGCCTTGAAAAAAGCTGGTGAAGGAGGGGTCACCAGAGGGCAAGGAGCATCGCCACCCCGAAAAGTATTATGACAGTGTCCTGAAGGGTGATCTCCTTGTGGCGGAGGAATGTGCTAAGGATGTAATATTTGAATCAATGTACGCATGTGATCCTGTAATATGAAACGAGTTCATTTGCGCTATGCAACGCTTGTTAATTTAAAATATTACCTTCTGTGCGGCCGTTTATAAAATCTAAGAGTTGGCCAGTCGTTGGCTTCTGCCCCCATGTAACTAGTACTGAGGTGTTCGGGATAAACCTAAGCACTCTTTATCCCAATTTTGGGTCCTTCCAAGGAGGTGTTCAGCACAACGAACCAGGCAGTCGGACTATAAAGCTTTATCACTCTCACTTAGCCATAAAAGTCTACAATTTTAAATTTTGGCGAAGCCCTAGTATTCGGAAGGCCGAATTTGGGGCGCTATATACGCCTAAGTCGGGCAAGGCTGACTCCTCGCTTGAAGTGGAAAAAGTCTTTAAGGACTTGAGACCTCTCGAACAACGACCAGTTCTCGCCTCATCATGACAGTCAGTTTTCGGCTTTCTCTACTGAGGTGCTAGTCCGGAAGAACCGGGACACAATCGCAGTAGTTCTCCCAGTGCTACCTTAGCCGATATTGTGGAATGTAAGGTGCCAAAACATGGGAGCCGGGTAAACCCAACTATTGACCCAAGACATGATTCGAAGCTGATGCATATAATGCTATAAGTTCGGGGTGCCGCACTGTCGAAAGTGTTCGGACTTCTCACGCCGTATTATGGGGTATACTGAAGCCCCTGGCGCACTGGTCGTACCAGAATGTACGTGTGCAATTTGTCGTAAATAAGCAGACAAGGCAAAAAAAAGGAAGGGGAATGCAATAATAGGCTAACGCTATGCATTGTTATTAAATAATACGTCAAAGTGTACGGATACAAGTAGTGCAATAAGCAAAAAATAGGACTATTTGACATGTCCTATCCAAGGGTAAGTTGCGTACGGGTATGTAAAACAGTTATATCGATCGTTATCAGAGACCACCTGGGGGTTCCCTTGTACGTCAGAGCGTCGTGCTTCCTTGGTATTTCCTTACCGCGCTGGGTCCAACAATTAGACTGCCGGTAAGGGCTTCCAGAGAGTAAGGTCCTGAAAGAGAGAAAATGATAAAGGTATACGGCCCCTGGGGCGGTTGAGCCGCATTGTGGGACGTGCCATAGCGGTGCCTACGCCTATGCCCATGGTATCTTGAGTGCGTAGTTATGTACGCGCGGCGCAAATTTCGCCACTTGACTGGGACTAGGACGGAGGCCGAATTGCTAGGCGAGCTCAAAACATGCCTGGCGATCCTCCTGCGGGGTACTTCGGACTCGCTTGAAGGTGTCCGGGGTCTTTTTCGCCGAATTGGCGGTTTGCCTAATAAGGCTGCTTTGCGCTTCTGCTGCGAGGGCCGCAGTGTGCTCCTCCGTGCGGAGCGAGCGCTGTGTGTTTCTATTAACTGTTATAACCCCGCGTGGTCCTGGCATTTTGAGTTTGAGGTATGCATAATGTGGTACCGCATTGAATCTGGCAAATGAGGTTCGTTCGAGCAGTGTGTGATAGCCGCTGCGAAAGGGGACGATATCGAAGATTAACTCCTCGCTTCGAAAGTTGTCCGGAGATCCGAAGACCACTTCCAGTGTGATTGAGCCCGTGCAACAGGCCTCTACACCTGGGA
This sequence comes from Aegilops bicornis, assembly GCA_021605145.1. Taxonomy (NCBI): domain Eukaryota; kingdom Viridiplantae; phylum Streptophyta; class Magnoliopsida; order Poales; family Poaceae; genus Aegilops; species Aegilops bicornis. The sequence continues at coordinate 287,000,455 of CM038672.1, forward strand.
TTACACCTTTAAAGGTGGTTTTGGTGGGTTTGATCCTCGAGGGGTCTATGCCCATTTTGCGCACTGTATCCTGATAGAGCAGGTTCAGGCTGCTGCCACCGTCCATAAGGACTCGAGTGAGGTGAAATCCGTCAATGATGGGGTCAAGGACCAATGCGGCAGATCCGCCATGACGGATACTAGTGGGGTGGTCCCTGCGATCGAAGGTGATCGGACAAGAGGACCATGGGTTGAACTTTGGGGCGACTGGCTCCATCGCGTAGACGTCCCTTAGTGCACGCTTCCGTTCCCTCTAGGGAATATGGGTTGCGTATATCATTTTCACTGTTTTAACTTGTGGAGGGAACCTCTTCTGTCCTCCTGTGTTCGGCGGCCGAGGCTCCTCCTCGTCGTTGCTATGCAGCCCCTTGTCCTTGTTTTCGGCATTCAACTTGCCGGCCTGCTTGAACACCCATCATTCTCTGTTGGTGTGATTGGCTGGCTTATTGGGGGTGCCGTGAATTTGACACGAGCGATCGAGTATGCGGTCCAAACTGGACGGGCCCAGATTGCTTCTTTTGAACGGATTTTTCCGCTGACCGGATTTATAGCCACTGAATCCGGCATTGACTGCCGTGTCTTCGGCGTTGTCGCTGTTGTTGCAGCGCTTGTGTCTGTTGCGACGTGGTCTGTCATTAGTATCTTTGGCATCTGAATTGCCAGGATTTCTTGATGTGTTGTTGCTGCGAGCCAGCCAGCTATCCTCGCCCGCACAAAAGCGGGTCATGAGTGTCGTGAGGGCTACCATGGACTTCGGCTTCTCTTGGCCGAGGTGTCGGGCGAGCCACTCGTCCCGGATGTTATGTTTAAATGCCGCTAAGGCCTCGGCATCCGGACAGTCGACAATTTGGTTCTTTTTAGTTAGGAACCGAGTCCAGAATTTCCTGGCCGATTCCCCTGGCTATTGGTTTAGGTGGCTCAAGTCATCAACATCTGATGGTCGCACATAAGTGCCCTGGAAGTTGTCAAGGAATGCATCTTCCAAATTCTCCCAACTGCCAATGGAGTTTGTTGGCAGGCTATTCAGCCATTGCCGATCTGGTCCTTTGAGCATTAATGGGAGGTACTTGATGGCATGTAGATCGTCACCACGGGCCATGTGGATGTGGAGGAGGAAATCCTCGATCCATACCGCGGGGTCTGTTGTGCCAACGTATGACTCGATATTCACGGGTTTGAATCCTTCTGGGAATTCATGATCCATTACTTCATCGGTGAAGCATAGGGGGTGTGTGGCGCCTCTGTGCCGGGCTATGTCACGACGCAGTTCATACGAGTCTTGTCTGCTGTATTCGTCCCGGCCGGATTTTCTTTTAGTGTATCCGGCGTGACGATCATCGTCACGCGTTGGGGCACGACCCCTTGATCTGTAGATCGATCTTGTATGTCCTGCTTTGTTTTCCAATACGTCTCGCAGGTCCCGCGCGTTGCCCCGGGCCTTGGTATTTTTGTTTGAATGGCGGCGGGTTGCGGGCTGGACTTCGGGCTGATATGCCACTCTGTCTCGGCCACGAGGTGGCCGATCAGCCGCATCATACGCTGGTAATGTAGGTTTTAATGCTTCCTCCTCGAGTTGGGCTAGCAACCTGTGCTTTGGGTAACTCTTGGTTGGGCGTTCGAGTTCCTATTCCTCGGCCGCCAGGACCTCGGTCCATCTATCCACTAGCAGGTCTTGATCAGCTCGAAGCTATTGTTGCTTTTTCTTCAGGCTGTTTGTTGTGGCTATAAGCCGGCACTTGAAGCGCTCCTACTTGGCGGGATCCTCACGCACGATAAATTCTTCGTCGCCGCGGCTCACCTCGTCTTCGGAGAGAGGCATGTAATTGTCATCCTCTGATTCTTCGTCTGTTGCCTGTTCCGGATGGCTAGCTTGTTCATCCTCCCACTCGCGGTCTGGCTCGAGGGGATTGTCGTCGTCTTCGGCACTATCCGGAGCGTTATTGTCTCTTGTGCCGGTGTCGCTACTTTTGCTGTGGCGGGACTTAGAGCGGCGCCGCTCACGTTGGTGCTTGGGTTGCTTCTTGGAGGGATTATCCTCCGTTGTCTTATCGCCATCGCCTTCTTTAGGGGTGTCCACCATGTATATATCATATGATGAGGTGGCAGTCCAGCGCCCTGTGGGCGGTGGTTCCTGTTCGTCTCCTGCATCGTCGTCCATACCGTCGATGTCTTCGGAGTCGAAATCGAGCATGTCGGTTAAATCGTCGACAGTGGCTACTAAGTGGGTGGTGGGTGGGGAGCGAATTTCTTCGTCGTCCGCATCCCATTCTAGCCGGACATAGTTCGGCCAAGGGTCTCCTGACAAGGAGAGAGACCTCAATGAGTTTAGCACGTCGCCCAGTGGTGAGTGCTGAAAGATATCTGCGGAGGAGAACTCTATAATCGGTGCCCAATCGGATTCGATAGGCACGGACGCAGGCGGCTCAGAGCCTGTGCCCGGGGACGAATCCAAGTGTCCGGCAACACGGGTCTCATAGGAAGTGAAGTCAGCATTCGGCTCTATCGCCACTGAGTGCGCGGCCTTCGTGGCGGGGTCCATCCACCCGTCCTCGGACGTCGCAATCTGCTTCGGATTGAGGGCCGGAGTAGGGTGTGTGATCTCCGAACACGCCCGACGATGAGCTAAGTCATGCTCGCCGTGGATCAGGCGGGCGACCGACATGGGCTCAATTTCGTCGAAGATCAAGTCTCCGTGGATGTCGGCAGTATAGTTTAAATTTCCAAACCTGACCTGACGGCCAGGGGCATAGCTCTCGATCTGCTCCAGATGGCCAAGCGAGTTGGCCGGCAGTGCGAAGCCGCCGAATACGAAACTGTCCGGGGAGGAAAACCTCACCCAGGGTCGCATCGTTGCCGATGATCGAAGGAGCCATCAAGCCTTGTGGTGACGGCACAGTGGAACTCTCAATGAACCAATGTTGGTGTCAAAACCGGCGGATCTCGGTAGGGGGTCCCGAACTGTGCGTCTAAGGCGGATGGTAACAGGAGGCTGGGGACACGATGTTTACCCAGGTTCGGGCCCTCTCAATGGAGGTAATACCCTACTTCCCGCTTAATTGATCTTGGTGATATGAGTATTACAAGAGTTGATCTACCACGAGATCGTAGAGGCTAAACCCTAGAAGCTAGCCTATGGTATGATTGTTGTTGTCCTACGGACTAAACCCTCTGGTTTATATAGACACGGAGGGGGCTAGGGTTACACAGAGTCGATTACAAGGGAGGAGATCTACATATCCGTATTGCCAAGCTTGCCTTCCACGCCAAGGAAAGCCCCATCCGGACACGGGACAAAGTCTTCAATCTTGTATCTTCATAGTCCAACAGTCCGGCTAAAGGATATAGTCCGGCTGTCCGAGGACCCCCTAATCCAGGACTCCCTCACCGCCGCCTCCTTGCTGGTTGATAACCCACAAGTGTAGGGGATCGCAATAGTTTTCGAGGGCAAAGTATTCAACCCAAATTTGTTGATTCGACACAAGGGGAGCCAAAGAATATTCTCAAGCATTAGCAACTGAGTTGTAAATTCAGCCACACCTGGATAACTTAATATCTGCAGCAAAGTATTTAGTAGCAAAGTAGTACTCCCTCCGTTCCTTGATATAAGGTGTATATATTTTTGATAAAAAGTCCAAAATTTAAGGTGTATTGCGTTTCACCACTCGTTTGAATAATTTTTCAGGGATTTGATTACATTTACTTATATAAGGCAAGCTCCTCCATTTTCTCATGTCAATTAGTCAGGTGTAATCTCGCCCAAATTTTGTGAAATTTCCCCTCCACGTTAGTTCTTTAATTCCGTGCCAAAAACTATACACCCTATATTTAGGAACGGAAGGAGTATGATAATAGTGGTAATGGTAAAAAAAGAGTAATGAAAGCAAAAGTAATATTTTTGGTGTTTTGTAGTGATTGTAACAGTAGCAACGGGAAAGTAAATAAGCGTAAACCAGTATATGGAAAGCTCATAGGCATTGGATCGGTGATGGATAATTATGCCGGATGCGGTTCATCATGTAACGGTCATAACATAGGGTGACATGTAACTAGCTCCAATTCATCAATGTAATGTAGGCATGTATTCCGAATGTAGTCATACGTGCTTATGGAAAAGAACTTGCATGACATCTTTTGTCCTACCCTCCCGTGGCAGCGGGGTCCTAATGGAAACTAAGGGATATTAAGGCCTCCTTTTAATAGAGAACCGGAACAAAGCATTAGCACTTAGTGAATACATGAACTCCTCAAACTATGGTCATCACGGAGTGGTCCCGATTATTGTCACTGGGGTTGCGGATCATAACACATAGTAGGTGACTATAGACTTACAAGATAGGATCAAGAACACACATATATTCATGAAAACATAATAGGTTCAAATCTGAAATCATGGCACTCGGGCCCTAGTGACAAGCATTAAGCATAGCAAAGTCATAGCAACATCAATCGCAGAACATAGTGGATACTAGGGATCAAACCCTAACAAAACTAACTCGATTACATGATAAATCTCATCCAACCCATCACCGTCCAGCAAGCCTACGATGGAATTACTCACGCACGGCGGTGAGCATCATGAAATTGGTGATGGAGGATGGTTGATGATGACGACGGCGATGAATCCCTCTCTCCGGAGCCCCGAACGGACTCCAGATCAGCCCTCCCGAGAGGTTTTAGGGCTTGGCGGCGGCTCCGTATCGTAAAACGAGATGATTTCTTCTCCTCGATTTTTTCTCCCCGAAAGAAAATATATAGAGTTGGAGTTGGCGTCAGAGGAGCTCCAGGGGGCCCACGAGGTAGGGGGGGCGCGCCCCCACCCTCGTGGACAAGGTGTGGGCCCCCTGGTCTTCATCTTTGGCAAGGATTTTTTATTATTTCCGAAAAGTTGTTCCGTGGAGTTTCAGGTCATTCTGAGAATGTTTGTTTCTGCACATAAATAACACCATGGCAATTCTGCTGAAAACAACGTCAGTCCGGGTTAGTTCCATTCAAATCATGCAAGTTAGAGTCCAAAACAAGGGCAAAAGTTTTTGGAAAAGTAGATAAGATGGAGACGTATCAACTCCCCCAAGCTTAAACCTTTGCTTGTCCTCAAGAAATTCAGTTGATAAACTGAAAGAGATAAAGAAAAACTTTTACAAACTCTGTTTGCTCTTGTTGTTGTAAATATGTAAAGCCAGCATTAAGGTTTTCAGAAAAGATTATAACTAACCACATTTGCAATAATTCTCAGGTCTCATGTTTACTCATATCAATGGCATAATCAACTAGCGAGTCATAATAATAAATCTCGGATGACAACACTTTATCAAAACAATCATAATATGATATAACAAGATGGTATCTCGCTAGCCCTTTCTGAGACCGCAAAACATAAATGCAGAGCACCTTTAAAGATCAAGGACTGACTAGACATTGTAATTCATGGTAAAAGAGATCCGATCATAGTCATACCCAATATGAATTAATAGTAATGGATGCAAATGACAGCTGCGCTCTCCAGCTAGTGCTTTTAATAAGAGGGTGATGACTCAACATGAAAGTAAATAGATAGGCCCTTCACAGAGGGAAGCAGGGATTTGTAGAGGTGCCAAAGCTCGGTTTTGAAATAGAGATAAATAATATTTTGAGCGGAATACTTTCATTGTCAACATAGCAACTAAGAGATGGCGATATCTTCCATGCTACACACATTACAGGCGGTTCCCAAACAGAATGGTAAAGTTTATACTCCCCCTCCACCAACAAGCATCAATCCATGACTTGCTCGAAACAACGAGTGTCTCCAACTAGCAACAGTCCTGTGGGGAGTTTTGTTTGCAATTATTTTGATTTAGTTTGCTTAAAGCATGGGACTGGGCATCCCGGAGACCAGCCATTTTCTCGTGAATGAGGAGCAGAGCCCACTCCTCGTGAGAATAACCCACCTAACATGGAAGATAAGGACAGCCCTAGTTGATACATGAGCTATTCGAGCATACAAAACAGAATGTTTATTTGAAGGTTTAGAGTTTGGCACATACAAATTTACTTGGAACGGCAAGTAAATACCGCATATAGGAAGGTATAGTGGACTCATCTGGAATAACTTTGGGGTTTAAGGGATTGGATGCACAAGCAGTATTCCCGCTTAGTACAAGTGAAGGCTAGCAAAAGACTGCGAAGCGACCAACTAGAGAGCGACAACAACCATGAACATGCATTAAAATTAATAAACATTGGATGCAAGCATGAGTAGGATATAATCCACCATGAACATAAATATCGTGAAGGCCATGTTGATTTGTTTCAACTACATGCGTGAACATGTGCCAAGTCAAGTCACTTAAATCATTCAAAGGAAGATACCACCCCACTATAACACATCACAACCATTTTAATAGCATGTTGGCACGTAAGGTAAACCATTATAACTCATAGCTAATCAAGCATGGCACGAGCATCATTGCAAACATGTTTATTCATAATAAGCTGAATCAAGAACGATGAACTCATCATATTTACAAAAACAAGAGAGGTCGAGTTCATACCAGCTTCGCTTATCCCAATCAATTCATCATATATCGTCATTATTGCCTCTCACTTTCACGACGGAACGATGTGAACAATAATAAGAGTGCACGTGCATTGGACTAAGCTGGAATCTGCGAGCATTCAATAAGTAGGAGAAGACAAGGCAATATGGGCTCTTGGTTAAATCAACAATAATGCATATAAGAGCCACTTCAACAATTTAATCATGGTCTTCTCCTATCGACCCCCAAAGAAAAGAAAGGAAATAAAGACTATTTACACGGGAAAGCTCCCAACAAGCAAAAGAAGAACGGGAAATCTTTTTGGGTTTTCTTTTTAATTATTACTACTACAGCAGGAAAATTAAACTAACTAGAAGCTATTACTAAATTTTTTTTGTTTGTCTTAAGGTTTAATAAACACACAAGAAGAAAGCAGGAAAAAGAAAATAAACTAACATGGATATTACAGTGAAAGAGTATGAGCACCGACATCTAGTAATGAGTGTGTGTGAACATAAATGTAGTGTCGATTGGGAAATACGATTACTCCCCAAGCTTAGGCTTTTGGCCTAAGTTGGTTCATTGCCAGGGATGGCCTGGCGGATATCCGTAGGTGTAGCTGGGGTCGTACTGAGATGCAGCGGCTATCGCCTCCTGAGTTGCAGCGTGGCGTCGAGCTGCATCCGCTCTCCTCTCGTACTCATCTGCCTCCTCTCTGGTAATAACATATCTTCGTTTTGCCTGATAATCAAAGAAGGCAGGAGCAGGGAGAGTAATACGGACAACACGCCATTTATCAAAGATTAGTCGATACTGGAGAGGTGATTCATTCCTATCGACAAACTGGTGGTGGACCATAGAATTAAAGTCTAAATAAGTAGGAGGCAACTCCATATCATCCTCACGAACGTCCACATCAATAAAATCAGCTAAGCGGGTTGCATAAATTCCTCCAAAGAAATCTCCATTAAATCTATTATGATGCAACCTACGTGCAACAATGGCTCCCAAATTATAAAATTGGTCTCCCAACACAGCACTCCTAAGAATCTTTGAGATCGAGGACACACATGTGACATGCTTCATCTTTACCATTTATGCATCTACCTATGAAGAGAGCAAAATAATGTATAGCAGGAAAATGGATGCTCCCTATAGTAGCTTGTGTTATATCTCTAGATTCCCCCACGGTTATACCAGCAAGAAAGTTTCTAAATTCAGATTTACGGGGATCACTAATACTACCAGATTGTGGAAGTTTGCAAGCAGAAGTAAAATCCTCTAAGTCCAAGGTATAAGATTTTTCATAAAGATCAAACATGATTGTTGGAGAATTACGTGAAGATGAAAATTCAAACCTCCTCACAAATGAGCTTGTGAGTTGATGGTACTGGTGGCATTTGTCGGCCTCAAAGCTCACAAGATCGGCGTTACGCAAATATGCGTTAAATTCTTCTTTGATTCCCGCTCGATCCATAAAATTTTCTGAAGGCCACTCACAAGGCCGCACTGGAGCGTCTCTTGGTGCTTCCTCGTCAGCATCACGTATTGCAAGCCTGGGTCCTTGCTTTCTTGAAGAACCACCTTGGAACATTTTCCTAAGCATATTTCTTCCTCTGAAAAATTTCTGAAATTTTTAGTAGCTTCAAACAAAAGTGAACCAAGCTCAACAAAATTGATAGCAACTACTCCTACAAGTGCCTAGAGCCTATATCATGCATTAGAACTACTTGGAACCATATAAATTTGACATGCAAGCTCAAGATAATGGTCACCTAGGCATCACAAATTTGCAATGAATAAAGCACTAGAACATAAACTAATTGGACCAATGGAGGAGTCACATACCAAGGAACAATCTCCCCAAGCAGTTTTGTGAGAGGTGCTTTGAGCAAGGAGATCGAAAATCACAGCAAAGTGAGCTAGAACTCGTGCTTGACCTGGATATTGGTGTTTGTGGGAGGAAGAAGGACTGTATGAGTGCAGGAATAAGTGGAGGAGGGCCACCATGGGCCCACGAGGCGAGGGGCGGCATACAGGTAGGCGCGCCCTCCACCCTCGTGGCCAGGTGGCAGCTCCCCCCGTGGTGTTTTCAGTTCCATAAATCCTCCAATATTCCAGCAAAAATCATATTAAATCGGCATGGCATTTGGAGGACATTTATTTTCGGGGTATTTTTATATTGCACGGATAAATCAGAAATGTATGTAAAAATACTACTTTTACTTTATTTCAACTAAATAACAGAAAAGAGGGTTCAGAAGGTTGTGCTTCTAGTTTCATCCATCTCATGCTCATCAAAAGGAATCCACTAACAAGGTTGATCAGGTCTTGTTAATAAACTCATTCCGACTAACATGGAACCGGAGAAATTTCAAATAACACTATGTTACCTCAACGAGGATATGCACATCCCCAATAATAAGAATATCATATTTCTTCTTGACAGTAGGAAGAGGGAATTCCAAACCTCCAAATATAATCGATGGAACTTTTCCAATAGAGTTAATACTATGAACTTGAGGTTGTTTCCTCGGAAAGTGTACCGCATGCTCATTACCATTAACATGAAAAGTGACACTACCTTTGTTGCAATCAATAACAGCCCCTGCAGTATTCAAAAAGGGTCTTCCAAGAATAATAGACATACTATCGTCCTCGGGAATATCAAGAATAACAAAGTCCGTTAAAATAGTAAAGTTTGCAACCACAATAGGCACATCCTCACAAATACCGACAGGTATAGCAGTTGATTTATCAGCCATTTGCAAAGATATTTCAGTAGGTGTCAACTTATTCAAGTCAAGTCTACGATATAAAGAGAGAGGCATAACACTAACACCGGCTCCAAGATCACATAAAGCAGTTTTAACATAATTACTTTTAATGGAGCATGGTATAGTAGGTACTCCTGGATCTCCAAGTTTCTTTGGTATTCCACGCTTAAAAGTATAATTAGCAAGCATGGTGGAAATTTCAGCTTCCGGTATCTTTCTTTTATTAGTGACAATATCTTTCATATACTTAGCATAAGGATTCATTTTGAGCATATCGCTTAATCGCATACGCAAAAAGATAGGTCTAATCATTTCAAAGAAAGCGCTCAAAATCCTCATCATCCTTTTTATTGGATGGTTTGGGAGGAAAAGGCATGGGTTTCTGAACCCATGGTTCCCTTTCTTTACCATGTTTCCTAGCAACAAAGTCTCTCTTGTCAAAACGTTGATTCTTTGATTGTGGGTTATCAAGATCAACAGCAGGTTCAATTTCTACATCATTATCATTACTAGGTTGAGCATCATTATGAACATCATCATTAGCATTTTCACTAGGTTTCAGCATCCGAAATAGATATATCATTTGGATTCTCAGGTGGTTCAGCAATAGGTTCACTAGAAGTTTGCAAAGTCCTATCATTTTTCTTTTTCTTCTTTTTAGAAGAACTAGGTGCATCAATATTATTCCTTTGAGAATCTTGCTCAATTCTCTTAGGGTGGCCTTCAGGATACAAAGGTTCCTGAGTCATTCTACCAGTTCTAGTAGCCACTCTAACAACATAATCATTTTTCTTACCATTCATTTCATTGAGCAAATCATTTTGAGCTCTAAGTACTTGTTCTACTTGAGTGGTAACCATAGAAGCATGTTTGCTAACAAGTTTAAGTTCACATCTAACATCAGCCATATAATTGCCCAAGTGTTTAATCATATAAGTATTTTGTTTTAATTGTCTACCAAAATAAGCATTGAAATTTTCTTGTTTGACAATAAAATTATCAAACTCTTCCAAGCATTGCCTAGCAGACTTATAGTGAGGAATATCACCTTCATCAAATCTATAGAGAGAATTTACCTTTACTACCTGTGTCGAGTTATCAAGACCTTGACGTTCTTCAATAGGTAATGGATTAAGATCATGTGTTTCTTCAATAGGCGGTAAATTAAGACCATGTATTTCTTCAATAGGAGGTAAATTCTTAACATCTTTAGCTTTAATACCTTTTTCTTTCATAGATTTCTTTGCCACTTGCATATCTTCAGCACTGAGAAATTGAACACCTCTCTTCTTCGGAGTTGGTTTAGGAATAGGCTCAGTTATTGGCTCAGGAGCTGGCTCAGGAAGTGCCCAATTATTTTCATTTGTCAACATATTATTCAATAGAATTTCAGCTTCATCAGGTGTTCTTTCCCTGAAAAGAGAACCAGCACAACTATCCAGGTAATCTTTGGAAGCATCGGTTAGTCCATTATAAAAGATATCAAGTATTTCATTTTTCTTAAGAGGATGATCAGGCAAAGCATTAAGTAACTTGAGAAGCCTCCCTCAAGCTTGTGGGAGACTCTCTTCTTCAATTTGCACAAAGTTGTATATTTCCCTCAAAGCAGCTTGTTTCTTATGAGCAGGGAAATATTTAGCAGAGAAGTAATAAATCATATCCTGGGGACTACACACACAACCAGGATCAAGAGAATTAAACCATATCTTAGCATCACCCTTTAATGAGAACGGAAACATTTTAAGGATATAAAAGTAGCGAGATCTCTCATCATTAGTGAACAGGGTGGCTATATCATTTAATTTAGTAAGACGTGCCACAATAGTTTCAGATTCATAGCCATGAAAAGGATCAGATTCAACCAAAGTAAATATATCAGGATCAACAGAGAATTCATAATCCTTATCGGCAACACAAATAGGTGAAGTAGCAAAAGCAGGGTCAGGCCTCATTCTATCATTAAGAGATTGCTTATTCCATTTAGCTAATAACCTTATAAGTTCATCGTTATCTTCGCAAGCTAAAATAGCAGCAGAAGCTTCTTTATCAAAAATATAACCCTCAGGAATAACAGGCATGTTTTCATCATCAATTTCATCAACATGATCAGTTTAAATAATTTCTTTCTCTCTAGCCCTAGCAATTTGTTCATCAAGAAATTCACTAAGGGCATGAGTATCAAGCATAGAAGTAGTTTCATCATAAGTATCATGCATAGTAGAAGTGGCATCATCAATAACATGCGACATATCAGAACGAATAGCAGAAGCAGGTTTAGGTGTCGCAAGCTTACTCAAAACAGAAGGTGAATCAAGTGCAGAGCTAGATGGCAGTTCCTTACCTCCCTCGTAGTTGAGGGATAAATTGTTGTCTTAGCATCTTTCAAGTTCTTCATAGTGACCAGCAGATATAAATCCCAAGTGACTCAAAGAATAGAGCTATGCTCCCCGGCAACGGCGCCAGAAATTAGTCTTGATAACCCACAAGTGTAGGGGATCGCAACAGCTTTCGAGGGCAAAGTATTCAACCCAAATTTATTGATTCGACACAAGGGGAGCCAAAGAATATTCTCAAGTATTAGCAACTGAGTTGTCAATTCAGCCACACCTGGATAACTTAATATCTGCAGCAAAGTATTTAGTAGCAAAGTAGTATGATAATAGTGGTAACGGTAACAAAAGAGTAATGAAAGCAAAATTAATATTTTGGTGTTTTGTAGTGATTGTAACAAGAGTAACGGAAAGTAAATAAGCGTAAACCAAAGATATGGAAAGCTCGTAGGCATTGGATCGGTGATGGATAATTATGCGGATGCGGTTCATCATGTAACAGTCATAACATAGGGTGACATGTAACTAGCTCCAATTCATCAATGTAATGTAGGCATGTATTCGAATGTAGTCATACGTGCTTATGGAAAAGAACTTGCATGACATCTTTTGTCCTACCCTCCCGTGGCAGCGGGTCCTAATGGAAACTAAGGGATATTAAGGCCTCCTTTTAATAGAGAACCGGAACAAAGCATTAGCACTTAGTGAATACATGAACTCCTCAAACTATGGTCATCACCAGGAGTGGTCCCGATTATTGACACTTCGGGGTTGCCGGATCATAACACATAGTAGGTGACTATAGACTTGCAAGATAGGATCAAGAACACAAATATATTCATGAAAACATAATAGGTTCAGATCTGAAATCATGGCACTCGGGCCCTAGTGACTAGCATTAAGCATAGCAAAGTCATAGCAACATCAATCTCATAAAATAGTGGATACTAGGGATCAAACCCTAACAAAACTAACTCGATTACATGATAAATCTCATCCAACCCATCACCGTCCAGCAATCCTACGATGGAATTACTCACGCAAGGCAGTGAGCATCATGAAATTGGTGATGGAGGATGGTTGATGATGGCGATGGCGACGAATCCCCCTCTCCGGAGCCCCGAACGGACTCCAGATCAGCCCTCCCGAGAGGTTTTAGGGCTTGGCGGCGGCTCCGTATCATAAAACGTGATGATTTCTTCTCCTTGATTTTTTTCTCCCTGAAAGCAAATATATAGAGTTGGAGTTGGCGTCGGAAGAGCTCCAAGGGGCCCACGAGGTAGGGGTGCGCGCCCCCACCCTCGTGGACAAGGTGTGGGCCCCCTGGTCTTCATCTTTGGCAAGGATTTTTTATTATTTCCGAAAAGTTGTTCCGTGGAGTTTCAGGTCATTCCGAGAATGTTTGTTTCTGCACATAAATAACACCATGGCAATTCTGCTGAAAACAACGTCAGTCCGGGTTAGTTCCATTCAAATCATGCAAGTTAGAGTCCAAAACAAGGGCAAAAGTGTTTTGGAAAGTAGGTACGACGGAGACATATCACCGGTGACCCTCCTTCACGCTGCTCAGCCTCGCCTATCCAGGCAGGTAATCCACACCCGACCCCCATCTTCCTCCTCCTTCCACATCCCACATGCCCCGACCGCCGGCGCAAGCGCGACACCTTCCACCCAAATCACCGACCCCTCCACCAAATAAGCGCCAGCCTAAGCCATGGTGCATGCAGTATAGCCAGGACCTCAAGGAGCATTTGGCAGCGGAGAAGCAAATCGCGGCCGCACGCGCGGATGAGGTCACAATGGCTGCCATTCATGCCGACCCCCAGATCTTGGAGGAGCACCTCGCCGTCGAGGCCACCAATGACGCCTCGCACGCCGATGCCGCGACGTGGTTGGCTGCTTTAAACGACAGTTCATGGCGTTTTCTCGAGGCCACTGTCGGTGCCTTCGACAAAGACTACGTGGCGTTTTCTCAGCGTGCACGTGCTTACCTCATCTCGAGAGCCAGCAGGTTGGTGCCCGGAGCGGCTCAGGCAACTCACCACTGCAATGAGGGCACCCACGATGCGGAGGCCTCGCCCTCTTCCATGTCTAAGGAGCCAATCATCATCGATATCTCCGACAATGAGGAGTAGCTTGTCTTATTAGCTCACTATAAGTACCCATGTTCAGTTTTCTAGCTACAACCTTTCCTTAACAAATTCTAGTGAATTGTGTTGTCTACTTTCACCATGCAATCTTCTGCTATAGTGTATATGTTATATATGTCTTGCAATGTGGTGTTCAATTAACTGCTTGGTTTAATTCTGCAAATGAGATGTTCAATTCTTCAGGGTGCAATATTTCCAAGTTGTTTAGCATGCTTGGTTTGGTTAACTGTCTGATCTTCTATTAGGAGTATGTTATATTATTCAATTGGTGTTTAGTTAACTGATTGGTTCATTTGTTGTGGCTTGGTTCACTTGTTGTGGTGTTTAGTTAACTGCTTGGTTCAATTCTGCAATGTGATGTTCAATTGTTGTGGCTGCATTCTCTTATTGTATACCATGTGAGGAATAAATCGAATTTGGCTGTAATAAATACATGAGAAACAAATACAATTGCTATTTTTCAAGTTGTTAAGCATGCTTGGTTCGGTTAACTGTCTGATCTTCTATTAGGAGTATGTTATATTGTGCAACGTGGTGCTCAGTTAATGTTTGGTTCATTTGTTGTGGTGTTTAGTTAACTGCTTGGTTCAATTCTGCAATGCGATGTTCAATTCCTGTGGCTGCATTCTCTTATTGTATACTATGTGAGGAATATATCGAATTTGGTTGCACTTAATACATGAGAAACATGCACAAGTGCTATATTTCCTAGTTCTTAATCATGCTTGGTTTGGATAAATGGGTTTTCCATGTGGCTTGAATTAATCTGATGAATCTGCAATGTGCTTATTTTTCATCAACATATTTTACTGATAGCATGCGAACCCTTACTTAGCCTGATGACTAACTACCTTATATGTGTTGCAAGGAAACAATGGAAAGCACTGAGGTTTACAAGATGGTACTAACTATTATACCTTGCCTTTTTTTATTCCTTTGCTAGTTTCCAAAATAGAGAAGATATTTATGCACATCCTTGTTTTCAGGGTTCACTGATGATTACCTCTCAAACCACCTCTGTGGTCAGGAGGCGAGGAAAGTTTTCATACAACACCCATGGTTCACTATTGAAGTGTTCCTGAAGAGGTCGAAGGATGGACAGTCAATCATCCACAGGCACTGGCCTAAAGTTGCAAAGACCTTCAACATGAATGAAGGCTCAATACTCGCCTTCCGCTTCAGTAGTTTTCCAGATGAGATGCATCTCTCTATGTACCGTCTATGATGCTAATTTTGAAAGGTTCTAGATGTTGCATGTGAAACTTGCTGCTGTTGCAGTTGTGTAATGGGGTAGCTGAGTGCTAAAGCTATATCATGTTGTACTCTGATGTATTTCAATTATGAAATTCTGCTTCCTTAATATGGAAACGGAATATATTATGTGCTTAATATGATTGTCAATTATATTAGTAAATGGATTATTAATAATAGGCCAATTAGCCCGCTAATTGGCCAATTAGCTTGCTAATTGGGTTCTCTTATTGCAAACGGTTAATGAGAAAACACCGTGGGCGATGACCTAAGGCAACGCACACAGTTTCTAGGAATAAGCCGTGTTGGATCAATGAACAATCACACACGACATTCTCTTCAAAACTGTTTGCGTTACGCCACCTTGCGCAAACGTTTTCCTTGTAGTGACTATGTGGGATGTATATACGAACGGAAACGTTTAGTGGTGACTGACTATGTGGGATGTACTTACGACCAGAAATGATTTTTCATGTATAATTGTATTTCTTTAGCACTACTGTACATATTTCTGTATTTGAGTGCTCGCCGGTCGCACACGACCTCATTTTGCCGAGCGTGTGTGCCAGGAGGGCATATCCCCAATGGTTTCTGCGTTGTGTGGGAATGACCCCCCTGTCACCCACACTCACTTGGCGATGGTTCCAAATGCCGTCGCGGAAAGGGGTAAAAAAACTGTTTGTTTAGGACCGACGCGCACCAGTGAACAATGCAAACATAATAGCAATCTGCCAAAACAGTACAGTCTGTAAAGAATGCAAGAGTATCAATACTTATAGAACTCCAAAAATTATGAAATTCTACCACACTGTAGAAAATTTATCATAGCTTATTATGCAAAAGGTTTCATCATTTTATCACATTCTGACTTTCCTCAGGAATTTTTGCAACATTGATAAACTTTCTGTTTTCAAACAGCAACATGTATACTTGCAAGTTAAGCATGGCAAAGGTTATCAATGCCACTTTAATTGAAAGAAAAGATGCAAAACATTATTCTAAATAACATCAAGTAAATCCTAACAAAATAAATTAATGCTCCAAGCAAAACAAATATCATGTGACGAATGAAAACATAGCTCGATGTGAGGTTACCGATAATGTTGGAGACGAAAGAGGGGATGCCTTCCGGGGCATCCCCAAGCTTAGTTGCTTGGATATTCCTTGGATATTAACTTGGGGTACCTTGGGAATCCCCAAGCTTAGGGTCTTGTCACTCCTTATTCTCCTCATATCGATATCTCACCCAAAACTTGAAAACTTCAATCACACAAAACTTAACGGAACTTCATGAGATAGGTTAGTATGATAAAGAGCAAACCATTCCACTTTGGTACTGCCAGAGACAAGATTCATATTTTTTTCTCACACAATTCCTACTGTACCTCATCATTTCCACAATTTATATTGAGCAATATAAGCCATAGAAACTAGAAAACAAGCAAACTATGCATTGAAAACAGAATATGTCAAAAACAGAACAGTCTATAATATTTTGGATAACTACCATACTTCTGCTACTCCAAAAATTATGAAAAAAAAAGGAACACGTGAGAAATTTGTATATTAAACTTCTTCAAAAATAATCAACTCAAAAGCACTATTCTGTTAAAAATGAGACTTATTTTCGTGAGTGCAAAAGTTTCTATTTTTCAGCAAGATAAAATCAACTATCACCCAACATGATCTCAAAGGCTTTACTTGGCACTTTATCGAAACAAAAGCTATAAAACATGATCAATAAAGTATCATAATCATGTGAGCGCACAAAAAAATTAGGTAAAAGTGTTGGGTTGTCTCACAACAAGCGCTTTTCTTTAATGCCTTTTAGCTAGGCATGATGAGTTCAATGATGCTCGCATAAAAGATAAAGAATTGAAACATGAAAAACAGCATCATGAAGCATATGACTAGCACATTTAAGTCTAACCCACTTCCTGTGCATCGGGATTTTGTGAGCAAACAACTTATGGGAACGAGAATCAACTAGCATAGGAAGGCAAAACAGGCATAACTTCAAGATTTTCAACACATAGAGAGGAAACTTGATATTATTGCAGTTTCTACAAGCATAAGTTCCTCCCTCATAATAATTTTCAGTGGAATAATGAAGAAATTCAACAATATAACCAACACATAAAGCATTCTTTTCATGACCCACAAGCATAGAAATTTTACTACTCGAACATAAGCAAATTTATTCTCATGAATAGTAGTGGGAGCAAACTCAACAAAGTAACTATCACGGGATTGAAAATTAAAATCATGATGAAAAGTTTCAAAGTTATTATTATTCTTTATAGCATACATGTCATAACCATAATCATCATAGATAGAAACTATGTTCTCATAATAATCAATTGAAACCTCTTCCAAAATAGTGGATTCATCACTAAATAAAGTCATGACCTCTCCAAATCCACTTTCATAATAATTACAATAAGATTCAACACCCTCCAAAATAGTGGGATCATTAGTACCTAGAGTTGACACTCTTCCAAACCCACTTTCATCAATATGATCATCATAAATAGGAGGCATGCTTTCATCATAATAAAATTTCTCATCAAAACTTGTGGGAGTAAAAATATTATCTTCATCAAATATAGCATCCCCAAGCTTGTGGCTTTGCATATCATTAGCATCATGGATATTCAAAGAACTCATACTAACAACATTGCAATCATGCTCATCATTCAAATATTTGGTGCCAGACATTTTATTAACTTCTTCTTCTAACAATTGAGCACAATTTTCTGATCCATCATTTTCAAGAAAGATATTATAAAGATGATCAATAATATGATGCAACCTCAATTCCATTTTTTATGTAGTTTTCTTTTATAACCCAAACTAGTGATAAAACAAGAAACCAAAAGATTCAATTGCAAGATCTAAAGATATACCTTCAAGCACTCACCTCCCCGGCAACGGCGCCAGAAAAGAGCTTGATGTCTACTACGCAACTTTATTCTTGTAGACATGTGTTGGGCCTCCAAGCGCAGAGTTTTGTAGGACAGTAGCAATTTTCCCTCAAGTGGATGACCTAAGGTTTATCAATCCGTGAGAGGTGTAAGATGAAGATGGTCTCTCTCAAACGACCATGCAACCAAATACAGGAAATCTCTTGTGTCCCCAACACACCCAATACAATGGAAAATTGTAGTGCACTAGTTCGGCGAAGAGATGATGATAAAAGTGTAATATTGATGGTAGAAATATATTTTTATAATCTGAATAAATAAAAACAGCAAGGTAGAAAATAGTAAACGGGCACAAAAATGGTATTCCAAAGCTTGAAAACAAGGCCTAGGGTCCGTACTTTCACTAGTGCAAGCTCTCAACAATGCTAACATAGTTGGATCATATGATTATCCCTCAAAGTGCAACGAAGAATCACTCCTGAGTTCCTATTAGCGGAGAACAAAAGATAGGAAATGTTTGTAGGGTACGAAACCACCTTAAAGCTATTCTTTCCGTTCGATCTATTCAAGAGTTCGTACTAAAATAGCACAAAGCTATTCTTTCCGTTCGATCTATCCTAGAGTTTATACTAAAATAACACCAAAGCAAATTCATATTCATAATACTCAATCGAACACAAGGAACTACGAGGGGTTCCAAAATTTCTATCGGAGAAAAGATAATAAAAATGTGCATCAACCCCTATGCATAGATTACCCCAATATCACCGCGGGAATCCGCGAGTTGGATGCCAAAAGACATATCAAGTGAATCAATATGATACCTCATTGTCACCTCAAGTATTCATACTACAAGACATACATCATGTGTTCTCATATCTGGATATTCAATCCGACAAGACAAAACTTCAAAGTGTAAAGATTCAATTCATCACAACAAGGGTATAGAGGGGAGAAACATCATATGATCCGACTATATTAAAGCCCATGATATATATCACGAGAGAGAGAGAGATTAAACACACAGCTACTGGTACAAACCCTCAGCCCCGAGGGTGGACTACTCCCTCCCCATCATGGTGGTCGCCGGGATGATGAAGATGGCCACCGAAGATGATTCCGCCCTCCGCCAGGGTGCCGAAACGGGTCTAGATTGGTTTTCGGTGGCTACGGAGCCTTGCAGCGGCGGAACTTCAGATCTAGGTTCACCCCGATGGGTTTCGGAATATTTGGGAATTTATAGTGCAAAGAGGGGGTGCAGGAGGCCACCGAGGTGGGCACAACCCACCTGGGCGCCAGGGGGCCTTGGCGCGTGATACCACTTGATAGAGGCAAAGGTGTCCTGTCTTTCGATGAGATGGTGGCTATCGTTTTGGAGGAAGTCGACTTTGACGAACGTGCGAGGACGTCTGTGGGTAGCACGGAACTTCGAGAGTCCGACTTGGTCACGACTCGGAGTATGGCGTGATCTGGAAATCAAAAAAAAGCAACAATTACTGGACTCGGACTTGTGGCGGAGATGAATCTGGTGGAAACTCGGACTGGTGGCGGATATATGCAGGGCGGTGGAACACGGACTGGTGGCAAATCTGTGATGGAGGTGGACTCGGATTAGCGTGATGGCGGTGGATATGTGGTATATGGTAGCGGCGATGACGATGGTGGTATATGGCAGCGGTGATGACGATGGTGGTATATGGCAGCGGTGATGCTGATGGTGGTATATGGCAGCGGTGATGACGATGGTGGTATATGGCAGCGGTGATGACGATGGTGCGGCGGCGGCGTGACAACTTGTGAACATAACTCGAAACTCTGAAGTACTAGACGCTAAGACCAGCAACTTGACACGACGATGCAACCGCAAATTCAACAAAGCAAATACAGAAAAGATTATGCAAAAGCTCATATTGGTTTGGATAAGATGAACTAACCCTAAATTGTTTTTTTGCTTTTTCGTGGACTATAGGTATGAAGAACAGACTCGATCTAAATTACGGAAAACTGTAAAATCTCACCGAGCAACCTGGAAATCTGATACCACTTGATAGAGGCAAAGGTGTCCCGTCTTTCGATGAGATGGTGGCTATCGTTTTGGAGGAAGTCGACTTTTGACGAATTCGACTACGAACGCAGTAAGGACGTCGCGCCTTAGCAATCGCTAAACTAACTCCGAGAGGTTATTGACCACGCCGGAGCATGATCAACCTGACCATGAAGGTCCGTTTCCTGCACGCAAACGAAGAACAAGCAAGAAACTAATGTTGCAATCTGGATATTGCGAATATAAGGGAAGGATTTATTGATCAAGGTGGGGTTCTGTGACGCCTTTGTCTGGTCGTTGAACACAAACGAAGTACGCGAAGTTGCAGCTATGGCGAACTTTTAATCTAAACAAAACACAAAGTCTAAACGGTGCCCTAAGGGCTGTATATATGGAGGAAGATGGGGGGAATTTCGTGGCCCTTGGGGAAGGGGTCCGAAACCAACCCTATCTCTTGTTTCCCCACACGTACGGACTCTAAAAACAGACTATACTATTTCGAAATTACATGGGCCTGGCCCAATACTAAGGTGACACAGCACCTAGAATAGCCTTTGGACCAAATTTATGAAGTGGCATCTTGTATATTTCGTCCAAGGCTTCATGCACTCATTATGGTGGCTTCAAAGTCCTGAAATCATCTCTTGTAACTCCGTTCTTCTTCCCCTTGCGCATGCCATCCTCTCCATGCTTGGTCTTGCTCCAGTGTTCATCCCTCTTATCCATGTCAGGCCCTTCATTTGTAAGCAAAACAAATGTATCTAATTTAGGCAGCATCATATTCTCATGAACATTAGAATCATTACCAAGAAACGGAAGTACCTGAAAATTTAATTGATGCCTTGCGAGCTCTAGTAATTGGTCCAAAGATATGTAGCAGTAGGGGTAGTGGGTGTAACAATGGTATTGATGTCCTCATCAGCGCGCCTTGGTGGGTTGTGCCCCCCTCGGGGCACCCCCAGGTGCAGCTCTGGCCCATTGGGTTCCTTCTGGTCCAAAAATAATCTCCAAAAAGTTTCATGGTGTTTGGACTCCGTTTGTTATTGATTTCATGTGATGTAAAAGCAAGCAAAAACAGCAACTGGCACTAGGCACTGGGTCAATAGGTTAGTCCCAAAAAATGATATAAAGTTGCTATAAAATGATTGTAAAACATCCAAGAATGATAATAAAACAGCATGAATACTTCCTAAATTATGGATACGTTGGAGACATATCAGAAGTAGAGGAAGCAGGAGCCTCCGCTAGTGTCCCTTCCAGGGGGGATAGTGAGATAGGGCCGACAAGGCCAGATATCGATCAGGACAAAGAAGATCACGGCAACGGAGACCACCCCAAGGACGCGGCAAGGAAAAAGTGGTTTTGTGCCCAGTGTACTTCGTCAGCTCCCTATTGCAGGGGCTAGATCCAGGTACTCTGGTGTGCAAGAGTTGATTTTTGGCCTTGTCATGGCCTCAAGGAAACTGCGTCACTACTTCCAAGCCCATGAGATCACGTTTGTCACCCGCTTTCCTTTGCAAAGGATACTGCGAAACCCTGAGGCTACTGGAAGAATAGTGGAGTGGGCATTGGAGTTATCCTGCTTTGTCCTGAGATTTGAAAGCACATCAACAATTCAGAGCAGGGCATTGGCAGAGTTTATTGCAGAATGGACGCCAACCCCTGATGAAGAAGTGCTCGAATAGTTATTCCCGGCAAGGAAGCACCCCAAGAATGGATCATGTATTTTGATGGTGCCTTCTCCCTACAAGGTGCAGGGGCTGGTGTGCTTCTCGTTGCTCCCATTGGAGAGCACCTGAAGTATGTCATCCAGATGCATTTTCCCCAGGAGGAGGCGACCAACAATGCAGTAGAGTATGAAGGGCTACTTGCTAGGCTCAGGATTGCCACTGAACTGGGAATCAAGAAGCAAATCATTTGAGGAGATTCACAACTTGTGGTGAGACAAGTCAACAAGGATTACCAAAGTCCATTGATGGAGGCGTACGTTGAGGAAGTGAGAAGGCTGGAGGAGCGCTTTGACGGATTGCAAATAGAGCATGTACCTCGTGCGGAAAACAGCATTGCTGATCATCTGTCAAAGTGTGCTGGAAAAAGCTCCCTGTGGAACCAGGAACTTTTGTTCTCCATCTTACTCAGCCCTCCGTATCCCCAGCAACAATGGCCCAAAAGAGGAGAAAACTGGACTCCGGTAAGCCTCTCCCGGTAGAGCCTCTCGGGGCTCCTGGCAGGGACCCTGCCGGAAACAACTCCCCTTCGATTGTCGGGCTGCACCCTCCTGCCGGGCCACTGGTCCCCACATTCGAGGAACGCGCCCCCGTGAATGAGGAGGTGCCGCTAGTACTTGTTGCTGAGCCCTAGGATCCAACTTGGACAAGGCACAAAGTCCACTTCCTCCAAACCGGAGAACTTCCCGAAGAGCAAGAAGAAGCTGAAAAGATTAGCCCGGAGGGCCAGTATGTATCAGTTTGTCGATGACACACTATACAGAAGAAGGCCCAACAGTGTGAAATTGAAGTGCATTTGCTGAGAAGAAGGAAAGGAACTGTTGGCAGAGATACACAAAGGCATGTGCGGCTCCCATATTGGATCAAGGGCGTTGGTTGGGAAAGCATTCCGGCAAGGATTCTGTTGGCCATAGCCCTCCAAGATGTGGTCGAGCTAGTCACCAAGTGTGAAGCCTGCCAGTTCCATTGCAAGAACAGCCATCTGCCTGCCCAAGCTCTTCAGACAATCCCTTTGTCATGGCTGTTTTCGGTCTGGGGGCTCAATATCCTCGACCCTTTCCCCCGAGCTGCCGGGGGCTTTGAATTCTTGTTCGTTGCCATCGACAAGTTTACAAATTGGCCGGAAGTAGAAGCCGTGAGAAAGGTGATTGCTCAGTCAGCTATCAAGTTCTTGAAAGGATTGGTGTGTCGCTTTGAGGTTCCTGCCCGGATCCTCACCTACAACGGCACCCAGTTCACGAGTCACGCCTTCATGCGATATGTTCACGCCCTCGGAAGCAAGATCTCATTTGCCTCTGTTGCACATCCTAGAAGCAATGGACAAGTTGAGAGGGCGAACGCTAAAGTGTTGCGAGGACTCAAGACGAGACATTTGATAAGCTGCAGAAGTGCGACAGGCGATGGATCAACGAGCTGCCGGTGGTTCTTTGGTCCCTCAAAACGACACCAAATCGAGGTACCGGGCAGACTCCCTTCTCCCTAGTCTATGGGGCAAAAGCAGTTATCCCCACGGAACTCATTTACGGGTCACCTCGAGTGCTTGCCTACGATGAAGTAGCGTAGGATCAACACCGGCGTGACGATGTTGTGCTTCTCGAGGAGAACCATCTCCACGTTGCTATGTGTGCCACACGCTACCAGCAAGCCCTGTATCACTATCACAGTCGCAGGGTTCATGCCCAGTGTTTTGAGGAAGGCGACCTTGTCCTTAGGCGCGTTTAGTCCACCAAGGGTGCAAACAAGTTGACGCCAAAGTGGGAAGGCCCTTACCGGGTAGTACGAGTCACCAGACCTGGCGCAGTCCGTCTAGACACCGGAGATGGCATTCAATTGCAAAACTCATGGAATATCGAGCATCTCCGCAAGTTCTACCCGTAAGGCGAGGCTATCGGGCCCTGCCCGGTAGCCACCCTTTTGTACAGGCCTTGCCTCAGTTGCATGTAACCCCTTGTACAAAGCCAGGCGCAGACCCTGAGCAACAGAGAAATAAATGAAGCGCTAGGGGGCGACAAGTTGCATGCATGCATAAGAATTTCATGAGCATCGCATGTTCATGTAGATAAGATCGCATCTGGCATCATTTTCATCTGCATAAATTGCAGGCTCCTGCCGAGGACTTGGTCTCCAAGAGGAGATGAAAAGACGAGCCTACACTACGATCTCCGGCAAGCCAAAGAGATAAGTTCTTTCTCTTATCCATACGTGTTCTGTAAGTAAAGACTTGTGCATAAGAAAACCTTGCCGCTTTTTGAAACTTAGGTGCTCCCATCCCTTGACGCGAATGTTGCTTCAGTCAGTATGGTCGCAGTGGCCTTTGGTGAAAAAAGATTGGCGGGGGACTGGTCCCTCTTCATGATTTGTGTCCGGTAGGCCTAACTCCCCGGCAACAAAACTGAGGGTACCGGCATGGTAGCCTGCCAGGGGAAACTTGTTTACTTAAAAGTATAGAAGCATTTCGCCCCTGCATGGACATATTACATGCACAAGTCCCCGGCAAGGTTTATCTTTTTCATTAATATGTTGAGTCAAACAAGTACAGACCTTACAGGACACAAATATGGATTCAAGAGATTACATTAACTTGAACTAAAATTTGGCAAGTGCCTACAAATTTAAGATTGAAAAAAGATAAGTGCCTTGTGATGCCCTTTTTTGTCCCTTTCCTCCTAGGCACTACGGCACGAGGTGAAGAGGACAAAAGGAGTGCCTGGGCAGAAGCCCAGCTTGACCCTGTCGGGCTCCAGCGGAGGTAGCCCAGCGGGGGCGGGAGGGCACAGATGAAGGCGATGGTGAAGAGATCGGCGGAGGTGACCCGTCAACAGCCACCACCCGGGCAGCAGGATGCGGCAGGGCTAACAAAGCTGCAGCCAGCAAGGAAGCCTGTCGGGGTCCAGCTGGAAGGCTACTGGAGGAGCCGGAGGCACCACCTCCACCCCTACTACCAACTCCCCGGCAAATCATTGCTGGAGAGGAGGTGCAGATGCAGATGGTGATGCTACCGCCTGACGGTGATAGTCCGGCTGATGCTCAGCCGGAGTCGGAGGCGTCGCCCTCCCGGTCGGTGTCATCGTCATCACCGTCACTGTCCTCCTCCTCGCCATCGCTCAAGGAGGAGCTTTCGTCGTTGGTCAAGCTCTCTGCGCAGCACCCTAAGCAAGCACCCGAGCTCCCAAAAACTTTGATGGAAAGGAAACCGTCCTCCATTAACTTAAAATGGAGGACATGCCCTTCCGACAAGCTATGGGCACAAGCAAAAGTCTTCCAGACTCGACGGAAGTACATGACGTGAGGGGCGGGGAAATCTACATCCACCCATATGCTGCCATTCTCGCAGCCCCTCATGTGCAGCCTCAACGCCCGCGGTTGTTCGAGCTCCATCACCCTTGCAAATGGAGTAGGGAGGCGGAGTCGGCCGTGCGGAGGCTTGTATAGCCTGATGACGAACTCTAGAGGCTAGTCTCCAATGTGGCCCTCCAACGGAGGAGGAGCGTCCGATGGGGGCACGATCAGGGCACCTCCCCGTCCTCCTCCCCCTCGGGCGCCACGACGACCGCGACCTCGTCCTCTCCCTCCCCCTCTCACGACGGGTTCCGCCCCCGCATTGTCAGGAGGAGGAGGGATACGCTACCGACCAGAAGCTCTCGTCGCCGCCAATGTATCACCACAGGTTCCTGGCCCTCTCGCTATGGTGAGCGAAGAAAGTTTGAGGAAAGGGAGAAGGAGAGTGTGTGAACAAACACACAGCTCCCGTCCCCTTTTATAGTGGGACGAGGTGGGGGCGGGCTTCTCATTCAGGAAGCAACTGCCCCGCTCCCCCAATACGACTTCCCCGCGCCTCTAACGGCTTGGGGAATCAGAGTCGACCTTCTGCGCCAACCAACGATGCTTGGTTTTCTGCCATGGCACCCGTCCCCGCGCCCTCCGCATCCGCCACCTACCCTACGCAATGCATGCGGGACATGTGGCGGATGCACCTGCAGCGGGTGGCAAGTGGGATGGCAGTTTCTACCCCATGATCATGGGAGGTGGGTGATCCACGGGCCACGATCTGGATTTTCCCATAACGTTCAGCACGATGCGCGGGAAAAGTGGAAACTGGCCCGGGCTCAAGTTAATGAAGAGCCGAAGAAGATCTCAAGGGGCCAGCCAATTCTATGCCACTGCATGTGCACTGGTTAGGGCCTACCCCGACGATGCCCAATAGCACATTCGGGCCAGGCCTGGGGGCTCGTGCCAGTGCAACGAACCCTGGGTCCATTGCCTAGACTGTACATAGGCCCAAGAACAAGATTATAGCACTAAGATCAGATCAAAGCACGAGGGGTCAGTTCTTCGAAGGACCAACCTGCAGATCAAGAAGACCAAGACTAGCCAAAGAGACAAGATACCACTATGAGAAGAACCTCCCTTGCCGGGCAGGCGTGCTTGGTGAGATTGGTGTTACCCCAGAAGCGAGCCTCCAAGATCGCCCCAGCAGGCCTGCCGGGGCTCACGAAGGCAAACAACTCCACAATACCACCTCACAGCGACGCACGTCGTCGATCAGTGCGGTGTCAAGCTCCTAAGTGACTAACTGGTTGCTCCCTGCCACATGGCAGCCACTTCCTATAGAAAATAGCTCCAAGCGACACCCGTCCTGAGATGTGTCAAGCAAGCAGGCACGAAGCTGGCAAAACAACCCGGCAGGGTGATGCAGAGCATCCTACGGACATCACCATGTCAAGAGTCCATTTGGCAAGTGGCACGTGCGACATCTGCTTCTCATACATAAAGGTGAATCTTCTCCTTTACATGTGTTCACTTGACCCCTTCGAGGATTCCATACTACTTGACACTCCACTCGTGTGCATGCATAGGTATTGCCGGAGCTTCACGGACGACGAGGAGGAGTGCAAGCGCCAAGGAACTCCTACACCATCAGCGAGGGAAGCGTGGAAACGAAGACGGAAGAAGAGCTGCCAAAGAAGCTACAGCAAGCGGACGTCCGGCCTCCACCGGACGACCGGCGCCTGAAGCCCAGCCAACGCCAGCTACAGCACCTCCCAGCGAGCGGACGTCCGGCCCCCACCGGACGACCAGTAATATTAACGGAAGTCCGAGCATCTACGGACGTCCGGTGTCCCGATCACAGAACACTTTAAGCGGATGACCAACGCCCTCCGGACGACCGGACCCCCGTGAGCGACCGGACGTCCGACCCTGCGTGTGCGCAGCCGGGCCTTTGGCCTTGTATCCCTCTCCCACTTACCCCTTCGTGGATTAGACTATAAATAGACCACCTCCTCATCCTTTCTAGGGTTAGCAAAGTGATAGCTCATTTTTATGTGAGCTTTGCTCCTACCTTCCTCTACTCTAGAGAGAGAGAGAGAGAGAGACCACCACTCCCATGGAGTTCAAGACCTCCATGTGAGTATGTGAGAAGATCCTATGGGATATCATCAAGACCTCATTTCCTCTTGGATTTGGGATGAACGCTACCCTGTATCTTTCCCTTTGTTGTTCATGTACCTTGTGGATCTTGCGTGTTTGATTGTCTAGTGGATGTGTGATTGGACTTGTTCTTGAGTGTTTCCCCTTGTGATTTCTCTCCGTTCTTCCCCGTGTTCATCGTGTTCTTCGAGGGAGCCCACTCCAATCGTGAAAGATCGGCCTACACCGAGTTAGCCCCGTATCATATGATATCATGAGCCACGTTGATCACGTATTTGGAGTCCCTCCCATTGTTTTCTAGCCTTCTTTTGCTTGATTTCGTCCTAAATTTCAAAAATCCCCACCAAAATTAGCCCTAATTTTTTTGTGATTTGTTGGTATGATGAAGTTTTGTTGGGTTTGATCCATGGTTTTGCTTGGTTTCGAGTGGATCTAGCATTTCCCCAAGTTTCCCCATCTTTTATCCATGAAATCTCCTCAATTTTGACCCCAAAATCCCCAAACTCCGCCCAAAATCGCGTCCTGAAACTCGCATCTCGCGTTGACCCCGAACCACCGGACAACCGACGTTTTTACGTACGTCCGGAGCCTCTCAAACGACCGGACGTTTGCAACTCTCAGGACGACCGGTGCCACCCAACAGAACAAAAATAGCGGATTTCCGAGCCCGACCGGACGTCCGGCGACCGGACATCCGTCCTTTTACGGACGTCCGTAACCTGTAGTTTCAGACTTCGGCTGTTTTTTGTTTTGTCCATAAATAATTCATCCGAACTCCGATTTTGACGTTCTTTAGCTCGTTTTGAAGCTATTGACCTCCTCCTTCCCACAAAAATACCACCAACATCATTTGACTCCATAAATTTTTGACAACTTTGGCATCTTTGCCTAGGGCTTCCACCACATCATCCGCTACACCACCACCGACTTCCGCAACCTAACCCATTTTGTTCCATATCGCATTAGTGGTTGTTTGAGTTGTGATTTGAGTCTCCTACGGTGTTTTGGCTACTTAGGGATGGTTGTTTCTTCATCAACCACCATCGCCACTTCCGCATAGGCTTACCCACCATACACTTCCACCCCAACTTAACCCAATTTTGTTTGAGTTGTGATTCGAGTCTCCTAAGGTGTTTCGGCTACTTAGGGACGGTGACCTTCAACTTCGCCTCGCACAACCCATCATTCCACTTTCGCATTGCCTAGTGCAACACCACCACCGCATTCCACTACCACCATTGGAAATTTGTCATTTGAGATTTTGAGTTCGTGGTTTTTCCGTTTCCTAAGGTGTTTCGGCTACTTAGGGACAGGTCTCCATCATCTTGGTGTCTACATCAAGAACACCGCCACTCATCATCGCAAAGGACGGTAACCTCGACGACACCATTGTACATTCCCCTTGCAATTGCATTGATAACCCCTAGTGATGCAGAGCATCCTATGGACATCACCATGTCAAGAGTCCATTTGGCAAGTGACACGTGCCACATCTACTTCATGCATACAAAGGTGAATCATCTCCTTTACACGTGTTCACTTGTACCCTTCGAGGATGGTATACTACTTGACCCCTCTGTCGTGTGCATACTTAGGTGTGAGCGGAGCTACACATTCATCATGGAGGATTCCAAGCGCAAGAAAACAACTACTATCCAAGACGGAAGCCTGGAAGCGGAGAAGGAAGCGCCAAGAAGAAGGCAGCGGCTCCCAGGCGACCCCGTGCGCACGTGCCCCTTCGACCCCGTGCCCACGGGCCTCCCAGGCTGGCGGTCTTGAAGACCCCGTGCGCACGGGCGTGTACCGTGCCCACGGGACCCCCGTGTCCACGGGCCTCACGGACCCCGTCTTGCAGGCCCCTGCGTCAGTCTCTGGATACCCGTGGGCACGGGCTCCACTTACCCCGTGCGGCGCAGGGGCCGTGTCAATGATGCTGCGGGCTTTGCCCTTGTTTTACCATTTCGCCCCCACTTATCCCTCTCTTTGCCTAGGACTATATATACTCCTTCATCTCCTCCATTTAGACTTAGCTAAGGATAGATCTAAACACTAGAGCCTAGCTCATGTATCTCCCCTTGTGGGATTTCTCTTGAGAGAGACACTCCATTGGAGTTCAAGGCCTCCCTTGGAGAAGATCCCTAGTGGATGAAGACCCCCTTGAGGGAAGGATCTATCTAGATCATCAAGCCCTCATCTCCTTCATAGGATTTGGGATGAACTCTACCATGTATCTTATTTCCCTTTGTTGTTCATGTATCTTGTGGATCTTGTGTGTTTGATTGTCTAGTGGATGTGTGATTGGACTTGTTCTTGAGTGTTCCTCTTGTTTTCCCTCTTGTGTTCATCTTGTTCTTGGGGATTCCCCCTCCAATTCGTGAAAGATCTCCCCATAGGGTTCCACCCTACATCATCTTTGTATCATGAGCCATGGTTGATCACGAAATTGGAGCCCCCCCTCTTTGTTTTCTAGCCTTGTTTTGTGTGATTTCGTCCTAAATTCGAAAATTCCCCACCAAAAATAGCCCCAATTTTTTTGTGATTTGTTGGTTTAGTGTTGATTTTGTTGGATTTGATCCATGGATTTGGTGTTTAGCAAGTAGATCCACCACTCTACCACCTTCCCCTACCTTCCATCCCTCGAATTTGACCTCACCTTGGATTTTCCCCTCGGATCCGGAGCTGATCTTCCGCCCTCAGAGGACCCCGTGCACACGGGCCATCGGGACCCCGTGCACACGGGCCTGTCAGATCCCGTGCGCACGGCCCTTCCAATGCGTTCCTACCGTTGTACCTTCGACCTCCCACCCCCCATACCACCCCCCTTCCACCCCAGCTACACACCAGCCACGAGATCCATCCATTTGGAGCCCAAATCGCCAAGAAATCCGCCAAATCCGCGAGTCCCAGGTGACCCCGTGCCCTCGGTGTGTGTACCGTGCGCATGGGACCCCGTGCCCACGGGCCCTAGACCTGGCACGGCCCCTCCAGCCAGCCGGCCAAAGACTTCACCGTTTCGGCCATATCTTCCACATCCGGAGTCCGATTTTCGCGTTCTTTAGCTCGTTGAGTAGCTATTGACATCCCCCATCCACCTAGATAGGTTCCAACACCATTTAACTCCATCAAAATTTTGACATTTTGCCATCTTTGCCTAGGCCTTCCACCTTATCATCCGCAAAACCACCATAGCCTTCCGCAACCTAACCCATTTTGCTCCATTTAGCACTTGAGATTGTTTGAGTGGTGACTTGAGTCTCCTAAGGTGTTTAGGCTACTTAGGGATGGTTGCTTCTTCATCGACCACCACCACCATTTACACATAGGCTTACCCACCATACACTTCCACCATCCCAACTTAACCCAATTTTGTTTGAGTTGTGAGTTGTGTCTCCTAAGGTGTTTCGGCTACTTAGGGACGGTGACCTCCAACTCCAACATCGTGTATAGTTCACCACCATAACCTCCACTTCCGCATTGCCTAGTGCAACACCACCGCTTTCCGCTACCACCATTTGACTTTTGTCCTTGAGATTTTGAGTTCACGGTTTTTCCGTTTCCTAAGGTGTTTCGGCTACTTAGGGACGAGTCTCCATCATCTTGGTATCTACATCAAGAACACCGCCACTCATCATCACAAAGGACGGTAACCTCGATGACACCATTGTATATTCCCCTTGCAATTGCATTGATAAACCCTAGCCCATTTTGCGTTACTTGCCTATCGAGACTAGCCATTTGAGTATTGCTGGCAACGTTACTTGTGCACATTAGTGATCTACTCCATCCATTGCATACATACCATATCATATTGGTATCATATCATTCATTGTGTCCAAATATCGTTCTCGCATATACACAATAGCTATCTTGATTTGTGCATTGTGCAAAAGTGGCCATAGAAAAAAAAAGAAGAATAAGCTTTTAAGCAAAAGAAAAGAGAGCAAAGAGCTTGTAAGCAAGTGCCATAGCATCATACCCCATTGCACATAAGATTGTCATATCCGATCATCTTGGATCAAACACCGGGAACCATACATATATAGCATACTTGGGATAGAAAGTTATCCATTTTGCATCTTATAGGTTGTGCACAAGTGTTGTATCCGCCTATTGAGCAATCGTGCTAGCGTCTCTCTTGAGTTGTGCAACACGAGCGTTTTGGTGGATTCCACATTTTGAGATCACTCCTTGGTTGCATGACCCCATTTATCTATCCGTGTGTGTGTTTCCATGTGCCATTCTTTGCTATTGGTCTACTTGTTTCACTTGCTAATTTGTGAATCTTTTCCAACATTATTGACTCTTGCTAACATTTTGCATCAAATTTTTGTGCCACTATCCTCACCGAGCTCTACCATAAGCTTTACTTGATAGGTGTGAGTGAACAAGTCCAGTACCAATTCCACTAGTCTTTCATCTCACATTGAGTGAAACGAGATACATCCTCAAGTTTGGGAAAAGGTAACTTGGTATTGTTTATCTCATTTCCTACTCACCTCTACTCGAGTCTTGTGATGGATAGGCAAGGCATTTCTCCTTCGGTCTACAACAACAACAACGAGTTCAATGCCATGAACAACAACTCCGACGCCAAGATGGACAAGCGCATGGAGGAGATCAAAGCCCTCATCAAGTCCTACAAGCGATCTTCCTCATCTTCGAGAAGACGCCCAAGTGCAAAGACTTTCGTGCTACCATCTCCGGCAAGTACACACAAGCATCAGCATCGACAAGACCATGAAGAGAACACTACTGGACGAGAGTTGGCTTCTCTGCCACCCTCGTGCCCACGGGCCTTCGACCCCCGTGCACACGGCCTCCTGCAACCCCGTGCGCACGGGCTATAAAGAGCCGCGGCATCGACCTCAAGGCTTCAGCTTCTTCAACACTGATGGCATCTTCGCCAAGTGACTACAAGGCATCTTCGCCTTCGGATATTGGGCATCTTTGCCAACAAGCACCTCAAGACTACACTCAAGAGAAGCTCCCCAAGCTCAAGTCCGCGACTTCCACGAGCTACTACGACCTCGACATCGACCACAAGATTCCTTTCTATGGGACTCAAGAACCCGAGGAGTACCTCGAGTGGGAGCGTTTGATGGACGACTACCTCAAGCTACATCAAGTCCCTTCCGAAGATCAAGTGAAGTGCGCCACAAGAAACTTCCACGACTACGCCTCGACATGGTGGCTTCACACACCTTCAGAGAGCTACGAGATGGGTTGGCCCAAGACAAAGAGAGCTTTGCAGCGAGAGTTCGTGCCTCCAACCTACACGGAACAACTTCGACGCCAATTGGAGAACACCATCCAAGGATCCAAGTCCATCGACGCGTAATTCAAGGAGATGAAGATTGCCTGTGACGAGCCGGCGTGGACGACCCCATTTCGATGAAGTTCCACTTCATGATGGGATTACACAACGACATCTCCAAGATGATCTTCCTCGAGAACTACAAGTCCCTCGACGACTACTACATTGGTGCTCTCAAGGCGGAACAAGAACTCATGAAGGCCAAGGCTTCTCCACCCCAAGCAAACTTCACGGCGACCAAGCTCTACGACAAGCATGAGGCTAGTACCACCAAGATGTCCAAGCCCAACGAGCTCCAAGTCGATGCTTCCAAGTTCGACTTCACCGCCATCCCTCTTTGTGGCATTGATGATGCCGAGTCCTCCACGACTCTTTTTCAAGATGGTGCGGCAACGAGTTCGACTACGGAGACCTTCAAGAACCAAGCTTTGGAGGCGAGCGACAAGGTGGCGAGCAAGGATGATGCTTCCATCTTAGGAGGCGAGAGAGATGTTGTGCCATCTTCGGCCTTAATCCACCACGAGAGTCATGTTGAGCCATCTTCGGCCTTCATCCACGACGAGAGTGATGATGTGCCATCTTCGACCTTCATCCACGGCGACGGTGACGACATGATCGAGCATGGGATTTTCCCTCTGGTCATGGAGGAGAGAGATGATGTGCCATCTTCGGCCTTCATCCACGGCGACCACGACGAGATGGTTGAGCATGGGATTTTCCCTTCGACCACAGTGACGTATGATGACTTGAGTGACTTGTGCCACCATATTGAGAGTGAGAGCGACTTCACCACTAGCCCCATATATGATGTGTTGCCACAAATCCCATGTGAGGAGAGCCACAACCCCCACCACTTGAGTGAGATGAGTGACTCCACCATATCCGACATTGAGTGCACCTACCTTGAGGGAGTGAGTGAGCCACCACCACACAGAGAGAGTGAGGTAGTTGATGAGGCATATGAGGCCATTTCGCTTTCTAACAACTTAACCTCTACCTCTATTGTGTCTTCTCCTTTGGTGCTAGGTCCCATATATGATGACGCGCCGATTCGCGATTTACTCACGTCCTCCCTTTGGACAAGACGATGGCCATGGTGGAATATGATGCACCCCCCACATGGTTCCATCAAGATGAAGATGACCACCATTTGGTCTTTCCCACCTCACCTACACCACTTGAGTGGAATGACAAAGGTAACAAAGGTGACGGTGATGCTCTAGTCCCACTAGTGAACATTCTTGAGATTGATTGCTTGCATGATGTTGATCCACCTAGTACCATGATTCATGCTAGTATGATTTCCCCATGTGATTATTTGCCCATTTATGATGAATATGATGATTCTCATGTGGAGACTATTAGTTGTGATGCCATGTTACATAGGATTTCTTGTGACAATTCTTTAGGTCACATCATGTTTGCTAATCCGCTTGACTTGTCATATGCTATGCATGAGATCAACCATATGTCTTATTTGCAATCTCTTCATAGTGACTATGCATATGCCATTCAAATAAACCCAATTTGAACATATGGCATAGATGACAAGCCCATGGTTATTGGCATTTGTTTCTCTTGTGATGATATTGATATGCTCCCTTTGCATCATTTATCTCATATGCCATGTCATGACCACCTAGCTTCCGATATGCATTGTTTTGGATGTTGTTCATATTCTCCATATGATGTTTCCACTATTGCTCATGAGGAGACCCCCATAGTTTCCTCATACATTTTAGGAGATTTTGATTCTTCATATCCATTGCATGATCCCACTACTTGTGTGCACCATATTCTCCCCATGAATAAACATGCTTTCGATGTGCCATCTACTTGCTTGCTCAACTTGTGTCCCCATCGTGTCATACATAACAACTATTCTTTCATGATGGATGACATATTCATATACCCTGCCTCAAATTTCTTTGAGCATTGCTTATATCGTGCTAACTCACACGTGCACATACACATCATGATGGATGATGTGTACATTTACCACGCGCACAATTTCTTTGGATTGTGTCTCTTTTGTGTAGGTACCCATGAATACTTGTCAACATCGCAATCCCACGAGTTGACAAAACGAGCTCTAGAGAGCAATGATGACTTGGGATCCCATGGATTGCCTTTCCCACCGCTCTCTTCACGCGGAGTCTTCGCGCATTTCTTCTACATGGCTCTCACATGGTTATGGGTTATTGTCCATTACATACTCTATGCCCATCTTTCCATGTTCACTTTGCATGTTATTTTTGCTCCTATGCCTTTGCCATGCAATTGTGACACTTGCTTGCATCTACCCATGATTCACCATTATGCTACTTATATGTGTATTTGCAAGCTTGGTGGAGACATTGCTTGTTATTGTCATGTTCCATTTGTGACCCATACCTATGATGATACTATGATCTTGCTATGGGTTCGTGCTTGCGACATGTCATATGCATTGTCTATGCCTCTTATTTGCTCACATGACATGATTGCCATGATTTCCTCTAGCATGTTGCATCTTCGCACTACTAGCTTGCACGACTTGATTCCTATGATTGCTTGCTTTGTTGCATCACCAATGATTCATACTTGCTTATTTCATGCGGTTGATGACAACCATCTACATGTTTGTCACATGATTGACTTGATTGCCTCACACATGTTGAACAATTGCTCTTTACTTTGTGTTGAGTGCCACGATATCTTCACTACACACTATGCACATTATGCTTGGATTGTCTTGCACTTGCCCCATGTGTTTAGACATTTCGCTATATTTGGTGTTGTGAATGATTCCTATGCCTACCATAGACCTTTTGTTGAGCACGTTGCGCATTGTTGCTATGATCTTGAGGTAGATGCTTGTTCACTTCTCACACATATTTGCATCTTGACCTCCCATTTGCATGCTTGTTCCCATGTTGTACTTGATTGTGCTCAATTTGTATGCTCAAATGCCATGCCACACTTCTTTGTCAAACCATATGCTATGCTTGATGACAACACTTGTTGGGTGAATCACCTCTTGAATGCTTGGTTTTGCTCTTACGACAACCACATTTGTTTTTCCAAGTGCTTGTTATAATTGCTCCTTTTGAAGGAATTACAAGACGGTGCGACATTGAAGAGTGCCCATTTGGAACTACAAGATGATGAATGCTTGGTGATCGTCCACTTCTACACGACGCCATCATCTCTTTCCCATGGTGATTTGGATTTCGATCCAAGGTTGGATCTTTCCCAAGGGGGAGGGGATGATGCGGAGCATCCTATGGACATCACCATGTCAAGAGTCCATTTGGCAAGTGACACGTGCCACATCTACTTCATGCATACAAAGGTGAATCATCTCCTTTACACGTGTTCAGTTGTACCCTTTGAGGATGGTATACTTCTTGACCCCTCATGGTGTGCATACTTAGGTGTGAGCGGAGCTACACATTCATCATGGAGGAGTCCAAGCGCAGCAGAACAACTACACCATCCAAGGCAGGCTTTGAAAGCGGAGAAGGAAGCGCCAAGAAGAAGGTAGTGGCTCCCAGGCGACCCCGTGCGCACGGGCCCCTCCGACCCCGTGCCCACGGGCCTCCCAGGCTGGCGGTCCTGAAGACCCCGTGCGCACGGGCGTGTACCGTGCCAACAGGACCCCCATGTCCACGGGCCTCATGGACCCCGTCTTGCAGGGCCCTTGCGTCAGTCTCTGGATACCCCGTGCAAGACGGGCTCCACTTACCCCGTCTTGCAGGGGCCCCTGTGATGTTGCGGGCTTTGCCCTTGTTTTACCATTTCGCCCCACTTATCCCTCTCTTTGCCTAGGACTATATATACTCCTTCATCTCCTCCATTTAGACTTAGCTAAGGATAGATCTAAACACTAGAGCCTAGCTCATGTATCTCCCCTTGTGGGATTTCTCTTGAGAGAGAGACATTCCATTGGAGTTTAAGGCCTTCATTGGAGAAGATCCCTAGTGGATGAAGACCCCCTTGAGAGAAGGATCTATCTAGATCATCAAGCCCTCATCTCCTTCATAGGATTTGGGATGAACTCTACCATGTATCTTATTTCCCTTTGTTGTTCATGTACCTTGTGGATCTTGTGTGTTTGATTGTCTAGTGGATGTGTGATTGGACTTGTTCTTGAGTGTTCCTCTTGTTTTCCCTCCTGTGTTCATCTTGTTCTTGGGGATTCTCCCTCCAATTCGTGAAAGATCTCCCCATAGGGTTCCACCCTACATCACCTAGCCATTTTGCGTTACTTGCCTATCGAGACTAGCCATTTGAGTATTGTCGGGCCACAGTACTTGTGCACATTAGAGATCATTGGTCTACACCATCCATTGCATACATACCATATCAGATTGGTATCATATCATCTCGTGTGCCTCAAGTTTGTTCCTGCATATACACATTTTCCATCTTGGTTTGTGCATTTCGCAAAGTGGCCATACAAAAAAAGAATAAGCTTTTAAGCAAAAGAGAACGAGCAAAGAGCTTGTAAGCAATAGCCATAGCATCATACCACACTGCATAAGATTGTCATATCCGATCATCTTGGATCAAACTCCGGGAACCATACATATATAGCATACTTGGGATAGAAAGTTTATCCATTTTGCATCTTATAGGTTGTGCACAAGTGTCGTATCCGCCTATTGAGCAATCGTGCTAGCGTCTCTCTTGAGTTGTGCAACACGAGCGTTTTCCGTGGATTCCACATTTTGTGCTCATTCCTTGGTTGCACGACCCCATTTATCTATTTGTGTGTGTGTTTCCGTGTGCCACATATTGCTATTGGTCTACTTGTTTCACTTGCGAATTTTTGAATCTCTTTCAACATTATTGACTCTTGCTAACATTTTGCATTAAATTTTTGTGCCGGTATCCTCACCAAGCTACTCCATAAGCTTTACTTGATAGGTGTGAGTGAACAAGTCCGGTACCAATTCCACTATTCTTTCATCTCACATTGAGTGAAACGGGATACATCCTCAACTTTGGGAAAAGGTAACTTGGTATTGTTTATCTCATTTCCTACTCACCTCTACTCGAGTCTTGTGATGGATAGGAAAGGCATTTCACCCTCGGTCTACAACAACAACGACGAGTCCGATGCCACGAACAAGAACTTGAACGCCAAGATGGAAGCTCAAATGGAGGAGATCAAAGCCCTCATCAAGTCCTACAAGCGATCTTCCTCATCTTCGAGAAGACGCTCAAGTGCACATGCTTCCGAGCTACCATCTCCGGCAAGGTCACATCGGCATCGACACCAACACCAACAAGAACGTGAAGGTCAAGAGCTCAACACCAACAACCGCTCAACGACTTCACCATCTACCTTGGCATCTTCGCCAAGCGACTTCAAGGCATCTTCGCCTACGGACATACTGCATCTTCGCCCACAAGCACCTCAAGAGAAGCTCCCCAAGCTCAAGTCCATGACTTCCATGAGCTACTACGACCTCGACACTGACCACGCGATTCCTTTCTATGGGACTCAAGAACCCGAGGAGTATATCGAGTGGGAGCACTTAATGGACGACTACCTCAAGCTACATCAAGTTCCTCCCAAAGATCAAGTGAAGTGGTCCACAAGAAACTTCCACGACTACGCCTCGACATGGTGGCTTCACACACCTTCGGAGAGCAACGACATGAGTTGGCCCAAGACAAAGAGAGTTATGCGGCGAGAGTTCGTGCCTCCAACCTACACGGAACAACTTCTACGCCAATTGGAGAACACCACCCAAGGATCCAAGTCCATCGACGCGTACTTCAAGGAGATGAAGAATGCATTGCGACGAGCAGCGTGGACGATCCCATGTCACTGAAGTTCCACTTCATGATGGGATTGCACAACGACATCTCCAAGACTATCTTCCTCGAGAACTACAAGTCCCTCAACAACAACTACATTGGTGCTCTCAAGGCGGAACAAGAACTCATGAAGGCCAAGGTTTCTCCACCCCAAGCTCACTTCGCGATGACCAAGCTCCGTGAGAACGAGCATGAGGATAGTACCACCAAGATGTCCAAGCCCGTTGAGCTCCAAGACGATGCTCCCAAGTTCGACTTCACCGCCATCCCTCTTTGTGGCATTGATGATGCCGAGTCTACTTCGACTCTTTTTGAAGACGGTGCGGCGACAAGTACGACTACAGAGACCCTCAAGGACCAAGCTTTGGAGGCAAGCAAGGATGATGCTTCCATCTTTGGAGACGAGAGTGATGATGTGCCATCTTCGGCCTTCATCCATGGCGACGGTGACGACATGATCGAGCATGGGATTTTCCCTTCGGTCATGGAGAGTGATGATGCGCCATCTTCGGCCTTCATCCATGGCGACGATGATGAGATGGTTGAGTATTTCACCTCGACCACGGCGACGTATGATGACTTGAGTGACTTGTGCCACCACATTGAGAGTGAGAGTGACTTCACCACTAGCCCCATATATGACGAGTTGCCCCAATTCCCATGTGAGGAGAGCCACAACCCCCACCACTTGAGTGAGATGAGTGACTCCACCATATGTGACACTGAGTGCACCAACCTTGAGGGAGTGAGTGAACCACCACATAGAGAGAGTGTGATAGTTGATAGGTCTCGTGAGGCCATTTGCATTTCTAACAACTTGACCTCTACCTCTATTGTGTCGTCTCATTTGGTGCTAGGTCCCATATATGATGATGCGCCGATACTCGACGACTTCGTCCACCCTTTGGACAAGACGATGGCCATGGTGGAATATGATGCACCCCCACATGGTTCCATCAAGATGAAGATGACCACCATTTGATCTTTCCCACCTCACCTACACCACTTGAGTGGAATGAACAAGGTAACATAGGTGAAGGTGATGCTCTAGTCCCACTAGTGGACATTCTTGACATTGATTTCTTGCATGATGTTGATCAACCTATTACCATGCTTCATGCTAGTGCGACTTCCCCATGTGATGATTTGCCCATTTATGATGAGTTTGATGATTTCCACGTGGAGTCTATTAGTTGTGATGCCATGTTACATAGGATTTCTTGTGATAATTCTTTAGGTCACATCATGTTTGACAATCCGCTTGACTTGTCATATGCTATGAATGAGATCAATCATATGTCATATTTGCAATCTCTTCATAGTGACTATGCATATGCCATTCAAATAAACCCAATTTGCACATATGGCATAGATGACAAGCCCATGGTTATTGGCATTTGTTTTTCTTGTGATGATATTGATATGCTCCCCTTGCATCATTTATCCCATATGCCATGCCATGACCATCTAGATTTGGATATGCATTGTTTTAGATGTTGTCCATTTTCTCCATATGATGTTTCCAATATTGCTCATGAGGAGACCCCCATAGTTTCCTCATACATTTTAGGAGATTTTGATTCATCCCATTCGTTGCATGATCCCAATATTGTGTGCACAATATGCTCCCAAATGCTATTGATGTGCCATATACTTGTATGCTGAATTTGCATCCCCATCGTGTCATACATAATAACTATTCTTTCATGATGGATGACATGTTCTTATACCATGCGTCAAATTTCTTGGAGCGTTGCTTATCTTGTGCTAACTCTCATGTGCACATACACATCATGATGGATGATGTGTACATTTACCACGTGCACAATTTCTTTGGTTTGTGTCTCTTTTGTGTTGGTACCCATGAATACTTGTCAACCTCGCAATCCCACGAGTTGACAAAACGAGCTCTAGAGAGCAATGATGACTTGGGATCCCATGGATTGTCTTTCCCACCGGTCTCTTCGCGCAAAGACTTCGCGCATTTCTTCTACATGGCCCTCACTTGGCTATGGGTTATTGTCCATTACATATTCTATGCCCATCTTGCCATGTTCACCTTGCATGATATACTCATTCCTATGCCTTTGCCATGCACTTGTGACCCATGCTTTGCATTACACATGATGATTGATTCTAGTACTTGTATGTGTATTTGCAAGCTTGGTGGAGATATCACTTGTTATTGCCATGTTTTCTTTGTGCCCCATGCCTATGATTATACTATGATCTTGTTTTGTGTTCGTGCTTGCGATATGTCATGTGCATTGCCCATACCTATTATTTGCTCACATGACATGATTGCCATGATTTCCTCTAGTATGTTGCATCTTCGCACTACTAGCTTGCACGACTTGATTACTATGATTGCTTGCCTTGTTGCATCATCGATGATTCATACTTGGTCATTTCATGCGGTTGATGACAACCATTACCATGCTTAGCACATGATTGTTATTGCTTCTTGTCATCTATCTCCATGTCTTGCCTCTCTCATGCTAAATGATTTGCCATGTATTGAGTGCAACAATGATTTTAGTCTTGCTAATGAGATTTCCCCCATAGCATTCTCGCATATATTTGGAGAATTTGACATATTCCTTGTGAAGCATGCTTGTCTTACCTCTTTGCACCATATACCTAGTGCCATGAATATAGCCATTGTTGCATCATATTATTCATGCACTTGTGCTTCTAATGGTTATGTGAAAGAGAATAGAACCGTCATGATGGATGATGTGTTTATCTACCATGCGCATACGTTTTTTGCTTTGTTTTGTGCATGTGTAGGATACTTGGACTTTGTGTCGACTTCCACTTCACGTGAGTAGACCATTCGACCTCTTGAGAGTGAGCCTCATACATTCTACCATGACTAGCTTCTACACCGCTTTTGCTTGTGTTTCGGCACTGTGAAGGACGCACAAGGACATGCTTTCAAGGTGATATCCTTCTCTTTTGAGAACCCCAAACCATGATCATGGATATTATGGATCATTCTACTTGTGTTGCTTGCACCATGAGACTTATTGTTCATCTTGGACCACTTGATTGCACACATGTTAGAGATCTTGCTTCGACTTGTCATTTTCACCGTTCCATGCATCATGATATATATGCCTTGTGTGTTGCATTCAATTCTTGGATTACTTGCTCCTATCATATGTTTGGTTGCAACAATGTCACTTCTTCACATATGCCATGTCCCATTGCTTGTCACATGATTGACTTGATTGCCTCACACATGATGAACAATTGCTCTTTCTATTTGTGTTGAGTGCCACACTATATTCACTACACCCTATGCACGTTATGCTTGGATTGTCTTGCACTTGACCCATGTGTTTAGACACTTCATTTTATTTGGTGTTGTGAATGATTCCTATGCCTACCATAGACCTTTCATTGAGCAATTTGTGAATGCTTGCTATGACCTCAAGGTAGATGCTTATTCTCTTGCCACACATATTTGCATCACTACCTCACAATTGCATACTTGTCCCCATGATGACCTTGATTTTGCTCAATTTATGTCCTTACATGCCATGTCACAATCCTTTGTCAAACCATATGCTTTGCATGATGACGACACTTGTTGGGTGAATCACCACTTGAATGCTTGGTTTTGCACTAACGCTAACCACATTTGTTTTTCCAAGTGTTTGTTGTCGTTGCTCCTTTTGAAGGAATCACTAGACGGTGCGACATTGGAGAGTGCCCATTGCGAGCTTGAAGATGATTAGTACTTGGTGAACGTCCACTCCTACACGGCGAAGCCATTTCTTTCCCATGGTGATTTGGTTTTCGATCTGAGGTCGGATCTTCCCCAAGGGAGGGGAGATGATGCGGAGCATCCTACGGACATCACCATGTCAAGAGTCCATTTGGCAAGTGACACGTGCGACATCTGCTTCTCATACATAAAGGTGAATCTTCTCCTTTACACGTGTTCACTTGACCCCTTCGAG
The DNA here is from genome assembly GCA_021605145.1 of Aegilops bicornis. NCBI lineage: Eukaryota > Viridiplantae > Streptophyta > Magnoliopsida > Poales > Poaceae > Aegilops > Aegilops bicornis. The sequence continues at coordinate 287,042,735 of CM038672.1, forward strand.
GATTCCATACTACTTGACACTCCACTCGTGTGCATGCATAGGTATTGCCGGAGCTTCACGGACGACGAGGAGGAGTGCAAGCGCCAAGGAACGCCTACACCATCCGCGAGGGAAGCATGGAAACGAAGACGGAAGAAGAGCTGCCAAAGAAGCTACAGCACGCGGACGTCCGGCCTCCACCGGACGACTGACACCTGAAGCCCAGCCAACGCCAGCTATAGCACCTCCCAGCGAGCGGACGTCCGGCCTCCACCGAACGACCGGTAATATTAACGGAAGTCCGAGCATCTACGGACGTCCGTTGTCCGGATCACAGAACACTTTTAGCGGATGACCGACGCCCTCCGGACGACCGGACCCCCGTGAGCGATCGGACGTCCGACCCTGCCTGTGCGCAGCCGGGCCTTTGGCCTTGTATCCCTCTCCCACTTACCCCTTCATGGCTTAGACTATAAATAGACCACCTCCTCATCCTTTCTAGGGTTAGCAAAGTGATAGCTCATTTTTATGTGAGCTTTGCTCCTACCTTCCTCTACTCTAGAGAGAGAGAGAGACCACCACTCCCATGGAGTTCAAGACCTCCATGTGAGTATGTGAGAAGATCCTACGGGATATCATCAAGACTTCATCTCCTCTTGGATTTGGGATGAATGCTACCCTGTATCTTTCCCTTTGTTGTTCATGTACCTTGTGGATCTTGTGTGTTTGATTGTCTAGTGGATGTGTGATTGGACTTGTTCTTGAGTGTTTCCCCTTGTGATTTCTCTCCGTTCTTCCTCGTGTTCATCGTGTTCTTTGAGGGAGCCCACTCCAATGGTGAAAGATTGGCCTACACCGGGTTAGCCCCGTATCACAGGGCCTGCCGGGCAAGCTGTGATGTGACACTGAGTGGTGCATTTAATGCGCTCTGTTAGCCTGGAGTGAGGTATGATAGCACTATTTGCTATCTAATTAGTATGTAAAGACTGATTTGCTAGTGTGGTGACCCCTTGATCTATAAAAGGAGGCCCATGGCAACCGTAGAAAGGATTCGGACCCCCGCACATTCATACACACGTAGCAACTCTCGCCCCGAGAAAACCTTGCCGGGCAAGAGCGCTGCTCTTTTCCACCATCAATCCACCAAAGCAGGAGTAGGGTTTTACGCCTCGTGGTGGCCCGAACCTGGGTAAAAACTGCCTGTGTGATCTCTGTCGTGTTGTGTTACACTTCTCCGCTCTTTGTGCAATGTGCACATCCCCCTACCGAACCAAAAGGGGCTCATGGCCCCATAGGTGGCCGTGGTTTCCCACGACATTCGGCGTAGGGAGACAATCACCAGGTGCGGAAGTCGTGGGAAGAGTCGCTGAAGAACGACCAACACCGGCCAACAGAGGCGGTGCAACTGCCGAAGGAGTCAGCGTAAAGCAGCTAGTTGCACTGGTGGAAGTCGCAAAAGGTGATGGAGTAGAGCGACAACCACCAGCTCGAAGCGGGCGAGCACCAAGCACCGAGGAAAGGCGCATGTGTGAGACGGGATCAATGTATGGAACACCATCGAAAAATAACAAGCAGCGAGGAAGAGGCATACCTGACGAAAGCATTGTACCTGTTTTTTCTCTCTTTGTTCTTTTTTCTCTCTTTTTGGAAACTCAATCGGGCGGTTTAAACACGCCCGAAACAGGGCCCAAGTTGCACTAGAACCACAGTGAGTCAGCCTTGATAGCAGTCGAGGCCTAGAATGTGGCTCGAGCTGCCACGCTCCAACGCACGAAGCGTCCTAGATCCCCCTACACGAAATGAGGCAGGCAGATCGAGGCAAACCCATGTGCACACACGGCCAGGCAGCTAGATGGCGGTGAACGCAGACCGCCAGAGGAGACAGGCGGCCAGATGGCAAGGCGGACAGCTGGAGGAGACGAGAGGCCAGCTGGCAGCGGCTGGAGGACGCAGGCTTCCGCAGCACATGGGACCGCCCCAATCCAAGTTGCGGGTTGATCTGTAGGAGGGATCCACGCGATGCATGAACAGAAGCTTCTTGTTCTTGGGCGAGTTGGATTACTGCAACGACTCGATCTGGACGGGATGCGTGATCTGAATCGGGGCGGGCAGCATCGTCCAGGCACTAGTTGAATCTAGTCATGGAGACTTGATCAGGCACGGGAGGGCCTCTTGGGAGGCAGTGGTTGGAGGTGGATGGGGCAAAGAAGCAGTAGCGAACGGCTAAGAGAAAGACGGTGACACGAAAGACAGAAGCGTGAGAGATTGATCGAGAGCACGAGTTGTGGCGTGCAAAAAAAAACCTAAAGCTCTAATACCATGTCACGAATATACAACTTGTATTACTAGGAGGCCAAAGCCACCATATATAGATGTACAAGAGAATGCCAAAAGGCAAGAATACAAAAGGCCAAAGACTATCATCAATATAACCCTAACAGGAATTATGTGCCCATAGATTTTATTGTACTTGATATTGATTGCAATCTGTCTTGTCCTATAATACTTGGTAGACCGTTTTTACGAACTATAGATGCCATGATTGACATGAAAGAAGGGAATATTAAATTTCAGTTTCCATTATGGAAGGATATGGAACACTTACCTAGAACTAGAATTAAGCCACCATATGAGTCAATCATGAGGGCAACCTATGGAGCAAAAAACAAATATGACAACACTTGAATATATGCATTATGTGTTGCTAGGGGCGTGAAACAATACCACTCGTTGGGAGGCAACCCAATAGTTATCTTTTAAATTTCTGTTTCTTTTCTGTTATTTAATAAATACCCAATTATGCTATTGTTATGATTGTGATTTTTATGTTTTAATTAGTGTTTGTGCCAAGTAAAGCCTTTAGGATGGTTTGGGTGATAGTTGATATGATTTTTTGCATTAACAGAAACTTTTGCATCCAGTTGCAGAATTTTTAAAAGTCGTTGGAGCGTGATAAAATTCTGATTTTGTTACACATGATTTATATACAAATTTCCTACGTTTTCCTAATTTTTCATACTTTTGGGGTTATAGAAGTATGGTTAAACTTCAGATTACTATATATTGTTCTGTTTTTGACAGATTTTGTTTTCGTTGTATTGTGTGCTTATTTTGATGGACCTATGGATTGTACTGGGGGTATAAGACATGGTAAAGTAAGAATACAATAGGTATAATGCAATAAGAAAATATGAATGGGTATACAACAGTACTTAAAGTGGTGGTTTGCTTTATTAAATTAACGGGTCTCACGAAGTTTTTGTTAAGTTTTGTTTGATTGAAGTTTTCAAGTTTTGGGTGAGATCACAATGGATGAAGGTATAAGGAGTGGCAAGATCCTAAGCTTGGGGATGCCCATAGTGCACCAAGGTAATATTCAAGGACTCACAAGCAACTAATCTTGGGGATGCCCCGGAAGGCATCCCCTCTTTCTTCCAACGACCATCAGTAATTTTACTTGGAGTTATATTTGTATTCGTCACATATCATGACTTTTGCTTCGAGCATCTTGTATTATATGAGTCTTTGCTTGTTTTGCTTTTTAGTTTGTCACAATCATCTGTGCTAAACGCACTTGTTTGAGAGAGCCATAATGATATCTTGATTTGTTAGAATTGCTCTATGTGCTTCACTTAAATTTTTTGAGCTAGGGAATTGCTCTAGTACTTCACTTATATCCTTTTTAGCATGGCGGTGGTTATATTCGAAAGAAATATGCTCTCATGATTCACTTATATCATTTTGAGAGTTAGTAAATTTTAAAGAAATATGCTCTCATGCTTCACTTATATCATTTTGAGAGTTAGTAAGTTGTAAAGAAATATGCTCTCATGCTTCACATATATCATTTTGAGAGTTGAAAATTTTGAAGAAATATTTATGCTCTCGTGCTTCACTTAGATCTTTTTGGGAGTTAAGAATAGTAACAATACTTTGCATGAGATATGAATTTTGTCCCAAAGTGATAGATATCCAAGAGGTATATAATAAAAACTTTCATGAAGATCATTGGATATTAAAACTTGATTCCTTGCAATAGTTTTGTGATATGGAGATAGTGATATGTGAGTCATGTTGGTGAGTAATTATGATATAGTAAGAATATTGGTGTTAAGGTTTGTGATTCCTTATGCAAGCACGAAAGTCAATAGTTATGCAACGAAGTTACATCCTACTTGTGATGCATTATTCATTGTTAGTTATGTTCAATGCTCGTTTATGACCATTTTGGTTTTTGGTTGGTCGCTTCTCAATCTATTTGCTAGCCTTGATTTGTACTTAGCGGGAATGCTGCTTGTGCATCCAAATCCCAAACCAAAGTTGTGCCAAATGAGTCCACCATACCTACCTATATGCGGTGTTTCCATACCGTTCCAATTAAATTTGTATGTGCCAACTCTAATGTTCAAAATAAATTTCCTTTTTGTGTGCCTGTACCGCTCATGAAGCGGCACGGGGTGGCCAATATTTTCCATGCTAGGTATGTTATTCTCAAGATGAGTGTTTATTCACTTGCCATTGCACGAGAGTGTGGCAGGTAATAGGGATGCCCAGTCCCGAAATGAAATGAAAAAAAACTTTCTATATGTTGTTCATAATAAATTGCTTGGAAAGTGTTGGGATGGAAGGCACCCGTGGATGTGACTAGCCATGGATTGTGAAAGAATGGTGGAAAGGAAATAAACTTTATTTTATGTTTGGGAACCGCCTATGATTTATCTAGCATGGAAGATATTGGGAATTCTCGATCGTTTTCGTTGGCAGGAAAAGCATGCCACTCAAAACAATTTTATCTCTCAATTTAAGCTATGAGCTCTGGCACCTCTACAAATCTCTGCTTCCCTTTGTGAAGGGCCTATCTATTTACTTTTATGCAATTTTTATTTTTATTTAGTCTCCATCTTCTCTTATAAAGCACCAACAAGGGAACACTATTGTCATACTTGTGTATTGGATGTAGCTAATATTTGAGTGTGTTTCATGAATGGATCAATGATTGAGCACAATGGGCTAGGGATAACTTGCTTTAGCATTGATATTTTGAAAGACATGGTTGCATGTTGATATGCTTGAGTATTAATGCCTCAATGTCAAATTATGGACTATTGCTTTGAATCACTTAAAGTCCAAATGTCCATGATACAAAAGAAAAGAATACGTGATGAATATGATAGGTAGCATTCCACATCAAAAGTTTTGTTTTTATCATTTCCCTACTCGAGGACGAGCACGAATTAAGCATGGGGGTGCTTGATACGTCTCCAGCGTATCTCTAGTTTTTTATTATTCCATGCTATTATATTATCAATCCTGGATGTTTTATATACATATACTAGCAACTTTATATTTTTTGGGACTAACCTATTAACTTAGTGCCCAGTGCGAGTTGCTATTTTTTGCTTGTTTTTTTTACTTTGCAGAATATCAATACCAAAGGAAGTCCAAATGCCAAGAAACTGTTTGGAGATTTTTTTTTCTGGCAAGAAGAGACCCTGGAAGCTTTCGGAGGTCATGAGAAGGGGCTCGTGGGGGGCCACTAGGCACCAGGGCGCGCCAGGGGCCTCTAGCGCGCACAGGTAGGTAGTGGGGCCCACAGGCACCGTCTTGACCTACCTCCACCTCTATAAATATTCTAAAATCCCAAAAACCCTAGAGGAGTCGACGAAATACTTTTTCCGCCGCCGCAAGTTCCAGAACCACGAGATCCAATCTAGAGGCCTTTCCGGCACTCTGCCTTTTCCGCCGACGCAAGTTCCAGAACCACGAGATCCAATCTAGAGGCCTTTCCGGCACTCTGCCGGAGGGGGCAATGATCATGGAGGGGTTCTTCATCATCCTTGATGCCCCTCCGATGATGTGTGAGTACTTTACCACAGACCTATGGTTCCTTAGTTAGTAGCTAGATGACTTCTTCTCTCTTTTTGATCTTCAATATAATGTTCTCCTTGATTTCTTGGAGATCTATTGGATGTAATGACTTTTTGCGGTGTTTTTGTTGGGATCCGATGAATTGTGAGTTTATGATCAGATCTATCCATGAATATTATTTGAGTTTTTTTGAACTCTTTTATGCATGATTGTTATGGCCTTGTATTTCTTCTTCCATTTCTTGATTTGGTTTGGCCAACTAGATTGATTTTTCTTGCCATGGGAAGACGTGCTTTGTGATGGGTTCGATCTTGCGGTGCTCAATCTCAGTGACAGAAAGAGACATGACACACATGTATCATTGCTATTAAGGGTAACAAGATGGGGTTTATTCATACGTGAGTTTATCTTGTCTACATCATATCATCTTGCTTAAAGTTTTACTCTGTTTTGCCACAAACTTAATACACTAGATGCATGTTGGATAGCGGTCGATGTGTGGAGTAATAGTAGTAGATGCAGGCATGAGTCGGTCTACTAATCTTGGATGTGATGCCTATATACATGATCATTTCCCTGGATATCGTCATAATTATTTGCTTTTTATCAATTGCCCAACAGTAATTTGTTTACCCACCGTATGCTATTTTCTCGAGAGAAGCCTCTAGTGAAAACTATGGGCCCCGGGTCTATCGTTTATCATGTAAAATCATAAAAATACCTTGCTGCAATTTTATTTTTTATTTATTTTTTATTTTAGTTAGATCTATTTATCAAATCCTATACAATTTCATCTATCTCAATACCATTGAGGGATTGACAACCCTCTACGCATTGGGTTGCAAGTATTTGTTGTTTGTGTGCAAGTGTTGTTTACATAGTGTTGCTTGGTTCTCCTCTTTGGATTGATAACCTTGGTTTCATAACTGAGGGAAATACTTATCTCTACTGTACTGCATCATCCCCTCCTCTTCGGGGAAATCCCAACGCAGCTCACAAGTAGCATATACACGTACGTACTAGGAACCGCATGGTGGAGCGTCTGCACTCTTATTTTATTTTAATTTGTGAGAAGGTACACATTTTATTTCAGAGAAGTGAGGAAAACGACAGCTCAATAAAGTGGTACTATTAAAAAACATCACACATGTATAGATGACATCGATCAACCATGCTCTACTCCCTCAGTCCAAGTGCATAAGTAATCTTACTAGGTTGTGCACCGCGACCAAGGCGGAGGGGAAAATGAGAGAACTTAATATTTATTTGCTAATTAATAGCATTACATGCATTGGTAGTATCTAGTCATTGAAAGCATACACATCCCATATATCTTATTGGTTGAATTCTTTATTTATGTCAAGAAACTAGAAACGAGGTGGTAGTTAATGTACCGCGCCTAAGTGTTTTGGGATTACCTGGTTTTGGTAATGTGACTTATACACCTAGATGGAGGGAGTAATATTTCTTGGCCTTCGTGCGACACCTAGCCCGTATGTGTTATCACTCATCGTCTCTCTCAAGAGTCTGTTTGTGTTCTCGCTCCTCATCTCTCTCAAGGAGCGGCGGGTTGGCCATTTTGTCGTCAATTGAGATCGGTTTTCTCACACTTCGGTCCCACATGTCAGTGATATGCCAAGAGGAAGCGTGTTGACTGACAGGCCATACGCGCACTTGGTTTTGCACCTCCATAGTAGTAGGAGCGGATTCAAATAAGAGTGTATTGATGGTTGCTTCGTCCGAGCAACTTACTATGGGAAAGGTGGGGCTTATGATTTGACTGCTCATTACTCACTATTACTGCAGCGCAACGACTGGGCTGAGTCTACCATGCGGTTGTGCACTCTAATTTGGTGTGTGGCACATGGACCTGGATGTTGAATGGCTTCTGGCAATGCTATCAAGCTTCCATCATTTGTTTACATAATTGATGTACACATAATATTCCAGCGCCATGAAATTGTACAATGCTCTGAAGCTTTCAGCTTTGGTTTCATGTGTGTTGCCAGCTAGAAGGTTGTCTTGTTACAACATCAATCAACGAGAAAGGAAACTAACATCCATGCTCTTCTGCAAAAAATAAAAAACTAACTTCCTTGCTAATGCATCTCAATGATTAGCATATCGAGAATAATATTTACATCTGGCCCGAAGACAAAGTTGTGAGAAGGTGTTATAAAGAAAAAAATACAATTGATCCATGCTTTCATTGGTAGCAACTTTCCCGTAGCTCTGTCTAAGTCAAATTGACATGTTGGTATAAAAAGTAGCTGTCAGGAGCATGGAACATTCTGAACATTTTGTGCAGTTCCACTAAAATAGAGCTGAGCGTCCCTGTTCCAAAGATATTGAGTAAGTGTGATTACAATAACAGAGCACTATTGATGAAACAATAAACACACAAATAGATGTCGGTCACCTTTGTAGTCTCTCTTAAGACTAACTAGTTGGAGAAGATTAAGCAAATAGTTGGAGAAGATTAGGCTCGGAGTTGGATGAGGAGGATAGAGCAAAAGCAATCTCCCTTTGTGTAGTCCCACTGAAAGGTAGAAACGTTGCCCATGTGACATTTTAGCAAAACTACACAAAACACTCTTAAGAAAAAAAGTGATTTGTGCAGTTCACCAAAAGGTCGCAATAGCAACGAGGTGAAATGGAGTTGTTTGCAAAAAGAGGTAGAAAGGAAAAAATTACTGGCCAATAACAATTGATGACACATACGCCGACAAAAAAGAAGCATATTCCTAAGGGAAGATACCAGCACGATTGTTTATCTAAAACGGTGTGAGGACGAGATTGCAACATGGAAAGTACGCTGACAGAGCTACGTTTTGGGCAAAGAACTAGGGAATATCCACATGCAGGATTTCCACATGCAGCGACGTGGGAAGATGGGAAGTGGAGCAAGGCCGGAGGGGGGAAGCTGTACCTGCGGGTCGTTTGGATGTAACTAGGAGGGCGCCGACAGGCGGGATCTGCCCTACCGTGCCCGAGCTTCGTCATAGAGATCGGCTGGTACCACAGATCAGGATGTGCTGCCTCAACGCCGTCGAAAGCAGCAATGATGCAGGTCCTCCCTTTCCGCCGGCGGATGGGATCGGGCTGGATCAGTGACCAGCGCTGAGAGAGAGACCGCCACCGTCTTGTGTGAGAGAGTGTGAAGACAGACCAACCCCAGCAGGCAAGCTCCATTGTATATAGCGGGGAGGATTACTTTTTTCTCGATAACAATCATTTTATATTTTGTACGCTCCATTGAGCAATATAAATTTATTTAAAAATAACGCATCAAGTCAAACTTTGTTTCGTGCACGCGTGGTACACGGCCCTGTCAAGTAAACAACCGCTACATGCTCACAAATTAGCACGTGGGTTGCCTTTTCGTACAGAAATGAGCTCCACAATGTACCCGCGCGGGTGTGGCTTGGAACAAGACATGAGTACGTGCATCGTGCGGGCACCCATTCTCTTCATGTACGTACACCTCTAGGTGGTTGTGTGTGAGAGAGATAAAAACCTAGAGAGAGATGGTGTGTGGGTTCGTGAGTGTTTTTTGGGGGGCGCGTGAGAGATAGACAGGGAATGTGTGTCGATGATATCTCAAACAAAAAATGTAACATATGCAGTGTGTGTGAAATAGCGGCCTAGATATATCATATATAGTGGGGGTGATCCACGAGAAGAGAGTGGAGGGATCATCGGTGTGAGATATCGATAGAATTGAAGAGAGGGATGAAGTGTATGGATACGCGATCGATAAAGAGAGCCAGCAAAATTGTGTGTGCCCACGTCAAAGATATAGGGCAGCTGGCCTACTGGAAAGTGAGAGGGGAGAGCTGTAGTTTTTCTGTGTGGCATGGATACCTACCTACAACGTTCCACTGTCGGTGGGGGGCAGAGACCTAACTATAGAGAGGTAGATCGACTAGTATATTTGTGGAGAAGGAGAGAGACCTAGCTATGTATTGAGGGAGATCGATCGGCATGCATGCATATGTGTAGGAGAGGAACAAGGTTGGGAGAGAGACAAAGCTAGAGTATTGGACGGTTGGTGGTGGAGTTGCTTCACATAGATGGTGGGAGAGGCCTACTAGACAAATGGAGGGTACGGCTGCAATAATAATAAGAGAGGGGATGTGTGTCTGCGTGTGCACGTGCGTGTGAAAGGCTGTTCGTGAGGCATGCATGGATGATGAGGGGGACGATATGGCTATGGTAAGCAGACCTAACTAGATAGGTAAATCAATCGTCGTTTGTCGAAGAAAGTGAGAGGCATAACTAGTGAGGTACATCGATCAGTGCATGGGGAAAGAGAGTTATAGTCGACCTAGCTATATGTACGGACATCGATCAGTATACATGCATGTGTTAGAAGCAAATAAGGCCCGAAGAGACAGACAAAGAGAGAGAGAGAGAGAGAGAGAGAGAGAGAGAGAGAGAGAGAGGTCTGCGGCTAGGATGTGGTGCGAGAGGCAAACTATGTTGAGATGGGAAGGAGTGTGCGAGTGCGAGATCGATGAAAAGAGGGGCGAGAATGTGCATGTGTGTGGGACCATAATAGACACAGGGGGCATGGACGGTGAGAAGAGATGAGGGAAAGCGTTTGTTTGTGGTAGGCAGACCTAGCTAGAAATGTATATCGATCGGTGTGTGTTGGAAAGAAGGGGTTGGGGAGACCTGCAGACACCATGGGAGAACGACCTAAAGAAAACTAACAAATGTGCTCGATGGATAGAATGCTGAGGGAGGGTGACGGCGAGGCGGGCGTGTACATGCATGAGAGAAAGTTAGTTCTAGCTACAAAGAGAAGAGGATTGTGTGGGTGTAAAAGACTAACAAAGATTGAGGGAGTCCTGGATTAGGGGGTGTCCGGATGGCCGGACTATGACCTTTGGCCGGACTCCCGGACTATGAAGATACAAGATTGAAGACTTTGTCCCGTGTCCGGATGGGACTTTCCTTGGCGTGGAAGGCAAGCTTGGCGTCTGGATATGAAGATCTCCTCCCATTTGTAACCGACTCTATGTAACCCTAACCCTCTCCGGTGTCTATATAAACGGAGGGTTTTAGTCCGTGGGGCGAACAACAATCATACCATAGGCTAGCTTCTAGGGTTTAGCCTCTCACGATCTCGTGGTAGATCTACTCTTGTACTACCCATATCATCAATATTAATCAAGCGGGAGTAGGGTTTTACCTCCATCGAGAGGGCCCGAACACAGGTAAAAACATCGTGTCCCTTGTCTCATGTTACCATCCGCCTAGACGCCGATTCGGGACCCCCTACCGAGATCCGCCGGTTTGACACCGACATTGGTGTTTTCATTGAGAGTTCCTCCGTATGTCGTCATCTTTAGGCCCGATGGCTCCTCCGATCATCAACAACGATGCGGTCCAGGTGAGATTTTCTCCCGGACAGATCTTCGTATTCGGCGGCTTTGCTGCGGGCCAATTCGCTGGCCATCCGGAGCAGATCGAAAGCTACGCCCTGGCCATCGGTCGATTTGGAAGTTTGAACTACGGCCGACATCCGCGGAGACTTGATCTTGACGGGTTCGAGCCATAGCGCCGCACTATCACGATGGGCGTGATCTAGCTCTGCCGCCGAACAGTGCCCTGGAGGCCGCACCAGCGTCCGCTCCGACCCTTAGCTCGGAGCCGACTGTGCCCATCGAGGACGGGTGGCTGGACACCGCCTCGGGGGCTGCTATCTCCACGACGATCGAGCCGAATACCAGCCCTGTCCTTTGCGGCTTCGTGACTCAAGGTGCGGCTCCTCGCCGGCTCCGAACCTTCCGCGCCCACCAATCGAATCCGATTGGGCGCCGATCTGGAGTTCACCGCGCGGACATCTTTCAAAGACTTCGCCTTTCGGCGACATTCTGAATTCACTAAAGTCTCTCTCTTTATCAGGAGAGCCCTGGACGAACTATGGTCAGCAAGGTTGGGATGCGGACGACGAAGAAATTCAAAGCCCACCCACCACCCACTTCGTAGCCACTCTCAATGATTTAACCGACATGCTCGACTTCGACTCTGAAGACATCGACGGTATGGACAATGATGCAGGAGACGACCAAGAACCAGCGCCTACAGGGCACTGGAAGGCCACCTCGTCATACGACATATACATGGTGGACATCCCAAAAGAAGGGAATGGCGATGGAAAAATGGAGGATGACCCCTCCAAGAAGCAGCTTAAGCGCCGGCGTCAGCGGCGCCGCTCTAAATCCCGCCAAACCAAAAACGAAGATTCCGCACGGGAGATAATAACACCCCGGACAGTGCGAAGACAACCCCTCCCGGCAAGATTCACACGGGAGGATGGAGAAGCCAACCCTCCCGAGAGAGCGGCGAGACAGAGAGGTAGAGGGCGATAATTACATGCCTCCCTCCGAAGACGAGGCAAGCCTCGACGACGATGAATTTGTCGTGCCTGAGGATCCCGTCGAACAAGAGCGTTTCAAACACAGGCTTATGGCCATGGCAAGCAGCCTCAAGAAAAAGCAGCAACAGCTTAGAGCTGACCAAGACTTGCTAGCCGACAGATGGAATGAAGTCCTTGTGGCCGAAGAGTAAGAACTCGAACGCCCCTCCAAGAGCTACCCAAAGCGCAGGCTGCTACCCCGATTAGAGGAGGAAGCACCTAAACCTACATCACCAGCAGACGACGCGGCCGACCGGCCACCTCGTGGCCGCGATAAAGAGGCCTCTCGGCCCTCCACTCAAGCCGCACCCCGGCGTCGCTCAAAGAATACCAAGGCATGGGGAAATGCGACAGACCTGCGAGATATATTGGAGGACAAGGCAAGACAAACAAGGTCGATCTACGGATCGCGTGGGCGCCCCACAACACGTGACTATAACCTTCATGCCGGATATAATAAATCCGGCCGGGCCGAACACAGTAGACAAAGCTCATTTGAGCTACGTAGTGATATAGCCCAATACAGAGGCGCCGCACACCCACTATGCTTCACAGATGAAGTAATGGATCATCAAATCCCCGAGGGTTTCAAACCCGTAAACATCGAATCATATGATGGCACAACAGATCCTGCGGTATGGATCGAGGATTATCTCCTTCATATCCACATGGCCCGCGGTGATGATCTACACGCCATCAAATACCTCCCACGCAAGCTTAAAGGACCAGCTCGGCATTGGCTTAGCAGTTTGCCAGCATAATCAATTGGTTGTTGGGAGGACGTGGAAGCCGCATTCCTCGACAACTTCCAGGGCACCTATGTGCGACCACCAGACACCGATGACCTAAGCCACATAATTCAGCAGCCAGAGGAATCGGCCAGACAATTTTGGACACGGTTCCTAACCAAGAAAAATCAAATAGTCGATGTCCGGACGCAGAGGCCCTTGCAGCCTTCAAGCATAACATCCGTGACGAGTGTCTTGCCCGGCACCTAGGACAGGAAAAGCCGAAATCCATGGCAGCAATCGCAACACTCATGACCCGCTTTTGCGCGGGAGAAGACAGCTGACTAGCTCGTAGTAATAACATGACCAAGAGTCCTGGTAATTCGAATACCAATGACAGCAATGGCAGGTCGCGTCGCAACAAGCACAAGCGCCGCATTAACGGCAATAATGCTGAGGATACGGCAGTCAATGCCGGATTCAGAGGCTCTAAACCCGGTCAGCTAAAAAAGCCATTCAAAAGAAATACTCCTGGCCCGTCCAATTTGGACAGAATACTCGATCGCTCGTGCCAGATACACGGCACACCCGAAAAACCGGCCAACCACACCAACCGGGATTGTTGGGTGTTCAAGCAGGCAGGCAAGTTAAACGCCGAAAACAATGACAAGGGGCTGCATAGCGATGGCGAGGAGGAGCCCCGGTCGCCGAACAATAAGGGACAGAAGGGCTTCCCCCCCACAAGTGCGGACGGTGAACATGATATACGCAACCCACATACCCAAAAGGGAGCGGAAGCGTGCACTCAGGCACGTGTATGCGATGGAGCGATCGCCCCAAAGTTCAACCCGTGGTCCCCGCCCGATCACTTTTGATCGAAGGACCACCCACTAGCATCCGTCATGGCGGATTCGCCGCGTTGGTTCTAGACCCAATCATTTACTGATTTCACCTCACTAGAGTCCTTATGGACGGCGGCAGCTGAACACCTGCTATCGGGATACAATGCGAAAAATGGGCATAGATCCCTCAAGGATTAAACCCACAAAGACGAGCTTTAAAGGCGTCATACCAGGTGTAGAGGCCAACTGTACAGGCTCAGTTACACTTGAGGTGGTCTTCGGATCCCCGGATAATTTCCGAAGGAGTTAATCTTCGGCATAGTCCCGTTCCGCAGTGGCTATCACGCACTGCTCGGACGAACCGCATTTGCAAAGTTCAATGCGGTGCCGCACTACGCATAGCTCAAGCTCAAGATGTCACGCCCTCGAGGAGTCATTACGGTCAATGGAAACACCGAACGCTCTCTCCGAACGGAGGAGCATACGGCGGCCCTCACGGCGGAAGTACAAAGCAGCCTCTCAAGGCAATTTTCGAGTCCGGCTATTAAACGTCCGGACACCGTCAAGCGCGCCCGGAGTAACCTACAACAAGACCGCCTGGCACGTCCCGAGCATGCGTAGCAATGCGGAACCAACCCCAGCCCTCGCGAAATTGCGAAACCAGTACTACGCGTACATAATTACGCTCTGGAAATACCATGGGCATAGGGGGAGGGGCACGACCACGGCATGCCCAAAATGCGGCTCAACCGCACTAGGGGCTTCCGATTTTGTCATTCCTTTTTTTTCTTACTTTCAGGACTCCGCTCTTAGGAAGGCATGTCCGGCAGTAGAATCGCCGAACACACGATGCAACAGCCAGAGAAGCAGAAAGCTACGTCGAGTGTCCAGGTGGTCTCTATAACGAGCAATATACTTGTTTCACATATCATCCCGCAGCTCGCCCACGAGGAGGACATGTCAAATAGTCCCATCTCTTGCTTATCGCACTATTTGTATCGCTCGCTTTTACGCAGCCTTTTCAAATAAACAATACATAGCTTTTGTCTATTATTGCATTCCTTTTTATCTGTATATGTTCATCAATGACATGTTGCACCGTACACTTTGGTGCGACCAAATACACCAGGGCTTAAGTACCCCAAAATATGGTGTGATAAGTCCGAACACTTTCACAAGTGCGGCACCCGAACTTATAGCATTATATGCATCGGCTCGAATCATGTCTTGGGTCAATAGTTGGGTTTGCCCGGCTCCCATGTTTTGGTACCTTACGTTCCGTTATATCGGCTAAGGTAGGCTGGGAGAACCATCGCGATTGTGCCCGGTTGAGCTAGGCTAAGCACCTCAGTGGAGAAAGCTAAAACTAACTGTCATGATAGGGCGAGAGCTGGTCGCTGTTCGAGAGGTTTTCGAGTCCCTAAAGACTTATGTCGCTTAGAGCGAGGAGTCGGCTTTGTCCGGCCTAGGCGTGGATAGCGCCCTGAACTCAGTCTTCCGAATACTAGGGGCTTCGCCGAAATTTAAAATTATAGAATTCTATGGCTAAGTGAGAGTGTTCAAGCATTATAGTCCGATTGCCTTGTTCATTGTGTTGAGCGCCTCCCTCGAAGGACCCAAGAATGGGAAAAGAGCGCTCAAGTTTATCCCGAACACCCGACACCCGTGGCATGGGGGCGGTTTACGACTCACCATCTCTCAAATTTAATAAATGGCCGCACAGAAGGTAATATTTTAAATTCACAAGCGTTGCTTAGCGCATATGAACAAGTTTTCAGCGTATAGGATCACAAATGCGAGTTTACTAAAAAATTACATCTTTGGAGCACTCAACCGCTATAAGGCGGGCACCCTTCAGGACGCCCTCATAATACATCTCGGGCTTGCGATGCTCCTTGCCCGGCGGTGGTCCGTCCATCACAAGCTTCTCAGCGTCCATCTTGCCCCAGTGCACTTTAGCACGGGCAAGGCCTCTGAGCACCTTCGATGCATACTGAGCGCTTGATGACTTCAATCCATGGACAAAGGCCCACCACCGCCTCACCAGCCAAGTAGCTCGAGTGCATGGCTTCCTGTGCCACAGCCGGACCACGAGACCCTTCATGGCCTGTTCGGCCACTTTATGGAGCTCGACCACCGCTTAATTGGTCGCTCAAGGCACTGGGTGTCCGGCCTCAAAGATATTGAGACCAGAACACCTTCTCCGTCGAGCTCCCTCCTCGGCTCGGTAGAGAATGCGGCAGCATCGGACACACTGCGGGGAAGATCTGCGAATGCTCCTGGAGAGCTCCCGACTCGGGTAAGTAACAAGTAATTCACTTTCACGTGCTTGCTTTGCATAAAGAATGCCTTACCCGCCGCTATCTTCTTCATCGCCTCAATTTCCTGGAGGGCCTTTTGGGCTTCGGCCTTAGCAGATTTGGCGCTCTCAAGAGCCGAGGCGAGCTCAGACTCTCGAGTCTTTGAGTCAAGCTCCAACCTCTCATGGTTTTCCACGAGAGCCTGGAGCTCTTGCCGCACCTCCGCCACCCGCGCCTCCTGCTTCTCTCGCTCGGTGCGCTCCACGGCCGCATTGTTTTCGGCCTTGGACAGCGCTTCCTTCAGGGTCGCCACCTCGGTTGTGGCCCCTGCAATACTCAAGTTGGTCCTGTCATTTTTTGGAACCACATCTTTTTATACACTTACATAAGGTATTCCTTACCTTCCTTGTCCTCGAGCTGCTTTTTGGCAAGGCCGAGCTCGTTCTCGGACCGCTCGAGGCTCTGCTTCAATGCATCGACCTCCATGATCGGTCTTGGCAGAAGTCAGCAGCGCAGCCTGCATTCCCATATTGACATACTTATGTTAGACTCCTGCATATATCTTTTAGATCCTCAGTTCGTCTTTTCTTTCCGAACACCAAACTGAGCATCAGGGCTCTTGTCTATGCGGTAATATTTTTACATATCTTAAATACATACCTCAAAGCCTGTTAGAAGGCTGGCACAGGCTTCAGTCAGCCCGCTCTTGGCGGACTGAACCTTCTGGATCACCACACTCATAATAGTGTGGTGCTCCTTGTCGATGGAGGCGCCGTTAAGCACCTCCAGCAAATTATCCGGTGCCTCCGGTTGGACGGAGGTCACCGGCATCGTAGGCTTGCCCTTCTTACGTGGGGGCCGCCTGCCGGACTCCGGAACCACTGAAGGTTCGGTGCGGAGTCGGCCGGGCGGACTTAGAGCCCTTGGGGGTCTTATCCCCTTTGCGCCTGGAGTCCGGGAGGTCGCCTTGCCGCGCCTCCAGGACCACCTCCTCCTGGCTTGGACCCTTTTGGGACTCCCCCTCGACATCATCCGCTGGGCGAGGGGAGGAGGCGGCCGGAAGTGAAGTGCTATTCACATCCGACGAACCCAGGGAGCCGCTCGATGAAGCGTCGAGCCCGGCCTTGGGCGGACTGCATGATTATATTCGGCGTCAGAAGATACTGTGCAACAGAGGAACGTCGTTCATTATTCCGGTATCCGGATGCTTACGATTTTGCCAGGGGCTTGGCCCTGGATGGCCACTCCTCTTCGCCGTCGTCGGCGTTGGTGGAGTAGTCCGGAGGAAGGGTTCTTCCCTTTTTGGACCCTCCGGGCCCCCGGTTAGCGGCCTTCCTTTTCTTCTCTCCCCGGGAGAGAGGCCTCTCTTTCCTCCTCCTCGTTTTCACGGGAGGAGTCCGCCTCAGAGTCATCGGACGATGAGTCCGACACCACCTGGCGCCGGGAACTCCTTCGAGTTCTCGTGGCCTTCTTCTTGGCCTTCTTCTCCGGCACCACGTAAGGTGCCGGAACCAGCAGCCCCGTCAAGCAGGCGTCCGCTGGATCTTCTAGCAAGGGAGCCGGACAGTCAATCTGCCCGGACGTCTTCTGCCAATCCTGTTAAAGGTAAGGGAGTTTAGATCCCGCATAGAGTCAAACTATGAAAAACAAGTGTCCCGTAAAGGGCAAAATAGCTTACCACGTTGGCTTGATGCTGCGCGCTGAATCCGCGATCCTCGGTAGCGGATGCGGGAGCCTCGGCGCCCTTGAACAGCACCTTCCAGGCATCTTCGTACGTAGTGTCAAAGAGCCTGCTCAGGGTTTGGTGTTGTGCCGGATCAAACTCCCACAAGCTGAAGGACCGTTGTTGGCACGGGAGGATCCGGCGGATGAGCATCACCTGGACTACGTTGACAAGCTTGAGCTTCTTGTTCACCAGGTTTTGGACGCAGGTTTGGAGTCCGGTCAGCTCTTCCGAATTACCCCACGACTGGCCCGTCTCTTTCCATGAGGTGAGCCGTGTAGGGAAGCCATATCAGAATTCGGGGGCCGCTGCCCATTTAGGGTCACACGGCTCGGTGATGTAAAACCACCCCGATTGCCACCCCTTTATGGTCTCCACGAAGGAGCCCTCGAGCCATAGGACGTTGGTCATCTTGCCCACCATGGCACCTCCGCACTCCGCTTGGCGGCCGCCCACTACCTTCGGTTTGACATTGAAGGTCTTCAGCCATAAGCCGAAGTGGGGCTGGATGCAGAGGAAGGCCTCGCACACGACGATGAACGCCGAGATGTTGATGATGAAGTTCGGGGCCAGATCGTGGAAATCCAGGCCGTAGTAGAACATGAGCCCCCGGACAAATGGGTGAAGTGGAAAACCTAGTCCACGGAGGAAGTGGGTGAGGAACACCACCCTCTCATGGGGCCTGGGGGTGGGGATGAGCTGCCCCTTGGCGGGAAGCCGGTGCGCGATGTCATTGGACAAGTATCCGGCCTTCCTTAGCTTTTTGATGTGCCCCTCCACGACGGAGGAGGCCATCCACTTGCCTCCCGCTCCGGACATGGCTGGAGAAGATTGAGGCGGGAAGTGCGGACTTGGGCGCTGGAGCTGGAGTCTTGTGAAAATGGATAAGCAAAGGAGGAAGAAGGTGTAGATGGAAAAGGTGGATCATTATCCCTTATATGGGCGAATGAAACTATGTGCCCCCACCAGCTGGTAAAACTCCCTTATCTCCCAAGCGCCAGTAAATTAATGGCACGGTTGGGTTACCCACCGTATTGATGAGAATCCGGAATAAGGGGACACGATCTCCGCTTCAACAAGGCGTGCCAAGGAAACCGCCTCGCTAAGTCTTGTTGAGGTGGGACGATAAAACGATTCGAAGGCTTGGTCGTGGTGTGATGTCACACTGTGAAATACGTCAGCAGATTGGATTTGTGTAAATATTATTCTCTCTACGGTGGTATGTGGAAATCATTTTGCAGAGCCGGACACTATCCTTGTGTTCAGAATCTTCTATGAAGTATTCGGAGGAGGAATCTGCCTTGCAATGCCGAAGACAATCTGCGCCGGACTAAATGCGTCATTGAAGCCTAGTTCGAGACTCTTGAGGAGTCTGGATTAGGGGTGTCCGGATGGCGGACTATAACCTTTGGCGGACTCTGGACTATGAAGATACAAGATTGAAGACTTCGTCCCGTGTCCGGATGGGACTTTCCTTGGCGTGGAAGGCAAGCTTGGCGTCTGGATATGAAGATCTCCTCCCATTTGTAACC
Source organism: Aegilops bicornis (assembly GCA_021605145.1). Lineage (NCBI taxonomy): Eukaryota > Viridiplantae > Streptophyta > Magnoliopsida > Poales > Poaceae > Aegilops > Aegilops bicornis. Next base: position 287,062,134 of record CM038672.1, read on the forward strand.
GACTCTATGTAACCCTAACCCTCTCCGGTGTCTATATAAACCGGAGGGTTTTAGTCCGTGAGGACGAACAACAATCATACCATAGGTTAGCTTCTAGGGTTTAGCCTCTCACGATCTCGTGGTAGATCTACTCTTGTACTACCCATATCATCAATATTAATCAAGCAGGAGTAGGGTTTTACCTCCATCGAGAGGGCCCGAACCTGGGTAAAAACATCGTGTCCCTTGTCTCCTGTTACCATCCGCCTAGACGCACAGTTCGGGACCCCCTACCCGAGATCTGCCGGTTTTGACACCGACAAAGATCATAATTTTTATAGAACTGGATTCGGACATTTGAATAAGAGATCATAGTGTTTTAAACCCACGCATGCATGAATATAATGGTGATACGCATGGTGTGATTATGAACATGTTATACTATATAACATTTTATTTGAATTTGTGATAATGTGTGGCTTTTGCATCTCACGGCAAAATACTTGTCATAATGTAGGGGGCAGGGCACTATACACTGTGTGATAAACACAGTATACATATGAAACATGGTTTAGATTACGAACATCTAGCTAGCACTTCAAATGTACTATTATTTGGAATCAATATAAAGTGGATTCAAAATTTTGAATTCGAGTTCATATAGTACACATAGTTCGTATCCAACTCTACAGTAATCATGTGGTGTGTTGTTAAGATAATATACGGATGATGGTTTACTTGGCAACAAACATAATTGTAGATTCTTATTCAAATAGAGAAACGAATTCAAATTTAGTTCGAATTGCAGCGGTAGCATATACATTTGGAATGCACTAAAATGTCTATATGAGTAGGTTACATGCATTATACAACTAGCGAAAAATAATAATTGGACATAACATGGATTCGTAGTTTGGAATAGCATTTGTACAATAAAACGGGACAAGACTCTCTCTTTGTGTGGTGCGAATAGTTTTTTTTCGCTGAGGGAAGTGCGAATTGATTTGGTACATTATTACACATTAGGCTTGTCCCAAAATTTCAACCGCGCCTTGTTATCCCGAAAATTCAGATATCGCTTTGTCTCTTTGTGCTCCGAAAACTCGCTCTCAACCTGCTCATTGCTATCCCATTACAATGCGCACGAAAACTCCCTCTAGCTGCCAAATCCCGACACGTGAAATCCCCGTTCTAACCCTGATTAGAATGGGCCGCTAGTTCAAATTGGTGGGGGTATTTTTGTAACACACCTCTGGGGAATCTTCCTCTCATTTGGTTCAATAACTCAGGGTCACCTCTGGGGAAATAGGTGCAGGACACACTTTTCTATTCCAATACCAAATAAATAGAAGGAGGTATCAAGATTATGTTGTAAGAAAAGTCAGTAAATATGTGGACTAGGAAAATAATAGACAGGAGTTTGCCAAGTTTCGTTCGTTGCAAGCTCGGTGAAATGTGCCACTTGGTAATGACGCAGTGCCACGCGGGGGCCCTTACTAGACGGGGGACTACCGAGTTTCAAACTCAGCAAAGTATTTGCCCAATTTTGATTGTTATAAACTTGGTGAAACGTGACACTGGGTAATAATGCAGTGCGACGCGGCATACCCTTACTGGATGGATACTACGGAGTTTGGAACTCAGCAAACAGTTAACCCAGTTCTGCTAGCAAAGAGCTCAGTAGATATTTTGTACTGGGCAATGACTGCTGGCACATGGATAATTCTATTTGTCGGGGGGATAACCCCTGAGTATGCTCAAGGAGACAAGATGACAGTTAGAAACATAGGGGCGGGCAACGCCCCTCGGTTTGGTCACTCGCCACCCGGCTGCTCCGACTGGCTCGCCACCCGGCTGCTCCAGACAGCCTGCTGTGTGGAGTCAACCGCAGCATCCCATCAGACACGACAAGAAGACACTATAGCCACGTCACTTCACTGCACCCCAATAGTCTAGTATTGCTGACCAATAGTGGTGCACTATAGCATGCGTTACGCGTCCCCTCGTATGTCCGCTCAATAGTGTAGTAGGTCAAGTGGGCCACCCCTTGTCCCCTAGGCATCCCTTCATAAGATGCACCAGGGAGCTCTCTTGGCCAAGAAGGCACTCACTTGACCAAGAAGGCACCCACTTGGCCAAGAAGGCAAGACCACGCCCACTCACGGCCGGCCATAAGAGGCACTCATGCCACACTCTCTAAGGGACACTCACACACACACACACACACACACACACACACACACACACACACATTAGGCAAGAAGCCTATAGCTCTCTTCTCCCATACAGATCTAGGAGCAACTCTGTAAAACTAGATACACCGGATATATCTTGAGACATGCAGGAGTAGGGATGTTACCTCCACGGTGAGGGCCCCGAACCTGGGTAAACCACCATGTGTTATCGCCATATCCCATCCCGGATCTCCGCTGCTGCGTTGCTCTCAACTCTTTAAGCCATCCCCTACTCCTGCATGTCCGAGATATATGCGGTGTATCTGGTTGTACAAAGTTGCTCCTAGAGCTGTATGGGCGAAGAGAGCCGTGGGCTTCTTGCCTCATATGTGGGTGTGTATGAGTGTGTCCCTCTAAAAGTGTGGCGTGAGTGCCTCTTATGGCCGTCTGTGAGTGGGTGTGGGCTTGCCTTCTTGGCCTAGTGGGTGCCTTCTTGGCCAAGTCGATGCATTCTTGGCCAAGTGAGCTCCCCAGTGCATCTTATAAAGGGATGCCAAGGGACAAGGGGTGGCCCACTTGACCTACTACACTATTGAGCGGACATACGAGGGGACGTGTGATGCAGGATATAGTGCACCAGAATATTAGGGCACAGTGAAGTGACGTGGCTAGAGTGTCTTCTTGTCATGTCCGATGGGACGCTATGGTTGACTCCGCGGAGCAGGCCGGCTGGAGCAGCCGGATGGGGAGCAGGCCGGAGCAGCTGGGTGGAGAGCCGGTTGGAGTAGTCGAGTAGCGAGTAGCGTTGGCCGCCCCTATGTTTCAAACTATCGTCTTGTCTGCTTGAGCCAACCCGGGGGTCATCCCCCCGACACTGCCCGAGAGGTGTCCGATCAAATGCCGATGTCATCCAGGAATTTTATTTAATTTTCAATTTTTTCTTGTGATGTTGTGATGCAAAAAATGAAGGTGTTGACAAAATTTCGGAAATTTTGGATCTGTGGAAATTGAGGTTTCATCACACGAAAGGAATCTGATCCAAGATTCATTTGAATGAATTTTGGAATTCTCGAAATTGAGGATAGAGAGTTCTGGAGAAATGGAGTGTGGGTACTGATCCTAAGTTGAGATAATTTTTTAGGGTAAAAAATGCTAAGGAGAATGTAGTTCCTTTGCAATTCCAACATAGGCTCAAAATGAATGCTAGTTGGTTTTTAAAAGGTTTGAATTTGGTAAAAGGAAATTTTGTGAAAGAAGTTGTGTTAGGTACTGCCATAGGGCAAGGGAGGTGCTTGACGAAACTTTTGGAATTAATCTTTGAGTTTTAAAAGAATATTTGAAATATTTTTAATGCAACAGAAACATTTCAGAGTATGAAAATACCATTAATATAATTATGTTGGGCAAATTTTATTATGAAAATATTGCTTACTGATTTTTACAAGGTAAATGAAATTATTAAGAAAAACTTTCACGCAATATTTTTGAAAAGTTTCTATATGGAGGAAAGGATTTTGGAAAATAGACAACAGAAAGATTTTGAAATTAATAAAGGACCTAATATAATTCAAAATTTTATTCTGTAAAATCGTGGTTTAAAAATTTGGAGTGTTACAAAATCTACCCCCTTAAGAAAATCTCGTCCTCGAGATTTTGCAAGGTGGTCACCAGAAGTATGTCTACATCTCCAAGGAGATATAACTGAGCTAAATATTCGACTTATTTGATAGGACGTGGCTGATTAGATGTTACTGATAATTGGTGCACGTACTGTGAGGTACTCGTGTTGTGGATTTGTCTCCATGGCTAGGGAAACTGAGGGGTTGCTATAAAGGGTCACGGCGAATTTGGAAAGAGTATAAATTTCAAATTCCAATTTTGCTAGCTGCACTCCAACAAACAGTGTTTTCTCCTGCTGAAAGGTGGGCCCAGGGCCCACTGTTAGTCTCTTATCCTACCTCTGGCGTGGACAAAGCATGGTGTTCGTGGACTTCGCCCACCGTGCACCGAGCTCGAGTTATAAGAATAACTGCGGGTTTTCCCTCTTCTTCTCTACTCTCACACGTGTTTCACTTCATCTCCTTCGTCCTCTTCTCTTCTTCTTCTTCCTCCTATTGCAGGAGCTCAAGACGAGGTCCCCAATGGAGGACATGGCCTCTAAGCTGATTCATATCCTCCTAGCCAGGATGCTAGCAGCATTGCTTAGCTTCTCGCTGCTCTTGTATGCAATGATCCTGGATTGTCGTCGTGGTGGCTCTACGAGGCGGCAGCGGTAGGTATGAGGACTAGGCATCGATGTCACGTACGAGTGAGTGCTAGTGCATTTTGAGATAGGTCCCGTAAAAATTAAACCTGCAAGTTTTTTCTCTTCTGGAAAACTGTGGTGTGATGCTAGTGATCTAGTGGACAAAGCGGGTAATTGTTGGAGATATGCCCTAGAGGCAATCATGTGATGATGATGATATTTCCCTATGTATTCATGAGTCCTTTGTATTGTCCTTGAACATCATCAATGACATGTATCAATAAGTATGTGACTTGTTTGTGGAACTATGTATTAAATGATGATGGTTCTAATGGTCCCTAGTTGATAAGGTTATGTTGACACATATCCTTGACTAGTATATGACTCGGTTGATGACTATGTTTCACAAGTCATGTGCATGGAGATGCTAAACCGATAGTGTCATGGAATTGTCACGGCAGATGTCCTCATGAAAGGACTTAGTCGCAGGGCCATCGTACGGGTTAACCTAGAGGGGTTAAAGCGGACACAAAGACACGGGAGTTATACTAGTTCGGCCCCTTCGATGAAGATAAAAGCCTACGTCTAGTTGTGATGGGATTGATGTGATTTCAGCGCCTAGGGAGCAATAGCTTCGCCTCAGCCTCGAATTCTCTGTCCTTAACTCGCCGCCGGGTCGTCTCCTTATATACACGGGTTGGCCTTGGCCGGTCTCTGAGTCCCGATCCGGCTCATACAAGTGTCGGCTCGGTCTCTTCTCTCTTATCTTACAGCTCAAGTTACAAGACTAAGGCGGTTTACATGAATGGATCCTAATCCACCTTCGGGCTTTGGGCCTCCTCCGTGGGCCTCGATCATGGATGAGGGTAACCCGGCCCCTTGAGGCGGTTTACACTCGATGAGTTATATCCCCAACAGATAGTATGGACTCGGGGATGGAGATCACCGAGGTCGAGCACTCCATATTGAGATGTGCTACATCTTAAGCATGCGTTGGTTTTCCCTTGAAGAGGAAAGGGTGATGCAGCAAAGTAGCGTAAGTATTTCCCTCAGCTTTTGAGAACCAAGGTATCAATCCACTAGGAGGTTACACGCAAGTCGCCTCGTACCTGCACAAACAAATAAGAACCTTGCAACCAACGCGATAAAGGGGTTGTCAATCCCTTCACGGCCACTTGCAAAAGTGAGATCTGATAGAGATAATAAGATAAATATTTTTGGTATTTTATGATATAGATTGGAAAGTAAAGATTGCAAAATAAAAGACGGAAGAAATAGTAAATTGATATGAAAATAATATGATGGAAGAAAGACCCGGGGCCATAGGTTTCACTAGTGGCTTCTCTCAAGATAGCATAATTTACGGTGGGTGAACGAATTATTGTCAAGCAATTGATAGAAAAGTGAATAGTTATGAGAATATCTAGGCATGATCATGTATATAGGCATCACGTCCGCGACAAGTAGACCAAAACAATTTTGCATCTACTACTATTACTCCACACGTCGACCGCTATCCAGCATGCATCTAGAGTATTAAGTTCATAAGAACAGAGTAACGCATTAGGCAAGATGACATGATGTAAAGGGATAAACTCAAGCAATATGATATAAACCCCATCTTTTTCCTCGATGGCAACAATACAATGCGTGCCTTGCTTCCCCTGCTGTCACTGGGAAAGGACACCGCAAGATTGAACCCAAAGCTAAGCACTTCTCCCATTGCAAGAAAGATCAATCTTGTAGGCCAAACCAAACTGATAATTCGAAGAGACTTGCAAAGATATTTAAACCATACATATAAGAATTCAGAGAAGAACCAAATATTGTTCATAGATAATCTTGATCATAAACCCACAATTCATCGGATCTCGACAAACACACCGCAAAAATAACTACATCGAATAGATCTCCAAGAAGATCGAGTAGAACTTTGTATTGAGATCCAAAGAGAGAGAAGAAGCCATCTAGCTAATAACTATGGACCCGAAGGTCTGTGGTACTCACACATCATCGGAGAGGCTATGGTGTTGATGTAGAAGCCCTCCGTGATCGATTCCCCCTCCGGCGGAGTGCCGGAAAAGGCCCCAAGATGGGATCTCATGGGTACATAAGGTTGCGGCGCTGGAAATAGGGTTTCGTGGTGCTATTGGATGTTTTCAGGGCATATGAGTATATATAGGCGAAAGAAGTAGGTCAGTGGAGCCACAAGGGGCCCACGAGGGTGGGGGCCGTGCCTACCCTCCTGGGCGTGCCTCCCTACCTCGTGGCTTCCTCGCGACGTTCTGGCTCTGAAGCTCCGCGCCGACCTTGAGCAACCATTGCAGCGTCGGCCCAGACATTGCCATACAGCCTCGAGGACAAGAAGCTCTTTAAGCGCTCCTCCGCCGCTTCGGCGCACCAGTAAGGCTCCTCTTGAACCCTAGATCCGCATTTGAAGGTCCCTGTTCCTCTTGTAGTTCATAGGTGTTCATCGTAGTGTCCTTATACCTGTCACCGCCATGGCCGTATGATTCGGCCGTAGTACACATCTGTGCGGCAACCGCCCGCCATCAGCTTTTACTCCTTGTTCATCTTTTATTTTGCCCAGATCTTCTTGTTTAGGACGCCTTACGAACATTCCTGCCCTCTACGAGGCTTGCTAGGTCGCAAAGATTTTCTTCACTTTGAACCTTCGGTAGATCTAAATCACTTCCATTCGCGTGTGAAACCTGTTTACATCCATACTTAGTAAATTTTTCAGGTCTGTCTCTTTTGGCGGTTTAACTTTTTGATAACTAACCCGTCACTCCATTAGTCCTCGATTAAACCGGAATCGAAATCCGGCTGCCGAATTGCGGTTTAACATTGTATAATGTGCCTGAACCGTTTAACGGTGAACCATTTTTCCTTTCGCAGTTTTGATCTTCCGGAATGGCCCGCAATTCTCAGCGTGGAATTGGGTCGGTCTAAGGCCATCGAGACGCAACTCAACGATCGTCACCACCGGCGCTTTGGCTGCTAAAAATGTCCTCCACTGGCGGGTTCCGGATGGCGAATGCCCTCCCACTCCGCAAGAAGGCGACGTAATTGTATTTGTGCAGCACTTAGACCGGGGATTCTGCCCACCCGGATCAAATTCTTCCGGATGTCCTTGCCAGTTTTCAACTCCATCCACAGGATATTGGTCCCAACTCCGTGTCAAACATATGCAATTTTCAAGTGTTACGTGAAGTCTACCTTCAAGAAGAACCCTCTGTGGAGCTGTTCCGGATTTCTTTCACTTGAACCGTCAGACGGAATTTTACGATGGTCCCAACACGAGCTGGGCGGCGTTTCAATCCAGAAGAGGAAGGAAGCGGACTTTCCCCACGCCAAACACCACAGCCATCCAAAAGATTGGAACCAAACCTGGTTCTACCGCCGAACACCGCTCCCGCCAACAAGAATCCTTTGCCGGGTTACCGTCCTCACCGGCTCAAGAACAATCATCCGCTGCCTTTACGCTTAACCGCGGAGCGGAAGAACTTTGCACCTCGGATCATTAAACTCTGTGCTCTAATGGCCAATGGACTAACTGGTGTGGACCTTGTGCGATCTTTGGGTTTCTTGGGGCATCTTGCCCTTAAGCCGCCGCCCGGATTGATGCACGAATATCTTGGCAGCCTCAAAGACCCTCAAAGACGTCACGAATTACTAATAACTGAACTTGAGGTCACAGAGGCGTAAAGAGGATGCTTGATGAACCAATCTCCGTCTCAGCCTAACCGGGTTGGCTCCGTTACGTGTTGCCAACCAACCGCTCATGTAAGAGCTCTGCTCACCGCTTTGGGCCTTTAACACTTTGTTGATATTCATTAATCCTTGTTACCTCGCAGTTAACAGCTCCTTCTCGAGGCGGACCAAACCGGCCCGAGCTCCGCAGATAAAGTCCAAGGCTACCAAAAAGGCTTGGCAAGAAAACCGTCGGGTCTTCCGATCCGCGGAAGATGAAGAATCCAAGCTGAGGTAAAACTTGATATCCTTACGAGGGAGCCGCCAGAACCGGCTCTCCACCTTGTGTTTCTTCTTACTTATAGTTTGTTCCTTTTTATTCTTCCCTGTACTGACAAATTTAATCCCCAGGATGATGCTGAAGCCAGCCATGCCGACCATGTTGAGGTAATCCTTCTTTCTTCCGACTCCGACCTCGTGCCGGTTAAAAGAATTCGTCGCACTGCTCGGAAAGTGAAAAATCTCATTCCTATGCTTATTTGAAGACACAAAGAGCTGAAGAGCGCCGTACAACCCGCACGCGATGGTCAACAGATTCTCTCCTCCGGTTTACGGATACACCAACCCTAAGCGTCGTCAGAGGTGACTTGTTCTCCGAAAACGTTATCCCTTAAAGGGTTTCTTCCGATGTCCTCTCAATCCGTCGACCCGAATTATCAGGCCTCTTCCAACTCCTCTGGCGGTTCATCAACCACGTAATCGCCTCCGCTTAAAGTTGCTGCAGGTAAGTATCATACCTACATCCCGCCAATTGATTGTATAGTTGCGTTGGTCGATTTATCTTACTCTAATTACGAACACCGCAGCACCAAGGCTCGCTTGAGTAAAAAAGCAAAAACTCTTGAGCCCTCTGCAGATCTTGATCCGGAGAAGATCCTAGAGCAACAGGCGAAAATCCTGAAATCGCTAAGAATAGCTTCCGCGAGTTGTACCGAGACGATATTGCTGATCCGCCAGAACCGAACCGGAGGCCCAAGTGGAAACCTCGCATCCTGCTCCACCGAAGTCCGACCACAGAGCGGTCGTAACTATTGAACCGCCGAGCGAGCATGAAGGCACCAAGCCCAAAGAAGACCGCCGATCCGCCAGCCCGCCAAAAATGATGATGTTATTGTGACGGGCATCGCTACACCACCCCTAGCCAACCGGTCGCTTTAGCAAAACCACAGCGCCAAGGGAGAGTGCGCCACTATGAGTAAAGATAAGGGAAAACTGATCTGTCACCTTATGACAATTTCTCCGCCTAAGAACTTCACTCCGGCTTCAACCGGCTCTACACAAGCCGTGACCTTGAAGCCGATGCCGTAAATCGCATGAAGGACCGCTGTGAGGTAAGGATTTATGCCTGTCTTGTACCTTTGCTGCGTAGTAGCCCCCAAGGGTCGGTTTAACTTGTCATAGTCAAATCGGCACTTAACTTCATAAAGAAACCATACACCTTGAGCTGCGATCAGTAGCCCCAAGGGTCGGTTCAACTTAGCATAGTTAAACCGGACTTAATTTCTGTATCCCATACCGAATCGAGATCAATTAGCCATTAGCCCCCAAGTGCCAAGTTGAATACTTGTATTGAGCTTGGGACTTTATAATAACACAACTAACGTGCTCCCTTTGTTATCGTAATGAGATATACCAAAGAAACCGTGCAACTCAAGGACCTTCGTGCCAACTTGGAAACTCAACAAGCAGAGACCACCAAGGCCAAGGATGAGCGAGAACTGCCTTGGCCACTATGGAACAAATTGAAGGAGGGATATACGTCCGAAGCGGGCCAAATGGGACACCGAGAAAGCCGGTTTGACAAAACGGGCGAAGATGCTGAATCAGCTCTTAAACCGGTGACCAAGAGCTTACCAGATCAAGCGCCAAGTTCATGCCATGACCTCTGCCATCTTTGGTAAGAAAATTTGCCTTGAATACACCTGCTTTAATATTGCCGCCGGTTTAACTTGAGCTGTCTCGAACACAGTGCGTGCAAAGCGTATTGCTCATCTGGCTCGGCGTGCGGAAGAAGCTCAAGGCCGCTTACACCCTGATTGAGCAGCTGTATACCGGCGCCAATGAGTCATATGTGACATCGTCACGACAACACGGCCGTCCTTGATCAAAGACACACCGGACCGGCTGTCCATGATTCCGGCGCAGCTTGAAGAGTTGAAACGGTCCGCGGCCCGGCCGGCACTCTCATCGCTCGACTCGCCAAGGCGTGGATAGCGAGACCTTGATCCGGCCGACATAGCCAAGGGTTTCCCAGCGCTCAAGAGAACGGTGAAGCCTTTGATAATGACACTCAAACGAGTAACAAAGGAGATGCGTTCACCGGGCGAAGTCAACTGGCGAAGCCAACTCGGCGGTTTACCGCTTTTTATGACGCAAACAACAAGCGGGTGGAGTTTGTCATTCGAAGTGCGAGCCTTGTTCCTCCAATCCGTAAGCACACTTATGCCTCCGACGTTGATCCGCTGAGCTTATAAGTGAAGAGGCTGTCTTCGGGCCTTAACCCGGATTGACTGGTCTACCAATGACTTAGGGCTTTGGGTGATGAAGAGGAAGAAGTTGAACCGACGTAAACGCCCCTCTTCCTCACGTCAACCCGGCGAGGAAGCTTAATCCGTCGAGCCGGTGATGCATCGAAGTTGCCGCCATAACGCCATGCGAACCATCGGGCCTTGGAAGGCTTTGTAATAGAATAGCTAGCACTTTGTTCTTGAACATGCCTTTATACCCTCCGTCTGTAACTTTTTGCGCGGTCTTGATACTTTGGTTTGAAGTATTGAAACCTTCAATGTATTTTGCCCGCAATCACAAATTCTTAAACCGCCACGGCGGCTTGCATCTCTAGCCGGCTTGGGACGCCTATATATTTACATAAGAAAGTATTGAGGTATATGATCAAAACTTTGTGATACCAAAAAGTACACCATTGACGTCGGGCATGCAGTTGGCCTAGCCAAACTTAGGGCGGAGATTGTATAAACCATTACCGTCAAAGGAGAACAACTCCTGTGTGTATAATACCGGTTTACCGTGTAAACCGTGTCGGGTCATGACAAGCCCCCTGTTACTCCATAATGGGATGTTAACAGAAAAAATCAAACCAAAAAAAATCGCCAGATTAAGAAGGCAAACAAAAGTCAAATAACTGGTATGCAAACCATATGGAAGCAAAGGCAATGATAAAAACCGTTTGCAAGAAGAGGCTTTATTGAGCCTGATCAGATGGTGTTACCATGGTCGGACAGGACCAAGCTCCCTATAAGGTGTAGCGATGGTTCAAGTCAGCCAGTCCCCAAGCGAAATCGTGGCATTATGCCGATCAAGTGGCATTGCAATGGTTTGGGTTCGACCAAGCCCCCAAGTGATTCTATGGCCTTAGGCCGACCAAGAGGCGTGATCGGGTTCGGGACGTGACCATGTCCCCAAGTGATCTGGTGGCTTTTCGCCCGTCAAAAGGTGTTGCATTGGTTCGGACACGACCAAGCCCCAAGTGACAAAAACTTATGAAAAGCAAGACCAAGGGTTAAACCGGAGGCTGCTTTTACGACAACATCTCCATGTACCCAAACCGGACTTTTTACGTAATGTAAACCCCGCTTTTAGCCGAGGATCCGGTTTATTGCTTTTATTCATAATATATGCATTGTCTTAATATGTACATAAGTGGAGCCGATGGCTCGTATAATAAGGCCGAAGATGAGCTATGTTCCACGGCTCGTTGGTCTCCTCCTCCGACGCGTGCGTGAGTCCTTTCGCTCTCGAACATCAATCAGATAGTATGACCCGTTGTGCAGATTCTTGCTGACCACAAAAGGCCCTTCCCAAGGTGGGGATAGCTTGTGCATATCTTTACGGTCTTGAATGAGTGAAGCACCAAGTCTCCTTCCCGAAGGTTCTGGTTTTAACCCGCCGGGCTGTGATACCGACGAAGATCCTGGCTGGTAAACCGCCGAACGAGCAGCCGCCATATCTCGCTCTTCATCCGGTCGATCCAACGTCCTGCCGTGCAGCCTCGCTATCCGCCTCAACATAAGCTGCCACCCGAGGTGAGTCGTGGCCGGATATCGCTGGGCGGGACCGCCTCCGCTCCATAGACCATAAAGAACGGTGTGTATCCAGTAGATCTGTTAGGGGTAGTGTTGATGCTCCATATCACCGATGGAAGCTCTTCCACCCAACAACCCGGCGTCCTCTCTAAAGGGACCATAAGCCGGGGTTTGATACCTTTCAAGATCTCCTGATTAGCTCGTTCCGCTTGACCATTGGACTGCGGGTGGGCCATGAAGAAACGCTGCCGGATGTGCTCTCGTTCACAAAACGCCTTCATGACTCCCTTGGACAAATTGGTGCCATTGTCCGTGATGATACCGTGTGGAAACCCAAACCGAAAATCACCTTTTGATGAACTGAACCGCCGTGGCCGCATCACACTTGCTAATGTGCTCTGCCTCCACCCACTTTGTAAATTTGTCGACCGCCACCAACAGGTGGGTCTTCACAATCCTTGGACCTTTTAAAGGTCCGACCATATCCAGCCCCAAGTCGCATAAGCGGCCAAGTAATTGGAATCATCCTCAATTCTTGGGCGGTACATGAGCACGTCTGGAAAACTTTTGGCAACCATCACATCGTCGGACCAGATCTTACGCATTAGCATGGGCGATCAACCAATAGAAACCGTGGCGGAACGCTTTGGCCACCAAGGACTTTGAAACGGCGTGGTGACCATACCCCCTTCATGGATCTCTTGCAATATCTCACAACCCTCCTCGGGGGACACACAACGCTGAAACGCCCACGACACCGCAATGATGCAACTCGCCATTAACAATGGTCATAGACTTAGACCGCCGAACTATCTGCCGGGCCAACGTCTCATCTTCTCGTAACTTCGCCCGGTTCATGTATGCCAAATAAGGGAGCGCCCAATCCGGAATGACATGCAAGGCCGCCACCAACCGAGCCTCCGGATCGGGAATAGCCAAATCAACTTCATCGGGAAGCTTAAGCGTGGATTATGCAAGACATCAAGGAAGGCGTTGGGCGGGACTGGTTTACGTTGAGAGCCCGGCCGGCTTAAAGCATCACCGCTTCGTTCTTCCGACGATCCACATGGTCCACGATATCCTTTAAAGTGCCTGCGACAACATCCACCTCCCGACGGTATGCAGCCATGAGTGGATCTTTGGAATCCCAACTACCGATACTTGCCGGGCCACCAAGTCCGAAGTCACCAAAGCATTTAACCCGGTGAGATTCATTTCCTTAGCCATCCGGAGACCATGGAGCAAAGCTTCATACTCAATTTGCATTGTTAGTACAAGGGAACATTAAGCGGAGAACGTGTGAACTTGTCACCTCGCGGGAAGTTAATACGACTCCAAATTTCGAGCCCTCAATTGCTGGACCCATCAAAGTGGATGGTCCAATAGGTATGATCCGCTTTTCTTCAGCGCTTGCAACTCCGGCCCAATCATTAATGAAATCCACAAGTGCACGAGATTTTACCGCCGTCTGAGGCACATACCTTAAAATGCGGCCCACTCTATAGCCCACTTAGCAATCCGGCCGATCGCCTCCGGTTACGTATGATGTCACCCAAGGGAGCTGAATCGACCACCGTGATGGGGTGCCTCGAAATATTGCTTTAGCTTCCGGCTTGCCATAAAAACCCCATATACCAGCTTACGCCAATGTGGATATCTTCGCTTAGACTCAATGAGGACCTCGCTGATGTAATAAACCGCCGTTGAACCGGATACTCCTTCCGCTCCACCACGATGGCCACGCTTAATCGCTTCGGCATTAGCAAAGATATAACAATGAGCGGCTCTTTGTCAATGGGAGCGGCGAGAACGGCGGGTTGGCCAACCGCCGCTTCAAATCCTCCAATGCTTCATCGCCGGGTGAACTCCGGACAAAGCGATCCGTCTTCTTCAAAGATTCGGTACAAAGGAATGGCCTTCTCGCCTAGGCGGTGATAAACCGGCTTAGCGCAGCAATCCGGCCTGCCAAACGCTGGACATCATTGATGCACTTTGGCTTAGCCAAGGAGGTGATAGCCGTAATTTTTTCCAGATTAGCTTCGATCCCCCTGTTGGACACGAGAAAGCCCAATAACTTGTCTGCCGGAACACCAAAGACGCACTTGGCCGGGTTGAGCATCATCTTGTACCCCCGCAAGTTGTCAAAAGTTTCCTTTAAATCCTCAATCAACGCTTTCCTTACGCCTTGACTTCACCACGATATCATCCACATAAGCGCGCGTTACGGCCAATCTGTTCGTGCAAGCAATTACAGACGCAACGCCGATAAGTTGCTTGGGCGCTCTTGAGCCCAAAAGGCATAGATACATAGCAGAAGGCTCCAAAAGGGGTGATAAACGCCGTCTTCTCCTGGTCCTTAACCGCCATCTTAATCTGGTGATAACCAGAATACGCATCCAAAAAGCTCAAACGCTCACAACCCGCCGTAGCATCAATAATCCGGTCAATGCGGGGGAGGGCGAAAGGATCTGCTGGACAAGCTTTGTTAAGATCTATGTAATCCACACACATGCGCCAAGTGCCATTCATCTAAAGGAACAACACCGGATTAGCAAGCCACTCTGGATGAAAGACTTCAACGATAAACCCCGCCGCTAAGAGCCTAGCAACTTCCTCTCCAATGGCCTTGCGCTTTTCCTCATTAAACCGGGCGAAGAAAGCGCTTTACCGGGTCTGCGTACTTGGGGTCAACATTAAGAGTGTGCTCGGCGAGTTCCCTCGGTACACGGCATGTCAAGGCTTCCATGCAAAATGTCCCGATTCTCACGGATGAACTTCGATGAGCGCGCTTTCCTATTTAGGATCCAAGTTGGCACTGATGGTGAACTGCTTGGATGAATCACTGGGCACAAAATCAACAAGTTTCGTCTCAGCCGCCAATTTGAACTTCAAATCCGGATCGTGCTCTGTAGTTGGCTTCTTTAAAGGGGTCATATCCGCCGGGTCAACATTGTCTTTATAATACTTTAGCTCTTGATGGCACAAACCGACTCTGCATAAGCCGCATCACCTTCCTCGCACTCCAAAGCGATCCGCGGCTCCCATGAACCGTTATCGTCCCTTTGTGACCCGGCATTTTCAGCTGCAAATAAACATAACAGAGGCCGTGCCATAAACTTAGCATAAGCCGCCGCACCAAGAGGGCGTGGTAAGGGCTTTGAATTTTCACCACCTCAAACGTCAACGCTTCCGATTTGGAGTCATGTTCGTCCCCAAAGGCCACTTCCAGAGCTATCTTACCGATCGGGTATGCCGACTTGCTGTGCACCACACCGTGAAACATCTTGTCGGACGGCCTAAGATGCCTATCCGTTAACCCCATACGCGGAAGATCTCGTAGTACGTGATGTTGATGCTGCTCCCTCCATCCATAAGCACCTTGGTAAACTTGTATCCTCCTACCGAGGCGCTACCACCAGTATAATCAATTCGGATTGTAAACCCGGGAGGATGGTCCTCTCTCGCTCCATACGATAGGTTGCTCGACCAGCGAGGTAATGCGGCGCAGCCGGTTCAACAACACCGACCGCCCGCTCAAGTTTTCGGTCTCGTCTGTCCAAGCTGGTGGTAAAGACGTGATCGCATCCACCGTTCAACCGCTTTGGGTTAATTTGGTAACCCGATTGCCGCTGTTGTTGATTGTAACCCCTTGGTTGATTGTTACGATTACTCGATTACTACGATTGTTACGATTACTCTGATTGCCTTGCCCGGGATTACCACGAACCACGGGCCGGAATTTCCTCCATCGTAACCGGGCGGACCTGAACCGCCGGGCCCTTGATCATACCGGAAAGAGTTAGAGTTTTGAACTCCGCATAATATAACAATCCTTCCAAAGGTGGTTTGCGGTGCCTCCTTCGTCCCATGCTTCGGACAAGGTTGATTCAATATGTAATTCAGACGATCCGGATTGTGACCGCCCGGTTTGATTGCTTACCCTTGCGCGCTGACCCTTGTCCTGCTGCGTTGGTGTTGGTTACAAAGCCCATGTTACCGCTTGCTTTACGCTTGTTCCCTCCATTGCCCGCCGAATGATCTGCTGGCCTCCGGAGTTGCTGTTACATTTTCCCTTACCCACTTCGTCATCCTCGGACTCGGGATCCTTGGTACTATCGTAATCAGCATACCTTACCAAAACGCCCATTAGAGTGCCCATGTCATTGCAAAAGCGCTTCATGCGACCCAGCTTCAATTTCAACGGTTCAAACCGCAATTGGCTTCAAGGTTAAGATCGCGGAATCGGGGTTGATCCGGTCTCAAGAATGTAAAACTTCGAACGCGCGCACCCAATGGGTTGTGGATTCTCCCTCACTTTGGACACAAGCCGCTAAATCCACCACGGACATGGGCTGCTTACGGTGTCTTTGAAATTTTGAATGAACCGGGTCCGCAATCGGGTCCATGAACTGATCGAGTTAGGCGGCAAGTTCTTCAACCAAGTCCGGCCGTACCTTCCAACATCATTGTGAAATACTTCCGCTGCGCAGCCTTCATCCACATCCGGCATCTCCATGGCCATCTCATAGCTTTCTATCCATGCTTCGAGCCAAATCGGCGGTATAATTGGGCACCTTGCGTGGCCCTTTGAAGTCCTTGGGCAAGCGACGCTATGCGTAAAGCGGGACGAGGCAAGGCACCCCAAAGAGCCAGACGTGACCCTGGTTCGAAGATGGTTTGACGAACCGCGCGAGCCGATGATCCTCGACAGCTGCTAACTCGGCCTCCCTCGTGCCTGGCGCGGTCCACTACCACTTGAGCATCTTGAAGCCACCCGCCGGGTTGTTGCCGCGAGGCGGACCACGCCGCGCATTGCTTGACACGGCCGGTTCGTCGGTAGCGTCGGCTATAGCTCCGGCTTGGCGGGGGTAGAGTGGATCCGATCCCGATCGTATGAATACGCTTCTGTTGAGCCAGGCCGTCTGAGGAGCTACTTAACCCGGCGTGTCTCTACCGCTGTGGTGAATCACCTTCAATTGGAATCGCCTCCAACCGTGCCGCAGCCGCAACAAGGTTATCCATCGGGTTGGAGTAGTGACCGGAGGTGTTCGCAGACGGTCTGGCGCCCGGTATGATGGTGAGGCAGATCTATCACACGGGCCGAACCGCGGCCGTCCCAGTGTGCTTAGCCGGTTTACCACCGCGGCGGATTACTGGTCCCCTTACAGGGTATTGAAAAGCTCTCTTCCTCGAAAACCGAAGGTAAACGGGATCTGTACTTCCTTTTCATGACTTCATGTGACGCGCTCGATCCAAAGCATGAGCCTATAAGCTGCGCATCCAAAGCGGCCCGTTCGCCGCCATCCTCACGTCCGCGGCTGCCAGTCCGCTTTAGCTTTAGTGATCTGTTCCCTCACCTTTGCAATCTCCGCATTGTGCAGGTCACGATCCGGCGGATTAGCCTCGCCATGAGCACAGCCAATGCGTAAAAGCTCGATAAAACTTGAGCGGCGGGCGCGACAGGGCCTCCTTCCCTGCTGCCATCACCGTTGTTGAACCGGCGACCAGGGCGCCATGGTCGAAGAGTGAAGCGCCGCTATGCATCGCCATGAAGATTCCAACCCGGTTGGGTAGATCAAAGGGTCCGAATACTCTCACCGTCGGAACAGCCCCGATCCGGCCATCTTGCGGTGATGCAGAGACTCGGTTTCTCCGGTGACGACTCGTCGCCAGAAGTAGACAACGGTTTCGCCGCCAGATGTCGATCCGTCCTTGTAGTCTCCGTGGGCGACTCCCACGAAAGCACGCTGACCGCCGGTTTAGCGAGGCAGGACTCTTCTTCGCCCGAGCCGTCTCGGCGAGGTCGGTGCAGATGTCCGCCCAGGCCCTGGCTCGCCGATCTTGCCGATGAACACGTGTATGCCGCCAAAGGGGACCCGGTATGACCATTACTCAACCGAGCGGCCTCGGGGCCCGATCCGCATCGTCGATGTAGAGCTTGCCGCTGACGACTCTTAGTCATCCGCCCACAGCATAGCCTTGAGTCCTTCGAACTTGCCCTCTAAGATCATCAAACCGTCGTGTGATCGCCCCACGGTGGGCGCCAACTGTCGTGGAATTGTCACGGCAGATGTCCTCATGAAAGGACTTAGTCGCAGGGCCATCGTACGGGTTAACCTAGAGGGGTTAAAGCGGACACAAAGACACGGGAGTTATACTAGTTCGGCCCCTTCGATGAAGATAAAAGCCTACGTCTAGTTGTGATGGGATTGATGTGATTTGGCGCCTAGGGAGCAATAGCCGCCTCGACCTCGAATTCTCTGTCCTTAACTTCGCCGGTCGTCCCCTTATATACACGGGTTGGCGCCGGCCGGTCTCTGAAGTCCCGATCCGGCTCATACAAGTGTCGGCTCGGTCTCTTCTCTCTTATCTTACAGCTCAAGTTACAAGACTAAGGCGGTTTACATGAATGGATCCTAATCCACCTCTGGGCTTTGGGCCTCCTCCGTGGGCCCTGATCATGGATGAGGGTAACCCGGCCCCTTCAGGGCGGTTTACACTCAGTAGTTATATCCCCAACAGATAGTATGGACTCGGGGATGGAGATCACCGAGTCGAACAGACCCATATTGAGATGTGCTACATCTTGAGCATGCGTTGGTTTTCCCTTGAAGAGTAAGGGTGATGCAGCAAAGTAGCGTAAGTATTTCCCTCAGTTTTTGAGAACCAAGGTATCAATCCAGTAGGAGGTTACACGCAAGTCGCCTCGTACCTACACAAACAAATAAGAACCTTGCAACCTACGCGATAAAGGGGTTGTCAATCCCTTCACGGCCACTTGCAAAAGTAGATCTGATAGAGATAATAAGATAAATATTTTTGGTATTTTTATGATATAGATTGGAAAGTAAAGATTGCAAAATAAAAGACGGAAGAAATAGTAAATTGATATGAAAATAATATGATGGAAGAAAGACCCGGGGCCATAGGTTTCACTAGTGGCTTCTCTCAAGATAGCATAATTTACGGTGGGTGAACGAATTATTGTCAAATAATTGATAGAAAAGTGAATAGTTATGAGAATATCTAGGCATGATCATGTATATAGGCATCACGTCCGCGACAAGTAGACCAAAACAATTCTGCATCTACTACTATTACTCCACACGTCGACCGCTATCCAGCATGCATCTAGAGTATTAAGTTCATAAGAACAGAGTAACGCATTAGGCAAGATGACATGATGTAAAGGGATAAACTCAAGCAATATGATATAAACCCCATCTTTTTCCTCGATGGCAACAATACAATGCGTGCCTTGCTGCCCTAACATCCTTTGGGAAAGGACACCGCAAGATTGAACCCAAAGCTAAGCACTTCTCCCATTGCAAGAAAGATCAATCTTGTAGGCCAAACCAAACTGATAATTCGAAGAGACTTGCAAAGATATTTAAACCATACATATAAGAATTCAGAGAAGAACCAAATATTGTTCATAGATAATCTTGATCATAAACCCACAATTCATCGGATCTCGACAAACACACCGCAAAAATAATTACATCGAATAGATCTCCAAGAAGATCGAGTAGAACTTTGTATTGAGATCCAAAGAGAGAGAAGAAGCCATCTAGCTAATAACTATGGACCCGAAGGTCTGTGGTACTCACACATCATCGGAGAGGCTATGGTGTTGATGTAGAAGCCCTCGTGATCGATTCCCCTCTGGCGGAGTCTTGGAAAAGGCCCCAAGATGGGATCTCATGGGTACATAAGGTTGCGGCGCTGGAAATAGGGTTTCGTGGTGCTATTGGATGTTTTCAGGGCATATGAGTATATATAGGCGAAAGAAGTAGGTCAGTGGAGCCACGAGGGGCCCACGAGGGTGGGGGCCGTGCCTACCCTCCTGGGCGTGCCTCCCTACTTCGTGGCTTCCTCGTTGCTTCCTTGGCGTCCACTCCAAGTCTCCTGGATTGCGTTTGTTCCAAAAATAACTCTCCTGAAGGTTTCATTCCGTTTGATATTCCTTTTCTGAGAAACACTGAAATAGGCAAAAAACAACAATTTGCACTGGGCCTTCGGTTAATAGGTTAGTCTCAAAAATAATATGAAAGTGCATAGTAAAGCCCATTAAACATCCAAAACAGATAATATAATAGCATGGAACAAACAAAAATTATAGATACGTTAGAGACGTATCAAGCATCCCCAAGCTTAATTCCTGCTCGTCCTCGAGTAGGTAAATGATAAATACATAATTTTTTATGTGGAATGCTACCTAGCTTAATTCTCAATGTAACTTTCTTTATTGTGGCATGAATGTTCACATCCGAAAGATTCAAGACAAAAGTTTAATATTGATATAAAAATAATAATACTTCAAGCATACTAACAAAGCAATCATGTCTTATCAAAATAACATGGCCAAAGAAAGTTATCCCTACAAAATCATATAGTCTGGCTATGCTCTATCTTCATCACACAAAATATTTAAATCATGCACAACCCGATGACAAGCCAAGCAATTGTTTCATACTTTTGATGTTCTCAAACTTTTTCAATCTTCACGCAATACATGAGCGTGAGCCATGGACATAGCACTATATGTGGAATAGAAGGGTGGTTGTGGAGAAGACAAAAAAGGGAGAAGATAGTCTCACATCAACTAGGCGTATCAATGGGCTATGGAGATTCCCATCGATAGATATCAGCGTGAGTGAGTAGGGATTGCCATGCAAGGATGCACTAGAGCTATAAGTGTATGAAAGCTCAACAAAAGAAACTAAGTGGGTGTGCATTCAACTTGCTTTCTCACGAAGACCTAGGGCAATTTGAGGAAGCCCATCATTGGAATATACAAGCCAAGTTCTATAATGTAAAATTCCCACTAGTATATGAAAGTGACAACATAGGAGACTCTCTATCATCAAGATCATGGTGCTAATTTGAATCACAAGTGCGGTAAAATGACAGTAACATTGTCCCTTCTCTCTTTTTCTCTCATTTTTTGTTTGGGCCTTTTCTCCTTTTTTATGGCCTCTCTTTTTTTCTCTTTTATTTCATCCAGAGTCTCATCCCGACCTATGGGGGAATCACAGTCTCCTTCATCCTTTCCTCACTTGGTACAATGCTCTAATAATGATAATCGTCACACTTTTATTTACTTATAACTCAAAAATTACAACTCAATACTTAGAACAAAATATGACTCTATGTGAATGCCTCCGATGGTGTACCGGGATATGCAATGAATCAAGAGTGACATGCATGAAAGAATTATAAAGGTGGCTTTGCCAGAAATATGATGTCAACTACATGATCATGCAAAGCAATACGACAATGATGAAACGTGTCATAACAACGGAACGGTGGTAAGTTGCATGGCAATATATCTCGGAATGGCTATGAAAATGCCATAATAGGTAGGTATGGTGGCTGTTTTGAGGAAGGTATATGGTGGATGTATGATACCGGCGAAAGGTGCGCGGTATTAGAGAGGCTAGCAATGGTGGAAGGGTAAGAGTGCGTATAATCCATGGACTCAACATTAGTCATAAAGAACTCACATACTTATTGCGAAAATCTGTTAGTTATCAAAACGGAGTACTAAGCGCATGCTCCTAGGGGGGATAGATTGGTAGGAAAAGACCATCGCTCGTCCCCGACCGCCACTCATAAGGAAGACAAACAATAAATAAATCATGCTCCGACTTCATCACATAACGGTTCACCACACGTGCATGCTACGGGAATCACAAACTTTAGAACAAGTATTTCTCAAATTCACAACTACTCAACTAGCATGACTCTAAAATCACCATCTTCATATCTCAAAACAATTATAAAGAATCAAACTTCTCATAGTATTCAATGCACTTTATATGATAGTTTTTATTATACCCATCTTGGATGCTCATCATATTAGGACTAATTTTATAGCCAAAGCAAACTACCATGCTATTCTGTAAGACTCTCAAAATAATATAACTGAAGCATGAGAGATCAATAATTTCTATAAAATAAAACCACCACCATGCTCAAAAAGATATAAGTGAAGCACATAGAGCATTCTAATAAATTCCTATTCATGTGTGTCTCTCCAAAAGGTGTGTACAGCAAGGATGATTGTGGTAAACTAAAAAGCAAAGACTCAAATCATACAAGACTCTCCAAGAAAAACACACATCATGTGGTGAATAAAAATATAGCCTCAAGTAATGTTACCGATGAACGAAGAAGAAAGAGGGGATGCCTTCCGGGTCATCCCCAAGCTTAGGCTTTTGGTTGTCCTTGAATTTTACCTTGGGGTGCCTTGGGAATCCCCAAGATTAGGCTCTTGCCACTCCTTGTTCCAAAATCCATCAAATCTTTACCCAAAACTTGAAAACTTCACAACACAAAACTCAACAGAAAATCTCATGAGCTCCGTTAGTATAGGAAAACAAACCACCACTTTAAGGTAATGTAATGAGCTCATCCTTTATTTATATTGGTGTTAAACCTACTGTATTCCAACTTCTCTATGGTTCATACCCCCCCCCCCCGATACTAGCCATAGATTCATCAAAATAAGCAATTGACACACGAAAAACAGAATCTGTCAAAAACAGAACAGTATGTAGCAATCAGATTTGTTCGAATACTTCTAGAACTCCAAAAATTCTGAAAAACTAGGACAACCTGGACAATTTGTATATTGATCTACTGCAAAAAATAATTGGCAATTTATCATGTTCTGGTGAATTTTAACAATTATTTTCATGAGCGCAAAGTTTCTGTCTTTTTCAGCAAGATCAAACAACTATCACCCAAGAAGATCCTATTGGTTCTACTTGGCACAAACACTAATTAAAACATAAAACTGGGGCTAGATGAATTATTTATTACTAAGCAGAAATAAAAGGCAAGGAACAAAAATAAATTGGGTTGCCTCCCAACAAGCGCTATCGTTTAACGCCCCTTTCAGCTAGGCATAAATAATTTCGAAGATGCTCACATAAAAGACAAGAATTATAGCGCAAAGAGAGCATCATAAAAATCGTGACAAACACATCTAAGTCCAACATACTTATTATGCATAGGCATTTTATAAGCAAACAAATTATCAAGACAAGCAAAAACTAGCTTATGCAAGGAAGAAGAAAGAAACAATAGCAATCTCAACATAACGATAGGTAAATTAGTAACATGAAAATTTCTACAATGATATTTTCCTCTCTCATAATAATTACATGTGGGATCATAAGCAAATTCAACAATATAGCTATCACAAAACATATTCTTAACACGATCCACATGTATGCTGATGAGGACATGACTACCTTGGATACGACCAAAAATATTGCATACATGTATATTTGTGAGGTGATTTCTAATGCAAACTATGCAATAATTTATTTATGTCATCCAGGACAAAAATACTTCACAAACTTTTATGCCATGTCTAATTGCAGGTGTATGGGACATTTGTACAATCCACATGTGAAGATAAGGGAGAAAGAGGAATTTACTTGCTGTTCAAAAATTTCTCTCACGTCACTTTTGGCCCAAGAGAAGATAGAGTCCAAGTCTCTCACGTTACGGACTCAGATTCGGACTGCATGTACATACGACTCAAAACGTCAATAATGTTTTCATCCGAACTCCAAATTGGATGATTCTTTTTGTTGGAAAATAGATTTCGTGCACTTTCCAACCCAATTGGATTCACCTTCAAATTCATCCGGAGCGTTGAGTTATGGACGAAACAACTGATGTTGCAAAGAGAATCTGAGTCAAACTACAAGTCCAATGGTGTTACGTCACCTCCACTTGGGCCCATTAGCCTTGTACGACCTAGGGTTAGTTTTAGGCTGCCTTGGGACGTCCTCCCACCTCCTTGGCCGCCACCCCTTTCTCCTATATAAGTAGATCCATCTAGTAGCTTTTCCCTTGGGATTTGTTTAGTTAAAAGTTAGCCATTGCAACTTCGTACTTCGCTTTGTGTCCAACGACCAGACCAAGGCCGCCACGGATCCCCACCATTATCAATACTTCATATATATTCGCAATATTCAGATTGCTTTATCATATTCTTACTCGTTCTTCGATTGCGTGCAGGAATAGACCTTCGTGGTCGCTGATTGTGCTTCCAAAGATCGCCAAGATAACCTCGGGAGATTGGTTTAGCGATTGCTAAGGCACAACGTCGTGCAAGTTTGTAGTCGGGTCGTCAAAGTCGACTCCACCAAATCGATAGTTATCATCTCATCGAAGATCGGGACACCCTCACCTCTTATCATATGCAAAGTTGACACTCTTCCATAATAGTGGGATTAACATTAACTAAAGTCATGACCTCTCCAAACCCACTTTTATCAAAAACTTCATAAGATTGAACATTCTCCAAATATGTGGGATCTAAAGTTGACACTCTTCCAAACCCACTTTCAATAATATTGCGAACACTATTATCAATCTCATATTCATCATGGGGCTTGAATAAATTTTCAAGATCAAAAGAAGAATCACCCCAATCATGATCATTGCAACAAATAGTAGTCATAGCAAACCTAGCATCCCCAAGCTTGAGGTTTTGCATATCATTAACACAATTGACATCAATAGAATTTATAATAACGTCATTGCAATCATGCTTTTCATCAAAGGAACTATCAAGTATGGGCACAATAGCAATGATCTCATGTTTAACATAAGGAACTATAGCAAATTCGTCTTCAAAAATATTGGCATCATGGCCACAAGAATAGCAAGCATCATGTTCATCAAGGGATATTTCAATCAAATCACCGGAATCATAATTATCTATAGATTCATGCATATCATTATTTTCTTCAGAAGCAACGGTCATTCTTTCAATAAATTCTTTGACATAAACATTATGAGCATAGTTTTCATAGCAATATTTAAGTATGTCAAAATTTTCAGATTCATAGAGAGTAATATCATACTTTTCAATCAAAGAAGCAACTTCATAAGCACCCTTAAAAGCAACAAATTCTTCAATTTGTTCGATATCATAGTAACTATAAACACCCTTTGCATAAGAAGATAAGATTTCATTATCATTAAACTCACATAGGTAGGGGAGGTGTTTTTTAGGGTTCTTAGAGCAACAAGTAAAATCATAAATTTCACAAAGATTCCAAGCATAACACAGCAATCTGTTTATTTGATCCCATGAGAGTCTCCCTTTTTCAAACAAACGGTGACGCACAAAATGAGCATGCTCATCTAAATATTTCCCATCAACTAGGCTAGTTGGGGTTTCAGCACGAGCGCATAAGGATCGAAGATGATCCAAGTAGAACACTTTAAGTGGATCCATCTCAATAGATTTTTAGCAAGCAAAGATGCAAGCAAATAGAAGGCACATGGAAACACAAACAAAGATACATACGGGAAGAAGGGCGAAAGAAAAGGGCAAATTTTGTGAAGTGGGGAGAGGAAAACGAGAGGCAAATGGCAAATAATGTAATGCGAGGGATAAGAATTTGTGATGGGTACTTGGTATGTCTTGACTTTACTTGACTTGGTGTAAGCCTCCCCGGCAACGGCGCCAGAAATCCTTCTTTCTACCTCTTGAGCATGCGTTGGTTTTCCCTTGAAGAGGAAAGGGTGATGCAGCAAAGTAGCGTAAGTATTTCCCTCAGTTTTTGAGAACCAAGGTATCAATCCAAAGAGGAGGTTACACGCAAGTCGCCTCGTACCTACACAAACAAATAAGAACCTTGCAACCAACGCGATAAAGGGGTTGTTAATCCCTTCACGGCCACTTGCAAAAGTAGATCTGATAGAGATAATAAGATAAATATTTTTGGTATTTTTATGATATAGATTGGAAAGTAAAGATTGCAAAATAAAAGATGGAAGAAATAGTAAATTGATATGAAAATAATATGATGGAAGAAAGACCCGGGGCCATAAGTTTCACTAGTGGCTTCTCTCAAGATAGCATAATTTATGGTGGGTGAACGAATTATTGTCGAGCAATTGATAGAAAAGTGAATAGTTATGAGAATATCTAGGCATGATCATGTATATAGGCATCACGTCCGCGACAAGTAGACCGAAACAATTCTGCATCTACTACTATTACTCCACACATCGACCGCTATCCAGCATGCATCTAGAGTATTAAGTTCATAAGAACAGAGTAACGCATTAGGCAAGATGACATGATGTAAAGGGATAAACTCAAGCAATATGATATAAACCCCATCATTTTATCCTCGATGGCAACAATACAATGCGTGCCTTATCGCCCTACATCCTTTGGGAAAGGACACCGCAAGGTTGAACCCAAAGCTAAGCACTTCTCCCATTGCAAGAAAGATCAATCTAGTAGGCCAAACCAAACTGATAATTCGAAGAGACTTGCAAAGATATTTAAATCATACATATAAGAATTTAGAGAAGAACCAAATATTGTTCATAGATAATCTTGATCATAAACCCACAATTCATAGGATCTCGACAAACACACCGCAAAAAGAATTACATCGAATAGATCTCCAAGAAGATCGAGGAGAACTTTGTATTGAGATCAAAAGAGAGAGAAGAAGCCATCTAGCTAATAACTATGGACCCAAAGGTCTGTGGTAAACTACTCACACATCATCAGAGAGGCTATGGTGTTGATGTAGAAGCCCTCCGTGATCGATTCCCCCTCTGGCGGAGTGCTGGAAAAGGCCCAAGATGGGATCTCACAGGTACAGAAGGTTGCGGCGGTGGAAATAGGGTTTCGTGGTACTCTCGGATGTTTTCAGGTATATGAGTATACATAGGCGAAAGGAGTAGGTCAGTGGAGCCATGGGGGGCCCACGAGGATGGGAGGCGCGCCTACCCCCTGGGCGCGCCTCCCTGCCTCGTGGCTTCCTCGTTGCTTCCTTGACGTCCACTCCAAGTCTCCTGGATTGCATTTGTTCCAAAAATAACTCTCTCAAAGGTTTCATTCCGTTTGGATTCCGTTTGATATTCCTTTTCTGCGAAACACTGAAATAGGCAAAAAAAACAACAATTTGCACTAGGCCTTCGATTGATTGGTGAGTCCCAAAAATAATATAAAAGTGCATAGTAAAGCCCATTAAACATCCAAAACAGATAATATAATAGCATAGAACAATAAAAAATTATAGATACGTTGGAGACGTATGAAGATGTAGCGAGATATAGTCATCTGTTAGTCTCAAGTTCAATGTCTATGACATGTCCTATAGTTGAGGTCCTCGCATGTTCTCGGGATGAGTATCGACTCACTTAGGGTCTATCAAACGCTACTCCGTAACTGGGTAATTATAAAGGTAGCTTTCGGGTGATTCGTGAGCCATGGCTGGCCAAGATGGGATTTGCCCCTCCTATATGGAGAGATATTCTCTGGGCCCTCTTGAGTGATCAGATTGAGAAAGCATGGCCATGCGACTTGGATTAAGTGTTAACCCAGTTCGGGAATATGTATCACGGTTTCGAGAAGAGAGGTAGAGCTACCACAAGGATGACAGGTACTCGCCTTGAGCTCAACAACATATATCATGAGGCAAAAGTAATGTTGCATATGACACATTGTCGAGGTTCATCAAATGACTTTACGAACACATGGGAGTTGTCACATTCTGCTAGGAGCCTCTACCAACTATCGACTCTGGTCGTGTCCATGTGTACGTGAACCTATAGGGTCACACACTTAAGGGGCTACAGCCCATTCGGATTGGATCCGAGTGCAAATGGAAGTGAACTCCTAGTGGGCTCAAGTGTTAAACCCACCTTGGAGGTCTACATAAAGGGGAGTGAGCGCACCAATTCGGGTTGATCTTTTTACACCCTAGATAGCCGCCGCCTCCACTCCCGATGACCATGTCATGCGACCGAACCTAGCAGTCCGTCGCCCGATGCTGCACCCCACACGTGTGGATGTCGTGGGAAACCACGGCCACCTATGGGGCCAAAGGGCCCCTTGCTGGTTCAGCAGGGGGGATGTCATGTTGCACAAAGAGCAAAAGAGCGCGGGGCAGCACAGCAGAGATCACGCAGGCAATTTTACCCAGGTTCAGGCCGCCGCGAGGCATAAAACCCTACTCCTACTTTGGTGGATTGATGGTGGAAAAACGGTGGTGGAGCGTAGTACACTTGCCGGCAGGGTCGGCAGTGGCTACGCACGTATGAGTGTGTGGTTGACCAAGTTTTCTCACCCTTTCTACGGTTGCCATGGGCCTACTTTTATAGGTTAAGGGGTCACCACAATGGCAAATCAATCATTATGCACTGATAAGATAGCAAACAGTGCTATCATACCTAATTCTGCAGCCTGACAGGGCGCATTAAATGCACCGCTCAACGTCACATCATTGCTTGCCTGGCAAGCCTTGTCGGGCTTGTCTTGCCAGCTCCACGCCTGCTTGCTTGACACGTCGCAGGATGGGTGTCGCCTATAGGTATTTCCTGTATAAAGAGGCCCCTATGTGGCGAATGGCTGCCACTTAGTCACTTTGCGGCTTGACACCGCGCTGATTGACGACGTGGGTCATGGTGAGGTGGTTTTGTCCCCGCAAGTCCCGGCAGGCCCTGCCGGGGTGTTTTGAATGTTTCCTTCTGGGCGAGCCCCGCCCTCGCCGAGCTCACCTGCCGGGCAAGGAAGGTTTTTTCTTCTGGCGGTATCTTACTCCTCAGGCTTGATCTTGGTCCTCTTGATCTGCATCTTGGCTCTTTGAAAATCTTGATCTCTTGTGTTTCGGCACGGCTTTGGCTTGCCCATGCATGAGTCAGGGGAAAATATATGCCCCTGTTTGTTTTCCCCGACATAAGCCCCCGGGCATGAGCCAAACGTGTCGCGCGGCACGTTGGGTTAGGCCCCAAACAGTGCACGGACACGTGGCAGGAAAGGGCCACAGGTGTCGGTCCGCCATGTTGACTAGTCAATCCAACGTCCACTTTGCGCAATTACTACGCGTCGTGGGGTCGTGGGACCGTTGCGGCTAAGGTAAAACGGTAACTTTCTGAAGCACCGCGCCTCTGTTCCACACTTCTCCCCTTAAAGACGGGGAAAATGGAGAGGCTCAGTTCACTTGCCGTTCGTCCCGCCCTTCCATCATCTTCCTCTGCTAGTCAAACGACGGTTCTCCCTCTCTCTCTCTCTCTCTCTCTCTCTCTCTCTCTCTCTCATCCGCCGCCGCCCTTCCCACCGACCCCTTTCTCCATTTGCATCGCGGCCGCCAAAATGGGGAAGAAGCCCGCGGAGAATGGAAAGCAGACGGCCGCAGTGAAGGAAGTTGCCGCTGAGGGGAGCAAGAGGGCGGCGGAGCTGAACAAGAAGCAGAGGGGAGATGTCGTTTTCCTTCCGTCGAATCTGGATGGCCGAGTTCTTCAAGCGAGGTATGGGTATCTGTGGGGGAGGCTCATTCAGAGAGGGCACGGGGCGCCCAAAGTTTTTGCGGCGGGGAAAGAAGACCTGCTGGACTCATATCAATTCTTCTGTGCTTACTTCATATGCGGCCTCTGTCACCCCTTCTCCGAATTCTTTGAGACGATCATGACCATCTAGGGATTCCACAGCCTTGACTTCACGCCAAATGCAATGACGACTATGGCCCTTTTTGCGAATTTGTGTGAGAATTTCGTCGGAGTCAAACCCAAAGTGGATCTGTTCCGACATTATTTCGTTCTGCTGGTGGAGAACGAGGGTCACTGCTCTGGAAACATTAGCAGGATGCCACGGGTGGCGAGGAAGCTCTGGGATTATATCCCTGGGAAGCAGGGCGAGAGGTGGGATGAGTGGAGAGGGGATTGGTGTTGGATTCAAGATGAGGAAGCCCCTGAATTCTGTGAAGCATGAAAGGAATGTGTGAGCGCGACAAGGAATGGAGCGCTCATGGCCTCACTGAAGATAGTCTGCGCCCGGCAATCAACAGGATCACCCGTTTGAAGGCTGTCGGGTTAACCATCGAGCATGTGGGTGCAGATTTTCTTCTCCGTTGCATCTCGCCGCTGCAGGAGAGGGACAGACCGGCCTGGTTGTACGGTGATGTTGCGGACAGGATGAGGTTGCTCCCAGGATTGGCCAATAACTTGTCGGTTTATGGTCACGCCTGGTTGTGCGACCAATTGTTTGGTCGCTTCGAGCTGTTCAAACTCCCAGCAACTGTTATCCCCATGAACTTCAATTCAGCTCGGGACCAGATTCTGAAATGGATGCCGGATTGCAATGCCCATGGGGTGTCAGGAGATTGGCGACTGGTCACCCTGGATGAAGAGCTCCAGTGGTTGAGCACCCTAGTGGAGAAGGCCACCAGGGTTGAGACTAGGATGTATAAACGCACCTCCTCTGCAGAGGTGGCGTACATCTTAAGGAGGGTTGAGGAGGACAAGGTTGCCCGCCTCGCGGAAATGGCAAGGGCAGCGAAGGCCAGGAAAGGCAAGGGAAAAGCTGAGGACGAGAGTTCTTCCCATGGTGGTAGCGAGGTGCTGCCGGGGATGAGCTTGCCGGGGATAACCTTGCCGGGCTAGAGGCTCTAGCCACGGTAGCAACGATACTCCAGGAGGAGGAGGAGGAGATTGGCGAGGTGGCGGAACCCGAGGAGGAGTGGCTTACGGCCGGGTCTCAAGCCCCCAAGCCGGTCTTGGACCGCCCTCGTAGACGTGCTGCCAACCAAGGGGCAGCGGCTCCCAATCCGATGCCCGTCGCCAAGAGGGTGAAGAAGACCACTACCAAGGCCACCAAGGCTGAGGTGGCATGCCACCAATCTCCTCGCCTTGCTCGGACCAAGGCTTCCCCCACCGAGCAATCGGCGGACGTGGAAGTGGATTCCAGCTCCCACTCCGACTCGAGTTCCTCACAGAGCTCATCTTCCCCGGAGCCCCCGGCGACACGCCGGGCGCCGAAGCCGTTGGGGAGTTATGTCCCTCCTTCTCCAAAGAGAGGGAGGGAGCCCTCGCCTCCCATGGAGTTCAACTTGAACTCCATGCTCATTGAAAAAGAGTAAGGAAGATCTTTCCTGTAAGCATCTCCAGTATATTTGATTATCTTTGCTGATTGACCTCTTGTTTTGTTGTTGCTTGCAGGGAAGTGGAGGAGGACACGGAAGCTCTCATCTACCGCCCACAGAAGAAGCTCCGTTGTGCCGGGTCATTGAGGGGCGCGAAGAGCTCGGCCTTGGTGGGGAGCGATGCAGAGGGTCTCGTGCCGAGCCCCTGGCCTGGAAACGGGGACTCGATCCCTTCTGCCGGGGGCGATGGGGATGGCCTCCCTGTTCCCTCAACCGGAGTGGGAGGTCAGACGACGCAGGGCAAGCTCCTACCGGAGGGGCATACCTCCCACGTCAACCAAGCCGAAAGAATCCCCACGGAGCCCTCCGCGGACGAGGTCCCGCAGAAGGCTGTCGTGACTATCACGGCTGAGGGAGAAGCACATGGCCCGGTAACGGACACTGCCGAGGAAACTGAGATCTCTGGCCGGCAGACTTCTCCAGGTACTCCACCTATGCCCTTTTTTCTTTCTTGCACTGATCACTTCTCCTGATTCCCCCATTTAACTTAAACTTATGCTTCTTCATTGTTCGCCGGCCTTTTCATCTGCAGCCCCCAAGCCGAGGAACCGGAGCTGCTGGAGGTGGTGGCTGACATAGGAAGGGCTGCTGTAGATGAGGCCGTTGAGATTGCCGCTGCTGAGGGACAGGACCTTGCTGCCGGGAATGCCCAGGGTTCCTTGGCGGTGGTAGAGCATTCTTCGGAGAATCCCCCAAAGGAGGAAGCGGCGGTTGAGGGAAAAGTTCCTCTCCAAACCATGGACCCGCTTCCTTCTTCTGGGATCATCATGGAGATTCCGCCGCCCCTCTCAAGCACACTAGCCATGGTGTTGTCGCCGCCTGGAACCAGAGCCCCTGGCCCATTTTTGACGATGGGTGCGGAGCTCGACGAAGAGCTTCAATGCCTCCTGTCACCGTTGTATCAAGGAGCTGGAGAAGCCGACGACTCAGCTGCGGTCGCAATGGACTTGTCCTTCTTGGAGTCCATGGCGACGGGCGTGAAGGAGATGCAGGCCCGGCACAACTAGAAGTGGCAGGCGCTCAAGGAGCGGCGCGAGTCTGCCAGCAGGGTTAACTAGAAGCTGAAGGACAAGTGTTTGGAGTTGCATGAGTGGCATGAAAAGCAGTTCAAGGTGCTCCAGAGGCAGCAAGAGACGCTCCTGATGACAAGGGAAGATGTCACGGCCCGTGAGGTGCGCCTGGCAGACCACAAGGCATCCCTGGACGCTAGAGAGCAAGAGATCTCCCTCCGGGAGGAGAAGCTCGAAGCCACTCTCCATGCCAAAGATGATAATCTAGAGGCTCTTGTATGTCAACGCACTAAGGAGCTGGAGAACAAGCACGGAGCTGCTCTGGGCGCCATTGTCGCTGATTCTGCCGCTGAGCTGAAGAAGCTCGCCGACGACCTAGCCGCCGCCTCTGTCGGCAAGTCCGATCTCGACCAGCAGGTGGTTAAGTTGACGGAAGATCTCGCCGGGAGCGCCAAGGAGGTGAAGGCCCTCAAGGAAGAAGCACGGAAGGCGGAGACCCTCTTGGTTGACACACAGTCGCAGCTCTCCTCCAAAACCCAGAGTCTTGAGACCGCCAAAGGCACCATCACCGACTTGAAGGCCAGGATTGGCTCCCTAGAGAGCGCGGCAGAGTCCATTGAATCCCGCCAGCAGCTGTTGTCCAAGGACCTGGATACTGCCAAGAGCCTCCAGAAAGATGCAGAGGATAAGCTGAAGAATCAGTCTGAGCAAGTCAACCTCTAGATCAAGAGCTTGATCGACATGGCCGAGCTTCTTGCTGCCCAAGCTGTGGTGATGGGTATGGATGGCCCAACTTTCTTGGTCAGCAAGCATGAGGTCCCAAGCGCCAAGCTGGGAGTCTTCTTCAATGAGCTGATCAAGAAGCTGAAGGCGCATGAAGAGGGGAGGGCCGAATGCTTTGCGACCGAGTCCCGAAAGCTTGCCCATGACGCCCTCCTCATGGTCTTGAGCAACATCGCCTGCCGCCATCCGGACCTCAACCTTGACGACGGGTTCAAGAAGCCGCTAGTGGGTGCTGACATCACAGCTGCCAAGGAGAAAGCCGCTTCGCAGGCCGCCAGGGTCCTTCATGTCCAAGCGTCTTCGTCCAGTCACCAGACAAAGTAATGGCCCATCCTGCATTGCCTTGTAGTGAAACATGACACATGTTTTGTGTTTAGGTACTATATCTCTCGTGTTTGCGTGGAACTGATATTCTCTGTTGAATCTTAAATGTGTGTTTATCCCTTTGAGCTTTATATGTTTGCGTTCGCATGATCAATCCCTATGTCTGTTCCGGATGCCTGCCGGTATCATATTGCCGCGATTGTCGTAAGGATCTGGATCTTAACACTCATCTTGGCGTGGATGCGTCCCGGCAGGTTTTTCCTAAGTAGTTCTCGATGCAACTTTTCGTCCCGTGAGCATGGCTTGGTAAAGGACAATGGTGCGACCAAAGAAAGTGGCCAAGGTTCCATCACAGGAGGGATTTCCTAATACGAACACTCACAAAAGTCAAGGGATAAACAACCGCAAGAATCTGAAATGCATTAACAAGAGCGGTGATGTAGACTTAGCTTTTGTTTTCGCCTCTCCTCATCTCTTTAGGCCGCATGCACCCGACGTGCACGCGATACCCGGAAAGACGGGGATTAAGCAAGTGACTCTCTGGTTCCCGGCAGGGACCAATTTGCGCCATGCGTATCTGGCGGGTAGTGGCATGTGGTGCCGGGCTCCCTCGGGCTTTTTCCTTTCTCCCCCTCCCTCTTTCGAGCAGCTCAACAACACCCGTCACGCGGATTATGCCAACGCAGGTGGCCTTGCTGAAGCGCACTTGCCGGGGCACCAACCAATGGATTCATACCAGTGTTTCACTCAGGATTTCCCCGAAACGGGGAAAATGCTGAACCGAGTGCCACGCGGTAGTCATCAACATTGGTGACACCGAGGCTAAAGTGGCTCATCTACTGACGAAGGGGAGGGACGGAAAAGGGGAAACTCGCGCCCGCGCGCCCTGTCTCCTTTTCCCGAATGGCGCCCGAGCAACCGGTATGTCGCATGGGCCGCCGGGGAGGAGCATACCACTGATGGAAGCAACTTTCGCTGCAGCCGCGGCCATGGCGGGCCGTGGTGCTGAATAGGGCGGGCCCGGGGATGGCCTCTCTTAGTCTCCAAGTCTTCGGGCATGCTATCACGGAGTTGATGCGCCGTCCACGCTTTCAGGTTCGCGCAAGTGATCCCCCTACCTGGCGTGCCAAAGTTGTCATGGGAAACCACGGCCACCTATGGGGCCAAAGGGCCCTTGCTGGTTCGACAGGGGGATGTCATGTTGCACAAAGAGCAGAAGAGCGCGGGGTAGCACGACAAAGATCATACAGGCAATTTTACCCAGGTTCGGGCCGCCGTGAGGCGTAAAACCCTACTCCTGCTTTGGTGGATTGATGGTGGAAAAATGGTGGTGGAGCATAGTACAGTTGCCCGGCAGGGGCGGCAGTGGCTACGCGCGTATGAGTGTGTGGTTGACCAAGTTTTCCCACCCTTTCTATGGTTGCCATGGGCCTCCTTTTATAGGTTAAGGGGTCACCACAATGGCAAAACAGTCATTATGCACTGGTAAGATATCAAACAGTGCTATCATACCTAATTCTGCAGGCTGACAGGGCGCATTAAATGCACCGCTCAACGTTACATCATTGCTTGCCCGGCAAGCCTTGTCGGGCTCGTCTTGCCAGCTCCACGCCTGCTTGCTTGACACGTCGCAGGACGGGTGTCGCCTATAGGTATTCCTTGTAGAAAGAGGCTGCCATGTGGCGGATGGATGCCACTTAGTCACTTTGTGGCTTGAAACCGCACTGATTGACGACATGGGTCGTGGTGAGGTGGCTTGGTGAGGTGGTTTTGTCCCCGCGAGTCTCAGCAGGCCCTGTCGGAGTGTTTTGAACGTTTCCTTCCGGGGGAGCCCCGCCCTCGCCGAGCTCCCCTGCCGGACAAGGGAGGCTTTTTCTTCCGGCGGTATCTTACTCCTCATGCTTGATCTTGGTTCTCTTGATCTGCATCTTGGCTCTTTGAAAATCTGGATCTCTTGTGTTCCGGCACGACTTTGGCTTGCCCGTGCACGAGTCAGGGGAAAATATATGCCCCTTTTTGTTTTCCCCGTCAGTGGATACCTTGGAGGCATCGCACTTGCGGTGCTCAGACGAACTGTTCGAGGGATCAGCGAAGTACCGTTCGCGGGAGATCACCATTCGGGGTCTTTGCTGTTCGCGAGAGATCGGCAACACGAGGAGGAGACTGTCCGGGAGATCGACTACACGCATCACCAACTCTACTTCCGTTGCGGTGACTGCGCATCTAATGGTAAACCCGATCTCGTAATCTATTTCCAGCAGCATGATCTTGGGTGCATGGTAGAAATTTTTTATTTAGCGCTAGCGTAGCGTCCAGCATGTTCCAACAGTGGCATCAGAGCCTGTGCTTCATGGTTTTATATTTGGGGTATAATTTGCATATGATGATATGTAGATTGGTTTATGTACTGGCCGATGAGATCTGTTGTCAATATGATTGACTGTACATGGTGTCTGGCATTCGGAATGTGATCTGTTTTTCCATGATCGTGTTGCGGAGGTCGTGACACAAATTACCGCTACCGGTCGGGTTCCACCATCGGGTTAGGCAGTGGAACGTAAATCTGGCCACAACACGCGAAGACCAATGAGATTGGTCGAATCAGAAAGATGGTGAAACTTTGGTAAATATGATTTGCCGGTGAAAATTCCAGTGTAAAAATACATAGATTGGATCTCTGTTTTTTTACGAATATCTGGGCCACGAGGGGCTAGCCCCACCCCGCAGGGGCGCTGCCCCTAGACCCCGCGGGGGGCAAAGCCCCCTTGACCCCCATTGCATTTGTCTCTTAGGGCGGCGCATAACTTGTTTTTGTAGGGAATGCTTGTGATTTGGTATAGCCCATGAATGTTTCTTGTGTATTATTGTTTCATGACCTATGTGTCTGAATGCAGCAACCGGCAGGAGCCATATGGTTGTCCAATTATTGTATTAATGACATGCGTGTCAACATGAGAACCCATGTAATGTAATTTACTTTCAATTGCTATTAGTTTGTAATAGTGTAGTATCTTATGTAACACTTGGCGGTTGACACCATGGCGTAGATGGAGATCACCACGAAGACAACCATGCATGGAGATGGAGATCACCATGGGCAGGATACGCACGTGAAGGATGGAGATCACCATGCGCTTCCAAAAGGGGTTATACCATATCACACATATGTAAACTGTCTGTGAAAGTTTATCCCTTTTATGCACCCTTCTTTTGCATGGTAGATGTTTTAAGTAGGGAGATCCCTCAAACAATGTCAAGTATAAATGCGTCCCCAATTGTTGCACCTTCACATGTCAAGTATATTTGGTGGTGGGCCAATAAAATTAGGGTGCCACTAGATCTCCTTGAAGTGATGGGTTTGTGTCGGACACTTACATGCGAAGCATTGGTTGACTTGTCGTGGCTATCAAAACAGTTTTGGGCCATGGGGCATAGGAGTTGGCGCGGCATGAGATGTCCCCAACAAGAAGAGTCGTATGGAGATACGATCAGCAAGAGTTGCTTACAGAGTGAACTCGTCTTCTAGGAGTGATGCAAAAGCTCACTAGTTGACATGTTGATCTTGGATCTTGAATCACTAAGTATCAACAGAGGGATATTGATTTTAGTGGGAATAATTATCTTATTAAAATGTTTAAAATGAATTACTCTTCATGAATACATGTCTTAGTGTTTTTCATATTTCTATTGTAGATCAATGGCACCACCTGCTCAAGTTACTCCTTTTGCATTGAAATCAATCCTGGAAAAAGATAAATTAAATGGAACAAACTTTACCACCTGGTATAGAAACCTGAGAATTGTTCTTAGGCATGAGAAAAAGGAGCAAGTTCTAGAGAATCCGCTTCCAGAGGAACCTGCCGATAATGCTAACGCAACAACAGGAAATGGCTACCAGAAACTCGTTGATGAATCAAACATGATCAGCTGCCTCATGCTGGCTTCTATGGAGCCCGATTTGCGATATCAGTTCGAGAATATTGAGGCTTTCGATATGATCAAGAACCTCAAAAGCATGTTTCGAATGCAGGCTAGGACCAAAAGGTTCAACGTCTGGCGATCCTTGATGGATTGTAAGCTGAAAGAAGGTGATCCACGGAGCTCAGATGTGATCAAGATGATCGGTTACATGCAAGCTTTGGATCGGTTGGGCTTCCCACTTGGGGATGAGTTGTCCACATATACAATTTTGGGTTCTCTTCAGATACCTATGGGCCTTTATCTCAAACTACCATATGCATGGGATGGAAAAGAAGCTCACTGAATTGCATGGGACGCTCAAGGTGGCAGAGCAAGATATCAAGAAAGGTACGCATCATCAAGTGTTGATGGTGCAGAACTCGGCTAAGTTCAGGAAAAGTTGGTCCAAGAAAAAGGCTAAGGCAAAGGACAAGGAGAAGGAGGCAACTCCAACTGTCGCCTGATACGTCTCCAACGTATCTATAATTTTTGATTGTTCCATGCTATTATATTATCTGTTTTGGATGTTCAATGGGCTTTATTATACACTTTTATATTATTTTTGGGACTAACCTATTAACCGGAGGCCCAGCCCAAATTGTTGTTTTTTGCCTATTTCAGTGTTTCGAAGGAAAGGAATATCAAACAGAGTCCAAACGGAATGAAACCTTCGGGAACGTGATTTTCGGAACAAACGTGATCCAGAGGACTTGGAGTGGACGTCAAGCAATCAACGAGGAGGCCACGAGGCAGGGAGGCGCGCCTGCCCCCTTGGGCGCGCCCCCACCCTCGTGGGCCCCTCGTAGCTCTCCTGGCCGACCTCTTTCGCCTATATATACTCATATACCCTGGAAACATCAGAACAGGATCCGAAACCCTATTTCCACCGCCGCAACTCTCTGTACTCGTGAGATCCCATCTTGGGGCCTTTTCTGGCTCTCCGCCGGAGGGGGCATTGGTCACGGAGGGCTTCTACATCAACACCATAGCCTCTCCGATGATGTGTGAGTAGTTTACCTCAGACCTTCGGGTCCATAGCTATTAGCTAGATGGCTTATTCTCTCTCTTTGGATCTCAATACAAAGTTCTCCTCGATTATCTTGGAGATCTATTCGATGTAATCTTCTTTTGCGGTGTGTTTGTCGAGATCGATGAATTGTGGGTTTATGATCAAGATTATCTATGAACAATGAATCTCCTCTGAATTCTTTTATGTATGATTGGTTATCTTTGCAAGTTTCTTTGAATTATCAGTTTGGTTTGGCCTACTAGATTGATCTTTCTTGCAATGGGAGAAGTGCTTAGCTTTGGGTTCAATCTTGCGGTGCTCGATCCCGATGTGATGAGGGGAAACGACACGTATTGTATTGTTGCCATCGAGGATAAAAATATGGGGTTTATATCATATTGCTTGAGTTTATCCCTCTACATCATGTCATCTTGCTTAAAGCGTTACTCTGTTCTTATGAACTTAATACTCTAGATGCATCTTTGGATAGCGGTCGGCGTGTGGAGTAATAGTAGTAAATGCAAAAGGTGAGTCGGTCTACTTGTCACAGACGTGATGCCTATATACATGATCATGCCTAGATATTCTCATAACTATGCTCAATTCTATCAATTGCTCGACAATAATTTGTTCACCCACCATAATACTTATGCTCTTGAGAGAAGCCACTAGTGAAACCTATGGCCCCGGGGTCTGTTCTCCATCATATTAATCTCTCGTCAACTAGCTATTTCTGGCGCTGTTTATTTTGCAATCTTTACTTTCACTCTTTATCATAAAAAATACCAAAAATATTATCTTATCATCTCTATCAAATCTCCCTTTTGCAAGTGGCCGTGAAGGGATTGGCAACCCTTGATAGAGGCGAAGATTTCCCGATGTTTCGATGAGATGATGACTATCGTTTTCTATGGGAGTCAACCTTGATGATCCGACTACGAACATGCGAGACGTTGCACCTTAGCAATCGCTAAACCAACTTCCGAGGGGTTATTGACCACGTCGGAGCACGATCAACCTGACCACGAGGGTCTGTTTCCTGCGAGCAAATGAAGAACAAGCAAGATACTGAGATTGCAATCTAGATATTGCGAATATAAGAGGAAAGCTTTATAAATGAAGGTGGGGTTCTGTGACGCCTTTGTCTGGTCGTTGAACACAAACGAAGTACACGAAATTGCAGCTATGGCAAACTTTTAGTCTAAACAAAACCCGAAGTCTAAACGATGCCCTAGGGGCTGTATATATGGAGGAAGAGGGGGGGGGGATTTCGTGGCCCTTGGAGGAGGGGTCCAAAACCCACCCTAACTCTTGTTTCCCCACGCATACGGACTCTAAAAACAGCCTATATTGAAGTATTTCGAAATTACATGGGCCTGGCCCAATAATAAGGTGATGCAGCACCTAGAATAGCCTCTGGACAAAATTTATGAAGTGGCATCTTGTATATTTCGTCCAAGGCTTCATGCACTCCTTATGGTGGCTTCAAAGTCCTGGAATCATCACTTGTAACTCTGTTCTTGTTCCCCTTGTGCATGCCATCAACTCCATGCTTGTTCTTGCTCCAATGTTCATCCTTCTCCAAGCTAGGCCCTTCATTTGTAAGCAAAACAAATGTATCCAATTTAGGCAACATCATATTCTCATGAACATTAGAATCATTACCAGGAAATGAAAGTACCTGATAATTTAATTGGCATGCGCGAGCTCTATTAATTGGTCCAGTATGTATAGCAGCAGGGGCTGTGGGTGTAACAATGGTATTGATGTCCTCATCAGATTGACAACCCCTTTATCGCGTTGGTTGCAAGGTTCTTATTTGTTTATGTAGGTACGTGGGACTTGAGCGTGGTCTCCTACTGGATTTGATACCTTGGTTATCAAAAACTGAGGGAAATACTTACGCTACTTTGCTGCATCACCCTTTCCTCTTCAAGGGAAAAACCAACGCAGTGCTCAAGAGGTAGCAAGAAGGATTTCTGGCGCCTTTCCCGGGGAGTCTACGCACAAGTCAAGACCTACCAAGTATCCATCACAAGCTCTTATCCCTCGCATTACATTATTTGCCATTTGCCTCTCGTTTTCCTCTCCCCCACTTCACCCTTGCCGTTTTATTCGCCCTCTTTTCCGTTCGCCTCTTTTTCGCGTGCTTCTTGTTTGCTCGTGTGTTGGATTGCTTGCTTGTCACGATGTCTCAAGACAATACTAAATTGTGTGGCTTTACCAATACCAACAACAATGATTTTCTTAGCACTCTGATTGCTCCTCTTACCGAAGCTGAATCTTGTGAAATTAATGTTGCTTTGTTGAATCTTGTCATGAAAGATCAATTCGCCGACCTTCCTAGTGAAGATGCCGCTACCCATCAAAATAGCTTTGTTGATTTCTGTGACATGCAAAAGAAGAAAGATATGGACAGTGATATTGTTAAATTGAAGCTATATCCGTTTTCTCTTGGAGATCATGCTAAAACTTGGTTTTCGTCTTTGCCTAAAAATTGTATTGATTCTTGGAATAAGTGCAAAGATGCTTTTATCTCTAAGTATTTTCCTCCCGCTAAGATCATCTCTCTTAGAAACGATATTATGAATTTTAAGCAACTTGATCATGAACATGTTGCAAGCTTGGGAGAGGATGAAATTAATGATACGTAATTGCCCTACACATGGTTTGAATTTGTGGATGATTACAAATTTTTTATGCCGGATTGAATTTTGCTTATAGAAATCTTTTAGATTCGGCCATGGGAGGCACTTTTATGGAAATCACTTTAGGAGAAGCTACTAAACTCCTAGATAATATTATGGTTAATTATTCTC
The DNA here is from genome assembly GCA_021605145.1 of Aegilops bicornis. Taxonomy (NCBI): domain Eukaryota; kingdom Viridiplantae; phylum Streptophyta; class Magnoliopsida; order Poales; family Poaceae; genus Aegilops; species Aegilops bicornis. The sequence continues at coordinate 287,103,210 of CM038672.1, forward strand.
AATGGCACACTGAAAGATCTACTAGTAAAATGGTTCATGCGATTGAAGAAATTAATGTTTTGAGTGGAAAGATGGATGAACTTATGAAATTGTTTTCTAATAAGAGTGTTTCTTCTGATCCTAATGATATGCCTTTGTCTACTTTGATTGAGAATAATAATGAATCTATGGATGTGAATTTTGTTGGTAGGAATAATTTTGGTAACAACGCGTATAGAGGAAAATTTAACCCTAGGCCGTTCCCTAGTAATTCCTCTAATAATTATGGTAATTCCTACAACAATTCTATTGGAAATTTTAATAAGTTGCTCTCTGATTTTGAGACTAGTGTTAAAGAGTTTATGAATTCACAAAAGAATTCCAACACCTTGCTTGAAGAAAAATTGCTTAAGGTTGATGAATTGGCTAGGAACGTGGATAGAATTTCTCTTGATGTTGATTCTTTGAGGCTTAGATCTATTCCACCTAAGCATGATATCAATGAGTCTCCCAAAGCCATGAGAATTTCCATTGATGAATGCAAATAAAGAACCGCTAGGATGCGCGCTAAGAATGTGATAGAGGCAAAGGTGTCCCGTCTTTCGATGAGATGTTGGTTTTCGCTTTGGAGGAAGTCGACTTTGACGATCCGACTACTTAACGCGGCGAGGACGCCGCGCCTTAGCAATCGCTAAACCAACTCCGAGAGGTTATTGACCACGCCGAGCACGATCAACTCGACCACGAGGGTCTGCTTTCCTGCGAGCAAACGAAGAACAAGCAAGAACACGAGATTGCAATCTGGATATTGCGAATATAAGATGAAAGCTTTATTGATCAAGGTGGGGTTCTGTGGACGCCTTTATGCGGTCGTTGAACACAAACGAAGTCTGTGAAGTCGCAGCTATGGCGAACTTTTAATCTAAACAAAACCCAAAGTCTAAACGACGCCCTAAGGGCTGTATATATGGAGGAAGAGGAGGGAATTTCGTGGCCCTTGAGGGAGGGGTCCAAACCATCCCTAACTCTTGTTTCCCCACACACACGGACTCTAAAAACAGCCTATACTTAAGTATTTCGAAATTACATGGGCTGGCCCAATAATAAGGTGACGAAGCACCTAGAATAGCCTATGGACGAATATTATGAAGTGGCATCTTGTATATTTCGTCCAAGGCTTCATGCACCTATTATGGTGGCTTCAAAGTCCTGAAATCATCACTTGTAACTCCGTTCTTGTTCCCCTTGCGCATGGCATTATCTCCATGCTTGTTCTTGCTCCAATGTCCATCCTTCTCCAAGCTAGGGCCTTCATTTGTAAGCAAAACAAATGTATCCAATTTAGGCATCATCATAATCTCATGAACATTAGAATCATTACCAAGAAACGAAAGTACACGATAATTTAATTGGCGTATGCGAGCTCTAGTAATTGGTCCAAAGATATGTAGCAAGAGGGGATGTGGGTGTAACAATGGTATTGATGTCCTCATCATCCTCCCTTCTTGAAATGAAGTCGTCCTCGACGGAAGCTCATATTCCTCACCCAAATAAGGCTTCAAATCTGCAATGTTAAAAGTGGGACTAACCCCAAAATCTGCAGGTAGCTCAAGTTTATATGCATTATCATTTATTTTCTCTAACACCCTAAATGGACCATCAAGACGCGTGGCATTAGCTTTGATTTATGCAAACTAGGAAACCTATCCTCACATAAATGTAACCAAACAAGATCTCCAGGTGCAAAGACAACATGTTTTCTACCCTTATCTCCAAAGACGCGTTTATATTTAGCATTCATACGCTCAATGTTTTCCTTAGTTATCTCATGCATTTTTAAAATCAATTCAGCACGTTCTTTAGCATCAAAATTAACCTTCTCCGAAGATGGAAGAGGCAACAAATCAATAGGTGCACGAGGTAGGAAGCCATACACAATTTCAAAAGGGCACATCTTAGTAGTAGAATGCAATGAACGATTATAAGCAAATTCAATATGAGGCAAGCATTCTTCCCACATTTTCTTATTATTCTTCAAAACAGCCCTAAGCATAGTAGACAATGTTCTATTGACTACTTCAGTTTGTCCATCAGTTTGGGGGTGACAAGTAGTACTAAAAGCAGTTTAGTCCCCAACTTAGCCCATAAACATCTCCAAAAGTGGCTAAGAAATTTAGTATCACGATCTGAAACAATAGTATTTGGCACACCATGCAAGCGAATAATTTCACGAAAGAACAAATCAGCAACATTAACAAAGATCATCGCTTTTATGACATGGTATAAAGTGTGCCATTTTCGAGAATCTATCCACGACAACAAATATGCTATCCCTCCTTCTTTGTTCGAGGTAAACCTAAAACAAAGTCCATAGATATATCCTCCCAAGGAACACTAGGCACCGGCAAAGGCATATATAAACCATGAGGATTGAGTCGTGACTTAGCTTTTTGACATGTAGTGCAGCGAGCAACAAAACGCTCAACATCCGTCTCATCTTTGGCCAAAAGAAATGTGTAGCAAGTATATCCTCCGTCTTCTTCACGCCTAAAGTGTCCCATTAATCCTCCTCCATGCGCCTCCTGCAACAACAAAAGACGAACAGAGCTAGCAGGAATGCATAGCTTGTTAGCACGGAACACAAAACCATCATTAATAACGAACTTGTTCCATGTTCTTCCTTCTTTACAATTCTGCATTACATCTTTAAAATCAGCATCATGCACATATTGATCTTTGATGGTCTCCAAACCAAATATTTTGAAGTCAAGTTGTGAAAGCATAGTATATCGACGAGACAAAGCATCGGCAATAACATTTTCTTTACCCTTCTTGTGTTTAATGACATAAGGGAAAGTCTCAATGAATTCAACCCATTTAGCATGTCTACGATTCAGTTTAGCTTGACTTTTAATATGTTTCAAAGATTCATGATCGTAATGTATAACAAATTCTTTGGGCCATAAATAATGTTGCCATGTCTCTAAAGTCCGAACAAGAGCATATAATTCTTTGTCATAAGTAGAATAGTTCAGACTAGGCCCACTCAATTTTTCATAAAAGTATGCAACAGGTTTGCCATCTTGTAATAACACACCTCCTAATCCAATTCCACTAGCATCACATTCAAGCTCAAAAGTCTTATTAAAGTCAGGAAGTTGGAGTAAAGGAGCATGTATCAACTTATCTTTCTATACCGTGAAGGCTTCTTCCTGTGCGGTACCCCAAACAAAAGGCACATCCTTCTTTGTAAGCTCATTGAGAGGTGCAGCAATGGTGCTAAAGTCTCTCACAAAACGCCTATAGAAACCAGCGAGTCCAAGAAAACTCCGAACTTGTGTGATCATTTTGGGCTGCGGCCAACTCTCAATAGCTTCAATCTTGGCTTTATCAACTTCAATTCCCTGTGGAGTAACAACATAGCCAAGAAAAGATACTCGGTCGGTGCAAAAGGTGCACTTCCCAAGGTTACCAAACAAACGTGCATCACGTAGAGCATTAAAAACAGCACGTAAATGTTCCAAATGTTCTTCCAAAGATTTGCTATAAATCAGTATATCATCAAAGTAAACTACCACAAATCGTCCAATGAAAGCACGTAAAACTTCGTTCATTAATCTCATGAAAGTACTAGGTGCATTAGTTAACCCAAAAGGCATGACTAACCACTCATATAATCCAAACTTAGTTTTAAATGCTGTTTTCCATTCATCTCCCAATTTCATACGAATTTGATGGTATCCACTACGCAAATCAACTTTGGAGAATATTGTAGAGCCACTCAATTCATCAAGCATATCATCTAGCCTAGGAATAGGATGACGTTAACGAATAGTAATATTATTAATGCCTCTACAATCAACACACATACGCCGACGTACCATCCTTTTTAGGCACTAGTATAATAGGAACAAAGCACAAGGACTAAGAGATTCGCGTATATAACCTTTGTCGAGCAGCTCCTGTACTTGACGCATAATCTCCTTCGTCTCCTCCGGATTGGTACGGTATGGTGCGCGGTTGGGTAGCGATGCACCGGAATTAAGTCAATTTGATGCTCAATCCCTCGAATAGGTGGTAATCCCGTGGCACGCCTTGTGGGAAGACGTCGTGAACTCCTGCAAAATGTTAGTGACAGCAGGGGCAAAGAGGAAGGCACGTCCTCGAATGAAAATAATGCCTCTTTGCACACAAAAGCATAGCAAACAGATTTGCTAGAATCTAGCTCATCAATATCAGATTTGGTGGCAAATAAACATGCACTTTTCAGTTTAATTTCGTAAGCAACATTAGATGGTTTATTATTAGGCTTCATTTGTTGCTCAAATTCTTTTGCCACAATCTGATTTTCACTCTTATTTTTCTCCTGTTTTGCTTTATTAGCTCTATTAATATCATCTTTCAAAATGGAATCAGGAGTCATAGGAAGCAAAAGTAATATTTTTATCCTTGTGAACAAGAGTATCTTGATTGTTTCTACCATGGTGTATGTAATTTTTATCAAATTGCCATGGTCTACCAAGTAATAAGGAACATGCTTGCATAGGTACCACATCACAATCAACATAATCAAAGCATATGTAGAGATACTAAAATACACACCTAACAAAGACGTGTTACCTTAACCTTGTCATTTGTTGTTGAACCATTGGATGTAGTAAGGATGGGGATGTGGTCTTGTGGTGAGAGAAAGCTTCTCCACTATATCCATGCTAGCCAAGTTGTTGCAGCTCCCTCCATCTATGATGACGCTTAATAGAACGTTCCTTCACAACTCCCTTTGTATGGAACAAGTTATGTCTCCGATTTTGCTCAGCTTGTGTAACCTGCACACTCAAAACACGTTGAGCAACTAAACATTCATACCTGCCAAGATCTTCAAGAGCCATGTATTGCGTGTCATGATCGTAATCATCTCCACCGTGTTCTTCATGTGTAATAAGAGCCAAAGTCTCTTCATCATAGTCACTAGCGGACTCATACCCACCATCCTCGTGAGCAATCATCACACGCCGAGATTGGCATTCTCTCATAAAATGTCCTCTTCCCTTACAACGACAAATAATATCACTTGTGTGCCTGCTGACGCCATGGAAGAAGAAGAGCTACTGGTAGGCCCAAAGAGGTGTGCTCTTGGCAGATAGTGGTGGTTGTGCACCTTTCTTGTATCACGGTTGGAGGTGGCAGCCGACGGAGGTGCCGTGTAGCGTAACGTGTGGAAGTAGATGATGCACGTGGTGTCCATGATGAAGGTCGACCTGCAGAAAAGTTAGTTCGCGCCAACGCCTGTCGATCCTGCACTTCACGCTCAGCTTTACAAGCAAGATGGAATAATCGAGTGATATTATTATAATCCTTGTAGTCTAGAATGGTCTGAATCTCTCTATTTAATCCACCCAGAAAACGTGCAAGCATAGCTTCATTCTCCTCAACAATACCACATCTAATCAAGCCAGTTTGTAATTCCCGATAATATTCTTCTACCGAATTTTTTCCTTGTCTTAAGCGCTGCAATTTTTGAAGTAATTCACGTTGATAATATGGTGGAACCCAACGAGTACGCATAGCAGTTTTCAAAGCAGCCCAAGTAGCTGGAACAGGATATAATCTACAATGTTCAGACCACCAAACACATGAAAAGCTAGTGAAAGCACAAACAGCAGCAGGAACACGTCTCTCCTCAGGATATTGTAAACATGTAAATCGTTGTTCAGTTTCTAACTCCCAAGTAAGATATATATCAGGAACATATCTACCCTCAAATGGTGGAATATTCAATTTCAGTTTAGGGAGATGGTCATGATCTCGCACTGAAGGGGAGCCCGAACATTGCCATTATTTGCATGTGGACGACACGGTGGTTGTGGTCTTTGGTGGTGGCACGTAATCTTGATGTTGATCAACCTCATCCTCGTAATCTCTCACATAATCATCCTCCCCACCGCAGCAGCAGGAGCCACGAAGTATCAACAGCAGCACCAGCAGCTTGGCCAGCTGAAGAGGGACACGGAAGCTTCGGCGGAGGGCTGTTTCGCGATGTGGAGGTAGTCCTTGTTGTTGTAGTAGAGGTGCGTTAGGTGCCGCCGGTGGTGGTGGTGGTAGACGCGAGCAATTCATTAAACTTGGTATCGAGCTTTGTTTCAACGCCTTCTCAATGCCATCTATCTTCTCCATGGCCTCTTCAAATCTATTTAGCACATCGTCCACCTGCCCACTCATCATTTGTTGAAACTTATCATGTAGCGCTTTGTTTGTCATGTTCTCCCGGTCGGTCTCGGCTTGTGATCCTGCCATGGTTAGCAAAGAATAGAAACACACAAGAATATGATTCGACAGACTACTAGGAAGTGGTGGTGGTTGTGTGGTGGATCCTAAATCCGTCAAGCAAATCTCAAATTCTTACCAGTTCTTACCCAAAGAAGAAAGCGGTGACCGCAACCGATGTAGTCAAAACTCTCAAAGCTTGGATAGAGCGATTACTGTGGAGAGTCAAACGACGATGTAGATGTATGTGGAGCTGGGAAGGCTTATAATATGGTAGCAAAAGGGTCAAGAATAATCTATTCAGTGATGAATAGTTGAATAAACGCTCAACGACGGTACTGTGCTGGTCCTAGGCTAGACCGTGCTAGAGACGCGAGCCTAGAACACTAACAAAATCACGGCGCTGCACGGAAACAAGGGAAAAGCACACTCTGGAATTTTTTTTCGCTCTGTTTTTTTTTGATGCTTTTTTTTTTGTTGCGCTGCTCTTTTTTTTTTTTTTTTTGCGAAAAATCACTATAATGGCGAGTGTCTCAAAACTCTTCCCAGGTCAAACTGACAGGATGGGCACGAAATTTTTTCGACTAATTTTTTTTTTTTTAGAATGCCCGGACCCAAAAACGGGAAACGGGTCAAAATATAACTTTCTATAATGGCGACTGTCTCAATACGCTTAGAAACACTTAAAAACAGGATAGCCAGAAATTTTTTCGACAAGTGCGTTTTCGGAAAATTTTGGGCCTAAACGGAGGGTGGTTTCCGGACTCTTTTTTTTTTCCGAAACCTACTCCGGCAAGGAAACACGAATCGGAAACTAGATGGATCTCGAAAACAAACCTAATATGAGAAGAACTCGGATTGGTGGTGGATATATGGTGGTGGTATATGGCAGCGGTGGTGGTAGCGGTGGTAGTATATGGATATGGATCGGTGGCGGCGTGACAACTTATGACCGTAACTTCGAAACTCTAAAAGACTAGACGCTAAGACCAAAGCAACTAGACACGACGATGCAACCAAGAATTCAACAAAGCAAAACCCTAAAAAGATTATGCAAAGGCTCGATTGGTTCGGATATGATGAACTAACCCTAATTTTTTTTGTGGCTTTTTCGTGGACTATAGGTATGAAGAACAGACTCGATCTAAACTACGGAAAACCTGTAAAATCTCACCGAGCAACCTGAAAATCTGATACCACTTGATAGAGGCAAAGGTGTCCCGTCTTCGATGAGATGTTGGTTTTCGCTTTGGAGGAAGTCGACTTTGACGATCCGACTACGAACGGCGAGGACGTCGCGCCTTAGCAATCGCTAAACCAACTCCGAGAGGTTATTGACCACGCCGAGCACGATCAACTCGACCACGAGGGTCTGCTTCTGCGAGCAAACGAAGAACAAGCAAGAAACCGAGATTGCAATCTGGATATTGCGAATATAAGATGAAAGCTTTATTGATCAAGGTGGGGTTACGTGACGCCTTTGTGCAGTCGTTGAACACAAACGGCACGCGAAGTCGCAGCTTTGGCGAAATTTAAATCTAAACAAACCCAAAAGTCTAAACGACGCCCTAAGGGCTGTATATATGGAGGAAGAGGAGGGAATTTCGTGGCCCTTGAGGGAGGGGTCCAAACCATCCCTAACTCTTGTTTCCCCACACACACGGACTCTAAAAACAGCCTATACTTAAGTATTTCGAAATTACATGGGCCTGGCCCAATAATAAGGTGACGTGACACCTAGAATAGCCTATGGACGAATATTATGAAGTGGCATCTTGTATATTTCGTCCAAGGCTTCATGCACCTATTATGGTGGCTTCAAAGTCCTGAAATCATCACTTGTAACTCCGTTCTTGTTCCCCTTGCGCATGGCATTATCTACATGCTTGTTCTTGCTCCAATGTCCATCCTTCTCCAAGCTAGGGCCTTCATTTGTAAGCAAAACAAATGTATCCAATTGAGGCAGCATCATATTCTCATGAACATTAGAATCATTACCAAGAAACGAAAGTACCTGATAATTTAATTGGCGTGCGCGAGCTCTAGTAATTGGTCCAGTATATGTAGCAGTAGGGGATGTGGGTGTAACAATGGTATTGATGTCCTCATCAGAATGCTTGCTTTGTAAAGGCGTGTTCTTCTAGTTTTTATGAGAATAAAGATGAAGATCTAAAAGTTATTGATGTGTCTCCTATTAAATCTTTGTTTTGCAATATGAATCTTGATAATGACGGGACTGGAGATGGGTCAACTTTAGTTAAAAGGCGTCCCAATGATTCAAAGTTTTTAGATCTTGATGCAAAAATTGATAAAGGTGGGATTGAAGAGGTTAAAACTTTAGATACCAATGAACCCACTATTTTGGATTTCAAGGAATTTAATTATGATAATTGTTCTTTAATAAATTGTATTTCCTTATTGCAATCCGTGCTAAATTCTCCGCATGCTTATAGTCAAAATAAGGCTTTTACTAAACATATCGCTGATGCTTTGATGCAATCTTATGAAGAAAAACTTGAGTTGGAAGTCTCTATCCCTAGAAAACTTTATGATGAGTGGGAACCTACAATTAAAATTAAAATTAAAGATCATGAATGCTATGCTTTGTGTGATTTGGGTGCTAGTGTTTCCACGATTCCAAAAACTTTTTGTGATTTTCTAGGTTTCCGTGAATTTGATGATTGCTCTTAAACTTGCACCTTGCGGATTCCACTATCAAGAAACCTATGGGAAGAATTAATGATGTTCTTATTGTTGCAAATAGGAATTATGTGCCCGTAGATATTATTGTTCTTGATATAGATTGCAATCCTTCATGTCCTATTATTCTTGGTAGACCTTTCCTTAGAACGATTGGTGCAATTATTGATATGAAGGAAGGGAATATTAGATTCCAGTTTCCATTAAGGAAAGGCATGGAACACTTCCCTAGAAAGAAAATTGAATTACCTTATGAATCTATTATGAGAGCCACTTATGGATTGCCTACCAAAGATGGCAATACTTAGATCTATCCTTGCGTTTATGCCTAGTTAGGGGCGTTAAACGATAGCGCTTGTTGGGAGGCAACCTAATTTTATTTTAGTTTTCTTGCTTCTTATTTCTATTTAGTAATAAATCTTTGATCTAGCCTCTGGTTAGATGTGTTTTTATGTTTATTTAGTGTTTGTGCCAAGTGAAACCTATAGGATCTTCTTGGATGATAGTTATTTGATCTTGCTGAAAATTCCAGAAACTTTCTATTCACGAAAACAATTGTTTAAAATCACCAGAACGTTATAAAATACTGATTCCAATTGCAGTAGATCAATAAACAAATGTTCTAGGTCGTCCTATTTTGGTATATATTTCTGAGTTCCAGAAGTTTGCGTTAGATACAGATTACTACAAACTGTTCTGTTTTTGACAGATTCTGTTTTTCGTGTGTTGTTTGCTTATTTTGATGAATCTATGGCTAGTAAAAGAGCTTATAAACCATAGTGAAAGTGCGTTATATCGACTAGAGGGGGGTGAATAGGCGATTTTTGTGAATTCTTCACTGAGGAATTTGTCGGTGAGGAAATTCCTTAGCGAAGAACTACTTGCAGCGGAATAAGTACTCAGAAGTAAGCATAACAGATTACAAGCATAGTCATCATGATGAAATGAAAGCAATCACAGAGTACAGAAAGCGTAATCACAGGATAACACAGGATGAAGACAAATGATCAAGAAATTGAGCCGAGGAAATTGAGAAATTCTTCACCAATGTCTTCAAACACATATATGAACAAATACTCAACACAAAGAATGAGGAAATGAAAGGGTTGAGGAAATAGAACCGCTTAGGTTGGTGAAGACAATGATTTGGTAGACCAGTTCCAACTGTTGTCTCAGCTTGTACGTCTGGTTGGAGCGGCCGAGTATTTAAACTCGAGGACACATAGTCCCGGACACCCACCATCGAAAGCACGCAGCTCGGGACACCAAGTCCTCACCAGATTCTCCTTGAACTAAGGTCACACAAACCTCGTCCAATCACTCGTGGTAAGTCTTCAGCGACTTCCAAACCTTCACAGACTTGGTCACTCGGTGATCCACAATTCCTCTTGGATGCTCTAGACCATGACGCCTAACCGTCTGGAAGAAGCACAGATCTTCAAAGGTAATAAGCGCCGGATCCACGCAGGATCAATTTCTTGATGATGCTCAATCACTTTGGGTTTGTTGGGGTTTGGTTTTGGGTTATTCCTCACTTTTGGGTTTTTCCTCACTTGATGATTTTCTCTCAAAGTTCTCGAGAGGATGGGTTGCTCTCAAATGACAAGTGTCAAGTTCTCTCTCGAGCAGCCAACCAGCTAGTGGTTGTAGGGGCGGCTATTTATAGCCTAGGGAGCAGCCCGACATGATAAGACATAAATGCCCTTCAATGATATGACCGTTAGGTGGATAAGATATTTTGGGACAGTGGCCAAGAAGACAAAGAACGATCCGGAAATTTGACTCTCAAATTCCTCGGGGCTATCATGTTCCTCATCAGGTAGGCAATTCAGACCTTTGGCGAATTCCTAACTCCTCGGGCCAGAACAAATTCTCAACGACCGTAAGAGCTTCCTCTCACATCAAGAAATTGACTAAACTGTATGAGATTTCCAAAAGCTTCACTCAAGGGATTGGTAGGTGTAGGATTTTGAGTTGAGCATCAAATGGAAATTTTTCCTTAGTATTTCCTCGACCCCTTTAACAAAGACGGTGTTTCCTATGACTCAAGAAAGAGAAAATGAAACTACGAAAACAAAAGTCTTCACGCTTCATGTTCCACAAATGAATACCAAGTCTTCAAGGTCACACCAATTTCTTCACTTTCAAAGTCTTGAGAAAGTCTTCGTAATATCAAAGTCTTCAGATGAAGAACTTCATTTTAGGGTCGACTTTCTCGTAAATATCAAACTCCTCATAGACTTATAGACCTGTGTACACTCACAACGCATTAGTTACTTAACCTATAAGTCTTCAATACACCAAAATCACTAAGGGGCACTAGATGCACTTACAATCTCCCCTTTTGGTGATTGATGACAATATGGGTTAAGTTTTCAACGAGGATAAACATATGAATTGTAAACCGATAATGAGGAATTTGATTGCAAGATATAGAAGAACTCCCCTCAAGATGTGCATAGTGAGGAATTTGCTTCGAGGCAATGCACATTTGAAGAATTGAATCATGGAGATCTCCCCTATATCTTGTAATTCATACACGCATTTGACATATAATATGAAGAATTTGAAATGCATGATGAAATATGGTGCTTGATGAAATTCAGCATGAGGAATCATAGCACATAAAGTATCGAGCACAAGTAGATAGCACATAAAGTATCGAGCACAAGTAGATTTGCTATGAAGCATAGTGCAAAATCATAATGCATCAAAAGTATCAAAGCACCATAGGGTTTAAGATTACAACTCGATCCAATAAAAGTTTCGTAAGAACGAGAGTTGTAACTTAACAAAAATAAATTACTGTATATAGGCAATAAACTAGACCCGCTTGAAGACTAACTCAAATTTCTCCCCTTTGTCATCGAATGACCAAAAGGATCAAACCGAGGACTAACGCTCTTGAAGAATTTCAAGTTGAAGACGGAGCGCCAAAGATTGTCGGGTTGTTTGTTGAAGTAGGACCAGCCATGGTGTCTTCCAAGTCTTCATTTTCATCGATGTCGTGGAGATGAAGAATAGGAGCTGGCCACCAAGGAAGGAACTTTGACCTTCTTGAATTTCTTCTGAGGAGGTGCAGACCACCAAATTCTTCCTTGAGACCCATTGAAGTCGGTTCTTCTTCATCAGTAGACATGTGAAAGAACAGCCCAGGTGCGCTTGAAGGTTTCATGAAGGTAGTAGTGGTTTTTCTTCACTACATTGTGTGTTGAGGTCATGTTGTGAAGAATTGAACCAAACTGACGCTTGACCCATTTATGATTGCGATCAACCTTCTGATGAAGACTGAGGAGTAACTCACGATCGTCATCACCTGGTGCGAGCTTGAGGACTTTGCTTGACCGAGGTATTTGGCGCAGAGTCATGTGTGGCAGAGTCATCATTGGTGGAGTAGGATGTTGCTTTGCTAAACCATCCATCCAATGGACGAATGCCTTCATCGATCACAGCAGTAGCCTTGCCCTTGTCATCATCTCGAGGTAAATGTCCGCTTGAGGACTTCAATCGGGGCAAGTAGCTGCAGTGGTTCGTAGTATCGCCTTTGTAATTGAGTGAAGACCTTGTCCTGATGAATCTCATTATCCAAGGCGCATAAGGCTTCAGCTCAAATGGTGACATAGCAACGTTTGCCAGAGTTCTCATGAAGAAATCATGGAAGTTGACGGAACGCCATGGATGATGTTGAAAAGCATATTCTTCATGATGCCAACGACTTCTTCATCATTCGAGTCGTGACCTTTGATTGGACTCATTGTCTTTGTCAGAATACGATAGACTGTCCGAGGCACATATAATAATTCCTTGACGAGGAATTTGGTTCTTGGGGCCTGCCTTGGCTTCAAAGGCTTCATCAGCACTTGCATATAGTTATTTGTAAGTTCTGGTTCGTCATAGATACGACGTGCACCATCAAGTGGAGGATCGAGTGGTAGGGCACGAAGCAATTCGATTCTTGGTGCCTTTGTAGTGAGTATTTTCGGTCATCCAATCTAAGACCCATGAGTTCACGTCTTGGCGTCTCCGGTGATGTGCAGTGTTGCATAAAATCAAGAATTAGCTCTTCATTCCAAATACAAATATCGGTCAGAGAAATTTAGAAGTCCTGCGTCGTGAAGAACACCGAGGACTGGCTCAAAGCTCGGCAAAGTGACTCCATATCCACATGAAGAATATGAGCATGATCGAAGATTTTATCCTTGTTGAAGAGCACCGAGGAATAGAAGTTGGCTTGGCCGGCAGTCCGTAAGCGCCTCTTCCTAATCCGAGCGTAATCATAAGGATTATATTCATGAAGAATACGTGTTCGGCAAAGAAATCTTCAGCCTTGAACTTTTGCTTGGTTGAGAACGGATTCTTTTGCTTGGGCAGAGGGGTGTCAGTGAGTTGCATCACCACCTCAGGAATCGTAAGTTCAGGTTCTTCAGGCTGAGGAATTTCTTGTTCCTCAACAGGTGCAGTCTGAGGATTAGCAGCAGCAGCAGTTTCATCAACACTAGTGGCTGGAATTTCTTCATGCACATAACCAGTGGGTTGATTTTCTTCAGAGTCGATTCGGACTGTTTGTGCAGGGGACTGAGGAATCTGTTGGAGCAGGGTGAAGAGAGGAGTATTGGGATGCTGACTTTCCCAAAAGTCATCATTGATAACTGGTGTGGTGCATCCAATATCCACATCTTCATCTTCAATTTCCTCAAGACCACCGAGGAATTTCATAGTCCGATGAGGGAATAACTGGGGTTGAAGGGATGGCATCCACTTCAATTTCTTCATCAAGTTGCTCGACGAAGCAAAGCAGACCGATGTTCTTCATCGGATCCGATTGGGATCTCATAGTCTTCTCCAAAAGGAACAACTTCCTTTGATGGTATGGAGGAAATTGGAACAAAGATCAATTAGAGTTTCGAATGAGCTGGTCATTGGCTTCATTTTCTTCATGTACCAAGAATCTGACGCACTGATGCTTTCCTTTTCTTCACGAGCTCGCTCAGCTCTTGGTTTTCTTCACATCAAAAGCAGATGGAAGAATTGGAGTTGGAGTTGGCGCAGGAGGAGCCGAGGAATTTGGTTCAGTTTCTTTCTTCAGAGCAACTGATGCGATTCCTCTGTCTTGAGCAATTTCTTCAGCGCACCACTAGTGGGTGCCCCGCAATTTCTTCGGCCGGTGGAATGGGATCATCAGCCCCGGAATCAACGCTTTCATCAGGTTGAACGTCATCACGGTCTTGGCATTTTCTTCAAGAGGGTTGAGCCGAGGCTACTGACCGAGGAATTTCATGTTGCATTGGGACAGCAACATTTAGAGATTCTTCGTCAGTTGACGAATCGACCTTGGCTCCTTGCCAATCAGCATTGTATGAATCGAAGTTTTGCCGAGGTTTTGAATTTCGATGCGGACCGGAGAAGCTCCTCGTGTCATCTTGACAATGTTTTTCTTCAGAACTTCTCCTTCTGTATTGAGCCTTTTTGATTTCCCTCGCCTTTTCGTACTTCCATTTTTCTTCAGCTATGAAGTGAGTCAACATATGACTTTGTCCAGGTGTCAAATGAAGGTTAGGCAGAGGGGTATTGGGATCATTGTGCCAGAGATCAATAAAGTCGAGGACTTTCTTCGGGTCCAATAGCAGTGGCACAGATGTACCTTTGGCTCTAGCGGCCCTTACTTGACGGTTTCTGATGATTTCCGCGAGTTCTTCATCAGATGCCTCATCATCAGATGGCACATGGAATGCAACCATTTTCTTCGTTGGGCTAGGCCGAGGACCTCGTCCAAATTGTTGCTTTGGTCTTCAAATGAGTCGGACCAGTTGAAGAAATGGGAGCTGCCGAGAACTTGCAGAGATGCTCGAGGCAATTGAAAATCCAGCAGTCCTTTGACATGTAGCTAGGTGCACAGAACCCAAGGTTTTGACGGAGCTGTTGAGGACTTTGGTGGAGCAGCAGCAGCTTGAGGAATTTGCTTGGAAGGTGTCATTGAGGAACTTGGCCGTGAGGGCGCAGATGATGAAGCACTTGGCTTATGAGCAGGCTTCTTTTGCATTGATTTCCTCGGTTTGACCGAGACCTCCGTGGCAAGAGCAGCGCAGAATCCTCATTGAATTTCTTCACCGCCTCCTTTGCTTGCTTTGCCAATTTTGCTTGGCGTTTAGCCCATTCATCGTGAAAGTCCTCACCTCGCTTTGATGCTTGTGGGATCAGCTATTTGGCCAAAGCCAAAGGAGCTCTTGGGCATGGAGGATTAAGAGCAAATTTCTTCATGTACTTAGGAGTTACATATCTATATTCCCTCCATTCCCGTGCCCATCTCCGCTCAATCTTACGAATACGCACCATGCGTTGATTTTTGCTTTCTTCATCCGGTGTGCGATGAGTCGGCATATATATATCCTCGTGGATTTCAAACGCAGTCATAACCTCGTGTTTCTTTCCTCCCTTCGTGGCTTCTTACCATCCGCCATTTTCTTGCTTGAGGAAATTGAACAATTGAGTTCTCACGAAGAAGTGTGCAGTTTTTCTTCGAGGAACGCTGCAAATGAGTTAAGTTGATGAGAACCTAGGGATTCAAAGAATGGACATTTGTACTGTGAACAGAGTATAGGTGCGAGGAATTTGGAGAGGTCATATGCGTTCTCAGAAGGTTTTTCAAAAAAACAAGTTTTGAGGATTTGACCAGATGAGCCTTGAAGAATTTTATTAAGCGTTCTTTGTCTTAGGTTCCAGAGTTGTATAGATCGAGGATCCACATAATTGAGGAATCTTGAAGAAAATCATAGCTTAGAGAAACGAGTCAAGAGATTTGAGGTGTTCATATGTGTGAAGATTTGAGGAATAAACACCTTTGAAGAATTTGAAGAAAATTTGAGAATCAAAGCGAGTAATAAAAGTAACTTTTAATTAGAAGTGAAGAACACAACTAAGAAGAACAGTTGGGAAGTTCGTCTGCTCAGATCTTCCACGCCCTAACTTGGCGGAGGAAGACAGCTACGGCGACGGCGGAGTGAAGATTTCCGCGGTCGGCGCGAGTATCGTCCTACGACGAGGTCAAGGCAAAGGAAGCTTTTCCTCACCGGGCGACAATGGAGTAGCGGCGGCGCTTAGGGTTTGAGGAACTCGAGCGGAGAGAGAGGTCGAGCAGAGTAAAAGAGTGAGGAAGGGAGAGGGATATTTACAGACGCTGTGAAAAACGGGTCGCCCAAGATTTAGGACGAACATGCCCCGACCATTTCCTTCTCACGACATGTGTCACCCACGCATCTTGTGTAGTGGAGATCGTGTACGATCGTGGGTGAATAAAGTAATGCATCGTGGGATGCGGAACGGTTTGAGCGGCAAAAATGAAGGTTTGGATAAGATTCGCTTTTAAAGTTCCGTTCGCAATTTCTTCAAATTGTCAAGGACACGGTGAGGATTTTGAACGAGTTTCAAAGTAGAACGCACATGAAGAATTTGTGAAAGGATTGGGTTGAGTATAGCATAGAGGGGAACGGTCCGATCACATTCACTTAGCATAAAAGCGACTTGAGGAAATAGCCATAAGTGAATGTCAGAGAGGACATAAACCCATATATATATATAGCCAATGAAGAAAGACGACGGAAATAGTGAAGATTTTGCAAAGTTGAAGAATTTGAAAACTGAAGAATTTCAAAGCGAGGAAAAACTCAAATTGAAGATTTCAACTTTGGTGGTGGCGTGACCCAATCAGATAAGAATGATGATTTCAGACACCGCATACAATTGTCGAGGGTTCTCGAGAATCAATTTCTTCATTAATTTCTTCACACTTAGAGTGTTATTCTTCATTGATTGAAGAAAACGCTTTCTTCATGTGTTGCACATCTAAGTCATCAATTTTGCATAAGCGTTAGGATGTGTGTCCTTTTCAAAGAACATTCAAGATTCTAAGATATTTAGCTCACACCGCAATGGCTAAATTTCTTCTCATCCAAGGGCTTAGTGAAGATATCAGCTAGCTGTTCTTCGCCTTCACGCTTTCGATGGAGATGTCGCCCTTCAACACATGATCACGAAGAAAATGATGACGAATTTGAATGTGCTTTGTCTTCGAGTCTCGAATCGGGTTGTGAGCAATCTTGATGGCACTCTCATTGTCACAATAGAGAGGCACATTCTTCACGTTGATGCCGTAGTCCTTGAGGGTTTGCTTTATCCATAGCAATTGAGCACAACACGAGCCAAGAAGAATGTATTCAGCTTCCGCAGATGACAAAGGATACGCAGTTTTGTTTCTTCGAGGACCAACGGACCAAAGATCGTCCGAGGAAATGACAAGTACCAGATGTTGACTTGCGGTCCACACGATCACCAAAGATAGTCGAGTCGTAATATCCAATGAGATCAAAAGTAGAGCCCTTGGGGTACCATAATCCGAGTGTTGGTGTGTGAGCTAGATATCGAAGAATATGCTTCACTGACCTTATGGTGTGATTCCTTCGGTGTAGCTTGAAATCGGGCACACATGCAAACACTAAGCATTATATCTGGCCTAGATGCACATAAGTACAATAAGGAACCAATCATGGAGCGGTATACCTTGTGATCAAGTCAATACCATTTTCATCAAGGCATAGATGGCCATTTGTGGGCATAGGAATTTTGACACCTTT
This sequence comes from Aegilops bicornis, assembly GCA_021605145.1. Taxonomy (NCBI): domain Eukaryota; kingdom Viridiplantae; phylum Streptophyta; class Magnoliopsida; order Poales; family Poaceae; genus Aegilops; species Aegilops bicornis. Next base: position 287,120,780 of record CM038672.1, read on the forward strand.
GCGTCTTGCATGCCGAATTTCTTCAGGACATCTTTGAGGTATTTCTCCCGAGATATGAATATGCCATTGTGTTGTTGATTTAATTTGAAGACCTAAGAAGAATTTCAACTCTCCCATCATAGACATTTGATATTCTTCACTCATCATGTAGGCAAATTCATCACTATAGCGTTGGTCAAGACAGCCAAAGATAATATCATCAACATATATTTGGCACACAAAAGTTCACCATCATAAGATTTAGTAAAGAGAGTAGGATCGAGTGAACGGTGTGAAGCCATTCTTCACGAAGAATTCCTTCAATGTATCATACCACGCCCGAGGGGCTTGCTTGAGGCCATAGAGGGCCTTATTGAGTCTCAAGACTTTGTCATGATTCTTTGGATCTTCAAAACTGGGGTTGAGCAACATATACTTCTTCCTCAAGCTTACCATTGAGGAATGCACTTTTCACATCCATTTGATATAAAGTGATATTGTGATGGTTAGCATAGGCGAGTAGTATGCGAATAGACTCAAGTCTAGCGACAGGTGCAAAAGTTTCATCGAAGTCAATTCCTTCAACCTGCGTGTAGCCTTGAGCTACTAGTCGTGCCTTATTCCTCACCACAAGACCATTTTCATCTTGCTTGTTGCGATAGATCCACTTTGTGCCAATGATATTATGCTTGCGAGGATCTGGACGGTTGACCAGTTCGAGACATTGTTGAGCTCGAATCGATGTAATTCTTCTTGCATGGCCCGAATCCACTCGGCTCCGTAAATGCTTCATCTACCTTAGAGGGCTCTGTGATAGAGACAAAAGCATAGTGCCCACAAAAGTTAGATAAATGTGAAGCTTTTGAGCATGTGAGAGGACTGGCGCTTCAATGTCATCGATGATCTTGTCAACTTGCACTTCTTTTGCAACGCGAGGATGAGCTGGTTGTCGTCGAGGAATTTGATCATTTTCCTCAGCACCATTTTCTTCAAAGATTATCTTCGTGTGCATTAGCTCGACGTTCTTCACGCATGTGAATGAATTCTTCAGCAGTTTCTTCAAGAGGAATGACATCCTCGGTTGCCTTGAACCCGATAGAATCCTCGTGTCGGGTTCGCCTAACACAGAAGGTAGGTGCTCTCTTTGCGAGCCATTAGTTTCATCGAACCGCACATCTACAGTGTCAACAATCTTGTGAAGAGCGATGTTGAAGACTCCGTAGGTGTGCGAGTCCTTTCCGTAACCAAGCATAAAACCTTCATGTGCTTTTCGGTGCAAATTTAGAGTTGTGGTGAGGATCTCTAATCCGGCATTTAGCAATCAAGACTTTGAAATAACTTACATTAGGTTTCTTGTTAGTGAGGCATAGGCAGTCTTCTTGAAGAATTTGTGAAGATATACTCTGTTGATGATGTGGCACGCAAAGGTCAATTGCTTCAATCCGAAACGACTAGGCGTTTTGTATTCATCAAGCATAGTGCGAGCCATCTCAACAAGAGTTACATTCTTTGCGCCCACGATGCCATTTTGCTGAGGAGTATAAGGAGCAGATAACTCATGAGTGATACCAAGTTCATCAAGATAGTCATCAAGACCGGAATTCTTGAACTCAGTTCCATTGTCACTCCTGATGTGCTTGATCTTCACACCAAAGTTAGTTGAAGCCCTCGAGGAAAATCGTTTGAAGACTTCCTGCACTTGATTTTTGTAAGTAACAATGTGTACCCATGTGTAACGAGAGTAATCATCAACAATAACAAAGCCATATAGTGATGCTTCATTAACGATAGCTGAATAATGATTGGGACCAAAGAGGTTCATGTGAAGCAATTCAAGGGACGAGTAGTGGTCATGATAGTCTTATTTGGATGCTTGGCCTTGGTCATTTTTCCACTTTCACAGTTCGCATAGGTGATCCTTGAGGAATTTGACATTCTCAATGCCAATGACATGCTTCTTCTTCGCAAGCGTGCAGTAAATTCCTCATGCCTCACGTGACCAAGTCGTCGATGACATAGCCAAATATACGAAGCTTTTTGCAAGTAGGCACACGGCTGGTTGTGGTCCTGTTGAGAAGTCAACAATATACAAGTCTCCTCTCCTAAAGCCTTCGAAGACTTTGGAATTGTCAGCTTCCATAATCACAACACAACGATACTTGCCAAAGATAACAACCATATCAAGATCACAAAGCATTGAGATCGACATGAGGTTATATCCTAAGGACTCAACAAGCATGACATTGTCCATGTGCATGTCCTTAGAGATAGCAACCTTACCAAGTCCCAATACGACTTTTGCCTTTGTCAAAGAAAGATGATATGCTTCAGATGTGACGGTGATAAGGTAGCATCCATCAATAGATTCTTGTCACCATCATGTGATTTGTACATCCACTATCGAGAACCCACTCAGTGGCTTTGGGTTGATCATCCTGCAGATGAATTAGTACAACTTACGATCTCATATACTTCATCAGGGAAGAATATGATATCAAGTTCATTAGATGAATTTCATCAGTCAGTATACAGATAAGCAGGAGGAGGACGTGTGAAATGAACGTTCATTTCATCATGATTAGCCTGCGTCCTTGCAGGCATTTTGTCGTGCCCTCAAAGAAATTCTTGAGACGTTTAGGCACGCCCGAGACCTCGACCGCAGAAGAGATTAGTTCTTTTTCTTCACCACCCACATCCGAAGGGGTGGCAAAGAGTTCATCATGCGAGCACCATACGAGAATGGTGGCATAGAGGCCAAACCATTTCGCTTTCACATAAGAGTGGTTAGGGTAAGCATATGAATAAGCAGAGAAATTCTTCGAGGACTTATGAACATATTGGTTTGAAGAATAATGTACATATTCATAGCCCTTAGCTCTACCTGCTAAGCAGAGTTGTTAGCACGATGATAATCATATGAGGACTTTGATCCTTTTGAGGAATTTGATCCACGTGAGGAATTTGGTCCGTATGAGGACTTGGATCCATATGAAGAATTTGGTCCATATGAAGAATTTGATCTGGGGTTCCTATTCTTCACCGGTGGTGTCATGAGGACATTCACTGAAGACTTTCAAGGCACTTCTTGGGAACCCAGATTTTCTTCATAGGGGAACCGTTCCTGCCGATTAGTGCCAACATATCTAGCAAATACTTCACCATTCGATTTTTGAACAGTTTATAGTTGGAGTCAAATGACTCATCGCCAGAATGAGGAAACTCACACGTAAAACCAGATAAGGTAGATGGATCAATCGGAGGTCCCTTTGCAGCAACCCATGAGGTTTTGGGATACCGCCAAAGCTTCCAATACGTTCCATCGACATTGAGTTTCCTCTCAAAGGCAATGCCCTCTTTCCTAGGGTTCCTATTGAGGATCCGCTTTTAAGCACATCACAAAGAGTCTGATGCCCTTTGAGGCTTTTGTACATGCTGTCATGTACAATTCCTTCGATCTGCATCGTCAAGGATACTAGCAATGTCCTCGGATGAGGAATTAGTGATAGCAGAGGCAGGTGAAGAATTTGTAGCAGATTGAAGCATTTGAACATTCGGTGAAGAATTAGCAGCTTCATGTTCAATGCACTTTAAGCATGGAGGAACAAATTCTTCTTGAGAAGCGCTGATTTGTTGAGCAAGTAATGAATCGCGCTCCTTCGAAGATCTTCATAACTCACTCTTAGCTTCTCAACATCTTGCTTTCTTTGAAGAAATTCATAAGAAAGTTTCTCATGATCGAGATAAGAGAGTGTTATGATGACCTTGAAGGTTGTCAAGCCTAGATCAAGTCTCTGAAGATTTTCGATCAGGTCTTGAGTGCGATCCATTTCTTCACCTAACATATCATCACTCTTATCTAGCATGTTTTGAACCTTCTCAAAAGCCCTTTGTTGTTTTATAGCAATCTTAGCAAGTTTAGAGTAGCTGGGCTTGAGATCCTCATCGATTCATTTTCACTAGATTCAGAGGAGGTGAAGTTTAGTACCTTAGCACCTTTTGCCATGAAGCAATAGGTGGGAGCGTAGTCATCATCATCCTCATCGGGCTTGTCGTGAGTCGGTTTCTTGAGTGTTGAAGATGGACTTGCTAACAAAAGCAAGAGCTAGAGCCAGACTAGCCACACCAGATTCGGATTCTTGAGACCCTCCTCTTCCTCATTTTCCTCGATTCAGCTTCAGAGTCCATTTCCTTGCCAATGAATGCCCGAGCCTTTTTGGAGCTGCTCTTCTTGTGAGAAGAAGGTTTTGAGGATTTGATGATGAAGATTTTGATGATTTCTTTTTCTTCTTCACGTCATCAGAACTGTAATCCTTGTGTTTCTTCTTTCTTAATTCCTTTTCCCAATCGAGGACAATCTTGGATATAGTGACCAGGTTTCTTGCATTTGTGACAAAGTCTTCTCTTATAGTCACTAGATGAGGAATCAACGCTTCTTGAGGATTTTCCAAAGCGACCACGTCTTGAGAATTTCTGGAATTTCTTCACGAGCGATGCTAGCTCCTCGCCAAATTCTTGAGGATCTCCTAGGCTACTACGAGTCTTCACTCTCGATTCGGACACGACCTTGGCCTTGAGGCACGTGTTTTTCCATAGCCGTAACCATAGAGATCTCTCTTTCAAAGAAGCTGGAACTCGTGAGTATTTAGCCTTCGAGGATATCGGCAGGATCAAGAGACTTGTAGTCAGCTCGTTCTTGTATCATCGGTGCGAGTATCAAATGAGGAATCAAGCGATCTTAGCAATTTCTTCACCACCTCATGGTCGGTGATGTCAAGGCACCCAAAGTGCTTGAAGCTCATTTGAGATGTCGGTGAGGCGATCGAAGGTTTGTTGAACATTTTCGTTGTCGAGTCTTTTGAAGCGGTTGAAGAGATTCCAAGAACATCAACTCGAGAGTCACTGAGTTGAAACACCTTCATTTACTTTGGACAGCTGTCCCGGATGAGTTTGGCGATTCCAAAGCACTCACTCTTCCATCTTGACCTTTGCTCGAGATGGCCACATATGATATTCTTCGCTTGAGAATCGAGTTGCTTGAATCTCTTCACATCAGCATCATTCAGGAGAAGGTGTGGTGAGGAAACACCTTTTGTCACAACATACCGTAGATCGTTGTCAATTGCTTCAAGATGCATTCGCATTTTGTTCTTCTAGTAGGGGTAGTCCGTCCCATCGAAGGTAGGACACCCTTTGAGACCTTGATCATACTGCGGTCGACATAACTAAAACTCGGTGGTTAAACCAAAATCACACGTAACAAGGGAGTACCTTGCTCGATACCAATTGAAAGTGTGTTATATCGACTAGAGGGGGTGAATAGGCGATTTTGTGAATTCTTCAACGAGGAATTTGCGGTGAGGAAATTCCTTAGCGAAGAACTACTTGCAGCGGAATAAGTACTCGTAAGTAAGCATAACAGATTACAAGCATAGTCATCATGATGAAATGAAGACAATCACAGAGTACGAGAAAGCGTAATCACAGGATAACACAGGATGAAGACAAGCAGATCAAGAAATTGAGCCGAGGAAATTGAGAAATTCTTCACCAAAGTCTTCAAACACAGATATGAACAAATACTCAACACGTAATGAGGAAATGAAAGGGTTGAGGAAATAGAACCGATTAGGTTGGTGAAGACAATGATTTGGTAGACCAGTTCAAGCCCATCTCGGTTGTACGTCTGTTGGAGCGGTTGAGTATTTAAACTCGAGGACACAGTCCGGACACCCGATCATCGAAAGCACGCAGCTCAGGACACCAAGTCCTCACCGTATTCTCCTTGAACTAAGGTCACAGACCTCGTCCAATCACTCGTGGTAAGTCTTCACACGACTTCCAAACCTTCACAGACTTGGTCACTCGGCGATCCACAATTCCTCTTGGATGCTCTAGACCATGACGCCTAACCGTCTGGAAGAAGCACAGTCTTCAAAGGTAACAAGCATCGGATCCACGCAGGATCAATTTCTTGATGATGCTCAATCACTTTGGGTTTGTTGGGGTTTGGTTTTGGGTTATTCCTCACTTTTGGGTTTTTCCTCACTTGATGATTTTCTCTCAAAGTACTTTCGGAGGATGGGTTGCTCTCAAATGACAAGTGTCAAGTTCTCTCGAGCAGCCAACCAGCTAGTGGTTGTAGGGGCGGCTATTTATAGCCTAGGGAGCAGCCCGACATGATAAGACATAAATGCCCTTCAATGATATGACCGTTAGGTGGATAAGATATTTTGGGACAGGTACAAGAAGACAAAGAACGGTCGGAAATTTGACTCTCAAATTCCTCGGGCTATCATGTTCCTCCTTGTGTAGGCAATTCAGACCGGCGAATTCCTAACTCCTCAGTCGAACAAATTCTCAAATGACCGTAAGAGCTTCGTCTGTCATTGAAGAAATTGACTGAATCGTATGAGATTTCCAAAAGCTTCACTCGAAGGGATTGGTAGGTGTAGGATTTTGAGTTGAGCATCGGATGGAAATTTTTCCTTAGTATTTCCTCGACCCCCTTTAACGATGCAGTGTTTCCTATGACTCAAGAAAGAGAAAATGAAACTACGAAAACAAAAGTCTTCACGCTTCATGTTCCACAAATGAATACCAAGTCTTCAAGGTCACAGCAATTTCTTCACTTTCAAAGTCTTCGTAAAGTCTTGAGAATATCAAAGTCTTGGATGAAGAACTTCATTTTTAGGGTCGACTTTCTGTAAATATCAAACTCCTCATAGACTTATAGACCTGTGTACACTCACAAACGCATTAGTTACTTAACCTATAAGTCTTCAATACACCAAAATCACTAAGGGGCACTAGATGCACTTACACATAGAGAAGTTGTAATACAGTAGGTTTAACACCAATATAAATAAAGAATGAGTTCATTGCAGTACCTTAAAGTGGTGGTTTGTTTTATTTCGCTAACGGAGCTCATGAGATTTTCTGTTGAGTTTTGTGTTGTGAAGTTTTCAAGTATTGGGTAAAGATTTGATGGATTATGGAACAAGGAGTGGCAAGAGCCTAAGCTTGGGGATGCCCCGGAATAAAAAATTCAAGGACACCAAAAAGCTTAAGCTTGGGGATGCCCCGGAAGGCATCCCCTCTTTCGTCTTCATCGATCAGTAACTTTACTTGGGGCTATATTTTTATTCACCACATGATATGTGTTTTGCTTGGAGCATCTTGTATGATTTGAGTCTTTGCTTTTTAGTTTACCACAATCATCCTTTCTGTACACACCTTTTGAGAGAGACACACATGATTCGGAATTTATTAGAATACTCTATGTGCTTCACTTATATCTTTTGAGCTATACAGTTTTTGCTCTAGTGCTTCGCTTATATATTTTAGAGCACGGTGGTGGTTTTATTTTATAGAAATTATTGATCTCTCATGCTTCACTTATATTATTTTGAGAGTCTTAAACATCATGGTAATTTGCTTTAATTGTGAAATTATTCCTAATATGATAGGCATCCAAGATGGGTATAATAAAAAAATTCCATATTGAGTTCATTGAATATCGTGAGAAGTTTGATACTTGATAATTGTTTTGAGATATAAAGGTGGTAATATTAGAGTGTGCTAGTTGAGTAATTGTGAAATTGAGAAATACTTGTGTTAAGGTTGGCAAGTCCCGTAGCATGCACGTATGGTGAAAGTTGTGTGACAAATTGGACGCATAAGGTGTTCTTTTATTGCTTTCCTTATGAGTGGCGGTCGGCGACGAGCGATGGTCTTTTCCTACCAATCTATCCCTCTAGGGGCATGCGTAGTAGTACTTTGCTTCGAGGGCTAATAAACTTTTGCAATAAGTATATGAGTTCTTTATGACTAATGTGAGTCCATGGATTATACGCACTCTCACCTTTCCGCAATTTTCTAGCCTCTACGGTACCGTGCATTGCCCTTTCTCACCTTGAGAGTTGGTGCAAACTTCACCGGTGCATCCAAACCCCGTGATACGATACGCTCTATCACACATAAACCTCCTTATATCTTCCTCAAAATAGCCACCATACCTACCTATCATGGCATTTCCATAGCCATTCCGAGATATATTGCCATGCAACTTTCCACCGTTTTGTTTATTATGACACACTTCATCATTGTCATATTGCTTTGCATGATCATGTAGTTGACATTGTATTTGTGGCAAAGCCACCATCCATAAAATTTTTATACATGTCACTCTTGATTCATTGCATATCCCGGTACACCGCCGGAGGCTTTCACACAGAGTCATATTTTGTTTTAAGTGTTGAGTTGTAATTCTTGAGTTGTAAGTAATAAAAGTGTGATGATCATCATTATTAGAGCATTGTCCCATGTGAGGAAAGGATGATGGATACTATGATTCCCCCATAAGTCGGGATGAGATTCCGGACTAAAAAAAGAGAAAAAAGGAGGTCAAAAAAGAGAAGGCCCAAAAAAAGAAAAAAAATGAGAGAAAAAGAGAGAAGGGACAATGTTACTATCCTTTTCCACACTTGTGCTTCAAAGTAGCACCGTGATCTTCATGATAGAGAGTCTCCTATGTTGTCACTTTCATATACTAGTGGGAATTTTTCATTATAGAACTTGGCTTGTATATTCCAATGATGGGCTTCATCAAAGTGCCCTAGGTCTTCGTGAGCAAGCAAGTTGGATGCACACCCACTTAGTTTCTTTTGTTGAGCTTTCATATATTTATAGCTCTAGTGCATCCGTTGCATGGCAATCCCTACTCCTCACATTGACATCAATTGATGGGCATCTCCATAGCCTATTGATTAGCCATGTCAATATGAGACTTTCTACCTTTTTGTCTTCTCACATAACCCCCATCATTATACTTCATTCCACCCATAGTGCTATATCCATGGCTTGCGCTCATGTATTGCGTAAGGGGTTGAAAAGGCTGAAGCGCATTAAAAAGTATGAACCAATTGCTCGGCTTGTCATAAGGGTTATGCATGATGAGAACGTTTTGTGTGACGAAGTTGAAGCATGGCCTAACTATATGATTTTGTAGGGATAAGCTTTCTTTGGCTATGTTATTTTGATAAGACATAATTGCTTGGTTAGCAAGTTTGAAGTATTATTGTTTTTATGTCAACATTAAAATTTCTTGAATCTTTCATATCTAAATATTCATGCCACAATAGAAAGAATTACGTTGAAAATTATGCTAAGTAGCATTCCACATCAAAAATTATGTTTTTATCATTTACCTACTCGAGGACGAGCAGGAATTAAGCTTGGGGATGCTTGATACGTCTCCAATGTATCTATAATTTTTGATTGTTCCATGCTATCATATTATATGTTTTGGATGTTCAATGGGCTTTATTATACACTTTTATATTATTTTTGGGACTAACCTATTAACCGGAGGCCCAGCCCAAATTGTTTTTTTTTCCTATTTCAGTGTTTCGAAGGAAAGGAATATCAAACGGAGTCCAAACGGAATGAAACCTTCGGGAACGTGATTTTCGGAACAAACATGATCCAGAGGAGGCCACGAGGCAGGAAGGCGCGCCTGCCCCCCTGGGCGCGCCCCCACCCTCGTGGGCCCCTCGTAGCTCTCCTAACCAACCTCTTTCGCCTATATATACTCATATACCCTGGAAACATCAGAACAGGAGCCAAAACCCTATTTCCACCGCCGCAACTCTCTGTACCTGTGAGATCCCATCTTGGGGCCTTTTCGGCGCTCACTTGAGAGGGGCATTGATCACGGAGGGCTTCTACATCAACACCATAGCCTCTCCGATGATGTGTGAGTAGTTTACCTCAGACCTTCGGGTCCATAGTTATTAGCTAGATGGCTTCTTCTCTCTCTTTGGATCTCAATACAAAGTTCTCCTGGATTCTCTTGGAGATCTATTCAATGTAATCTTCTTTTGCGGTGTGTTTGTCGAGATCCGATGGATTGTTGGTTTATGATCAAGACTATCTATGAACAATATTTGAATCTCCTCTGAATTCTTTTATGTATGATTGGTTATCTTTGCAAGTCTCTTCGAATTATCAGTTTGGTTTGGCCTACTAGATTGATCTTTCTTGCAATGGGAGAAGTGCTTAGCTTTGGGTTCAATCTTGCGGTGCTCGATCCCAGTGGGAAACGACACGTATTGTATTGTTGCCATCGAGGATAAAAAGATGGGGTTTATATCATATTGCTTGAGTTTATCCCTCTACATCATGTCATCTTGCTTAAAGCGTTACTCTGTTCTTATGAACTTAATACTCTAGATGCATGCTGCATAGCGGTCGATGCATGGAGTAATAGGTAGTAGATGCAGGCAGGAGTCGGTCTACTTGTCACGGACGTGATGCCTATATACATGATCATGCCTAGATATTCTCATAACTATGCTCAATTCTATCAATTGCTTGACAGTAATTTGTTCACCCACCGTAATACTTATGCTCTTGAGAGAAGCCACTAGCGAAACCTATGGCCCCCGGGTCTATTCTCCATCATATTAATCTCTCTTCAACTAGTTATTTCTGGCGTTGTTTATTTTGCAATCTTTACTTTCACTCTTTATCATAAAAATACCAAAAATGTTATCTTATCATCTCTATCAGATCTCACTTTTGCAAGTGGCCGTGAAGGGATTGACAACACCTTTATTGCGTTGGTTGCAAGGTTCTTATTTGTTTGTGTAGGTACGTGGGACTTGAGCATGGTCTCCTACGGGATTGATACCTTGGTTCTCAAAAACTAAGGGAAATACTTACGCTACTTTGCTGCATCACCCTTTCCTCTTCAAGGGAAAAACCAACGCAGTGCTCAAGAGGTAGCATCACCTCTACGCCTAAGTCAGGGACGGCCTCGGGGACTATTTGCTTTCATTGCAAGGAACCTGGACACTGGAAAAGGATCTACAACAAGTGGCTTGCCGAGAAGGGCAAGAAGACTGGAAGTGTGGCTTCTTCTTCACGTACACTTGTTGTATATGTTATAGACATTTATCTTGTTGGTGTTTCTAGTAGCTCTTGGGTATATGATACCGGATCCATTGTTCACATATACAACTCGATGCAGGGGCTAAGCAGAACTAGGAATGTTGCAAGAGGAGAAGTTGACATACTCGTCGGGAATAAAGCAAGAGTTGCTGCATTGGCCGTCCGCACTATGCAACTTAATTTACCTTCAAGATTTGTAATGGAACTTGATAATTGTCATTATATTCCTGCTTTGAGTCGAAACATTATTTCTGCCTCATGTTTGATGAGACAATGTTATGAATTCAGTATTAAGGGCAATGGTTGTTCTATTTACTTGAATAATATGTTTCATGGCTTTGCACCCGTTGTGAACGGGTTATTTATCCTAGATCTTGAAGGTGAGTCGGTCTATAACATAAATGTCAAGAGGCATAAGCCTAATGAGATAAATCCGACTTACATCTGGCATTGTCGACTAGGACACACTAGTCAAAAGCGCATGAAGAAGCTCCATGATGATGGAATTCTAACTTCGTTTGATTTTGAATCATTTGAGACATGCGAGTCTTGCCTACTCGGCAAGATGACTAGGATTCCTTTTGCAAAGAGTTGCGAGAGGGCGCCCGAGCTCTTTGAGCTTATATATAGTGATTTATGTGGACCAATGAGCACGACAGCCAGAGGTGGTTTCCAATACTTCGTGACTTTTACCAACGACTTGAGTATATATGGATATGTCTACTTGATGAGGCACAAGTCAGAAACTTTTGAAAAGTTCAAGGAGTTTTAGAACGAAGTGGAAAATCAACTCGGCAAGAGAATCAAACTTCTATGTTCTGATCGTGGCGATGAGTATATGAGCTAGGAGTTTGAGGATCATCTAAAGAGTCATGGAATAGTTCCACAACTAACTCCTCTGGATACGCCACAGAGAAATGGCATGTCGGAACGGAGGAATCGGACTCTATTAGACATGGTCGGATCAATGATGAGTCAGTCAGATTTACCCTTGTCATTTTGGGAATACGCTCTAGAAACTGCAACTTTCACACTAAATAGGGTACCATCTAAGTCCATAGATAAGACACCATATGAGATATGGACTGCAAAGAGTCACAGTTGGTCTTTCTGAAAGTTTGTGGATGTGAAGCATATGTCAAGCGACTCCAGTCAGACAGGCTCACACCCAAATCAGACAAGTGCATATTCGTGGGATATCCAAGGGAAACATTGGGATATCACTTCTGCAACCGTGAAGAGGGCAAAGTCTTTGTCGCTCGACAGGGAGTTTTCCTTGAGAAAGAGTTTCTCAGATAGAAGGCTAGTGGGAGGACGGTCCGACTCGAAGAAATTCGAGAACACACGGGGATGTTCCGCTAGGTGATTCTATCACACCAGAGTTAGTTAGGGAACCTGTAGTGGAGTCGACGTCGGTTCCACAGAGGTCGGAAAAGGTTGCACAATTTGCATGACTACAATGTGCTATTCTTGGGGAATAACGAGCTGACTATGTATGCGGAAGCGATGGGGAGCCCTGATTCCGAGTTATGGCTTGAGGCTATGAGAACCGAATTAAAGTCCATGGATGCCAATCAAGTTTGGAACTTGGTTGATCTGCCAGAGTTCAAGTGGATCTTTAAGAAGAAAACTGATATGGATGGAAATGTCACAACCCATAAGGCTAGACTTGTCGCTAAAGGTTATCGACAAGTTCAAGGAGTTGACTATGATGAGACTTACTCACCGGTAGTGATGCCTAAATCAATTCGCATCATTCTTGCTATAGCAGCATATTTCGACTACGAGATATGTCAGATGCAAATATAACCGAGGATGTGTATATGACATAACCGAGGGTTTTGTCGATCCAAAGAAGTCTAGCATGGTATGCAAGCTTCAAAGATCCATTTATGGATTGAGGCAAGCATCTCGGAGTTGGAACATTCATTTTAATGAAGCGGTCAAAGAGTTTGGCTTCATCAAGAACGATTATGATCATTGTGTATTTAAAAGGTCGGTGGGAGCTCGATCGCATTTTTGATCTTATATGTGGATGACATATTATTGATTGGAAATGATGTTCAAATGCTTGAATCTGTCAAGGACTCATTGAAAAATAATTTTTCGATGAAGGACTTGGGAGAAGCAGCTTATGTTTTGGGAATCAAGATCTATAGAGATAGATCGAGAAAGCTTATTGGATTAAGCCAGAGTGCGTATATTGACAAGGTGTTGAAGCGGTTCAACATGCAAGATGCCAAGAATGGTTTCTTGCACATGTCACATGGCATTAATCTTAGCAAGACTCAGAGTCCTTCGACTCTTGATGAGCGAAGATGCATGGATGGGATTCCGTATGCTTCGGCTATTGGGTCCATCATGTATGCTATGGTATGTAATCATCCCGATGTTAGCTTTGCTCTTAGTGTGGTGGGCAGATACCAGGCTGATCCAGGTGAGAGTCAGTGGACAGCGGTAAAGAATATCCTTAAGTACTTGAGAAGGACTAGGGCTATGTTCCTTGTATGGAGGTGAGGACGAGCTTGTTGTAAAGAGTTACACCGATGCTAGTTTCCAAACCGATAGGGATGATAGTCAATCGCAATGTGGGTTTGTGTTCATTCTGAACGAAGGAGATATGAGCTGGAGGACTTCCAAGCAAGATACAGTAGTTGATTCTACAACAGAAGTTGAATACATTGCGGCTTCTGAAGCTGCAAAAGAAGGTGTTTGGGTGAAGAATTTTGTTTCTGATCTTGGTGTGGTTCAAAGCGTGTCCAATCCATTGGACCTCTATTGTGATAACAGTGGTGCCATCACGCAAGTCAAGGAACCACAGAACTATCGTAAAAACCAACACATGCTCAGGCGTTTTAACCTTATTCGCGACATTGTCGAGAGAGGTGATGTAAACATATGCAAGGTACAAATAGATTCAAATGTTTCTGATCCATTGACGAAGCCTCTCCCACGGCCGAAGCATGAGGCGCACATTAGCTCCAAGGGCATACAATGCCTAAATGACTGACTCTAGTGCAAGTGGGAGACTGTTGGAGATATGCCCCAGAGGCAATCATGTAATGATGATGATGATATTTACCTATGTATTCATGAATCCTTTGTATTGTCCTTGAACATCATCAATGATATGTATCAATAAGTATGTGACTTGTTTGTGGAACTATCTATTGTATGATGATTGTTCTAATGGTCTCGAGTTGATAAGGTTATGTGGACACATATCCTTGACTAGTATATGACTCGGTTGATGACTATGTTTCACAAGTCATGTGCATGGAGATGCTAAACCGATAGTATGGACTCGGGATGGAGATCACTGAGTCGGACAGACCCACTTTGAGACGCAGTGAGATATAGTCATCTGTTAGTCTCAAGTACAATGTCTATGCCATGTCCTAGACCTGAGGTCCTCGCATGTTCTCGTGATGAGGATCGACTCACTTAGGGTCTATCAAACGCTACTCTATAACTGGGTAATTATAAAGGTAGCTTTCGGGTGAGTCGCGAGACATGCCGGGAGACATGGCTGACCAAGATGGGATTTGCCCCTCCTATATGGAGAGATATTCTTTGGGCCCTCTCAAGTGATCAGATTCGAAAAGCATGGCCATGCGACTTGGGTTAAGTGTTAACCCAGTTTGGGAATCTATATCACTGTTTCGAGAAGAGAGGTCGAGCTACCACAAGGGTGACAGGTACTCGCCTTGAGCTTGACAACATATATCGTGAGGCAAAAGGAATGTTGCATATGACACATTATCGAGGTTCATCAAACGACTTTACGAACACATGGGAGTTGGCACGTTCTGCTAGGAGCCGCCACCAACTATTGACTCTGGTCATGTCCATGTGTACGTGAACCTATAGGGTCGCACACTTAAGGGGCTGCAGCCCATTAAGATTGGATCTGAGTGGAAAATGGAAGTGGACTCCTAGTGGGCTCAAGTGTTGAGCCCACCTTGGAGGCCTACATAAAGGGGAGTGGGCGCACCACTTAGGGTTGATCCTTTTCCACCCTAGACAGTCACCGCCTCCACTCCCCATGACCATGCCGTGCGACCGGACCTAATAGTATGCCATCCGACGCTGCACCCCGCACATGTGTATACCTTAGAGGTATCGCACTTGCGGTGCTCAGATGAATTGTTCGAGGGATCCGCGAAGTACCGTTCGTGGGAGATCACCGTTCGCGGGTCTTCGCTGTTCGCGGGAGATCGGCAACACGAGGAAGAGACGGCCTGGGAGATCGATTACACGCATCACCAACTCTACTTACGCTGCGGGGACTGCGCGTCTAGTGGTAAACCCGGTCACGTAATCTATTTCCAGTAGCGTGATCTTGGGTGCGCGGTAGAATTTTTTTTTATTTAGCGCTAGCGTAGCGTACTGCATGTTCCAACAGTAATTAGGTGCTAAGTGTGTGTGTGTGTGTGTGTCTGTGTGTGGATTCTGCATTGAGTGCATGTGTGTGTGGTGAAGTTGGTGTGGCTATAAGCCAAATGCCGTGGCGGCACGTGAAGTAAATTTATGTTGGGGGGAATGTTTGTGGCAGCGGTTATATGTAGTCTACAATATTACCACGACATACTACTAGAACTTCATGTATACGGAAATACAAGATTACAAGGAAACAGGGTCACTAAAGACTCAACAACTACTCTTGTGGACTTAGTCCACTTTGTTGATATCTAGCCAGGCGTGCTCCGTAGATGTCGGGGATTCTTCATGTGCTTCTGCTTTGGAGCTGGCCTGGGTAGGATGGGGAGTTACGGGGCTGTGGTATGCTGAGTTGAGGCAAGGCTTCCTTTATAGGTCAGTGGAGTCTTCCGTCGCACGCTTGTGGATGGGACAACTCAGGTGTCTGCCACAGGCACACAACCTATGGGCTAGGTTGATAGGTTGGGCACCAACTATCAAAAGATGTCGGTTGGCCACTGTACATGCTATCAGATAGGATGGCTTGACTATGGAGAGGGAAGGTTGTGGACAGTGTGGAAACCTATGCATAGCGACCAAGCTAAGATAGGATTACCTAATGGTCAGCCTGGCTCTGATACCAAGTCAGTGAGGGCCGGTTTTTCGAGACACAAAATCCTAGAAAATAACCCTTGTGTCATCACCAGCCCTAAGATCATTGTTCTCTGCTGGACACATTCTTATAAGGACCAACGAATTAATGAGTACAATAATGATTTATAACAACGAATGATGGAAGCGACTCGTGGATCCCTAACGTTGATGGGGATCCATTCCCACAAGAACGGCTGACCTGGATAACTCCTATCTCACGTGTCTGCTATCTCCGATTCCTATCCCGTGGGGGTGTCTTCGTAGCGCTCTTCTCAGAATCATGATCTGGCCAAGACAATAGCAGGGACAAGCTAGTGAGTACATTTGAATGTACTCACAAACATCATGGACAAGAGATATAATAAAAGCAGGCGGAAAGCACGCAAATAAACTTTAAGCATATTCAACAATATTATGACATGGCAAGATTTTAATCAAAGAATGTGATCCTGTAGAATACTATATTTGCATAGGTTTGAAATATTCCCTCCGCCCCAAAATTCTTGTCTTAGATTTTTCTAAATACAGATGTATGAAGTCACATTTTAGTATTAGGTACATCCGTATCGAGACAAATCTAAGACAAGAATTTTGGGACGGAGGGAGTATTAGCCAACCAATATTAGTGATGTACAAATCATATTGTCAAGCACAAATTTAAAGTTGGGTTTCAGGAGGTAGAACCGTCCCAAAAGAACCCAAGAGAAAAATGTAAACGAATGCCACAATTGGCCGTCTACGCGACACCACACAAAGGGCTTTAATCCAAATAAAATCAAAGGCAATATGGATTCTAGGAGGTAGAACCATCCTGTGAATTCACAAAAGAATACGAGCCAGTCTTATTTTGAGAGAGAGAGATATACGAGCCAGTCAGGTGTCTGAAGCAACGCCTCGAAAGGTCTTGAAAATAAATGCCACGGTTGGGTGAATGAAGCGATGCCTCATAAAGGGCTTTTAAGGAGAGGTAAAATAAAACATACATGTATCAACCAAAGCGTAGGGTTTAGTCCATAACAGCATTAGTGACAATAGAAATCCATCATAAATCATGATCAATTTCTAATTTACTTATTTCCTTTGAAGACCACGAAGACCGACACTTGACCCTTCTCGGACTATAACTTTTAACCACGGACACAACTATTTGAATAGATTTCTAAACTCTACAAAGGGTGCACTCTTTACCCACAAGTAAAGGATTTCTTTAGTCAACCCCGAAAATTGACTACAATTATGGTCTTTGGCTTGTAAATAGATCTGACCAGCACACACCAATTTAACTTTCCTAATGCTAGGAATCACCCAAAACATCGTTCAAGAAAAACTCTAAGTGGGAAGGTCACGACCTCCAATAGCATGGGATCACAATTTATAACGCATGCAACAATTAGGGGTGCCCCCCTATCGGTCCCAACCGGATACACCCATGCCCTTGGACCAACTGACATGCCTAGCAGTGGCCACTGGTATCTTTCATTGTGGCTCCCTGTATGGTGGGTGCAGGAAAGGGGTTAACAACTTACTGAACCACACCCTACCTGTGGCAGGGACATGTGGTAGCACGAGTCAAGTTTGGGGGTTACCGAAACAAGACTTGATCTATGATCGACTCAGGAGGTTTATATATCCTGCAGTATGTTATCATAACATATTGCAATCAATCAACTTACCGAAACATGTTTTTTGGAATTCTAGCAAGCAATCAACCAAGCAGTCATCATATCAAGTGTTCAAGATGCTTGCCTTAGGTGTGTAGAAAGGTTGATTCACTTCACAACTTTGCAAAAATCATCTTCCCTCCATTTTTTCTATTTTCAAAATATTGTAATTTTCACATAATTTCCAAACAGTACAAAAAAGTTGTTTGGAAAAATTTGAAATAAATACTAAAATAAACTAGATGAAAAAAATAAGAATTTCAGAAAAAGAATCGATACATTTGGAGTTAGGAATACAAAGTTGTGAGGGTTTTAAGTTCAGGGACCTTTCTGCAATAAATGGTTTTACCAAAGGGTCCCTGGATATTAAAAAAGAAAATGCTTCCGCTTTACTGAAAGAGAAAATGCATTTTCAGGAAAGACATGTTTGGATTAAGCGAAAAAGAATAAAAGTCTGACGGGTGGGTCCCACCTGTTAGGTTTGAAATTAGGCATGCTTTGCGCCGAAACAAAGAAGGAAGGAAGGTCACCGGCGGCGATCGACGGTGTTCCAGGGGATGAAGATGGTGCAGACGTCCTTAGGCGGTCTGTCCACGTCGGTGGGTGGTGGAGTTCATTGCTGATGTGCACTGTGGCGATGGCGACGTCTTCTCTCGCGGGTGACGATGTCGGTGAAAATGGAGAGACATACAAACATAAAATTGATGTGCGGGTCGAATGAGGGAATGCACGAGGAGGTTGTCAGTCGAATTTGAGAGGCAGAGGTGGACGAACGACGTCGGTTTCTTGTCGAAGGCAGAAGGGGATCGGGCAGCCGGAGTTGGGGAAGATGACCTCCCCGAGGTCGTTCGCCCACTCTGGAAGATGATTGGGGATGAGTGGAGGAGGTGCGAGTTCGAAAAGAAGATCGGGTGGCCTTTAAATAGGCGGGCGGAGATGGCCGGAGTGGAGTGGATCACGAAGGAGCAATTCCGGCGGATGGGGTTGGTTGGGGTCGGTTGGCTTGGACGGTGGCCATAAGTGAGGTCGACGGAAGCTCCTCGAAGCTTATAGAGGCAAAGGTGTCCCGTCTTTCGATGAGATGGTGGCTATCGTTTTGGAGGAAGTCGACTTTGACGATCCGACTACGAACGTGCGAGGACGTCGCGCCTTAGCAATCGCTAAACCAACTCCGAGAGGTTATTGACCATGCCGGAGCATGATCAACCTGACCACAAAGGTCTGTTTGCTGCAGGCAAACGAAGGACAAGCAAGAAACTAAGATTGCAATCTGGATATTGCGAATATAAGAGGAAAGCTTTATTGATCAAGGTGGGGTTCTGTGACGCCTTTGTCTGGTCAACACAAACGAAGAACGCGAAGTTGCAGCTATGGCGAACTTCAATCTAAACAAAACCCAAAGTCTAAACGATGCCCTAAGGGCTGTATATATGGAGGAAGAGGGGGGAATTTCGTGGCCCTTGAGGAAGGGGTCCGAAACCAACCCTAACTCTTGTTTCCCCACACATACGGACTCTAAAAACAGCCTATACTTAAATATTTTGAAATTACATGGGCCTGGCCCAAAAATAAGGTGACGCAGCACCTAGCCTCTGGTCGAAATTTATGAAGTGACATCTTGTATATTTCGTCCAAGGCTTCATGCACTCGTTATGGTGGCTTCAAAGTCCTAAAATCATCACTTGTAACTCCGTTCTTGTTCCCCTTGCGCATGCCATCATCTCCATGCTTGAACTTGCTCCAAGGTTCATCTTTCTTGTCCAAGCTAGGCCCTTCATTTGTAAGCAAAACAAATGTATCCAATTTAGGCAACATCATATTCTCATGAACATTAGAATCGTTACCAAGAAACGAAAGTACTTGATAATTCAATTGGCATGCGCGAGCTCTAGTAATTGGTCCAGTATGTATAGCAGCAGGGGCTGTGGGTGTAACAATGGTATTGATGTCCTCATCATCCTCCCCTTCTTGAATTGAAGTCGTCCTCGACGGAAGCTCATCTTCCTCACCCAAGTAAGGCTTCAAATCTGCAATGTTAGAAGTGGGACTAACCCCAAAATCTGCAGGCAATTCAAAGTTTATATGCATTATCATTTATTTTTTCTAACACCTTAAAAGGACCACCAGCACGTGGCATTAGCTTTGACTTGCGCAAATTAGGAAACCTATGCTTACGCAAATGTAACCAAACAAGATCTCCAGGTGCAAAGACAACACGTTTTCTACCCTTATCTCCAACAAGTTTATATTTAGCATTCATGCGCTCAATATTTTCCTTAGTTAATTCATGCATCTTTAAGATCAAATCATCACGTTGTTTAGCATCAAAATTAACCTTCTCCGAAGATGGAAGAGGCAACAAATCAATAGGTGCACGAGGTAGGAAACCATACATAATTTCAAAAGGGCACATCTTAGTAGTAGAATGCAGCGACCGATTATAAGCAAATTCAATATGCGGCAAGCATTCTTCCCACATTTTCTTGTTATTCTTCAAAACAACCCTAAGCATGGTAGACAATGTTCTATTGACTACTTGATTTGTCCATCGGTTTGGGGATGACATGTAGTACTAAAAGCAGTTTAGTCCCCAACTTAGCCCATAAACATCTCCAAAAGTGGCTAAGAAATTTAGTATCACAATCTGAAACAATAGTATTTGGCACACCATGCAAGCGAATAATTTCACGAAAGAACAAATCTGCAACATTAACAAAGATCATCGCTTTTATGACATGGTATAAAGTGTGCCATTTTCGAGAATCTATCCACGACAACAAATATGCTATCCCTCCCTTCTTTGTTCGGGGTAAACCGAAAACAAAGTCCATAGATATATCCTCCCAAGGAACACTAGGTATAGGCAAAGGCATATATAAACCATGAGGATTGAGTCGTGACTTAGCTTTTTGACATGTAGTGCAGCGAGCAACAAAATGCTCAACATCTCATCTCATGTTTGGCCAAAAGAAATGTGTAGCAAGTACATCCTCCGTCTTCTTCACGCCAAAGTGTCCCATTAATCCTCCTCCATGCGCCTCCTGCAACAACAAAAGACGAAAAGAGCTAGCTGGAATGCATAGCTTGTTAGCACGGAACACAAAGCCATCATTAATAATGAACTTGTTCCATGTTCTTCCTTCTTTACAATTCTGCATTACATCTTTAAAATCAGCATCATGCACATATTGATCTTTGATGGTCTCCAAACCAAATATTTTGAAGTCAAGTTGTGAAAGCATAGTATAGCGACGAGATAATGCATCATCAATAACATTTTCTTTACCCTTCTTGTGTTTAATGACATAAGGGAAAGTCTCAATGAATTCAACCCATTTAGCATGTCTACGATTCGGTTTAGCTTGACTTTTAATATGTTTCAAAGATTCATGATCAGAATGTATAACAAACTCTTTGGGCCATAAATAATGTTGCCATGTCTCTAAAGTCCGAACAAGAGCATATAATTCTTTATCATAAGTAGAAAAATTCAAACTAGGCCCACTCAAATTTTCAGAAAAGTATGCAACAGGTTTGCCATCTTGTTATAACACACCTCCTAATCCAATTCCACTAGCATCACATTCAAGCTCAAAAGTCTTATTAAAATCAGGAAGTTGGAGTAAAGGAGCATGTGTCAACTTATCTTTCAATACCGTGAAGGCTTCTTCCTGTGCGGTACCCCAAACAAAAGGCACATCCTTTTTTGTAAGCTCGTTGAGAGGTGCAGCAATGGTGCTGAAATCTCTCACAAAATGCCTATAGAAACCAGCGAGGCCAAGAAAACGCCTCACTTGTGTGACCGTTTTGGGCTGCGGCCAACTCTTAATAGCTTCAATCTTGGCTTTATCAACTTCAATTCCCTGTGGAGTAACAACATAGCCAAGAAAAGATACTCAGTCGGTGCAGAAGGTGCACTTCCCAAGGTTACCAAACAAACATGCATCACGTAGAGCAATAAAAACAGCACGTAAATGTTCCAAATGTGCCTCCAAAGATCTGCTATAAATCAGTATATCATCAAAATAAACTACCACAAATCGTCCAATGAAAGCATGTAAAACTTCGTTCATTAGTCTCATGAAAGTACTAGGTGCATTAGTTAACCCAAAAGGCATGACTAACCACTCATATAAACCAAACTTAGTTTTAAATGCCGTTTTCCATTCATCTCCCAAATTCATACGAATTTGATGGTATCCACTATGCAAATCAACTTTGGAGAAAATTGTAGAGCCACTCAATTCATCAAGCATATCATCTAGCCTAGGAATAGGATGACGATACCGAATTATAATATTATTAATGCCTGTACAATCAACACACATACGCGACGTACCATCCTTTTTAGGCACTAGTATAATAGGAACAACACAAGGACTAAGAGATTCGCGTATGTAACCTTTATCGAGCAGCTCCTGTACTTGACACATAATCTCTTTCGTCTCCTCTGGATTGGTACGGTATGGTGCACGGTTGGGTAGCGATGCACCGGGAATTAAGTCAATATGATGCTCAATCCATCGAATAGGTGGTAATCCCGGTGGCACGTCTTGTGGGAAGGCGTCGTGAACTCCTGCAAAATGTTAGTGACGGCGAGGAGGCAAAGAGGAAGGCACGTCCTCGAATGAAAATAATGTCTCTTTGCACACAAAAGCATAGCAAACAGATTTGCTAAAATCTAGATCATCAATATCAGATTTGGTGGCAAGTAAACATGCACTTTTCAATTTAATTTGAAGCAACACTAGATGGTTTATTATTAGGCTTCATTTGTTGCTCAAATTCTTTTGCCACAATCTGATTTTCACTCTTATTTGGCTCCTGTTTTGCTTTATTAGCTCTATTAATATCATCTTTCAAAATGGAATCAGGGGTCACAGGAAGCAAAGTAATATTTTTGTCCTTATGAACAAGAGTATACTGATTGTTTCTACCACGGTGTACGGAATTTTATCAAATTGCCATGGTCTACCAAGTAATAAGGAACATGCTTGCATAGGTACCACATCACAATCAACATAATCAACATATGTAGAGATACTAAAATGCACACGAAAGACGCTGCGTTACCATAACCTTGCCGCTGTTGTTGAACCATTGGATGTAGTAAGGATGTGGATGTGGTCTTGTGGTGAGAGATAACTTCTCCACCATCTCCATGCTAGCCAAGTTGTTGCAGCTCCCTCCATCTATGATGACGCCTTGAGCGAGCGTTCCTTCACAACTCCCTTTGTATGGAACAAATTATGCCTCTGATTTTGCTCGGCTTGTGTAACCTACACACTCAAAACACGTTGAGCAACTAAACATTCATACCTGCCAAAGATCTTGACAGCCATGTATTACGTCTCATGATCAGAATCATCTCCACCGTGTTCTTCATGTGTAATATGAGCCAAAGTCTCTTCATCATAGTCACTGGCGGACTCATACCCACCATCCTCAGTAGCAATCATCACACGCTGAGATTTGCATTCTCTCGCAAAATGTCCTCTTCCCTTACAACGACGACAAATAATATCACTTGTGTGCCCTGTTGATGCCATGGAAGAAGAACAGTTCTGCGCAGCCCCGGCAGGTATGCTCTTGGCAGATAGTGGTGGTTGTGCCTGCTTTCTTCTATCACGGCTGGAGGTGGCACCTGATGGAGGTGTTGGTGCAGTGGAAGTAGATGATGCACGTGGTGTCCATGATGAAGATCGACCTGCAGAAAAGTTAGTTTGCGCCAATGCTTGTCGATCCTGCACATCACGTTCGGCTTACAAGCAAGATGGAATAAACGAGTGATATTATTATACTCCTTATACTCTAGAATGGTCTGAATCTCTCTATTTAATCCACCCATAAAACGCGCAAGCATAGCTTCATTCTCAGCAATACCACATCTAATCATGCCAGTTTGTAATTCCTGATAATATTCTTCGACATAATTTTTTCCTTGTCTCAAACGCTGCAATTTTTGAATTAATTCACGTTGATAATATGGTGGAACCCAACGAGTACGCATAGTAGTTTTCAAAGCAGCCCAAGTAGCTGGAATAGGATATAATCTACAATGTTCAGACCACCAAACACATGCAAATCTAGTGAAAGCACAAACAGCAGCAGGAACACGTCTCTCCTCAGGATATTGTAAACATGTAAATCGTTGTCAGTTTCTAACTCCCAAGTAAGATATATATCAGGAACATATCTACCCTCAAATGGTGGAATATTCAATTTCAGTTTAGGAAGATGGTCATGTTCTCGTACCTGAGGGAGAGCCCTACTATTGTGATTATTTGCAAGTGGACGACCTGGTGGTTGTGGTGCTGGTGGTTGCACGTAGTTCTGATTTTGATCAACCTCATCCTCGCAATCTCTCGCATAACCATCCCCCGGATCAGCAGCAGGAGCCATAGAAGTATCAACAGCAGCACCAACAGTTTGGCCAGGCTGAAGAAGGACACGGCTCGCTCCTCGGAGGGCTGTTTCACGACGTGGAGGTAGTAGTAGTAGTAGTAGTAGTAGTTGTTGTTGTTGCAGAGGTGCGGCAGGTGCAGCCGGTGGTGGAAGACGCGCAAGCAGTTCATTAAATCTGTTATCGAGCTTTGTTTCGAACGTCTTCTCAAGGCGATGATCTTCTCCATGGCTTCTTCAAAATTGTTGACACATCTTGCACTGTTCGGTCATCATTTCTTTGAAACTTATCATGAAGCTCCATGTTCGTTAAGTTCTCCCAGTCAATCTCGTCGACTTGTGATCCTGGCATTGTTAGCAGCAATAGAAACACACAAGAATATGATCCTACAGACTACTAACAAGTGGTGGCGGTGGGTGTCACAAATCTGTCAAGCAAAACTCAAATTCTTACCAGTTCTTACCCAGCAGCAGGCGGTGATCGGCAACCGTTGTAGTCAAAACTCTCAAAGCTTGGATAGAGCGATTACCAGGGAGAGTCAAGCGCACGACGTAGATGTATTTGGAGCTAGGAAGGCTTATAATATGGTAGCAAAAAGGGTTGACAATAATCAATTCAGATATGCAAAGTTGAATAAACGCTCAACGATGGTACTGTGCTGGTCCTAGGCTAGATTGTGCTAGAGACGCGAGGCTAGAACACTAACAAAATCACGGCGCTGCATGTAAATAAGGGAAAAGCACACTCTGGAAAAAAATCGCTCTCTTTTTTGCGCTCCTCTTTTTTTTTGCGAAAAATCACTATAATGGCGAGTGTCTCAAAACTCTTCCCAGGTCAAACTGACAGGATGGGCACGAAATTTTTTTGACAATTTTTTTCAGAAATCAGGGCAGCGACAACAAAAAAGTGCGACAAAAAAAGCACTATGATGGTGAGTGTCTCAAAACGCTCCGTGAGACCTAAAAATAGGATAGGGAAAAATATTTTTGGTCGTCGAAAATTTGTCCTAAAAACTGCCCGGGGGTCTCCAGACTCTTTTTTTCGAGACCTACTCAGGCAAGGAAACACAAAAAGAAAACTAGATGGATCTCGAAAACGAACCTAATATGAAAATAACTCGGATTGGTGGTGGACAAGCAGATGTATATGTGGACTCGGATTGGTGGTGGACAGGCAGATGTATATGTGGACTCGGATTGGTGGTGGACAGGCGGATGTATATGGTAGCGGTAAGGAATATGTTGGTGGTGGTGGTATATGGTAGGAACGATGACGATGGTGCGGCGGCGGCGTGACAACTTGTGAACAGAACTCAAAATTCTAAGGGAAACCAGACACTAAGACCAGCAACTTAACACGACGATGCAACCGCAAATTCAACAAAGCAAATACAGAAAAGATTATGCAAATGCTCAGATTGGTTCAGATAGGATGAACTAACCCTAATTTTTTTTGGCTTTTTTTTGTGGACTATAGGTATGAAGAACAGACTCGATCTAAACTACGAAAAACTGTAAAATCTCACCGAGCAACCTGGAAATCTGATACCACTTGATAGAGGTAAAGGTGTCCAATCTTTCGATGAGATGGTGGCTATCGTTTTGGAGGAAGTCGAATTTGACGATCCGACTACGAACGTGCGAGGACGTCGCGCCTTAGCAATCGCTAAACCAACTCCGAGAGGTTATTGACCACGCCGGAGCACGATCAACCTGACCACGAAGGACTGCTTCACGCATGCAAACGAAGAACAAGCAAGAAACTAAGATTGCAATCTGGATATTGCGAATATAAGAGGAAAGCTTTATTGATCAAGGTGGGGTTCTGTGACGCCTTTGTCTGGTCGTTGAACACAAACGAAGAACGCGAAGTTGCAGCTATGGCGAACTTTAATCTAAACAAAACCCGAAGTCTAAACGACACCCTAAGGGCTGAATATATGGAGGAAGAGGGGGGAATTTCGTGGCCCTTGAGGAAGGGGTCCGAAACCAACCCTAACTCTTGTTTCCCCACACATATGGACTCTAAAAACAGCCTATACTTAAATATTTCGAAATTACATGGGCCTGGCCCAAAAATAAGGTGACGCAGCACCTAGAATAGCCTCTGATCGAAATTTATGAAGTGGCATCTTGCATATTTCGTCCAAGGCTTCATGCACTCGTTATGGTGGCTTCGAAGTCCTGGAATCATCACTTGTAACTCCGTTCTTGTTCCCCTTGCGCATGTCATCATCTCCATGCTTGAACTTGCTCCAAGGTACATCTTTCTTGTCCAAGCTAGGCCCTTCATTTGTAAGCAAAACAAATGTATCCAATTTAAGCGACATCATATTCTCATGAACATTAGAATCGTTACCAAGAAGCGAAAGTACACCTTTAATTCAATTAGCATCTTGTGAGCTCTAGTAATTGGTCTAGTATGTATAGCAGCAGGGGTTGTGGGTGTAACAATGGTATTGATGTCCTCATCAGAAGCACTAGCACAGACGAATTCGAGCTCTATCCACTTCCCCATAGTGGAGCTAGGTATGCAGCCATGGCGGAACAATGTCCGGCTCAACGACTAACAGCGGGGTCCCTGGTGGCTTAGACAGTGCATCGACGATGTAGAGAGGCGACGCGTGGTGGAGGACGTAGGCTGGACGGCGCGGGCGAGTGATGGTGCATCGGTGGCGGTGGCCATGGTTAGTCGGTGGTTGTCCACGACTTGGCTGGTGGTCGTTGCATCGGTCTTCCATCGTCCAGACGGCGGGGAGAGGCTGGCGGGAGGGCCCCATGGGAGTGGCATTGAAGGCCGGGGAGGGACGGTGCAAGCCATGCCGATTTTGCCCAAAATTTGGTCCATCTAGATTCCTGCCCGAGAGGTGTTCGATGAAATGCCAATGTGAGCTAGGGATTTTATTTAATTTTGAATTTTTTATTGTGATGCTCTGATGCAAAATGATATGTTATCAAAATTTCATAATTTTTGGATCTGTGGAAATTGAGGTTTCATCACAAGACAGGAATCTGATCCAAAATCATTTGAATGAATTTTGAAAATTTTGAACTTGAGGACATAGTGTTTTTGGAGAAATGGAGCGTGGGTACCGATCCTAAGCAGAGATAGTTTTGTAGGGTCAAAAAATGCTAAGGAGAATGTAGTTCCTTTGCAATTCCAACATAGGCGCAAAATTAATGCTAGTTTGTTTTGAAAAGGTTTGAATTTGGTAAAAGGAAATTTTGTGAAAGAAATTGTGTTAGGTACTGCCATAGGGCAGGGGAGGTGCTTGAGGAAACTTTTGGAATTAAACTTTGAGTTCTAAAAGAATTATTTGAATTATTTTTAATGCAACATAAGCATTTCAAAGTTTGAAAATACCATTAAACGAATTATGTTGGGCAAATTTTATTATGAAAATATTTCCTACTGAATTTTAAAAGGTAGAAGAAATTATTTGGGAAAAACTTTCACACACACAATATTTTTCAAATGTTTAAATATGGAGGGAAGGATTTTAAAAAATAGAGAACGAAAAGATTATGAAATTAATAAAAGACCTAATATAATTGAAAATTTTGTTCTTATCAAAATTTTATTATGTAAGAACATGGTTTAAACTTTTGGGGTGTGACGGTTTGTGCGTTCGAGTTGGCCTGTAAACCATCAACGATGAAACGACAGCAACTGGAGGGTGTAAGTGCACAGTCATCGTCTCGAACGGACACGTCGTCCCGTCCGTCTTAGCCGATTCCAATCTCACTACACCAACTCGCCCCCGCTGCTCTTTGTTTCCCACTCCCCCGAACAACCCGTTCCTTCGTTTGACGGTTCCCAGGAGAGAAAAGGACACATCCAGCCCAACTGTCCGCCGCCTGCGAGTCCGTGGGCTCCTTTATCCTCCGTTCACCGGTCCGGCAACGCGAGGATGGAGGAGCCCCGGATCTCCGCGTCAGGCGTATAGGTAGGTCTAGGATTGGTAGGTCTGGCGGTGTTGCATCCATGGAGTCGGCAACGTCTACTCGAATAAAGGTTCCACACGCCTGGCTCTATCTTGGCGGCGTCTTTTCCGGCGGTGCCATGAGGCTCGAGGATATGTGTGATCACTGTTCCTTCTGGTTGATGAATCTAGTGTGTGGGGCGGTGCTGTTTTTGACAGTGATGACAGCAACGCATCCGAGAATAATGCCCGGGCTCTAGTCACGTCTCGACGACATCCATGTCGGCGTTGAGGAACCGGTAGGCTCGGTCTCCCGTCTATTTTTCAAGTCGACGTTTTTAGGTGTTCGGCCAATGGTTGGCGTTATGTGCAATTGATGCGGAGCATCCTTCGGTCATCCCCATGGACCTTCCATCAACTACCCAAGCTCCAAGTGGACCCATGACAAGAGCAAGAGCTCGTGCTATTCAATCCGAGGTGACATCACTCATATTCGATTTCCCTTTTCCTTCTAGTGAGACATGGCTACTACCTAAGTCCGAGACACTATGCGTGATCAGGTACAACGTTCAAGCCAAGGAACCAGGAGCTGAGGAAAAAACGACAAGCATCAACACTCTGGACAGCCCGGAACTTCCGGCCTCAGCCCGGAACTTCCGCCAGCCCGGAACTTCCGGCCCCGACGACATCGACCGATCCGGGCCTGCCCACTTCTGGTTGGCGGAACCTGCCGGAACCTAGCCGGAACTTCCGCCCGGAACTTCCGGCCCGAGACCTTCCGGCCCCGAAGCCAGCCAGCTCCACCGCGTCAACTCTCGGCTTAGGCGGACCACAGAGAACTTCCGACGCCGGAACTTCCGGCCACTGCGTGCGACCACTTGGGCCGAGGCCGTGTACCCTTCGTCCGTAAACTATAAATACTCTCCCACCTCTTCCTAGTTAGGGTTAGCATTGGTTTGGCTCATCTTTGGTGTGAGCCCTTGCTCATCCACTTGGTACTTCTCCTCGGAGTTCACGACCTCTTCGGAGAAGATCCCCCAAGCGGATTCAAGACCCCTTGAGGGAAGACCATCAAGACCTCCTCTCGGAGAAGATCGGCTACTCGTGTATCTTTCCTTTGTTGATTTTGAATCTTGTGCTACCTTATGTGTTCGGTGATCTAGCCCTTGTGTAATCGAAACTTGTCGGTTTAGTGTTCCTCTTGTGTGTGTTTCCTTGTGTTCTTCCGCCCGTTCATCGTCCGTAGGATCCCCTCCAAACGTGAAAGATCTCCGATTAGGGTTCCACTCTACATCATATGGTATCATGAGCCACGTTGATCACGTTTTTGGAGCCCCTACCCCGTGTTTTCTAGCTTGATTTTGTTGTTTTCGTCCTAAATCCGAAAATTCCCCACCAAAAAAATTGCCCCAATTTTTTTGTGATTTGTTGGTGTGATGAAGTTTTGTTGGATTTGATCCGTGGATTTGCTTTGCTTCGAGTGGATCTAGCATCCCTACCCTTCTTCCCTTCGAATTCCTTCTTTTCCCCTCAGGATTTGGATTTTCCCCCCATTTTTTTCCGCCCAAACCCTCGATCCCGAAGTTCCTGATCTTGGCAGATTACCGACCCCTGGAACTTCCGGCCCAGCCCGGAACTTCCAGCCCAGCCCGGAACTTCCGGCCCCCGGACCTTCCGTCTTGCCCGGAACTTCCGGCCTAGACAGAAAGGTCGCGCATCTTTGGTGACCCCCGCTTTTTCGGCAACTTCAACCTTGGTGCAGCGGCATCTTCGCCAACGTACTGAAGACCGTGCATCACATCATCGTCCACATTTCGCATCCGTTTGGAACCTCGTAGTAAGCAAGGACGGTAATCTCGGCGACATCTTTGTCCAAACCTTGCCTTTGCATTGATAAACATCATAGCCATCTTTTGCGTTGCTTACCCATCGAGACTAGCCTTTGAGTATTGCGAACAGCGTGAATTGTGCACATTAGTGATCATACTCCATATCATACATACCATACCACCGTGGTGCATATATTGGGATCCATTTGTGTGTCACAAAGTTGTCATAGCATACACAAGTGCTATCTTGGTTCGTGAAGTTTTGCATGAGAAAAGAGCTCAAAAGTGAAAGAGCCACCCAAGCTTTTAATCAAAGAGGAAAGATAAGCAAAGAACTTATGAGCAAGAACCATAGCATCATCTTACATTAAGATTGTCATATTGGATCATCTTGGATCATAGCACGAAATACCATACATATCGCATACGTGGGATAGAGATAGTTGCATTTTTGCCTAGTAGGTTGTGCACAAGTCCGTATCCGCCTATTATGCAATCGTGCTAAGCGTCTCTCTAGTATTGTGCAACAAGAGCATTTTCGTGGATTCCACATTTTGGCTCACTTTTGGTTTGCACAATCCCACTTATCTATTTGCATGTGTGTTTAGTGTACACCTAATTGCTTGGTCAACTTGTTGCATTTGCAAATTTGTGAATCTTTTCCAACATTATTGAATCTCATTTACAATTGCATCAAATTTTGTGCCACCATCCTCACCAAGCTCCACCATAAGCTTTTATTTGTGTAGGTGTGAGAACCGACAAGGATTGGTACCAATAGTGCTATTTCATTGTCCGCATTTGGGTGAACTTGATTCATCTTCAACATCGGTCAAAGGTACATTGGTATAAGTTCTTCTCCTTCTACCACTCACATATTTTGCTTGGAATGATGGATAGGCCAAGTACCTCTACCAACCCACTCTTCATCGAGCAAGACGACGACATGTCATCATACGTCACCAAGAGCCACCTCTTTGGTGCACAACGAGCGTTACATCAAGAGCAATAAGCAATGAGCGACCGCATCGACAACCTCGCCACCGACTTGCGACTCTCCTAGCAACGTACAAGGGACTACTTCGACAACAAGTTCGACGCGCACAAGCAAGAGAATGATGCAAGAATGGACGAGATCCGCACCTTGATGAGGAACCGACATCATTCCACTTCGTTATCATCAAGACGGCGCCGCTCGAGTCGACACTCCGACGACACCTTCTACGACTCAAGTACACTGTCATCGAACACCCTTCGACGAGCCGCGCGTCAAGACCGTCATGCATCTCGCAACCCGCTACATGACAAGCATTCACAAGAGCAAGTCGATGAACAAGTCCCTCGTCCTAAATCCAATCAAGCCGCTTTTGCCCAAGCTCAAGAACGACAACGACTAAGGCGCTAAGAGGAAGAACGAGCGTGTCTACATCAAGACGAACAAGATGCCGAGGCTCAACGCCTTCAACAACAACGACGAGAAGTGCAAGCTCTTGAGGCGCAACGTGCCCTTCAAGATTCAAGTCGAGCCATCGCCAACCGCAATCGCGAACGGCGCAATCAAGAGGAAGCCCTTCGAGAAGAACTCCAAGAGAGGAACTACCAACCACGTGTGCAACGTCAAGTTCCTCAAGCTCCTCAACAAGCTCGTCAAGTTCCCCCTCAACCTCAAGTTCAACAAGAGCAAGTTGATCATGGACTTCCTCCACACCAAGAGCAACAAGAAGATGATTGTCATCCACGTCATGGGCGTCATCATCCTCGATCACAACAAAATGAAGAGCACCGATATGGAAAGCTCAAATTCACAATGCCCAAGTTCAATGGAAGCAATGACCCCGAAGAGTACCTCTCATGGGCATTGAAGGTCGACAAAATCTTTCGTTTGCACAAGTATGAGGAAGAGAAGAAGATCGCTATGGCCTCACTTGAGTTCCAAGACTATGTGCTCATATGGTGGGACCAAATCATTGGCTGACGACAAGCAAGAGGTGAACCTCCAATCAACACTTGGGCTCAAATGAAGGATGTCATGAGAGCACGTTTTGTGCCAACCTACTACAACCGCGACCTCTTCAAGAAACTCCAACTTCTCAAGCAAGGAACAAAGAGTGTTGAAGAATACTACAAGGAAATGGAGATATCCATGATTCGAGCCAATGTGAAGGAAGATGATGAGCAAACAATGGCACGTTTCTTGAATGGACTCAATCATCCCATCAAGAAGATCGCCGACTTCCAACCGTACTCCACTCTCATTGAGCTCGTGCATCAAGCAACAAAGGCGGAACGTCAAGTGCAAGATGACTTCAAGTACGCCAAGTACTCGTCCAAGCCCTACGGCTTCTCCAACAACCAATCTTCAACAACTCCTCCAACATCTACATCGACCAAACCGTCTACAAGCAACGACGACAAGTCAAGTTACAAGAAAACTCTGACAAGTTCAAGTCGTCTTCCTCCTACTACAAGCAACTTCAAGCCCCGTGCTTCATCATCTACTCCAAACGATGAGACCGTCAAGACAAGCTCCATCAAGTGTTTCACTTGCGGCGGCCGAGGCCACAAGTCCTATGAATGCACCAACAAGCGCACCATGATCCTCAACGACGATGGTACCTATGACTCAATGAGTGAAGAGGAGATGGAAGCCCTTGAGCAAGTGGCCATGCACCGGCGAGTGAACGAAGATGAAGATGATCAAGTCTTTTGTGATGAGGATTCGAGCCCCGCTCTCGTTGTCTCCAAGGTCTTGACTCTTCAACATCAACAAGAAGACGACCAAAGATGACACATCTTCCACACAAAGGCCGGCATCAACGGGAGATCCGTCAAGGTCATCATCGACGGAGGTAGTTGGCACAACTTGGCAAGTGAAGAACTATGCTCCAAGCTTCAACTAGTCAAGAGGAAGCACCCGCACCCATACAAGGTTCAATGGCTAAGTGACTCCGGCACTATACGAGTCGAGCATACGGTCCAAGTCTCCTTCAAAATTGGTGCATATGAGGACACTTTGGAGTGTGATGTGGTCCCAATGACCGTTTGCCACCTCCTTCTTGGTCGACCATGGCAATTCGACCGTGGTGTCTTCGACAACCAGACGTACCAATCACTATAGCTTCAAGATGAAAGGGAAGGAATATGTCTGCGACCTATGTCTCCTAATCAAGTGTTAGCCGACAAGCAAGCCACCCATCATGGAGAAAAGAGTGAGAAAGTGATCCACCAAAAAGTGAGTGAGAGCCACAAGCCAAACTTGAGCGCCTCTTAGCCTAGAGAAAAACCTCATCCTATTTGCCACCAAAAGTGAGATGAGAGAAGTGTGTGAGAACCCATCTAGTGTGATGCACTTTGTCCTTGTGTGCAAGGATGGAGAGCCAACAACTAACACCTCTCACGAGCTACCTTTAGTGTTTCAATCTCTTTTGCAGGAATTCCACGATGTTTTTCCCGATGAGCTACCTCCGGGTCTACCTCCTCTTCGAGGCATTGAGCATCGAATCGACCTCATCCCCGGAGCGCCTCTACCAAATAAAGCTCCATACCGAGTCAATCCCGAAGAAACCAAGGAAATTCAAAGGCAAGTACAACAACTCATCGACAATGGTCATGTACGTGAAAGCTTAAGCCCTTGTGCCGTTCCCGTTATACTTGTGCCTAAACCCGATGGAGGTTTCCGCTTGTGTTCCGATTGCAGACCTATAAATGCTATTACCGTTCGCTATAGGCATCCCATTCCTCGCTTAGATGATATGCTTGATGAACTTAGTGGAGCCAACTTTTTCTCAAAAATTGATCTTAAAAGTGGCTATTACCAAATTCGCATACAAGAGGGCGATGAATGGAAAACTGCTTTCAAAACCAAATTTGGATTGTATGAGTGGTTAGTGATGCCTATGGGTCTATAGGAGGCTCCCGGTACTTTCGTGCGTCTTATGCATCACGTGCTTCGCCCTTATATTGGAGTCTTTGTTGTGGTTTACTTCGATGATATTCTTGTGTTTAGCAAAACCATGAAAAAACATCTTGATCATGTTAGGGCTGTTTTGCAAACCCTTCGCAAGGAAAGTCTTTATGCAAACATGAAAAAATGCACATTTGGTGTTGACAAAGTGGTTTTCTTGGGTTTTGTAGTATCCTCAAAGGGTGTCCATGTTGATGAATCTAAAATTGAAGCAATTAAAACTTGGCCCCAACCCACCAATTTGCAACAAGTGCGTAGCTTTCTTGGTCTTGCGGGTTTTATAAATCGCTTTGTGAAAAACTTTAGCACAATTGCCACTCCTTTGCATGCCTTGAGTAAGAAGAATACTCCTTTTGTTTGGGGATCTTTGCAATCCACCGCTTTTGATGAACTCAAGTCTTTGCTTACTCATGCTCCGATTCTTGCTTTACCCAATTTTTACAAAACTTTTGAGGTTCATTGTGATGCAAGTGGTACCGGAATTGGCGGAGTTTTGATGCAAGAAAAACGAGCAATTGCATATTTTAGTGAAAAACTCTCCGGTGCTCAACTTAACTATCCCATCTATGACAAGGAATTATATGCTCTAGTGTGTGTACTACATGTTTGGGAACATTACCTTAGACCTCATGAGTTTGTCATCCATACCGATCATGAAACGCTTAAGTACTTAAAAGGTCAAACTAAGTTGAACAAGCGTCATGCCAAGTGGAGTGAATTTATTGAATCTTTTCCTTATGTCATCAAGTACATTAAGGGTAAGGAAAATGTTGTAGCCGATGCACTTTCACGCATATGCACGCTTGTCACTAAACTTGAGTTGAATGTTATTGGCTTTGAGCACATAAAAGACTTGTATGCTAATAATCCATCTTTTGCTATTCCTTATGCTAAATGTTTGACGCATACGTCTTGGGAACAATATTATATCAAGGCTGGTTATCTTATGAGAGCTAACAAACTATGCATTCCCGAGTCTTCTCTTCGTTTGCTCCTTTTGCAAGAGGCTCATGGAGGCGGACTCATGGGACACTTTGGACGCGACAAGACATTCGCCACGCTCTCCAAGAACTACTTTTGGCCCAAGATGTTCATGACGTCTCACGCTTCACCAACCGTTGCTCTACATGTCGCAAAGCTAAGTCTAAAGCTCAATCTCATGGTCTTTACATGCCCCTTCCTATTCCCTATCAACCTTGGGAAGACATTAGCATGGATTTTGTACTTGGTTTGCCTAGAACTCAAAATGGAAAGGATTCCGTGTTTGTTGTTGTGGATAGATTTTCCAAGATGGCACATTTCATTCCTTGCAACAAGATAGACGATCTTCACATATTGCTAATCTTTTTTGTAGGGAAATCTTGCGACTCCATGGAGTACCAAAGACAATAGTCTCCGATCGCGACGTCAAGTTCTTGAGTTACTTTTGGAAGACCCTATGCGCCAAGCTCGGAATCAAGCTCTTGTTCTCATCCGCATACCATCCTCAAACCAACGGCCAAACGGAGGTGACGAACCGCACCCTCTCCACTCTACTTCGCGTCTTGATCAAGAAGAACATCAAGGAGTGGGAGGCATGTCTACCCATCGCCGAAATCGCCTACAATCGCAAGAACACACTCGACTACCGCAAGTCCCCCTTCGAGATCGTCTACGGCTTCAACCCGTTGTCACCATTGGACATTCTACCACTTCCTCTCCAAGAGCGCACCAACATGGATGCAAGTGCACGGGCAGGCTACATCAAGAAGATGCATGAGGATACAAGACAAACCATCGAGCGCCAAGTACGACTAGCGACCAAGCTCAACGTCCACAAACAACCCATGGTCTTCAACATTGGTGATCTAGTGTGGCTACACCTTCGCAAGGACCGCTTCCCCAACGAACGCAAGTCCAAGCTTCTACCTCGAGCCGATGGACCTTTCAAGGTGCTTTCGACGCTTCTAGCGACAACGCCTACAAGATCGACCTACCACGGGACAAGTACAATGTGAGCGACATCTTCAACGTCAAGGACCTCGCGCCGTACCATGGTGATGAAGATCTTGATCCGAGGTCGGATCTTTCACAAGGGGGGGATATGATGCGGAGCATCCTTCGGTCATCCCCATGGACCTTCCATCAACCACCCAAGCTCCGAGTGGACCCATGACAAGAGCAAGAGCTCGTGCTATTCAATCCGAGGTGACATCACTCCTATTCGATTTCCCTTTTCCTTCCAGTGAGACATGGCTACTACCTAAGTCCGAGACACTATGCGTGATCAGGTACAACGTTCAAGCCAAGGAACCAGTGAGGAAGAAAGCGACAAGCGTCGGCCTCTGGACAACCGGAACTTCCGGCCAGCCCGGAACTTCCGGCCCCCGAAGACATCGACCAGTCCGGGCCTGCCCACTTTCTGGTTAGCCCGGAACCTGCCCGGAACCTGGCCCGGAACTTCCGGCCCCCGGAACTTCCGGCCCGCCCGGACCTTCCGGCCACCGGAAGCCAGCGCAGCTCCACCCGCGTCAACTCTCGGCTTAGGCCGGACCCTGCCCGGAACTTCCGGCCCTGGCCGGAACTTCCTACTGCGTCGTCTGACCACTTGGGCCGAGGCCCGTGTACCCTTTCGTCCCGTAAACTATAAATACTCTCCCACCTCCTCCTAGTTAGGGTTAGCATTGGTTTGGCCCATCTTTGATGTGAGAGCCCTTGCTCATCCACTTGGTACTTCTCCTCGGAGTTCACGACCTCTTCGGAGAAGATCCCCCAAGCGGATTCAAGACCCCTTCAAGGGAAGACCATCAAGACCTCCTCTCGGAGAAGATCGGCTACTCGTGTATCTTTTCTTTGTTGATTTTGAATCTTGTGCTACCTTATGTGTTCGATGATCTAGCCCTTGTGTAATCGAAACTTGTCAGTTTAGTGTTCCTCTTGTGTGTGTTTCCCTGTGTTCTTCCGCCCGTTCATCGTGTTTCCCCGTAGGATCCCCTCCAAACGTGAAAGATCTCCGATTAGGGTTCCACCCTACATCAGCAATGTAACTGGTGGTCGAGTGAAAATGGTGGTTCCAGATTTGGGCTTGTGGATTGAAGGCGGCGGATCTGGTGCTTGGCCTCGACGATGTCGACGGCTGACGCTGCCTCCGGGACTCGAGGAGAATGGATTCCTTGGTCGACACGCCACAACGATAAAGGCTTCGCCAATGGCAAGCTTCTTCACCGACTCACAACGCCCTCATGGGCTATGGTTCTTCGAATCCGATGGCATTCAAGGGCTATTGCAAAATTAACTAATTATTCCAATGTATCTTCCTTTTCTTTGGTTTTTCTGCAAGTTTCGGGGCGCATATGTTTGCTCTCGACCCTTTTGATCGGTTCCGCGTGCGTGTGTTGTATTCATCATATTTGTGATCAATCACGAACCAACCTGTAGTTGAATGGTTAGAGGGACTGTGGTATCCTCAGCCTATCAGGGGTCAAATCTTGGTGCTCACATTTATTTCTGGATTTATTTCAGGATTTCCGGCGATGCGCATTCAGTGGGAGGAGAAGTTCCCGTCGACGACAAGGCGCCTACAATGACTTCGTAAATCTCAAGATGATATGCCGGCTCAGTCTTTCGGAGGTGCTCATAGGGGTAGGAAGTGTGTACGTTCATAGGGGTGAGTGTATGCGCGTGTATATGAGCGCTTGTGTGTGTACTGATGTTAAAAAAATATATTTTTGATCAATGAAACATGTGGTTACTCTAAAAAAAACTCGGCCCCGCTCCTTACTGTCAGAAAAGAAAAGATTTCTTTTTTGCCCTCGCTCCCTTGCAACCTCTACACTACTACCCCGTCTCTGCCTCCCGTATCGACAGCAGCAGCCAGCAGTGGGCGCTGGGTGGTTGCCCTCTCCTCCTCCCCCTCCACCACCCCATCTTCGACGGCAAACCAGCGGGACTGCTAGTGTTGGGCGGATCCTGGGGCCGTGATACGGGGAGGTCCTGGCCGGATCTCGGTGGTGTCCCGGCTCGGATCTGATACGCGGGGATGGAGGGTGAGTGCGAGGAAGGTGCGGCAGCGAATGGACTTGGAGGGGAGGAAAACATCGTCGTCAAGGCCCGCAAGGAGGACGTCGCCGTGGCCGCGCCGGTGGATGTAGATGGTGGTGATCACGTGGATCTCGCTGACGGGGAGGCGCTGGTCGGATCTGCAACCGCGGTGGCATCTCCCGAGGAGCCGGCCAGGGCGCCTACCAAGGTGCAGGGGTCGCGGAATTCTGGTTCTCAGTTTACTCCGTGGCATACTTTGGTGCATGCTAATACATTGCTGCCGCTAATGGCGTGTGTTGGTGTGCGCAGAAGGTTGGATCTGCGGACGCGAGCGGGAGGAAGAAGGGGAATGTGCTGAACGGCAAGGTGGTGTCTGCCTCGGCGGCACCGCGGGGGAAGAAGCCCGGTCTGTCGCAAAGCGCCTCATTCCCGGCGAGAGGGACCACCGGCGTCAGGAAGGGTGGCGCTATGACCTCCCTGGCAAAGCAAGCCAAGCCAGAGGGGAAGGGTGCCGTGCCAAATGGAACTGCAGCGTCCTCGGGTTAGTTTTGGGCTTGTCCTAAGTTAGCCTGTGATGGTTGCTGTTGGGTTCACGTACATAATTGCGGTGGAATTGCAGGACGGGGCACGGAGAAGAAGGGGAATTTGGCTCAGATGCCTGCCACTCATCAATCCATGGTAGGTGCTGATCTCTATTAGTCAGTTACTTGGATGTCGAAAGTCTGTAGGTTTTTAGTTGCATTTTAGTGAACTTGGTTTCTATTTTCTTTGACGTAGCCTGTGAAGCCTGAATCGGTGGACTCAACTCCAAACGACACTTCTTCTGAAGTCCAAGAGTAAGTCCGTATTACCAAACCACATTCTTGGGCATTCTTGCATTTGACTTTGTGGTTTCGGTTATTGCTTTATCTGCACCGTGAAGGTAGTCCACTGTACTTGATCAATGAAATAAAAACAATTTTTTATCTGAACTTGTTGCTTTCTTACACTCAAATGGTTGGCATTCCTTCACAGGTCAAATGAGAACACTGCCAAACCTTACAGGCAGTCATTTCCAACGAAAATGGAGGACGATGTGCACTCCACTACATCGTAAAGCCTTTTTGTGTTCATAATTGTTGCTCAGTTATTTTGTACGATGGTGTTAATACAGAATGCTGCCATTTGGTGTTGTGTTACAGGAGCACGAATACTCAACGCAAGAATGCTGCTGCCTCTGGTTTTAGTTTCCGATTGGAGGAGCGTGCTGAGAAGCGCAAAGAGGTAACTAATTTCCACAGTGGCATGTGTTAATTAGTCGTTGCATGTTTGTTTCTGTTTTATACAAGCTTGAGACAAGCTTTTTTGGACGGAGGGAGTACTAAGCATGCACTTGTTCCTTCCTTTCAGTTCTTAAAAAAACTTGAGGAGAAAATTCATGCCAAGGAGATTGAACAAACGAATTTGCAGGAAAAATCTAAGGTGAGAACTACTTTCATGTAAAGCATTTTGATCATCTGTATGCTTTGATTCTAAGAATTACTCCCTCTGTTCCTAAATATTTGTCTTTCTAAAGATTTCAACAAGTGACTATGGGCATGTTTGGTTCCCATCCACACTTTGCCACACTTTTGTGCCACAAGTGTGGCAAATTGAGGCAAATGTTTGGTTGCAGCCACAGTTGTGGCATGCCACACTTTTTCAGTCACATACCCCACTTGTCATAGACTCAGTTGCTAGCCAACTTTTGCCACAGTGTGGCGACCAATTTGGCCACCACAAAAACTGTGGCAAAGTGTGGATGGCAACCAAACATTCCCTATATACGGAGCAAAATGAGTGAATCTACACTCTAAAATATGTCTATATACATCCGTGTGTGGTAGTCCATTTGAAATCTCTAAAAAGACAAATATTTAGGAACGGAGGGAGTAGTTCATTAGTCTATGTGAGAGCTGCTTTTGTATAATTCATGTAAAACCTTTTTGATCATCTGTATGCTTTGATTCTAAGAATTAGTTCATCACTCAGGAGAGCCAAGAGGCCGAGATTAAAAGGCTTAGGAAGAGCCTGACATTTAAAGCAGCACCCATGCCAAGCTTCTATAAGGAGCAGCCTCCTAAAGTTGAGTTGAAAAAGGTACTTATGTCGTTACATTTAATTTTCTGAAGTTGCTTATTTCTTCGTTATAAATAGTTCCATATGATTCAAGTGTATTCGTTTTTTCTCTTTGAAAGCATGAATGACATGGTTTGATGAATTCTAATGCGGTAGGATAAATACTCTTTTTATGGTTATATTTCCTGTTGTTAGAATATCGTAGAGATGTTATAACTGTTTGTCTCTGGCTTGCAGTTTCATTTTTCTTTGTTAGAATATGTTTGTTTCAAAATGCATAAGATTGTTAGAGCAGGCGGATATTGAATGCTCGCCAAGAGATCTTGCATAACTAGCTATAAGTTACAAGGATGATAGGATACCAGAAATTACAACTGATGTATATTCTGGCTTTCTGTTCACAATGGGCCACACTTGTTAGAGAAGATGAGTATGTGAATACATGTTACGAGATCCAGTAAACTAGATGTATGCACTGATGCATTTGAGAGAAGATGAGCATGTGAGTACATCATAAGAGATCCAGTAAGCTAGGTGTAGTCTGTTCCAAAATGCATTAATAAATTTGTGAATATGTTCCGTTTTGATGCCATATCTGTTCCGAAAAGACAATGTTTTAGCAAGTAAATCCAGACACAACTATCACTCCCTAGCAAATTTGAGTGGTGCTTCAGTTCCAACTATGGTCTGTGTTCTTGAAAAACATTTTATTTAGCGAGTGTTCTTGCTAGGATGCATAATTTTTTACAGGCTTACTCAAAATGCATGATTTTAAGATGCATTGTCCACATAGGCTTACTTTTAGTAAAAATGTGTAATTCTGCGCATAACACTATGATTACGTTTGTCCTTAGTCCCTAATATGT
Source organism: Aegilops bicornis (assembly GCA_021605145.1). Lineage (NCBI taxonomy): Eukaryota > Viridiplantae > Streptophyta > Magnoliopsida > Poales > Poaceae > Aegilops > Aegilops bicornis. Next base: position 287,161,544 of record CM038672.1, read on the forward strand.
ACTCCCTCCATCCCATAATATAGTGCACATTAGTTGCGAAAGTCAATCTTCACAAACTTTCATCAAGTTTATTGTGAAAATTATCTATGCTTACAATACCAAGTATATGTATCATATGTTTTTTTATGATGAATCTAATGATATTGATTTGGTATCCTAGATGTTGACAACTTTTTCTACAAACTTTGTCAAGATACACAAGTTTTGACTTGAAAAAAAAATTCTAATACGCACTATATTTTCGGACGGAGGAGGTATGCCATAATTCCATTGGCTTATCAATCTTAGAGGACTTTCTGTGTTCAGTTTCTGCTTTCCATTTCATACAACCTCCGTTCCAAATTACTTGTCTTAGATTTTGTCTAGATACAGATGTATCAACACTAAAGCGTGTCTAGATACATCCGTATCTAGACAAATCTAAGACAAATAATTTGAGATGGAGGAAGTACTTGCTAATTTTCAAATTTTATTGCACATTACCTTTGCACCCATGCCAAGAGTACCACTGAATGTTCACTGGCTCATGGATAAGGCCCAACACACACACGCACACACACACTTGATATTCCAGGATCTAATAACACATTCTCCATTGTATGTCATTGGTTCACAAGTTAGATTAAGTTCCTTATTGGTTGATGATGTTTGAGTGCTTTTCCTCATGTATATACAGTGTATATCTGCTAGTTTGTACTAAGATGTTAGAATTGCTCACTGCATGTCCTGTTCATGTAAATATTTGCGATGCTACATTCGTAAACATGGCATCCTGATATAAACTTGTGTGGCCTTTTGCAGATTGCACCAACACGTGCTAGGTCACCGAAGCTTGGCCGACACAAGCCAACCAGTTCTGTCACTGCTGCTTCTGCAGATGGCTCTGTCTCATGTGAGAGCCCACGGCGCACAACTAATCCAGCCAAGGTAAACAGAGGTGTGGAAAATAATAAACCTCGGGTTACTGCTAGCAAACCTGGCCAGAGATTGGTCACAAAAGCTCCCTCCCTAGCATCTATCATTGCAAAGGCTGAAACGAGACCTATCGCTACAAAGCAGAAAACCTCCAAGACAAAACCAAAAGTTTCAAGAGAAAAGGTACAGCAGCTGCAAGAGAACCCAGTAGAAATCCCCCCTGCAGAACCTTCTGCCTTGGAAGGGCTTGCTGCTGAACCAAGTGTTGAAGATGAGACAGGACTTGGCTCGACTGCCCCTCCGGTCACTTCAAATGAGGTACTGGTCCATGGCTGATCTGTCGCGCATTTTTTTTTATTTTCGTCCTTGCAGTCCTGTGAATAGTGAGGTGTGTGCTTCTTGGAAAGTTGAATCGCGCAAAGTATCGTGGAATTATTATTTCTGTAGTAGCTATCTTTTTTCTTCAGCTTGTCATTGAGCATGCGGTGTATATTGCTTGAAAATTTCATGTTCAAACTTTTTGAGTTCTTGTGTATATTGAATTTGTACGTGGGGAACATGAATGCAACTTGTGGAATTCATTTGTGTTCAGAAATTCGTATCAGTTAACTTTTTTACCATCTTAATTTTTGGTTTCAGTTTCATACATCAATAAGTCTATAATTTGCTTCAATCTGACCAGTTCTTGAAATTAGGATATAGTAACAGCTTTGATATCGCATTGAAATCTATGCACCAACCTGTTTACCGAAAAGAGTGTGTGCTTGATCTAGTCTGGCAATAAATAAATAAAAATAAACTGAGTTTTTTCTAAATAACGTCGTCACTTTATTGATCAAATGACAACATTACAAAGAGTCTCCCATGCAATCCGAAGCGTAATGAAAAACGCACAAATTAACAGAATTTTTACATGACTTGGCTAATACATGAGCCGTTTCATTCAACGGAAACACTAACGCCCACATTCAACGGAAACACTAACGCCCACACGTGTGGGTGTTCTTCAACTCGCCCACACTCCTAGATCGTTGTTGCACGAATCTTGACACGAAAAGGTGGATTTGGTGTGCCACGTAGGACGGGGCTGGTGTGTGGGCGTTGGAGAGTCTGCCTACACGCCCCGCACCACGCTGGTTGCCAGCTGCGCTGTATGGGCGAATTAGTTATTGCCCACACAGGCATCACCTAGTACATGCGCGTGTGGGCGAACTGTTTTTCGTCCACACGACACTCCTATGTTGTGGATGTCAACTGCAGTTACGCGAACGTGGCAACTAGGTAAACACACATGGCAATTGTGATTCTTTTGCTAGACGGCAACTGCAGTTGCGCGTACGTGGCAACCTGCCATCAGATAAACACACATGACAACTGTGATTAACCATACATGACAATTATGGTTGGACCACACGTGGTAACTAGATAAACACACATGGCAACTACTATTTGACCATATGTGGCAAGTAGTTAATCACACACGGCAACTACGGTTTGATTACACGCGACAACTACCATAAATTAAACATGGCAACTATAGTTAATCAAAAACAGATAGAGTTGCCATGCTTTTACAACTACACTTGCCATCCCGGATAACTACATCTGCCAAGCAGGATGACAACTAAATCGTCATCCCGTGGATACCTAACGTAACTGCGTCAGGACGTGTGGGCATTTTTGCTTTGTGCCACACGTGCGGGATGGAGATGAGTAGTACTTGTTGGGCGTGTGGCACGAAGTAGTCGTGCCCACACTTGTGGACAATTCTAATGTCAGCCCACACACAACCCGTGTGGACTGACTCCTGCTCCACACACGGTATGTGGGTGCATGTCTAATATACCACATGTGTGATGGATATCGGCGTCCTTCATTCAAATATTGACGAATATGCTTGAATACCACTAAGGTAAAGAAACCAGGCACATGCTTAATATCAGCCACAACTGAGCAAATAAGAGATCGATCTTGGACTGAAGAGTTCAATCGTTGCATTAACAACAGACAATCTATAGCAAAGATAACATTAGAAAATTGTTCATCGGTGCGGAAAGACAGCTCTTCGAAGGGCCAAAGCTTCCACCATTTCAGGTTCCAAAACACCTTGAATAGGTTCATAACAAGCACCACACAACGTCCAACATGATCTCTAGCAACGACCCAACACCGAGCGATCGAGATCCGAAAAGACTGCAACATCGTATTAAGCATAATAGTACCCGACGGCGGCGGTGACCACTCCAAATTGGAGATAATGGTCTCACACCTGTGTGGAACAATAGGCTGGTAGAGATGTTGCAGAATCATAGAAATATAAGCTTTGGTCTTCTCCACTGTACATCGAGGATGAGGAGCATATGTATTGTTCTTAGCATAATTGCGTGCCTCCCAAATATGCCAAAATGTCACAGCAAGAACTGTGGCTTCCTGATATGAGGATCTGGATAAAAAATCAGAAAGCCAAATTTTAGGTGACAAAAGTTATAAGCGTAAACCGATGTCGAAGGCATTTTAATCATCTCCCAAACATTCCTCGCATAGGGGCGGAAACAGTGGTGCGTGCTCAGCAGATTCGAGCCTCGCACGAAACAACAAAGATCTGAAGTAGGAATATTGTGTCGCACGAGCTGAGTTCCAAAAGGTAGACAGTCATGAGCAAAATGCCAGAGAACAACCTTCATCTTGTTAGGGGCCTTGAAATTCCATATTGCCTTCCAAAATCTTTCTTTCCTGGTTCTATCTGAACATTGACCAAATCCATTCTTACTATGAACTGCCATGAACTGTATTGAACGTGCCATGTTGTAAGCTGAGCGAATAGAATATTCACCATATCGAGTGAATGGAGTAAGCAAAATCATTGCCTCCATGTTTACTAATGGGTAAAAGAAGAATCTTTGAAGCAACATTATCAGTAAAAAAGGCACGCATTGTTTCCTCATTCCATGTGCAATTGTCCACGTCAAGAAGGCAATGAACCTTAGCATTTGTAGGAATAGGTGAGGACAGCTGAAGCATATTTGGAGGATTCAATGGAATCCAGTGATTAAATCATAATATTCTTGCCATCACTAATACCCCATCTAACACCATGCTTCAAAATCTCACGGCCGACAAGGATGCCACGCCAAGTAGCGAGCAGATCTAACGAAGCATTCCAAAAATCTGTATAAGGAAAACAATGTTCAAGAAAGCGTTTTTAGGCGCCGCTTAAGCACTAAGTGACAGCTAAACGGTCCACTTCTGCCCTAGGTGGAAGTTTTAGTGTTAAGCGAAAAAAGCGGGATTTAGCCTCCGCTTTAGCGCTGAGCGCTGGCTAAGCGGTCGATGAGCATGCTTAAGCTTCAAAAAGCGAGGAATGGGCCACATGCTGGAGGTAAAAGGGGGGTATAAAGGCCTGGCCCAATACTGGCCTGTTCGGCTAGGGTTTACTGTGTTAGAAGGGAGGGGGGAGAAGAGAGGTCCAATGGCGGCTGCTCCTGTTCAGCATCCAACTCAGCTCCATGCATTCTTCCTCCTCGTCCTCGAACTGGATCTGAACTACTGCTTGGGCTGGGCTAAGGCTTCTATTTGGCTCCTGCTGGTGCTGTTTGGTTGTTGTTGTTGTTGTTGTTGTTGTTGTTGTTGTTGTTGCTGCTTGCCTGCAACTGCCATTTATCTTATATGCTCGAAGAAAATATTATGAGTTTATGCTTGCTGTGTGAACCACTGAACCTTATCCTCATGTGATATTTGGCTATTTGTTGTGGTGTGTGAACCACTGAACCTCAACCTTATATGCTATTTCAGATTTTCAGTTACCTATGTGCTATATTTCCTGTTTTCTTGTGCATATTATTCAAAAACAGCCAAATTATGGCCAATTTAAAAAAAAACGCTTAATCCGGGTTAAGCTGCGCTTAAGCAGCCATTGCTCTAAGATGTGGCCTTCCGCTCCGCTTACGCTTACCTCTTTCTTGAACATTGAAGGAAAATACCGACCCTTTAGGACACGAGCGCACAAAGACGATCGATTAGTGAGTAGCTACCATCCTTGCTTGCCGAACATGGCGAGGTTAAAGATGTCCATGTCTCAAAAACCCATTCCACCAAGATATTTGGGTGTCGATAACCAATCCCAAGATCTCCAGTGGAGTTTCTTTTCACCATCTTCTTTAGCCCACCATTCATCAACCACAATTTGTCGGAATTTCTCACATTTCACCACAGGAAGTTGGAAACAACTCATGATGTACGTCAGAATCGCCTATATAACGGATTTCAACAAAGCTTCTTTACCAGCTCTTGAAATATGTCGCCCTGACCACCCATAAATGCAGCGCCAAGCACGGTCAATCAAAAATTTAAAAGTGCTAGTTGGTGATTTGCCTATCTGAGTGGGCATACCAAGGTATGTGTCATTAGAGATTCATTTGATATTCCCAATCTCGTTTTAACACGCTGTTTGACACCTTCCGGACAAGAACGACCAAAGAACAATGAGGACTTATCTTTGTTGATCAATTGACTAGATCCATTGCAATAGAGTGTGAGGGTAGATTCCAAAGCTTCCACACTACGTGTGTCACTTTTTGCAAAGAAGATGCTGTCATCGGCGAAAAGGAGATGTGAGATGGGTGGACCGGACCGAGCGTTCCTAATACCATGTAGCACACCACCATTCTCCTTTTGTAGTAACAGACTTGATAGGCCTTCAGTGCACAAAAGAAACAAGTAGGGGCTTATTGGGTCTCCCTGACGGATCCCCTTCGAGGGAATAATCGGAGTAGTAAGCTCAGCATTGACTCTTACAGCATATCTGACATTGGTCACACATCTCATCACCGAGCTGATCCACGCGGATTAAAAACAATCTTACAGATGCATCCATGAAGATAACTCCACTAGACACGATCATATGCCTTCATCATATCAATCTTCATGGCAAAGAAAGGTTGTTTTGCTCGTTGACGCCTTATAGTATGTAGGGACTCAAAAGCAATACGAGCATTGTTAGTGATCGATCTGCTAGGCACAAATGCACTTTGAAACTCTGAGATGACAAATGGCAAAATCAACTTTAGGCGGTTAGCCAAAACCTTCGATGCAATTTTGTAAAGAACATTGCATAAGCTTATAGGACTAAAAAAATTCAAATGCTTCGATCTTACAACTTTAGGAATTAACACAATAACAGAATCACGGAAACCTTCAGGGATAAGGCATACCTTCCAAGAAGCTTCTTACATCATGACAAATTTCCTCCCCAATAAAATTCCAGTGAGTTTGAAACAGAGCCGAGAAACCGTCAGGACACGGGGCTTTTATTGGACCCATCTGAAAAAGAGCAACCTTGATCTCCTCATCAGTATAAGGCTTGCACAAATCGTTATTCATCTCATGTGAAAGTTTGTGCGGAATAGCATCAAGAACTGCATCAACATCATCACAAGATTACGAGGTAAACAGAGTTTCATAAAACTCTTGCACCATACCTTTGATTTCACTTTGTGAGTCACACAAAGAGTCACACAATGGGCATGAAAAAACTCTGTGTTTCGGTCCCCTTCAAGGAGCCAACTCTTGAGCGCTGGCGTGCCATAATTTCCTCACGCTCGAAGAGTTCACACAACCGCGACTCAGTATCCCTCTCTCCAGTTAAAGAACCATTTGATACTGGCATTGATCGTATAGAACGCAACCGACGCTCCAATTTATTGATCTATTACCGAAGAACCAAATGAGTCCCGGTTCCAAACCTTCAAGGAGTCAGCGACCCTATGAAGATTATACCAAGTAGCCTGAAGGGACAAGTCACCCGTCCTCTCCTCAGCCCAGACACGTTCAAGATGCTCTTAATAATCAGCCGCTCTAAGCCACACAACCTCATATTTAAATCCTTGTTGCACTGGTATGTGATCACGTACATCTATCGACCGAGCAAAACCAATAATAATGGCGTAGTGATCAGAGGAGGTTGTGATCACATGCTCAACATTGCAATCCTCGTACATACTTGTGAACTCACTATTTGCCACCGCCCTATCCAGACGGACTTTGACATGACACTCCAGGTTTTGACGATTACCCCAAGTAAATTTAGGACCATTGAAACCCAGGTCTAGAAGTTCATAGTCCATCAAACAATCCCTGAAAGCAGCAATCTGTGAATCGGAATGATCACGGGGTCCACAAAGTTCATCCTGAGAAAGAATTTCATTGAAATCTCCGCACACAATCCATGGCCCCTTCCATTGTGCATTCATAAATCTCAAAAAATCCCAAAATTGAGTTCTATCACTACAACAAAACAGACTTTAAGTAACCCAATCATGTAACAGATTGAAAAATGTGTGACAAGGGAAATTACCGTAACACAACATTTTGTGTCGAGCAATGACGATAACACATACTATATAAGGCCTCAAAATGTATTACCGGGATATTGTAATAGTAACATGTAAATATGTGTTGGTCAAGTGTGTTACATAGATCTTGACGTGGTAACATATGAATATGTGTTACCGAAATGTGTTACGTAGTTCAACAATGGTAGTAACACATAATCATGGTTGATGCATAGTGTTACAAGCTCATTATAGGGGGGACTAGAAAAACTAAAATCAACTGCATGCATAGATCACAAATACCTTGACACATAGGGCCCATGTGTCAACATGATAATACGTTCTTGTTTTGGTAAATAGTGTTTTCATTCTTTGGTAATATGGTATGAAAAAGAATACAGTTTGGTTGGTAAATACCAAATTATTTTCGGTCTGGTTGCAGTGAATATCATATTAACTATATTTTTACATGAATTTTAGGATAACTCAACAACCATAAATGTGAAATGCAAACTTTAAAATTATCATATGAAATTAAGTATTTGATGTTAATACTCACAAAGGAGTGGAAGACCAACAGCGAACGAGAGCTTAAATTTGAAGATAGTTTTAAGAACCGGACCGGTGGTTCGACTGGAGAAAAGGGAACCAAGGCCTCGTTCGGTTAAGGTGCGTTTGTCCTATAGGTCTTTAGCACGACAAATTCCCGACTGTCTACTACAACAAGTTGTGCCCGACTCCGTGAGGAGGAGCGATGACAATGCACGCCTTGGGCTCGCTTGATTGCTTGTAATCATCGCTAGGTGGTCTATGAATCTAGATGTAATTTTTATTATTTCTGGTGTCCATTGTACTGCCATGATTGAAGTTGAATAGATTTGACAGTTTCTCGCGAAAAAAAGATCAAGGGGAGCCACGCTTTCACACACACAGAGAGAGAGAGAGAGAGATAAGGGCAAGAGCGAGAAGGAAGGGACCATCACGCGACCAAGGCTACTTTACTCTTGTTTTCTTGAACACCTCAACCTCATCGCTCTTCTTTGAGCGCCTCTGCTGTAGTGCGTCCCCATGGCTCCTCTGCTGTAGTGCGTCCCCATGGCTCCTCTACTACTGGCCATTGCATCAACAATTCAAATGCATATCATCAATAGTTAGGCAACCAGCTGCAAGTGTAAGCAACAGGCACAACAGCTAGCACCTAGCTTCAAGTGCAAGCAATAGAAGTAACACGTGCAATGGTTGGTTCACAACAACAAAGAAAATATTGAATCAGGTTTTGACAACAAACAAGCATCCCACATAAATTAAAATGCCAATTAAAAAAAAAGTAAACTAAGTTTACAAGATGGTAAATCTGACATAATACTTCTTCGACAAAAGTGTATCTATTTCCAATAACAATATGTCGTACATAAAGCTTAACTTTAGTAACAATTTTCTGAATTTTTCCAAGCTTCATGTTTGAAGAGCAAAACTATGCAAACATATAAAAGCCCGCTAAAAGAACACATTGCTTCATCCAGCAGTTTAGAACAATCCTTGTAATCTTGACTTGCAAATTTTACGAAAAAGAAGATTCACCAAGCGCATGAGAAAAAGTTCATAACAAATCAAAAGAGAGTCAAGTTAAATTCAATGCATATAGGGATCCACAATGGCAGCATCTATGGAAAATAGGACGAGAAACTGAAAAGCAATAAAGAAAAAGAAAAAATGGGTTTATATGTTGAGTGAAAGACCTCATTCCTTTGAATTTTTTGAAGGGTGTAAGCTTAGCCAACGATCTGCAAGAACATACAATGGTTATTAATGTTCTGCAAACTCAGCTTTGACTTTAGCTAAAACTACAGTGTATATATAATCAAGAAAATGTTGCTTGAACAGAGAAATACCTTTATATGATGTACCAACACCGTTCTTCATCGATCAAAGAATTATCATTAGCATCCACAATTGTTCCCTCAATATCAGACCTTACCCAATGTTGATCTTTCCTTTTCGCTTTAAACATATCCGTGAGGTGAGAAACATGGAATGGCTCAGCTTCTACGTCTCGTGTGCATTCATCATTTCCAGTGTCACATCTATCTCTAGGTAGTTTATTCTGCATCACCACTGACCAACCTGGGTTCAGTTCGTCTTCTAGGTAAAACACTTGATCGGCTTGGTTAGGCAAAATAAAAGGCTCATGCTCAATCTTGTCTCCTTTGTGCATCAAATGTGAGAAGTTAACAAGTGTGTAGCCATACTTGTCCTTTTTAATTCCTTTTTCAGAAATATCAACCCATTCACACTTAAATAAATCCACCAAAAATTGTCCAGAGTAGTTCAACGGAATAATATCAATTATCCCGCCATAGTAAGTCACATCACCTAAAACAGGGGTCGCATCACCTGGTGCAGCATATGTAGATGTTTTGGCATGTACCACCACTCCACTATTTTGACTCACCCTGTCTAACCGTTTAGGCCTAAACCGATATCCTCTAGAGTTGTAAGCGCGGTACCTTTTTGCTGCATCTACTAGGCCACGTGCTAGCCATCTAATATCATTATTAATACTACCAATACCATTTTCCTTCTCCAATTTAATTATCTGTAGATTAAGAAGTTGTTTAGTAAATGGCTTCAGTTGTACATACAAAGAATATGAAATACGGACTTACATGAGCTTTGAACCAGTCATTGAACTTATCATGTTGGATGGACTCGACCATGTTTGAGACACCACGCTCTCTAGTGATCTCATCAGCGTGAGCTTTGCAAAGTAATTTTATAATTAGTTTTGAAGTCAGAGAAAGAGTTGTGAAAACATGTAAAAAAACTGATATTATTTAGAGGATTGAGGTATTACCGAAGGAATGGGTTGACATCTGAGCAGTTGAACAACACATATCTATGTGCTTGGAATTTAGACATCCCTCTAAGAACATAATTGCCAGGCTTTCCAAGTGGTTTTCCTACCGAAGGAAACATAGTTGATCCTTGTTCAACATCAACCGCCTCATCGTCATCGTCATTCCTTGAAGGCCGATTATTCTTGGTGGCGAAACCATCAATATATCTTGAGCAAAACGTCATGCACCCGTCTGCAAGATGTGCTTCAGCGATAGATCCTACGGATGTGCTCATTACGCACATATGACTTCGTGACACATAGATACCTGCATAAATAAAAAATGAAAAAAGAAGACAAAAAATGTTAATGAATGTAGTACTATAATAATTAGAAAATACATATGTCTCATTTTTGACAAAATACCTTTCCAGAAACCACATTGAACGGTAGGCCACAGGGCCACCTATTTTTGCCTCTGTTGCTAGATGAAGAACCAAATGCACCATAACAGTAAAAAATCCGGGCGGAAATATCATCTCCATACGACATAATGTTATCTTTATTCTTTGCTCTAACTTCTCAAGATCTCTCACATGAAGAACCTTTGTACTAACTTCTCTAAAATATGCACATAGATCAAACAAGACAGATGTGACATTATCTGGAAGTAAGCCTCTCAATGCAACATGCAATAGTTGTTGCATCAGAATATGACAATCATGGCTTTTAAGGCCTGAAATTCTCCCTTCAGAAACATTTACACATCTTGAGATGTTCCCCGAATACCCATATGGTACTCTTATATCATGAAGTACTTTGCAAAACTGTTGCTTTTGTTTTTTTGACAACGTATAAGAAGCAGGAGGAAGAAAATACTTGTCATTGTTTTTTTTGAGGATGTAGCTCTGGCCTGATTTTCATGTCCTGCAGGTCAAGTCTTGCCTTTAAATTATCCTTTGACTTACCCTCTATTCCTAGAAGTGTCCCATATATATTTTCACATACATTCTTTTCAATGTGCATAATATCTAGATTGTGGCGGAGCAAATTGTAGTCCCAATAAGTCAAATGAGAGAAAAACCGTTAACAAACTTCCAAGTTTTGGAATCATCGAATTTCTTAATTGATTTTATCTTATCTAAAACTCCAACTTTAGAATAAAGAGTTGGTTCTGCTTTGTGTTCCTCCAATCCATCAAACAAGTCAGATTCATAGCGAAACTCATGGTCTGGGTGCAGAAATCGGCGATGTCCCATGAAACAGAACTTCCTCCCATGTTTCAAGCGTAAAGACCAAGTTTCATCACTACACGGAAACAACCGGACTCGAGGCGGTGCTATGTCCTGAAGCAATTGCAAGCCCAGGGTAGTCACTCACAGTACACAACACAACCGCATAAAGTTGGAACGTCTCATCTCGAGATGCATCATCTGTTAACATTCCAACTTCAAACAACTCAGCTAGTTCCTCATAAACTGGTTCCATGAATACATGGAAGTTCTTTCGAGGTAACTGGAATAATCAAAGTAAGCAGAAGAGAGGAGGCTTTCATGCATAACCATGGAGGAAGATTATAGGGCACTAAGACCACGGGCCAACAACTATGTTTGGAACTCATCTTCCCAAATGGATTGAACCCATCAACTCCTACTCCAAACCTCATGCTCCGGGGGTCTGACGCGATGTGTTTATACTTAGAATCAATGGCCTTCCAAGCCTCTGAATCAGCTATATGACGCGATGCTCCATCCTTTGTGCGCTCTTCGTCATGCCATCTTAAAGTTGTAGCTGTATCTTTGTGCATGAAAAGCCTCTATAGCCTTGGTTTAATTGGAAAGTACCATAACACCTTCCTTGGGATTGCCTTCCTTCTTTCCTTCTTAGTCAAATTAGTTTTATCTGGTATGTTCTTCCACCTTGAAGTTCCACACACTGAACAAAAATCATCACTCGCTTTCTCTTTCCTATAAAGCTGGCAGTTATTTTCACAAGAATGAATTCTCACATAACTAAGCCCAAGCTTTCCAACGATCTTCTTCGCCTCAGAAAATGTACTAGGTAAATTCTTACCATTAGGAATTGCTTTCTGCAGAATCGCTAGCAAATCATTTAAAGATTTATTGCTCCACTTGTTAGTGGCTTTTATGTGGAAGAGAATAACAACAAGAGAAAGGATGGATAGTTCACAGCCTGGCCATAAAGGTTGATCTGCATCTCTCAAAAGGTCATAGAAAGCTTGTGATTCAGTGTCTGGTCCTGGTTTAGATGTATTTTGGGCTTCAAGTTCTATTGTTGGAGATCCACAGAAAACATCTTCCACTAACTGACGCACATTAGATTTTGTTCCTTCAAACTGTGATCGTGACCTTTTGTTACTTCTCATGTGTGTTGGAGTTTCACCTTGTTTGTTAGCAGAGATGAATGATGCTATTTCCCCATGGCAACCCCAAACAGTATATCCAGGTGAAAATCCGCTACAAACCAAGTGATCGTACACGTCCTCCCGCTTCTGTAACGATCCATTGACACATATGACGCATGGGCAACGGATCTTGGCATCAGAACTTTTCCCGATGTACGCAAAGTCAAGAAAACCAGCAACACCAGCCAAGTATTCCTCACTTGGTCTAGGAGAAAGCAATAGCTCTTTTATAAATTCTAAATCCATTGATACCTTTGTAACAAAAGGAAATATAGTTCTTTACTTATTTGAGTGACAAGGGACAAAACTAACATGAACATGTCTTCCTATAATTCCTTAAACAAACTTGGTTTGGTCTTTATTGCAGCAACAGACATAGATGGGTCGGATGGTCTAGTAGTACTAGTTTACTTCTACAAGGGTCCTATTTAGAACTTAAAAGAGAAGCACATCGACCAAGCCATGAAAGCTGCCACTCTGAAACCTGATCTGGCTCGGTCTCAAGACATTGGAGAAGCCCGTTCGATGTCCAGTTTTTTAAGCCATATTACTAATAGACACTCCAATCAATAAATAAACAAATTGTAATAAAATACAAAGTAACCAGCAACTACAAATATACTATCAATTAGCAAGCACAAGATCCAGATATACGCAACTAGCAAACAACAGCTGCAATCGGACAATCAAGACAATGTGAACAGCGGCATCATTTATCATATACACTAATAATTTCTAGTTCCTTTCCCTAATATTTCTAATTCTAGTAGTTTACGAACTTCACAAGTACATATATGACATAAAGATGCTTCTATTACCAGCGTCCTGGTCAGGAGCAGAGGGAGGCGTCGTCCTGGTCGGCTGGTCGTCCTGCCTGGAGTTCTGAGAGGAGGGAGGCAACCGGAGGATGGCTGGAGTAGCTGGATTTTTGAGACCAGGCGGCGGCGATGGCGTCCCCTGGACGACGGGGGTCGCTGGACCAGAACGCAGCAGCGCTCGCGCGGTCGTACGGAGAGGCGCTGGCGTGTTGGTCCTGGGCTCCTTGTGGCGCGCGGCAGCGTCACCGCACCGGGCAAGGGCGGCGGCGGAAGGGGCGGTTGCGCCCTGTTGGAAGCGGCGGCGGAGGGGGAGTAATGGATAGATTTCCACCAATTCACTTTTTTCTTTTGAGGAAACCTACTGTATTCACATGAAAAAAAATCGTTTTGCGGCCACAGAAAACGATGGGATTTTTTTAGGGAAGGACGATGGGCTTTTCTGGAGACATGGGTTCAACGGTTTTTATAAGAACACTTGGCGTCGTTTAATTCTCAAAAATAAAAAACTTGGCTCAACTGTTTTTTTATTGCCTGGACGGTCAATGGAGCTAAGCCAACTGTCTAGGTCATCGATTCTGGTTTTTACTAGTCCAACCGCAGGTCCGCGTCCTCCAAAAACCTATTTTCTAATGTAGAGGCATCTCTAGCAGATTCCGTAAATGAGGTCGTCCGCTATAATAATCGGGCCATCCACTATAAAAACCGTTGTTTTGCAGGGTCCTTCCTGTATCCCGACCCGAATAGATCCTCCGCCGCCCCCGACCTCGATGCTCCTTCACCGACGCGCCTTCTCCGGCCGCCGCATTACACCATGGAGTGCCCCCCATCCATCCCAAGATCATGCCGTCTGTTTGTTCTATTCTTGAGACCGCGCCCCTCCTGCTATTATCACGCCTCACCGTGGTCGAGAAACTCCACACCGTCATGCCAGGGAAGCCGCGCCATGGGCCGTCGTGTGTGTCGCTAAAGTCGTTCAGTAAGAAGGAGTGGACGGCGCACCTGGCGGCGCGTCCACTGGCTGCTTGACCTCACGCATTGGTCCTGTCGAGGCGACTGGCACGGCAGGCCACGAGCATCAGCTAGTTGTGGCGGCCGACGCTGCGGGCCAGGGAGCTACAAGTCCATCGCTTAACGTCCTTGGAACAAGGAGAGTAGATTGATTTGACAGCCTCTCGGATATGTCCTTTCAACATCATTTGCGGTCGGTTGTCAGTCATAGCTTTCCCCCGCACGGCATAGATTCCATGGGCAGTCGTGTGGGATGACGCGATCTTGGTCGAGGCGACCAATCAAGAGCAAGATCGGTCGGTCATAGTACAATAATTTTCTTTAAAGAACCATCAAGGTCGCAGGTTTCCTTCTCTAGTACAACTGCAAGTACGCTCGGTTTTTTAAACCGTGCGTGCAGCTGGTATCCCTCCCCTTATTCTCTATCGCCATGAAGGTGGAAGGAATGAGGAGGCTAGATTGATCTGTCAGCCTCTCGGATATGTCGTTACAACACCGCCGGCGGTCGGTCATAGCTGACGCATATCGTCGTCGCCAATTTCGTAGCACCACCCCATGCGCTCTCAACACCGGTCAAAAGTCATCAGCCTCGCGGGTTACAACATGCTCTCAGGCTGATTGCAACTTCTAGCATTGTCGGCCTTAGCTTTCTCCCACACCGGTCATAGCTTCCATGGGCAGTCGTGTGGGGATGACGTGATCTTGGTTGAGGCGACCGATCAGGAGTCATATCGGTCGATCGAGTTACAATGTTTTTCTTTAACCAGCCATCGAGGTGTAGCTGGGATACCCTCCCCTTATGCTCTATCACCATGGATATGTCATTACAACACCGTCGACGGGCAGTGGCAGCTGACACATATCATCGTCGCCACTTTGTAGCACCACCACTTGTGCTCTCAGCACCGATGAAAAGTCGCCAGCCTCGTTGGTCACAACATGTTCCTGGACGGGTCGAAACTTCTACCATTGATGTCAGTCGTAGTTTTGTCCCACACCGGTCATAGCCTTCATTGGAAGGCATGTGGGAATGATGCGATCTTGGCCGAGACGACCGATCAGGAGCGGGATCTGCCAGCCGATCGCCGCTGTTAGAGCGAGAAACCATGTTATAGGTTATTTAGCACATGTTACGTAAATCAATTTTATAAAGCCATTACTATTTATCTATATCTAATTTCTCTGAGGTATGCTAGGTGAAACACCACTGTAGTGATGCAGGGGCGGGGACAGGGAGAGGCCAGCAGGGGTTCCCCTGCCAATCGGTCGCTCCCTCAACAATTCGTAGCACAGTGTGTACTGTAGATGCCTAATGGCCGTGGCTAATTTCATAATTAGCCCATACGTAGACAAATAATTAAGCAATCACATATGTTGAAAAGCCCATAAACCATGTAAGGTTGTGTCTGACTATAGTTTTGCGATGTGCCAATGCCTAATCCACTAATCTGGTCGATCCATTGATATACGTGCGTGTTCTACACTTCTGCTAGATCGATCCATTGACTATTGTTTAAATTTGATCAGACTTCTTGAGAAACTAGAAGCAAACGGCGCTTTCTTGCGCGCTCAAGCTTTTAAACATGTCTAGTTTGCAATCTGGGCACACGAAACAAATCTGGGCTCATTCGGCTCCTTTGTCATTTTCTTTGATGCCCTAAGACTATCATGATCAAACCCAACTCTGCTCTTCGATTCGATGCAGCCGATCTACTGTTACAATTTCGCCTGCTAAATTGAACCATTAGGATAAAAAATGACTGAAACTATGATCAAAGAAAATGCTTAAGATTTGCACCATCACCTGATGATCCTATGTACTTTCAATTTCCCTTCTGTTTAGGGAAGCAGTGAACATCATCAGGTCCTGTGCACTTTTCAACTTAAACCTGTCCTGAATCCATATGTCGACAGCGTTATATCTTAGTGGGGGTGTGGCTGGACCCATGGTCTTGTACCTCATCTCTCTATTTTAAGTTATGATAAGCTGATAGTGCATTGACGTGCTACTGTGTACTTTTCTAGCCAAGTGTTGAGGGAGAGTTTCGTCAGCATGACGGCGTGGTGACGATGATGATGTTCTACCGACGCACGGCTTCGCTTAAGCACCGCTACAGTATTATCGAGGTGGACTATGGTGGAGGGGGGCACCGCACACGGCTAAAAGATCAAACGATCAATTGTTGTGTCTATGGGGTGCCCCTTGCCCCCGTATATAAAGGAGCAAGGGGGGGTGTGGCCGGCCAGGAGAGAGGGCGTGCCAGGAGGAGTCCTACTCCCACCGGGAGTAGGACTCCCCCCTTTCCTAGTTGGATTAGGACTTGGGAGGGGGAAAGAGGTGGAGGAGAAGAAGGAAGGGGGGCGCCACCCCCCTCTCCTTGTCCTATTCGGACTAGGGGGGAGGGCGCGCGACCCTTGCCCTGGCCGCCTCTCCTCTCTTCCACCAAGGCCCACTAAGGCCCATTAAATCCCCGGGTTACGGTAACCTCCGGTACTCCGAAAATCGATTTCACGGAACACTTCTGATATCCAAACATAGGCTTCCAATATATCAATCTTCATGTCTCGACCATTTCGGGACTCCTCGTCATGCCTGTGATCACATCCGGGACTCCGAACAACCTTCGGTACATTAAAAACATATAAACTCATAATATAACTGTCATCAAAATGTTAAGCGTGCGGACCCTACGGGTTCGAGAACTATGTAGACATGTCCGAGACACGTCTCCGGTCAATAACCAATAGCGGAACCTGGATGCTCATATTGGCTCCCGCATATTCTACGAAGATCTTTATCGGTCAAACCGCATAACAACATACGTTGTTCCCTTTGTCATCGGTATGTTACTTGCCTGAGATTCGATGTCGGCATCTCAATACCTAGTTCAATCTCGTTACCGGCAAGTCTCTTTGCTCGTTCCGTAATACATCATCCCACAACTAACTCATTAGTTGCAATGCTTGCAAGGCTTAAGTGATGTGTATTACCGAGAGGGCCCAGAGATACCTCTCCGACAATTGGAGTGACAAATCCTAATCTCGAAATACGCCAACCCAACAAGTACCTTCGGAGACACACAGAGAACACCTTTATAATCACCCGATTCACGTTGTGACGTTTGGTAGCACACAAAGTGTTCCTCCGGTAAATGGGAGTTGCATAATCTCATAGTCATAGGAACATGTATAAGTCATGAAGAAAGCAATAGCAACATACTAAGCGATCAAGTGCTAAGCTAACGGAATGGGTCAAGTCAATCACATCATTCTCCTAATGATGTGATCCCGTTAATCAAATGACAACTCATGTCTATGGCTAGGAAACATAACCATCTTTGATCAACGAGCTAGTCAAGTAGAGGCATACTAGTGACACTCTGTTTGTCTATGTATTCACACAAGTATTATGTTTCCGGTTAATACAATTCTAGCATGAATAATAAACATTTATCATGATATAAGGAAATAAATAATAACTTTATTATTGCCTCTAGGGCATATTTCCTTCAGTCTCCCACTTGCACTAGAGTCAATAATCTAGTTCACATCACCATGTGATTTAATACCAATAGTTCACATCACCATGTGATTAACACCCATAGTTCACATCATCATGTGACCAACACCCAAAGGGTTTACTAGAGTCAATAATCTAGTTCACATCGCTATGTGATTAACACCCAAAGAGTACTAAGGTGTGATCATGTTTTGCTTGTGAGAGAAGTTTAGTCAACGGGTCTGCCATATTTAGACCCATATGTATTTTGCAAATTTCTATGTCTACAATGCTCTGCACGGAGCTACTTTAGATAATTGCTCCCACTTTCAATATGTATCCAGATGAATACTTAGAGTCATACGGATCGATTATAAAACTTGTATCGACGTAACCCTTTACGACGAACCTTTTATCACCTCCATAATCGAAACACATCCTTATTCCACTAAGGATAATTTTGACCGATGTCGATGATCTACTCCTAGATCACTATTGTACTCCTTGCCAAAATCAGTGTAGGGTATACAATAGATCTGGTACACAGCATGTCATACTTTATAGAACCTATGGCTGAGGCATATGGAATGACTTTCCTTCTCTTTCTATCTTCTGCCGTGGTCGGGTTTGGAGTCTTACACAATTTCACACCTTGTAACACAGGCAAGAACTCTTTCTTTGACTGTTCCATTTTGAACTATTTCAAAATCTTGTCAAGGTATGTACTCATTGAAAAAACTTATCAAGCGTCTTGATCTATCTCTATAGATCTTGATGCTCAATATGTAAGCAGCTTCACCGAGGTCTTTCTTTGAAAAACTCCTTCCAAACACTCCTTTATGCTTTGCAGAATAATTCTACATTATTTCTGATCAACAATATGTCATTCACATATACTTATTAGAAATGCTGTAGTGCTCCCACTCACTTTCTTGTAAATACAAGCTTCACCGCAAGTCTGTGTAAAACTATATCCTTTGATCAACTTATCAAAGCACATATTCCAACTCCAAGATGCTTGCACCAGTCCATAGATGGATCGCTGGAGCTTGCATATTTTGTTAGCACCTTTAGGATTGACAAAACCTTCTGGTTGCATCATATACAACTCTTCTTTAATAAATCCATTAAGGAATGCAGTTTTGTTTATACATTTGCCAGATTTCATAAAATGCGGCAATTGCTAACATGATTCGGACAGACTTAAGCATAGATACGAGTGAGAAACTCTCATCGTAGTCAACACCTTGAACTTGTCGAAAACCTTTTGCGAGAATTCTAGCTTTGTAGATAGTAACACTACTATCAGCGTTCGTCTCCCTCTTGAAGATCCATTTATTCTTAATGGCTTGCCGATCATCGAGCAAGTCCACCAAAGTCCACACTTTGTTCTCATACATGGATCCCATCTCAGATTTCATGGCCTCAAGCCATTTCGCAGAATCTGGGCTCATCATCGCTTCCTCATAGTTCGTAGGTTCGTCATGGTCAAGTAACATGACCTCCAGAACAGGATTACCGTACCACTCTGGTGCGGATCTTACTCTGGTTTACCTACAAGGTTCAGTAGTAACTTGATCTGAAGTTACATGATCATCATCATTAGCTTCCTCACTAATTGGTGTAGTAGTCACAGGAACAGATTTCTGTGATGAACTACTTCCCAATAAGGGAGCAGGTACAATTACCTCATCAAGTTCTACTTTCCTCCCACTCACTTCTTTCGAGAGAAACTCCTTCTCTAGAAAGGATCCATTATAAGCAACGAATATCTTTCTTTCGGATTTGTGATAGAAGGTGTACCCAACTGTCTCCTTTGGGTATCCTATGAAGACACATTTCTTCGATTTGGGTTCGAGCTTATCAGGATGAAACTTTTTCACATAAGCATCGCAACCCCAAAATTTAAGAAACGACAACTTTTTGGTTTCTTTCCAAACCAAAGTTCATAAGGTGTCGTCTCAACGGATTTAGATGGTGCCCTATTTAACGTGAATGCAGCTGCCTCTAATGCATAACCCCAAAACGATAGTGGTAAATCGGTAAGAGACATCATAGATTGCACCATATCTAATAATGTACGGTTACGATGTTCGGACACACCATTACACTGTGGTGTTCCAGGTGGCGTGAGTAGTGAAACTATTTCACATTGTTTTAACTGAAGGCCAAACTCGTAACTCAAATATTTTACCTCTGCGATCATATCGTAGAAACTTTTATTTTCTTGTTACGATGATTCTCCACTTCACTCTGAAATTCTTTGAACTTTTCAAACGTTTCAGACTTATGTTTCATCAAGTAGATATACCCATATCTGCTCAAATCATCTGTGAAGGTCAGAAAATAATGATACTTGTCGCGAGCCTTAATATTCATCGGACCACATACATCAGTATGTATGATTTCCAACAAATCTGTTGTTCGCTGCATTGTTCCGGAGAACGGAGTCTTAGTCATCTTGCCCATGAGGCATGGTTCGCAAGAATCAAGTGATTCATAATCAAGTGATTCCAAAAGCCCATCAGCATGGAGTTTCTTCATGCGCTTTACACCAATATGACCTAAACGGCAGTGCCACAAATAAGTTGCACTATCATTATTAACTTTGCATCTTTTGGCTTCAATATTATGAATATGTGTATCACTACGATCGAGATCCAATGAACTATTTTCATTGGGTGTATGACCATCGAAGGTTTTATTCATGTAAACAGAAAAACAATTATTCTCTAACTTTAATGAATAACCGTATTGCAATAAACATGATCAAATCATATTTATGCTCAACGCAAACACCAAATAACACTTATTTAGGTTCAACACTAAACCCGAAAGTATAGGGAGTGTGCGATGATGATCATATCAATCTTGGAACCACTTCCAACACACATCGTCACTTCACCCTTAACTAGTCTCTGTTCATTCTGTAACTCCTGTTTCGAGTTACTAATTTTTAGCAACCGAACAAGTATCAAATACCCAGGGGCTACTATAAACACTAGTAAGGTACACATCAATAACATGTATATCAAATATAGCTTGTTCACTTTGCCATCCTTCTTATCCGCCAAATACTTTGGGTGGTTCCGCTTCTAGTGACCAGTCCCTTTGCAGTAGAAGCACTTAGTCTCAGGCTTAGGTCCAGACTTGGGCTTCTTCACTTGAGGAACAACTTGCTTGCCGTTCTTCTTGAAGTTCCCCTTCTTCCCTTTGCCCTTTTCTTGAAACTAGTGGTCTTGTCAACCATCAACACTTGATGCTTTTCTTGATTTCTACCTTCGTCGATTTTAGCATCACGAAGAGCTTGGGAATTATTTCCGTTATCCCTTGCATATTATAGTTCATCACGAAGTTCTACTAACTTGGTGATGGTGACTAGAGAATTTTGTCAATCACTATCTTATCTGGAAGATTAACCCCGCTTGATTCAAGCGATTGTAGTACCTAGACAGTGTGAGCACATGCTCACTGCTTGAGCTATTCTCCTCCATCTTTTAGCTATAGAACTTGTTGGAGATTCATATCTCTCAACTCGGGTATTTGCTTGAAATATTAACTTCAACTCCTGGAACATCTCATATGGTCCATGACGTTCAAAACGTCTTTGAAGTCCCGATTCTAAGCCGTAAAGCATGGTGCACTTAACTATCAAGTAGTCATCATACCGAGCTTTTTTCAAAAATGTTCATAACGTCTGCATCTGCTCCTGCAATAGGTCTGTCACCTAGCGGTGCATCAAGGACATAATTCTTCTGTGCAGCAATGAGGATAAACCTCAGATCACGGATCCAATCCGCATCATTGCTACTAACATCTTTCAACTTAGTTTTCTCTAGGAACATATCAAAATTAAACGGGGAGCAACATTGCGAGCTATTGATCTACAACATAGATATGCTAATACTACCAGGACTAAGTTCATGATAAATTAAAGTTCAATTAATCATATTACTTAAGAACTCCCACTTAGATAGACACCCCTCTAATCATCTAAGTGATCACGTGATCCAAATCAACTAAACCATAACCGATCATGACGTGAAATGGAGTAGTTTTCAATGGTGAACATCACTATGTTGATCATATCTACTATATGATTCACGCTCGACCTTTCGGTCTCAGTGTTCGAGGCCATATCTGCATATGCTAGGCTCGTCAAGTTTAACCTGAGTATTCTGCGTGTGCAAAACTGGCTTGCACCCGTTGTAGATGGACGTAGAGCTTATCACACCCGATCATCACGTGGTGTCCGGGCACGCATTTAACTTTGGCAACGGTGCATACTAAGGGAGAACACTTTTATCTTGAAATTTAGTGAGAGATCATCTTATAATGCTACCGTCAATCGAAGCAAGATAAGATGCATAAAATATAAACATCACATGCAATCAAAATATGTGACATGATATGGCCATCATCATCTTGTGCCTTTGATCTCCATCTCCAAAGCATCCTCATGATTTCTATCGTCACCAGCATGACACCATGATCTCCATCATCTTGATCTATATCAATGTGTCGTCACATGGTCGTATCGCCAACTATTGCTCTTGCAACTATTGCTATCGCATAGCGATAAAGTAAGGCAATTATTTGGCGCTTGCATCTTATGCAATAAAGAGATAACCATAAGGCTTTCTGCCAGTTGCCGATAACTTCAACAAAACATGATCATCTTATACAACAACTTATATCTCATCACGTCTTGACCATATCACATCACAACATGCCCCGCAAAAACAAGTTAGACGTCCTCTACTTTGTTGTTGCAAGTTTTACGTGGCTGCTACGGGCTTAGCAAGAACCGTTCTTACCTACGCATCAAAACCACAACGATAGTTTGTCAAGTTGGTGCTGTTTTAACCTTCGCAAGGACCGGGCTTAGCCACACTCGGTTCAACTAAAGTTTGAGAAACTGACACCCGCCAGCCACCTATGTGCAAAGCACGCCAAGAGAACCAGTCTCGCGTAAGCGTCTGGCGTAATGTCGGTCCGGGCCGCTTCATCCAACAATACCGCCGAACCAAAGTATGACATGCTGGTAAGCAGTATGACTTATATCGCCCACAACTCACTTGTTTTCTACTCGTGCATATGACATCTACACATAAAACCTGGCTCGGATGCCACTGTTGGGGAACGAAGTAATTTCAAAAAATTTCCTACGCACACGCAAGATCATGGTGATGCATAGCAACGAGAGGGGAGAGAGTGTCCACGTACTCTCGTAGACCGAAAGCGGAAGCGTTAGCACAACGCAGTTGATGTAGTCGTACGTCTTCACGATCCGACCGATCAAGTACGGAACGCACGGCACCTCCGAGTTCAGCACACGTTCAGCCCGATGACGTCCCTCGAACTCTGATCCAGCCGAGTGTTGAGGGAGAGTTTCGTCAACACGACGGCGTGGTGATGATGATGATGTTCTACCGACGCAGGGCTTCGCCTAAGCACCACTACAATATTATCGAGGTGGACTATGGTGGAGGGGGGCACCGCACACAGCTAAAAGATCAAACGATCAATTGTTGTGTCTATGGGGTGCCCTCCTGCCCCCGTAAAGGAGCAAGGGGGGGTGTGGCCGGCCAGGAGAGAGGGCGCGCCAGGAGGAGTCCTACTCCCACCGGGAGTAGGACTGGAGTAGGACTCCCCCCTTTCCTAGTTGGATTAGGACTTGGGAGGGGGAAAGAGGTGGAGGAGAAGAAGGAAGGGGGGCGCCGCCCCCCTCTCCTTGTCCTATTTGGACTAGGGGAGGGCGCGCCCTTGCCCCGACGCCTCTCCTCTCTTCCACCAAGGCCCACTAAGGCCCATTAAGTCCCCGGGGTTCCGTTAACCTCCTTGCATCTAAGAAAATCCCGATTTCACCCGGAACACTTCCGATATCCAAACATAGGCTTCCAATATATCAATCTTCATGTCTCGACCATTTCGAGACTCCTCGTCATGTTCGTGGTCACATCCGGGACTCCAAACAACCTTCGGTACATCAAAAACATATAAACTCATAATATAACTGTCATCGAAACGTTAAGCGTGCGACCCTACGGGTTCGAGAACTATGTAGACATGACCGAGACACGTCTCCGGTCAATAACCAATAGCGGAACCTGGATGCTCATATTTGCTCCCGCATATTCTACGAAGATCTTTATCGGTCAGAATGCATAACAACATACGTTGTTCCCTTTGTCATCGGTATGTTTCTTGCCCGAGATTCGATCGTCGGCATCTCAATACCTAGTTCAATCTTGTTATCGGCAAGCCTCTTTACTCGTTCCGTAATACATCATCCCGCAACTAACTCATTAGTTGCAATGCTTGCAAGGTTAAGTGATGTGTATTACCGAGAGGGCCCAGAGATACCTCTCTGACAATCGGAGTGACAAATCCTAATCTCGAAATACGCCAACCCAACAAGTACCTTCGGAGACACCAGAGAACACCTTTATAATCACCCGATTACGTTGTGACGCTTGGTAGCACACAAAGTGTTCCTCCGTAAACGGAGTTGCATAATCTCATAGTCATAGGAACATGTATAAGTCATGAAGATAGCAATAGCAACATACTAAACGATCAAGTGCTAAGCTAACGGAATGGGTCAAGTCAATCACATCATTCTCCTAATGATGTGATCCCGTTAATCAAATGACAACTCATGTCTATGGCTAGGAAACATAACCATCTTTGATCAACGAGCTAGTCAAGTAGAGGCATACTAGTGACACTCTGTTTGTCTATGTATTCACACAAGTATTATGTTTCCGGTTAATACAATTCTAGCATAAATAATAAACATTTATCATGATATAAGGAAATAAATAATAACTTTATTATTGCCTCTAGGGCATATTTCCTTCAATTCCTTGGCGCTTGCACTCCTCCATGTCGTCCGTAGCGTTCCGACAATACCTATGCATGCACACGGGAGAAGTGTCAAGTAGTATACCATCCTCGAAGGGGTCAAGTGAGCACGTGTAAAGGAGATGATTCACCTTTGTGTATGTGAAGTAGATGTCGCACGTGTCACTCGCCGAACGGACTCTTGACATGGTGATGTCCATAGGATGCTCTGCATCATCTCCCCTCCCTTGGGAAAGATCCGACCTCGGATCGAAAACCAAATCACCATGGAAAAGAGATGGCTTCACCATGTAGAAGTGGACGTTCACCAAGCAGTCATCATCTTCAAGCTTGAAGTGGGCACTCTCCAATGTCGCACCGTCTAGTGATTCCTTCAAAATGAGCAAGGACAACAAACACTTGGAAAAATAAATGTGGTTAGCGTTAGTGCAAAACCAAGCATTCAAGAGGTGATTCACCCAACAAGTGTCATCATGGATAGGCAAGGCATTTCATCATGTGTGAGTCAATCAAGTCAAACATGTAGCAATCAATGGGACATGGCATATGTGAAGAAATGGCATTGGTGCAACCAAACATGTGATAGGAGCAAGTAATCCATGAATTGGATGCCACACACATGGCATATATATCATGATGCATGGGAATGTGAAAATGGCAAGTCAAAACAAGATCTCTAACAAGTGTACAATCAAGTGGTCCAAGATGACCA
This sequence comes from Aegilops bicornis, assembly GCA_021605145.1. Lineage (NCBI taxonomy): Eukaryota > Viridiplantae > Streptophyta > Magnoliopsida > Poales > Poaceae > Aegilops > Aegilops bicornis. The sequence goes on from CM038672.1 coordinate 287,186,953, forward strand.
ATAAGTCTCATGGTGCAAGCAACACAAGTAGTATGATCCGCAACATCCATGCTCAAGAAAGATGTCACCTTGAAGGCGTGTCCTTATGTATTCTTCACAATGCCGAAGCACAAGCAAGTGCGATGTAGAATCGTCGTGGTAGAAGGTGGTTCGCTCTCAAGAGCTCGGATTGTCAACTCACGTGACGTGGAAGTCGACACGAGGTCCAAGTATCCTACACATGCACAAAACAAGGCAAAGAAAGTGTGCACATGGTAGATAAACACATCATCCATCATGATGGTTCTCATCTTTTGCACATAACAATTAGAAGAATAAGTGCATGAATAATATGATGCAACAATGGCTATGTTCATGGCACTAGGTATATGGTGCAAAGAATTAAGACAAGCATGCTTCACAAGGAATATGTCAAAATCTCCAAAATTATGTGAGAATGTTATGGGGGCAAACTCAATATCAAGACTAAAGGCATAATTGCACTCAATACATGGCAAATCATCTAGCATGAGAGAGGCAACATATGGAGATATATGACAATAAGCAATAACAATCATGTGCAAAGCATGTAGATGGTTGTCATCAACCGCATGAATCGAGCAAGTATGAATCATTAGTGGTGCAACAAGGCAAGCAATCATAGTAATCAAGTCATGCAAGCTAGTAGTGCGAAGATGCAACACACTAGGGAAATCATGGCAATCATGTCATGTGAGCAAATAATAGGCATAGACAATGCACATGACATATCGCAAGCACGAACACAAAGCAAGATCATAGTATCATCATAGGCATGGGGCACAAAGCAAGCATGGCAATAACAAGTGGTATCTCCACCAAGCTTGTAAATACACATACAACTAGTAGAATCAATCATCATGTAATGCAAAGCATGTGTCACAAATGCATGGCAAAGGCATAGTAATGAGCATATCATGCAAAGTGAACATGGCAATATGGGCAAATGATATATAATGGACAATAACCCATAACCGTGTGAGGGTCATGTATAAGAAATGCGCGAAGACTTCGCGTGAAGAGAGCGATGGGAAAGGCAATCCATGGGATCCCAAATCATCGTTGCTCTCTAGAGCTCGTTTTGTCAACTCATGGGATTGTGAGGTTGACAAGTATTCTTGGGTACCTACACAAAATAGACACAAACCGAAAAAAATTTGTGCATGGTAAATGTACACATCATCCATCATGATGTGTATGTGCACGTGTGAGTTAGCACAAGATAAGCATCGCTCAAAGAAATTTGATGCATGGTATAAGAACATGTCATCCATCATGAAAGAATAGTTATTGTGTATGACACGATGGGGATGCAAATTTAGCATACAAGTATATGGCACATCAATAGCATGTTTATTCATGGGAAACATATGGTGCACACAAGTATTGGGACCATGCAATGAATGGGATGAATCAAAATCTCCTAAAATGTATGAGGAAACTATGGGGGTCTTCTCATGAGCAATATTGTAAACATCACATGGAGAAAATGGATAACATCCAAAACAATGCATATCCAAAGCTATGTGGTCATCGCATGGCATATGAGATAAATGATGCAAAGGGAGCATATCAATATCATCACAAGAAAAACAAATGCCAATAACCATGGGCTTGTCATCTATGCCATATGTGCAAATTGGGTTCATTTTAATGGCATATGCATAGTCACTACGAAGAGATTGCAAATATGACATATGTTTGATCTCATGCATAGCATATGACAAGTCAAGCGGATTGGCAAACATGATGTGACCTAAAGAATTTTCACAAGAAATCCTATGTAACATGGCATCACAACTAATAGACTCCACATGAGAATCATTATACTCATCATAAATGGGCAAGAAATCATCACATAAGGAAGTCTCACTAGCATGAAGCATGGTAATAGGTTGAGCAACATCATGCAAGCAATCAATCTCAGGAATGTCCACTAGTGGGACTAGAGCATCACCTTCACCTATGTTACCTTGTTCATTCCACTCAAGTGGTGTAGGTGAGGTGGGAAATACCAAATGATGGTCATCTTCATCTTGATGGAACCATGTGGGAGGTGCATCATATCCACCATGGCCATCATCTTGTCCAAAGGGTGGACGAAGTCGTCGAGTATCGGCGCGTCATCATATATGGGACCTAGCACCAAATGAGATGACGCAATAGAGGTAGAGGTCAAGTTGTTAGAAATGCAAAAGGCCTCACGATACCTATCAACTATCACACTCTCTCTATGTGGTGGTTCACTCACTCCCTCAAGGTAGGTGCACTCAGTGTCACATATGGTGGAGTCACTCATCTCACTCAAGTGGTTGGGGTTGTGGCTCTCCTCACATGGTAATTGGGGCAACTCGTCATATATGGGGCTAGTGGTGAAGTCACTCTCACTCTCAATATGGTGGCACAAGTCACTCAAGTCATCATACGCCGTTGCGGGCCGAGGTGAAATACTCAACCATCTCATCGTCGTCGCCATGGATAAAGGCCGAAGATGGCACATCATCACTCTCCTCCATGACCGAAGGGAAAATCCCATGCTCGATCATCTCATCATCGTCGCCATGGATGAAGGCCGAAGATGGATGACGGTGAAGTCGAACTTGGGAGCATCGTACTTGGAGCTCGTCGGGCTTAGACATCTTGGTGGTGCTATCCTCATGCTCGGTCTCATGGAGCTTGGTCGTCGCGAAGTGAGCTTGGGGTGGAGAAGCCTTGGACTTCATGAGTTCTTGTTCCGCCTTGAGAGCACCAATGTAGTTGTCGTCGAGGGACTTGTAGTTCTCAAGGAAGATAGTCTTGGAGATGTCGTTGTTCAATCCCATCATGAAGTGGAACTTCATTAACATGGGGTTGTCCACGCCGGCTCGTCGCAAGGCATTCTTCACCTCCTTGAAGTACACGTCGATGGACTTGGATCCTTGGGTGGTGTTCTTCAATTGGCGTAGAAGTTGTTTTTGTAGGTTGGAGGCACAAACTCTCGCCGCAAAGCTCTCTTCGTCTTGGGCCAACTCATGTCGTAGGTCTCCGAAGGTGTGTGAAGCCACCATGTCGACGCATAGTCGTGGAAGTTTCTTGTGGCGCACTTCACTTGATCTTCGTGAGGAACTTGATGTAGCTTGAGGTAGTCGTCCATTAGGCGCTCCCACTCGAGATACTCCTCGGGTTCTTGAGTCCCATAGAAAGGAATATTATGGCCGGTGTCGAGGTTGTAGTAGCTCGTGGAGGTCGCGGAGGGGAACTTCTCTTGAGCGTAGTCTTGGGGTGCTTGTTGGCGAAGATGTCGTATGTCCGTAGGCGAAGATGCCCTGAAATCGCTTGGCGAAGATGCCAAGGGAGATGGTGAATTCGTTGAGCGGTTGTTGGTGTTGAGCTCTTGACCTTCACATTCTTGTCGGTGAGTGTGTCGATGCCGATGTGATCTTGCCGGAGATGGTAGCTCGGAAGCATGTGTTCTTGAACGTCTTCTCGAAGATGAGGAAGATCGCTTGTAGGACTTGATGAGGGCTTTGATCTCCTCCATTTGAGCTTGCATCTTGGCGTCGAAGTTGTTGTTCGTGGCATCGAACTCGTCTTTGTTTTTGTAGACTGAGGGTGAAATACCTTGCCTATCCATCACTAGAAGAGGTGAGTAGGAAATGAGATAAACAATACCAAGTTACCTTTTCCCAAAGTTGAGGATGTATCTCGTTTCACTCAATGTGAGATGAAAGAATAGTGGAATTGGTACCAGACTTGTTCACTCACACCTACAAACTAAAGCTTATGGAGTAGCTCGGTGAGGATAGTGGCACACAAATTTAATGCTAAATGTTAGCAAGAGTCAATAATGTTGAAAGAGATTCACAAATTCGCAAGTGAAACAAGTAGACCAATAGCAATGAATGGCACACGGAAACACACACAGATAGATAAATGGGGTCGTGCAACCAAGGAATGAGCACAAAATGTGGAGTCCACGGAAAACGCTCATGTTGCACAACTCAAGAGACACGCTAGCACGATTGATCAATAGGCGGATACGACACTTGTGCACAACCTATAAGATGCAAAATGGATAAACTTTCTATCCCAAGTATGCTATATATGTATGGTTCCCAGTGTTTCTCACACAATGATCGAAGATGATCAAGTATGATACCATATGATATATTGTAATGCACTATGATACGATGCTATGGCTCTTGCTTACAAGATCTTTGCTCACTCTTTTTCTTTGCTTAAAAGCTTATTCTTTTTTTTGGATGTGGCCACAATGCGAAATGCACAAACCAAGATAGCAATTGAATATATGCGGGAACAAACTTGTGACACAAAGGATGATATGATACCAAGATGATATTGTATATATGCAATGGAAGGTGTAGATCACTAATGTGCACAAGTAAAGTTGCCGGCAATACTCAAATGGCTAGTCTTGATAGGCAAGTAACGCAAAATGGGCTAGGGGTTATCAATGCAATTGCAAGGGGAATGTACAATGGTGTTGTCGAGGTTACCTTTCGTTGCGATGATGAGTGGCGATGTTCTTGATGTAGATACCAAGATGATGGAGACTCGTCCCTAAGTAGCCGAAACACCTTAGGAAACGGAAAAACCGCGAACTCAAAATCTCAAGGACACAAGTGGTAGTGGGATGTGGTGGTGGTGTTGCACTAGGCAATGCGGAAGTGGAATGATGGTTTATGCGCGTCGAAGTTTAAGTTGCCGTCCCTAAGTAGCCGAAACACCTTAGGAGACACAAGCTACAACTCAAACAAGCTCAAACAAATTTGGGTTAAGTTGGGGTGGCGATAATGTATGGTGGGCATGGTTATGCGGAAGTGGTGGTAGTGGTTGAGGAAGAAGCAACCGTCTCTAAGTAGCCTAAACACCTTAGGACACTCAAATCACAACTCAAACAACCACTAATGCGATGTGGAACAAAATAGGTTAGGTTGCGGAAGTCGGTGGTGGTGTAGCGCATGATGTGGTGGAAGCCCTAGGCAAAGATGCCAAAATTCACAAAATTTGATGGAGTCAAATGATATTTGTGGTATTTTTGTGGGAAGGGGGATGTCAAGCGCTTCAAAACGAGCTAAAGAACGTCAAAAACAGACTCCAGATGAATTAGTTATGGACAAAACAAAAATCAGCCGAAGTTGATATGTACAGGTAGCGGACGTCAGGTGGCCGGACGTCTGGTGAGCACGGAAATCCGCTAATTTGGTTCTGTTGGGTGGTGCCGGTCGTCCAATGCTTCGAGGGAGTCCGGACGTCCGGTAAAACGCCGGTCGTCCGGTGGGTCAGGGTCAACGCGAGATGCGAGTTTTGGGACGCGATTTTGGGCGGAATTTTGAGATTTTTTGGTCAAAATTGAAGAGATTTTGTGGATGGAAAGTGGGGAAACTTAGGAAAATGCTAGATCCACTGGAAACCAAGAAAATCCATGGATCAAAATCAACAAAACATCATCATACCAACAAATCACAAAAAAATTTGGGGCTATTTTTGGTGGGGATTTTCGAATTTGGGGAAGAACACACCAAAATCAAGCTAGAAAACAAAGAGGGGAGGCTCCGAAATCATGATCAACGTGGTTCTGATACCAAGATGATGTAGGGTAGAACCCTAGGTGGCCGATCTTTCACGAAAGGAGCGGGATCCCTCGAAGAACACGAAGAACACAGGGAGGAACGGAGAGAAATCACAAGGGAAAACACTCAAGAACAAGTCCAATCACACATCCACTAGACAATCAAACACACAAGATCCACAAGGTACATGAACAACAAAGGGAAAGATACAAGGTAGCGTTCATCCCAATTCTTGGAGGAGTTGAGGTCTTGATGATATCCTAGGAGGATCTTCCGTGAGGGGTCTTGGACATATCCCGCAGGATCTTCTCACATGGAGGTCTTGAACTCCATGGGAGTGGTAGTCTCTCTCTCTCTCTCTCTCTCTCACAAGAGTAGAGTAGAGTGGTACAAGGAGCAAAGCTCTCTATCAAATGAGCTATCACTTTGTTAACCCTAGAAAGGATGAGGGGGAAGTCTATTTATAGTCTAAGCCACGAAGGGGTAAGTGGGAGAGGGATACAAGGCCAAAGGCCCGGCTGTGCACAGGGAGGGTCGGACGGCAGGTGGGCGTCGGACGTCCGGTCACTCGCGGGGGTCCGGTCCTCCGGAGGGCATCGGGCGTCCGCTAAATCCGTTCTGTTGAAGAGGCACTGGACGTCCGGTAACTTCGGACTTTCGTGAATATTACCGGTCGTCCGGTGGGGGCCGGACGTCCGCTCGCTGGGAGGTGTTGTAGCTGGCGTAGGCTGGGCTTTAGGCGTCGGTCGTTCGGGCGCTGTAGAGTGTCGGACGTCCAGTGGCACGTCGGACGTCTGGCCGCTGTAGACTCCGCAGCTCAGTCTTCTTCCGTCTTCTCTTCCACGCTTCCCTCGGGGATGGTGTAGGTGTTCCTTGGCGCTTGCACTCCTCCACATCGTCCGTAGCATTCCGACGATACCTATGCATGCACACGGGAGAAGTGTCAAGTAGTATACCATCCTCGAAGGGGTCAAGTGAGCACGTGTAAAGGAGATGATTCACCTTTGTGTATGTGAAGTAGATGTCGCACGTGTCACTTGCCGAACGGACTCTTGACATGGTGATGTCCATAGGATGCTCTACATCATATAGGCTTCCATGTTTCTGTGTAGCTAGGGTTCGAAACCAATCTTTACTACCCTCGCAAAAGTGGATCCAACGCTCTTTAACCCGAAAGGCATACACACAAAGCAGTACATGCCACATGGGGTTATGAACGCAGTTTTCTCTTCCTCTTCCTTGGCCATGAATATCTGATGGTACCCAGAGTATGCATCCAAGAAGGAAAGCAAATCACACCCGGAAGTGGAATCAACAATTTGATCAATGCGCGGGGGAAAGGATCTTTTGGACATGCTTTGTTAAAGTGAGTGAAATCAATGCAGAGCCTCCATTTCCCGTTTGCCTTGCGCACTACCACTGGGTTTGCTAACAAAGTTGGATGCATCACCCCTCTGACCAAACCAACTGCTTCAAGTTTCTTGATCTCCTCGGCAATGAACTGCTGCTGTTCTAAAGCTTGCTTTCTAAGCTTTTGCTTGATGGGCCGAGTGATACGTCCATTTTGCATCATGTTTTCCTACTATTATTTAAGATGTTTTTATCCATAATAATGCTTTTTGGAGTAATTCTAATGCCTTTTCTCTCATAATATGCAAGGTATACACAAAGAGCGACAATTCTGGCAGCTGTAAATCTGGACCTAGAAAAACTACGTCAGGCCACCTATTCTGCACACCTCCAAACAAGCTGAAACTTCACGGAGATTTTTTATCAAATATATGATGAATATTGGAGCAAATAACTACCAGAGGGGACCCACGAGGTGGGCACAACCCACCTGGGAACGCCAGGCAGCCCAGGCGTGCCCTGGTGGGTTGTGCTTACCCAGGCCCACCTCCGGTGCCCATATTCTGGTATATAGGTCATTTTGACCTGGAAGAAAAAAATAAGGAGAGGACTTTCGGGATGGGGTGCCGCCGTCTCGAGGCGGAACTTGAGCAGGAGCACTTTTGCCCTCCGGCGGAGCGATTTCGCCGGGGGAACTTCCCTCCCGGAGGGGGAAATCATCGTCATCATCATCACCAACAAATCTCCCATCTTGGGGAGGGAAATCTCCATCAACATCTTCAACAGAACCATCTCATCTCAAACCCTAGGTCATCTCTTGTGTTCAATCTTGTTACGGGAACTATAGATTGGTGCTTGCGAGTGACTAGTAGTGTTGATTACATCTTGTAGTTGATTACTATATGGTTTATTTGGTGGAAGATTATATGTTCAGATCCAATATGCTATTTAATACCCCTCTGATCTTGAGCATTATTATCATTTGTGAGTAGTTACTTTTGTTCTTGAGGTCACGGGAGAAATCATGTTGCAAGTAATCATGTGAATTTGATATGTATTCGATATTTTGATAGTATGTATGTTGTGATTCCCTTAGTGGTGTCATGTGAACGTCGACTACATGACATTTCACCATATTTGGGCCTAAGGGAATGCATTCTGGAGTAGCAATTATATGATGGGCTGCGAGAGTGACAGAAGCTTAAACCCCCAGTTTATGCGCTATTCCGTAAGGGACCGATTTGATCCAAAAGTTTAATGCTATGGTTAGAAATTATTCTTAATACTTTTCTCGTAGTTGCGGATGCTTGCGGGAGGGTTAATCATAAGTAGGAGGTTTGTTCAAGTAAGAACAACACCTAAGCACCGCTCCACCCACATATCAAATTATCAAAGTAGCGAACACAAATCGAACCGACATGATGAAAGTGACTAGATGAAATTTTCGTGCACCCTCAAGAACACTTTGCTTATCATAAGAGACCGTTTTGGACTGTCCTTTGCCTCAAAAAGATTGGGCTACCTTGCTGCACTTTTGTTACTACTATCGTTACTTGCTCGTTACAAATTATCTTGCTATCAAACTACTCCGCTACCTACAATTTCAGCACTTGCATACATTACCTTGCTGAAAACCACTTGTCATTTCCTTCTGCTCCTCGTTGGGTTCAACACTCTTACTTATCGAAAAGTGCTACAATTGATCCCATATACTTGTGGGCCATCAATGCTATTTTCTGGCACTGTTGCCTGGGAGTGAAGCGCCTTTGGTAAGTGGAATTTGGTATGGAAACATTTATATATTGTGCTGAAATTTATTGTCACTTGTTACTATGGAGAACAATCCTTTGAGGGGTTTGTTCGGGGTATCTTCACCTCGACCGGAACCACAATTAGTTACCCCTCAACCTACTGTACCTACTGAAAATATTGAATATGAAATTCCTTTGGGTATGATAGAACAACTACTAGCTAATCTTTATGCAGGAGACGAAACAGAACATCCTGATATGCACTTGATATATGTGGAACAAATTTGTGGATTGTTTAAGCTTGTAGGTTTACCCGGAGATGAAGTTATGAAGAAGGTTTTCCCTTTATATTTGAGGGGGAAAGCATTGGCATGGTATAGGCTATGCGATGATATTGGATCTTGGAATTGGAATCGGTTGAAACTGGAGTTTCACCAAAAAATTTATCCTATGCATCTAGTTCATCATGATCGGAATTATATATACAATTTTGGCCTCGTGAAGGAGAAAGTATCACAATGTTATATTCATGCCCCAATCATGAGCTCTCAAGAGAAATTATTATCCAGAATTTTTATGCTCGACTTTCTCGTAATGATCAAACCATGGTTGATACTTCTTGTACTGGTTCCTTCATGAACAAGACTATTGAATTCCGGTGGGATCTTTTGGAAAGAATTAAACACAACTCTGAAGATTGGAAACTCGACGAAGGTAAAGAGTTAGGTACTAAACTTAAGTATGATTGTGTTAAATATTTTATGAATACCGATGCTTTTCAAAAGTTTAGTACTAAATATGGACTTGACACCGAGATAGTAGCCTCCTTTTGTGAATCATTTGCTACTCATGTTGATCTCCCTAAAGATAAGTGGTTTAATATCACCCACCTATTAAAGAAGAAATTAAAGAACCGGTACCAATTAAAGAAGAAACTAACAAAAGCTATATTAGAACATCTAAACCCGATGAACAAATCAAAGTAGAAACTAGTATTGCTATGGTTAAACATCTCTTGGAAGAAGATATGGATGGGCATGTTATTTACTTCTGCGAAGAAGCTGCTAGAATTGCCAAACCTGATAAAAAGGATAAGCGTAGACCTGTTGTTGGCATGCCCGTTGTCTCAGTTAAAATAGGAGATCACTGTTATCATGGTTTATGTGACATAGGTGCTAGTGTGAGTGCTATTCCATACACCTTATATCAAGAAATTATGAATGACATAGTACCCGCAGAAATAGAAGACAGAGATGTTACTATTAAACTTGCTAATAGAGACACTATATCGCCAATTGGGATTGTTAGAGATGTTGAAGTCTTGTGTGGGAAAATAAAATACCCTACTGATTTTCTTGTTCTTGGTTCCCCACAAGATGATTTCTGTCCCATTATCTTTGGTAGACCCTTCTTGAACACCGTTAATGCTAAGATAGATTGTGAGAAACAAACTGTCGGTGTTAGTTTTGGTGATGAATCTCATGAGTTTAATTTCTCCAAGTTTAGTAGAAAGCTTCATGAAAAAGAATTGCCTAGTAAGGATGAAATAATTGGTCTTGCTTATATTGTTGTGCCTCCTGCTGATCCTTTAGAACCATATGTGCTAGATCATGAAAATGATTTACATATGCATGAAAGAAATGAAATAGATAAGATTTTCTTTGAACAATGTCCTCTGCTTAAACACAATCTGCCTATTGAAACTCTAGGAGGTCCTCCTCCACCTAAGGGTGATCATGTGTTTGAATTAAAACAATTTCCGGACACTTTGAAATATGCTTATCTTGATGAAAAGAAGATATATCCTATTATTATTAGTGCTAACCTTGCAGAACATGAAGAAGAAATATTATTGAAAGTTCTAAGGAAGCATCGAGCTACTATTGGATATACTCTTGATGATTTAAAGGGAATTAGTCCCACTCTATGTGTAGCACAAAATTAATATGGAACCTGATGCTAACCCATTGTGATCACCAACATCGGTTAAATCCGAAGATGAAAGAGGTGGTAAGAATGGAAATATTAAAACTTCTGGAAGTAGGTATAATCTATCCCATAGCTGATAGTAGATGGGTAAGTCCTGTTCACTTTGTTCCTAAGAAAGGAGGTATTACTGTTGTTCCTAATGATAAGAATGAAGTTATTCCACAAAGAATTGTTACAGGCTATAGAATGGTAATTGATTTTAGAAAATTAAACAAAGCAACTAGAAAAGATCATTACCCTCTGCCTTTTATTGATCAAATGCTAGGAAGATTATCTAAGCACACACACTTTTGCTTCCTTGATGGATACTCTGGCTTTTCACAAATACCTATTTCTCAACCTAATCAAGAAAAGACCATTTTTACTTGTCCCTTTGGAACTTATGCTTATAGACGTACGCCTTTTGGTTTATGCAATGCACCTGCTACATTTCAAAGATGTATGACTACTATATTCTGTGACTTCTGTGAAAAGATTTTTGAGGTTTTCATGGATGCCTTCTCTGTTTACAAGAAGTCTTTTGATGATTGTTTAAGCAATCCTGATCGAATTTTGCAGAGATGAAAGCAAAAAAAAAATCTTGTCTTGAATTGGGAGAAGTGCCACTTTATGGTTAATGAAGGTATTGTCTTGGGTCATACAATTTCTGAAAGAGGTATTGAAGTGGACAAAGCTAAGGTTGATGCAATTGAGAAAATGCCATGTCCTAAAGATATCAAAGGTATTCGTAGTTTCCTAGGTCATGCTGGTTTCTATAGGAGATTTATTAAATACTTTTCTAAAATTTCTATGCCTCTTACGAGCCTTTTGCAAAAGGATATTCCTTTTGTTTTTGATGATGATTGTTTAGAAGCCTTTGAAACACTCAAGAAAGCCTTAATTTCTGCATCTATTGTTCAACTGCCTGATCGGAACTTGCCTTTTGAAATTATGTGTGATGCTAGTGATTATGCTGTTGGTGCTGTTCTAGGACAAAGAGTTGATAAGAAACTGAATGTTATTCATTATGCTAGTAAAACTCTACACAGTGCTCAAAGAAACTATGCAACTACTGAAAAAGAATTCTTAGCAGTGGTGTTTGCTTGTGATAAATTTAGACCTTATATCGTTGATTCAAAAGTAATTGTTCACACCAATCATGCTGCTATTAAATATCTTATGAAAAAGAAAGATGCTAAACCTAGACTTATTCGATGGGTTCTCTTGCTACAAGAATTTGATTTGCATATCACTGATCGAAAAGGAGCTGAGAACCCCGTAACTGATAACTTATCTAGGCTAGAAATAGCCTTGATGACCCACAAGTATAGGGGATCAATTGTAGCTCTTTTCGATAAGTAAGAGTGTCGAACCCAACGAGGAGCATAAGGAAATGACAAGTGGTTTTCAGCAAGGTAATGTCTGCAAGTGCTAAAATTGTAAGTAGCGGAGTAGTTTGATAGCAAGATAATTTGTAACGAGCAAGTAACGATAGTAGTAACAAAAGTGCACCAAGGTATCCCAATCCTTTTTAGGCAAAGGACAGGCTAATACGGTCTCTTATGATAAGCAAAGCGTTCTTGAGGGTGCATGGGAATTTCATCTAGTCACTTTCATGATGTCGGTTTGATTTGTGTTCGCTACTTGGATAATTTGATGTGTGGGTGGACCGGTGCTTAGGTGTTGTTCTTACTTGAACAAACCTCCTACTTATGATTAACCCTCCCGCAAGCATCCGCAACTACGAGAAACGTATTGAGAGAAAAATCTAACCATAGCATTAAACTTTTGGATCCAATCGGTCCCTTATGGAATACCGTAGAAACTGGGATTTAAGTTTCTGTCACTCTCGCAACCCATCATCTAATTGCTACTCCACAACGCATTACCTTAGGCCCAAATATGGCGAAGTGTCATGTAGTCGGCGTTCACATGACACCACAAAGGGAATCACAACATACATACTATCAAAATATAGAACACATATCAAATTCACATGATTACTTGCAACATGATTTCTCCCGTGACGTCAAGAACAAAAGTAACTACTCACAAATGATAAACATGCTCAAGATCATAGGGGCATTAGATAGCATACTAGATATGAAATATAATCTTTCACCAAATAAACCATGTAGTAATCAACTACAAGATATAATCAACACTACTAGTCACTCACAAGCACCAATCTATAGTTCCGGTAACAAGATTGAACACATGAGATGAACTAGGGTTTGAGATGAGATGGTGATGTTGAAGATGTTGATGGAGATTACCCTCCCCAAGATGGGAGAGTTGTTGGTGATGATGACGATGATGATTTCCCCCTCCGGGAGGGAAGTTCTCCCAGCGGAATTGCTCCGCCGGAGGGCAAAAGTGCTCCTGCCCAAGTTTTGCCTCGAGATGGTGGCGCTCCGTCCCGAAAGTCATCTCCTTATTTTTTCTAGGTCAAAATGACCTATATACCAGAAGATGGGCACCGGAGGTTGGCCTGGGTGAGCACAATCCACCAGGGCGCGCCTAGGCTGCCTGGCGCGCCCAGGTGGGTTGTGCCCACCTGGTGGGCCCTTTCTGGTAGTTATAAGTTGATACGTCTATTTTTCATCATGTTTTCCTACTATTATTTAAGATGTTTTTATCCATAATAATGCTTTTTGGAGTAATTCTAATGCCTTTTCTCTCATAATATGCAAGGTATACACAAAGAGGGAGAGTTCCGGCAGCTGGAAATTCGGACCTGGAAAAGCTAGGTCAGGCCACCTAATCTGCACAACTCCAAACAAGCTGAAACTTCACGGAGATTTTTATCATATATATGATGAATATTGGAGCAAATAACTACCAGAGGGGCCCACCAGGTGGGCACAACCCACCTGGGCGCGCCAGGCAGCCCAGGCGTGCCCTGGTGGGTTGTGCTCACCCTGGCCCACCTCCTGTGCCCATCTTCTGGTATATAGGTCATTTTTACCTAGAAAAATGAGGAGAGGACTTTCGGGACGGAGCGCCGCCGTCTCGAGGCGGAACTTGTGCAGGAGCACTTTTGCCCTCCGGCGGAGTGATTCCGCCGGGGGAACATCCCTCCTGAGGGGGAAATCATCGTCATCATCATCACCAACAACTCTCCCATCTTGGGGAGGGCAATCTCCATCAACATCTTTAACAACACCATCTCATCTCAAACCCTAGTTCATCTCTTGTATTCAATCTTGCTGCCAGAACTATAGATTGGTGCTTGCGGGTGACTAGTAGTGTTGATTACATCTTGTAGTTGATTACTATACGGTTTATTTGGTGGATGATTATATGTTCAGATCGAATATGCTCTTTAATACCCCTCTGATCTTGAGCATGATTATCATTTGTGAGTAGTTACTTTTGTTCCCGAGGTCACGAGAGAAATGATGTTGCAAGTAATCATGTGAACTTGATATGTGTTTGATATTTTGATAGTATGTATGTTGTGATTCCCTTAGTGTTGTCATGTGAACGTCGACTACATGACACTTTCACCATATTTGGGCCTAAGGGAATGCATTGTGGAGTAGCAATTAGACGATGGGCTGCAAGAGTGACAGAAGCTTAAACCCCAGTTTATGCGCTATTCCGTAAGGGACCGATTGGATCCAAAAGTTTAATGCTATGGTTATAATTTATTCTTAATACTTTTCCCGTAGTTGCGGATGCTTGCGGGAGGGTTAATCATAAGTAGGAGGTTTGTTAAAGTAAGAACAACACCTAAGCACCACTCCACCCACATATCAAATTGTCAAAGTAGCGAACACAAATCAAACCAACATGATGAAAGTGACTAGATGAAATTCCCGTGCACCCTCAAGAACGCTTTGCTTATCATAAGAGACCATTTTGGCTTGTCATTTGCTTCAAAAGGAGTGGGCTACCTTGCTGCACTTTTGTTACTACTATCCTTACTTGCTCGCTACAAATTATCTTGCTATCAAACTACTCCGCTACTTACAATTTCAGCACTTGCAGACATTACCTTGCTAAAAACTAGTTGTCATTTCCTTCTGCTCCTCGTTGGGTTCGACACTCTTACTTATCGAAAAGAACTACAATTGATCCCCTATACTTGTGGGTTATCACCGAGCGTGAGGGAGGACAGCAAGGTGGTGCTTGATTACCTTCCTGGGAACACCAGGGATGTCAAACGGTTCTAAGCAAACAAATCGACATTCACCCGCAGGAAGGCAACGAGCATGCTTTCCTATTTGTCATCAAGGGTGGCGCTGATGGTGAATGTACCATCAACACCATCCTGCCTTGCCGGGACCCTTTTCACAGCAGGTGAAGCAACTTTGGGTCTTTTCTAGTGGAACTCTCCGGCAGATCGTCAACAGGCGCGGTGCACTCCGAAGAGGCACACTTCCCAGAGTTCTTGCCGACATCCTTGCTAGCCTTCTTCTTCTTGTTTGTTTCCTTGGTAGGAGCTGGGGCTTTTGTGGGCTCAGCTGCTACCGCATCCCGATACATCTTGTCCACACATATAATTACATCTTTCTTATCTGACGGAATGGAGATGATACCCATCGGCCCTGGCATCTTCAAGGTGTTGTAGGCATAATGGAATGCTGCCATGAATTTTGCCAGAGCTTGACGACCAAGAATTCCATTGTTAGGCAAGGAAGTTCAACAACATCGAACACAACTCTCTCGGTCTGATAATTTCCAGTTCTCCACCAAATGTCACAGGCAATGTAACCATCCCCTTGGCCCGGCTCCTCCTGGGGTTGATTCCATGGAACGTACCTGTAGCCTTGAGCTCCTCATTGGGGATCTGCAGCTTGCCAACCACTCTAGAGGAGATTAAGTTCAGCCCAGCCACTCCGTCAACTAGCATCTTTGTTACCTTGAGGTTGCGGATTGTCGGGGAAACCAAGAACGAAAAACACCCAACCGCAGTGGCACGGTCATGGTGGTACTCCTCGTCAAAGATGATAGGCGCGCGGGACCATTTAAGTGGACTTTGGGAGTCTGTAGCTGGCTCAACGACATTGACCTCACGCGCCCACTGCTTGAGCCGGCGGTGGGAGGAGTGAAAAGATGCACCTCCATCTATAGACATGGCTTCGGTTACCCTTTGGAATTCTTGCTCGCTGGTTTCTTCCTCATCCTCTTCATCACTCCTGTCATCTTCTTCTTTCTTTTAACGACCTCTAGCAGGTGTTTCCTTTTGCTGCGGGGCCTTGCCGCAGTGGCCCCCTCTACCACCATGGCCTTTTCCACCAGCACCCTCTTGGCCTTTCTCCATGTCATGCTTCTCGTATTCAGCCTTTTGTCTCTTAACAAGCTGCTCAACTTGGTGGCACCCTTGGAGATCATGACCTTTTGTGCGGTGGATTTTGCAGTATGGCCCGTCGGATTTCCCGGCTTTCTCTGCTGCCGTGGCCTCCTGACAATTAGCGCACGTGGTAGCTCCCTTCCCAGGGGCCTCAGTTTTGGCCTTCTTGCCGGCACTAAGATCACCAGAGCTCTCAACGGCCAATATTGTCTTCTCTTTGTGTTTCCTATTGTGTCTCCGGCTTCTCCTCTTCGGGTGGGCGGCATCGTCGTCATTATCTGTGTCAATCTCGACGCCAGCCTCCTCTCCGGGGATTCACCTTCCTTGTTCAGCCCGCGCACACTTATCCGCCAAGGTGTACAACTCATTGACGGTCTTGGGCAGCCGGACAGTCATTCTGTCCCGCATCCTCTATGCGCACTTTCGAATGGAAAGCGGCAATCACTGCTTCTGGGTGTATCTTTGGGATGTTACGGTGTACTTGACTAAACCTCTGTATATATTTATGCAAATCCTCCGCTTCCTTCTGCCGGAGGACTTGCAAGTCTCTGGGCTGTCCAAGCTCTTGGTGGCCACCTGTGAAGGCGCCAACAAACTCATTGCACAAGTCAACTCATGAGGAAATCGAGTTTTCCGGCAGTGCATCACCATGGTCTCACATTTGGCTTGAGCGCCAAAGGGAAATAGTTGGCGAGCACCTTCTCATCTCTTCCCCCTGTGGCTTGAACGACAATCATGTAGATGCCCAAAAACTCTATCGGGTTTAACTTTCCGTCGTATTTTTCGGCAGTTTAGGCTTGAAGGCTCCGGCAGATGGCCAGCGGACCTACCGCAGCTCACACGTGAAGGCGGGGAACCCAACCTCATAAGGCAAGTACCCACCGACAATGGGCGTGGGTTCGTCAACATTTGGGCCATTGTCTGTTGGATTGATGGTGTGCCTCCCGACATCTCTCTATGGTGACGTGCAGGTCTTCCTTTCGCCGGTCCTCCAGATCCCGCCGCTTATCCTGGCGGGTTTGCGGGCCAAACGAAGCCATCAACGTCTCGCCGGGCTCGTCGACACGTTGAGTTCACTGAGGCTGCCATTGGGCCTGCTGTCGCGGAGGGGATTGCACTGTTGGTGTAGCCCCCTCGACACGACCATCAGCCCGGGCTGCCGTTGTCGCTCACGCGCATCACGACGGCTCTACATGCTGCAATTTACCTGCTTCAGTAAAGCCAATCAAGCTTTGGATGGTGGCCCTCCACTCATCCATCTTGTCAGCCGCCCATGGAAAATTTAGCAGGAGTTGGGCCCGCGCCATTGCTTCCGCGGCCGTGCTTAGCATTGCTAACGAGGCAAACCGTGACGTCGCTCGACTTTTGGCAGAACCAGCAGGAGCGTCGCCGCGTTCTTGCCGCCGTGAACTGTTCGCCAAGGCGGTCTAGCTATAAGTAGGCCATGCTTGGGGGTCGATGGCCCCGTTCAGCATTCCGTCTTGCTCGTCTTGCTCTCGGCAAGTCAGGCGCTTCTGATCGTGCCGTGGTGAGCGCAATCGGAGGATTGCGGCTCGGCCGAGTACGCGGTCACGGCTATGCGACTGGGCCACTAGTTCTGCGGGAAGGTAGAGACTGGGCGTTCCGTCTACCCGCGGCTTCTGGGCCAAGCTCGTCAGGACGCTGCTGATGCTGCCCAGCCCTGGCGTTTCCCGCTCCGGCTTCGGCCACAAGGGACACAACGACGGTGCCGCCCGCTCCAGTCGCTTCATCCGCGGTACCTGCCTCATCCAATGTCGTCGTAGTGCCTATGACGTCCATAGTTGCGTGCGCGGGGGCCTTTGAAGTGGAGGGGAGTGCGGTCGCGCCGGGTTTCTTCATGGGCGCCATGAATATAGAAGATGAGGATGAAGAAGAGGATGATGAAGATCTACGCGTTGTTCACAACTTCGGGTTCGCGCAAGTGATTTAACCCCTACCCGGCACGCCAAAGATGTCGAGCGTGGACACGATCACCTATGGGGCCACGGGCCCCTTGTGGTTCGGTAGGGGGGAGATCATGTTGCACAAAGAGTGGAGGGGATGAAGCAGTACGACGAGGACACTCTAGTGCTTTTACCCAGGTTCAGGCCGCTGAGAAGCGTAAAACCCTACTCCTCCTTTTGTGCATTGGATAGAGGAACATGACGACACCACTACAAAAAACTACTTCTGTGATGATACGTGTTTGTCACAGTAAGTCACATTTTTGTCATGCATGTACATCCATGACGATTTTATGAGAGAATCAAGATAGTCATACCTGTGCTGTCGTAGAAGTGTTCCATGGCAATACCAAAATTATCATCACGGAAGTGTCCACTTCTATGACGATAAATGGCGCGTCATGGAAGTGCTTTCGTCAAGGGTAACCGACATGTGGCATCCACTGTAACCGGTCGCCGTTAAGCTATCGGGTTCCGATTTGGATCCGATAACCCATTAGCAGCCCGAACCAATGGGGATTTTCCACGTGTGAAATCATCATTGGCTGGAGGAAACACGTGTCGGCTCCTCGTGCGCCAGATGTCGCCCGTCCAATGGAGGAGACATGCCTATGATACGTCGACACGTGGCAAGGCCCAACAGAGGCCCATATAGCTTAAAAAGGCCGGCCCAATCTAAGGCCCGTAGTATTTACTCAGGTACTAGTGGGCCAGCCCACTAACGGTTTGTTTAAACATGGCCCATTTACGGGTCGAAGCTAGATCTGGCCCGTTAATTGTTTGCCAAATATTTGGGCCCAATTACGACCCAGTGACATTTCGGCATGTTAGAGGCCCGATGTAGACATGGGCCCATTTCAGCCCAGTGTGTCTTTCATCCTGTGATGAGGACATCAATACAATTGTTACACCCACACCCCCTGCTGCTATACATACTGGACCAATTACTAGAGCTCGCGCACGCCAATTAACTTACCAGGTACTTTTGTTTCTTGGTAATGATTCTAATGTTCATGAGAATATGCTGCTGCCTAAATTGGATACATTTGTTCTGCTTACAAATGAAGGGCCTAGCTTGGACGAGAAGGATGAGCATTGGAGCAAGTTCAAGCATGGAAATGATGGCATGCGCAAGGGGAACAAGAACGGAGTTTCAAGTGGTGATTTCAGGACTTTGAAGCCATCATAATGAGTGCATGAAGGCTTGGACGAAATATGCAATATGCTACTTCATAAATTTTGTCCAAAGGCTAATATAGGTGTTGCGCCACCTTATTTTTGGGCCAGGCCCATGTAATTTCGAAATAGTCAAGTATAGGCTGTTTTTAAAGTCCGTATGTGTGGGCAAACAAGAGTTAGGGTTGGTTTCGGACCCCTCCTCCAAGGGCCACGAAATTCGCCCCTCTTCCTCCATATATACAGCCCTTAGGCGTCATTTAGACTTTGGGCTTTGTTTAGATTAAAAGTTCGCCATAGCTGCAACTTCGCATACTTTGTTTGTGTTCAACGACCATACCAAGACGTCACATAACCCCACCTTCATTAATAAAGCTTTCCTCTTATAAATGAAGGGCCTAGCTTGGATGAGAAGGATGAACATTGTGCAAGTTCAAGCATGGAAATGATGGCATGTGCAAGGGGAACAAGAACGGAGTTTCAAGTGGTGATTTCAGGACTTTGAAGCCACCATATTGAGTGCATGATGGCTTGGACGAATTATGCAAGATGCTACTTCATAAATTTCGTCCAAAGGCTAACATAGGTGTTGCGCCACCTTATTTTGGGGCCAGGCCCATGTAATTTCGAAATAGTCAAGTATAGGTTGTTTTTAGAGTCCGTATGTGTGGGGAAACAAGAGTTATGGTTGGTTTCGGACCCCTCCTCCAAGGAATTCCCCCCTCTTCCTCCATATATATAGCCCTTAGGGTATCGTTTAGACTTTGGGCTTTGTTTAGATTAAAAGTTCGCCATAGCTGCAACTTCGCGTACTTCGTTTGTGTTCAACGACCAGACCAAGACGTCACATAACCCCACCTTCATTAATAAAGATTTCCTCTTATATTCACAATATCTAGATTGCAATTTCAGTTTCTTGCTTGTACTTCGTTTGCTTGCAGGAAATAGACCTTCGTGGTCAGGTTGATCGTGCTCCGGCGTGGTCAAGCGATTGCTAAGGCGCGACGTCCTCGCACGCTCGTAGTCGGATCATCAAAGTCTACTCCACCAAAAACGATAGCCACCATCTCATCGAAAGACGGGACACGTTTGCCTCTATCAAGTGGTATCATATTTGCAGGTTGCTCGGTGAGATTTTACAGTTTTTCATAGTTTAGATCAAGTCTGTTCTTCATACCTACAGTCCACGAAAAAGCCAAAAAAATTTAGGGTTAGTTCATCATATCCGAACCAATCTAAGCCTTTGCATAATCTTTTTAGAGTTTTGCTTTGTTGAATTTGCGGTTGCATCGTCGTGTCTACTTGCTGGTCTTAGCGTCTAGTCCTTTAGAGTTTATAGTTTTGTCACAGTTTGTCATGCCACCGCTGCACCATCTTCATCACTGCTGCCATATACCATACCACCACCGCTGCCATATACCACCACCACCACTGCCATATCCTACCACCGCTACCATATACCATCACTGCTATCATATCCTACCACCGCTGCCATATACCACCACCACTGCCATATACTACCACCACTGCCATATCCTGCCACCATATATCCACCACCAATCCGAGTTCTTTTCATATTAGGTTTGTTTTCGAGATCCATCTATTTTCCGATTCGTGTTTCCTTGCCTGAGTAGGTTTCGAAAAAAAAGTCTAGACCCCCGGGCAGTTTTTAGGCCAAACTTTCGGTGATCAAAAATATTTTTCCCTATCCTGTTTTTAGGTCCCAGGGAGCGTTATGAGATAGTCGCCATCACAGTGATTTTTTGTCGCCGCTGCCCTGATTTCCAAAAAAAACTCAATTTTTTTGTGCCTATCCTGTTATTTTGACTTGGGAAGAGTTTTGAGACACTCGCCATTATAGTGATTTTTCGCAGAAAAAAGAGGAGCGCAAAAAGAAGGGCGCGAAAAAAAGAGAGCAATTTTTTTTCCAGAGTGGGCTTTTCCCTTGTTTAAGTGCCGCGCCGTGATTTTGTTAGTGTTCTAGGCTCGCGTCTTTAGTACGGTCTAGCCTAGGACCAACACAGTACTGTCGTTGAGCGTTTATTCAACTTTGCATCTCCGAATTGCTTATTGCTAATCTTTTTGCTACCATATTATAAGCCATCCCAGCTCCACATACATCTACGTCGTGCGTTTGACTCTCCCTGGTAATCGCTCTATCCAAGCTTTGAGAGTTTTGACTATAACGGTTGCTGATCACCACCTGCTGCTGGGTAAGAGCTGGTAAGAATTTGAGATTTGCTTGACGGATTTGTGACACCCCACCACCGCCACTTTCTAGTAGTCTGTAGGATCATATTTTTGTGTATTTCCATTGCTACTAACCATGGCAGGATCACAAGCCGACGATATTGAGTGGGAGAACATGATGAAGAAAGAGCTTCATCATAAATTTCAGCAAATGTTAGGTCAACAGGTGGAAGATGTGATGGCCAACTTTGGAAAGGCACTGGAGAGGATTGATGACATTGAGAAGACAATTGACACCAAGTTGGACGCCTAGTTTGATGAAGTACTCGCGCGTCTACCACAACCATCAGCAGCCTCTCCTGCACCATTGCAACAACAACAACAACAACAACAACAACAACAACAACAACAACAACAACAACAACAACAACAACAACAACAATAACCACCTCCACGTCGCGAAACAGCCCTCCACCAAGTGAGCCGTGTTCCTCTTGAGCATGGCCAAACTTACGTGTCGCTGCCATCGCTGTTGATGCTTCATGGATCCCGCCGCTCAAGGAGGACGACATTACGCATGCGATTATGAGGATGAGGTTGATCAAAATCAGAACTACGTGCAACCACCACCACCACCACCAGGTCGTCCACATGCAAATAATCTCAATGGTAGGCCTGCACCACCACCTCAGGTACGAGATCATGACAATATTCCTAAACTGAAATTGAATATTCCACCATTTGAGGGTAGATATATTCCTGATATATATCTTACTTGGGAGTTAGAAACTGAACAACGTTTTACATGTTTACAATATCCCGAGGAGAGACGGGTTGATGCTGTTGTTTGTGCTTTCACTAGTTTTGCATGTGTATGGTGGTCTGAACATTGTAGATTATATCCTATTCTAGCTACTTGGGCTACTTTGAAAACTGCTATGCGTACTCTTTGGGTTCCACCATATTATCAACGTGAATTACTTAAAAAGTTGCAGCACTTAAGACAAGGAAACAATTTTGTAGAAGAATATTATCATGAATTACAAACTGGGATGATTAGATGTGGCATTGTTGAGGATAATGAAGCTATGCTTGCATGTTTTATGGGTGGATTAAATAGAGAGATTCAAACCATTCTACAGTATAAGGAGTATAATAATATCACTCGTTTATTCCATCTTGCTTGCAAAGCTGAACGTGAAGTGCATGATCGACATGCATTGGCGCGAACTAATTTTTCTGCAGGCCGATCTTTATCATGGGCACCACGTACATCCTCTACTTCCACACGTCCTACTACAGCACCACCTACATTATCCGCCAACTCTAACCATGATACAAGAAAGCGGGCACAACCACCACTATCTGCCAAGAGCACACCTTCTGGGCCTGCACAGAGCTCTTCTTCATCCATGACATCAACAGGGCAAACACATGATATTATTTTTCGTCGTTGCAAGGGTGGAGGTCATTATGCGAGAGAATGCCCATCTAAGCGTGTGATGATTTCTACTGAAGATGGTGGGTATGAGTCCGCTAGTGACTATGATGAGGAGACTTGGGCTCTTATTACAAGTGAAGAACACGGTGGAGATGGTTCTGATCATGAGACGCAATTCATGGCTGCTCACAACGCTGACAGGTATGGAAGTTTAGTTGCTCAACGTGTTTTGAGTATGCAGGTCACGCAAGCTAAGCAAAATAAGAGGCACAATTTGTTCCATACAAAGGGAGTTGTGAAGGAACTTTCTGTTCGCGTCACCATAGATGGAGGGATCTGCAATAATTGGGCTAGCATGGAGATGGTGGAGAATCTATCTCTCACCACAAGACCACATCCACATCCTTACTACATCCAATGGTTCAACAACAGCGGCAAGGTTAAGGTAACACGTACTGTTCGTGTGCATTTTAGTATCTCTACATATACTGATTATGTTGATTGTGATGTGGTACCCATGCACGCATGTTCCTTATTACTTGGTAGACCATGGAAATTTGATAAAAAATCTGTACGCCATGGTAGAAAAAATTTGTATACTCTTGTTCATAAGGATAAACATATTAATTTGCTTCCTATGACTCCTAATTCCATTTTAAAAGACGATATTAATAGAGCTACTAAAGCAAAATAGGAGAAAAATAAGAGTGAAAATAAGATTGTGGCAAGAGAATTTGCGCGACAAATGAAACATAAAAATAAACCATCTAGTGTTGCTTCTGAAATTAAATTGAAAAGTGCAAGTTTACTTGCCACAAAATCTGATATTGATGAGCTAGATTTCAGCAAGTCTGTTTGCTATGATTTCGTGTGCAAAGAGGCATTATTTTCATTTGAGGACGTGCCTTCCTCTTTGCCTCCTGCTGTCCCTAACATTTTGCAGGAGTTCACTGACGTCTTTCCACAAGACGTGCCACCAGGATTACCACCTATTCGAGGGATTGAGCATCAAATTGATTTAATTCCCGGTACATCGCTACCAAACCGTGCACCATACCGTACCAATCTAGAGGAGACGAAGGAGATTATGCTTCAAGTACTAGAGCTGCTCGACAAAGGTTATATACGCGAATCTCTTAGTCCTTGTGTTGTTCCTATCATACTAGTGCCAAAAAAGGATGGTACATCGTGTATGTGTGTTGATTGTAGAGGCATTAATGATATTGCTATTCGTTATCGTCATCCTAGTCCTAGGCTAGATAATATGCTTGATGAATTGAGTGGCTCTACAATATTCTCCAATGTTGATTTGAGTAGTGGATACCATCAAATTCGTATGAAATTGGGAGATGAATGGAAAACAACATTTAAAACTAAGTTTGGATTATATGAGTGGTTAGTCATGCCTTTTGGGCTAACTAATGCACCTAGTACTTTCATGAGATTAATGAATGAAGTTTTACGTGCTTTCATTGCACAATTTGTGATAGTTTACTTTGATGATATACTAATTTGTAGTAGATCTTTGGAGGAACATTTGGAACATTTACGTGTTGTTTTTATTTTTCTACGTGATGCACGTTTGTTTGGTAACCTTGGGAAGTGCACCTTTTGCACCGATCGAGTATCTTTTCTTGGCTATGTTGTTACTCCATAGGGAATTGAAGTTGATAAAGCCAAGATTGAAGCTATTGAGAGTTGGCCGCAGCCCAAAACGGTCACACAAGTGAGGAGTTTTCTTGGACTCCTGGTTTCTATAGGCGTTTTGTGAGAGATTTTAGCACCATTGCTGCACCTTTCAATGAGCTTACAAACAAGGATGTGCCTTTTGTTTGGGGTACCGCACAGGAAGAAGACTTCACGGTATTGAAACATAAGTTGACACATGCTCTGATGTAGGGCGAAACCCTAGGTTGACGATCTTTCACGCTTGGAGAGAATCCCTACGAGGAACACGAAGAACGGGCGGAAGAACACGAGGGAAAACACGGGGAGAACGAGAGAGAGATCACTCAACCGACAAGAAAACGATCACACAAGTGCTAGATTATCAAACACATAGAGTGGCACAAGATTCAAGGACAACAAAGGGTAGGATACAAGGGTAGCCGTTCTTCTCCATGAGGAGGAGGTCTTGATGGGGTCCACCCTAGGAGGGGTCTTGAATCCGCTTGGGGGATCTTTCTCCAGAGAGGTCCCGATCCCGAAGGAGAAGTAGCCAAGTGGATGAGCAAAGGCTCTCACACAAATATGAGCAAATCCAAAGCTAACCCTAGAAAGGATGAGGGAAGGTCTATTTATAGTCTAGGACCTCCAAGGGGTAAGTTGGGCGAAAAGAGTACATGGGCCTCGGCCCAAACGTCAGACGCAGTGCAGGGCGGTAGTACTGTTGCTTCATGGCGGTAGTAGTACTGCCAGCCGGTAGTACCGCTTGGTGGGCGGTAGTACCGCTCTGACGCCTGCTCGATTCTCGGAGTGTGTCGGGTTTTGAGGAAGTAGGTCGGATGGAGAGCGGTAGTACCGCTTGGCTCGGCCTGGCCGGGTAGTACTGCTTGGCTTGAGCGGTAGTACCGCTCCCTCCGACTCTGCAACTCCTCCTCTTGTTCTTGGTGTCCATCTTGGGCTGCAGCTTCTCCTAGGTTGGTTCCTTGGTACCTAAGCATGCACAACATTCCAGATTGAGGTAGTAGCCATGTCTCGAGAGGGTCATATGATATTTCACTAAGGAGAGAAGTCACCTCGGTCTCGAGAGCTCGAGCTCGTGCTCTAGTCATGGGTCCTCTTGGCTCTTGATGAGACGGTTGTGGATGCATGGGGATGATCGTGGGATGCTCCGCATCATCTCCCCCTTGGGAGAGATCCGACCCTGGATCAAAAGCTTCATCTCCATGGAAAGGTGCGAGGTCCTTGACGTTGAAGATGTCGCTCACGTTGTACTTGTCGCGAGGTATGTCGATCTTGTAAGCGCTTGTCGCTAGAAGCGTGCTAGTACCTTGAAAGGTCCATCGGCTCGAGGGAGAAGTTTGGACTTGCGTTCTTTGGGGAAGCGGTCCTTGCGAAGGTGTAGCCATACTAGATCACCAATGTTGAAGACGATGGGTTGCTTGTTGGCGTTGAGCTTGTTTGCTTGGCGTTGTACTTGGCGCTCGATGGTGTGCCTTGTATCTTCGTGCATCTTCTTGATGGAGCTTGCTCGTTCACTTGCATCCATGTTGGTGCGCTCTTGGAGAGGAAGTGGTAGAATGTCCAATGGGGACAACGGGTTGAAACCGTAGACGACCTCAAAGGGGGACTTGCCGGTAGTTGAATGTCTTGCACGATTGTAGGCGTACTCGGCGATGGGTAGACATGCTTCCCACTCCTTGATGTTCTTCTTGATCAAGACACGAAGTAGAGTGGATAGTGTGCGGTTCGTCACCTCCGTTTGGCCGTCGGTTTGAGGATGGTATGCCGAGGAGAACAAGAGCTTGATTCCAAGCTTGGCACATAGGGTCTTCCAAAAGTAACTCAAGAACTTGACGTCACGATCGGAGACGATTGTCTTTGGTACGCCATGGAGTCGCAAGATTTCCCTACAAAAGAGATTTGCAACATGTGAAGCATCGTCTCATCTTGTTGCAAGGAATGAAATGTGCCATTTTAGAAAATCTATCCACAACAACAAAGACGGAATCCTTGCCATTTTGAGTCCTAGGCAAACCAAGTACAAAATCCATACTAATGTCTTCCCATGGTTGATATGGGATAGGAAGAGGCATGTAAAGACCATGAGATTGAGCTTTAGACTTAGCTTTGCGACATGTGTAGCATCGGTTGGTGAAGCGTGAGACGTCATGAACATCTTGGGCCAAAAGTAGTTGTTGGAGAGTGCGGCGAATGTCTTGTCGCGTCCAAAGTGTCCCATGAGGCCGCCTCCATGAGCCTCTTGCAAAAGGAGCAAACGAAGAGAAGACTCGGGAATGCAAAGTTTGTTAGCTCTCATAAGGTAACCATCCTTGATGTAATATTATTCCCAAGATGTATGCGTCAAACACTTAGCATAAGGAGAAGCAAAAGATGGATCATGCTCATACAAGTCTTTTATATGCTCAAAACCAATAACATTCAACTCAAGTTGAGTGACAAGCATGTTTATGCGTGAAAGCGGCGTCGGCAACTACATTTTCTTTACCCTTAATGTACTTGATCACATAAGGAAAAGATTCAATGAATTCACTCCATTTGGCATGACGCTTGTTCAATTTAGTTTGACCTTTGAGGTACTTAAGCGTTTCATGATCGGTATGGATGACAAACTCATGCGGTCTAAGGTAATGTTCCCAAACATGTAGCACACGCACTAAAGCATACAATTCTTTGTCATAGATGGGATAATTAAGTTGAGCACGGAGAGTTTTTCACTAAAATAGGCAATGGCTCGTTTTCTTGCATTAAAACTCCGCCAATTCCGGTACCACTTGCATCACAATGAACCTCAAAAGTTTTGTCAAAATTGGGCAAAGCAAAATCAAGCATGAGTAAGCAAAGACTTGAGCTCATCAAAAGCGGTTGATTGCAAAGTTCCCCAAACAAAGGGAGTATTCTTCTTGCTCAAAGCATGCAAAGGAGCGGCAATTGTGCTAAAATCCTTCACAAAGCGCATTTATAGAAACCCGCTTGAGACCAAGAAAACTTCGCACTTGTTGCAAATTGGTTGGTTGGGGCCAAGTTTTAATTGCTTCAATTTTAGTTTCATCAACATGAACACCTTTTGAAGAGACAACAAATCCCAAGAAAACCACTTTGTCAACGCCTAAAAGTGCATTTTTCAAGTTTGCATAAAGGCTTTCCTTGCGAAGAGTTTGCAACACAGATTTAACATGGTTAATATGCTCTTTCATGGTTTTGCTAAACACAAGAATATCATCAAAGTAAACCACAACAAAGACTCCAATATAAGGACGAAGCACATGATGCATAAGACGCACAAAAGTACCGGAGCTTCCGAAAGACCCATAGGCATCACTAACCACTCATATAAACCAAATTTGGTTTTGAAAGCAGTTTTCCATTCATCACCCTCTTGTATGCGTATTTGATAATAGCCACTTTTAAGATCAATTTTTGAGAAAAAGTTGGCTCCACTAAGTTCATCAAGCATGTCATCTAAGCGAGGAATGGGATGCCTATATCGAACGGTAATAGCATTGATAGGTCTACAATCGGAACACAAGCGGAAACTTCCATCGGTCTTAGGCACAAGAATAACCGGACGGCACAAGGGCTTAAGCTTTCACGTACATGACCGTTGTCGATGAGTTGTTGTACTTGCCGTTGAATCTCCTTGGTTTCTTCCGGATTGACTCGGTATGGAGCTTTGTTTGGTAGCGGCGCCCGGGGATGAGGTCGATTCGATGCTCAATGCCTCGAAGAGGAGGTAGACCGGAGGTAGCTCATCGGGAAAACATCTTGAAATTCCTGCAAAGAGATTGAAACACCAAAGGTAGCTCGTGAATTGTGTTAGTTTTGGTTCTCCATCCTTGCACACAAGGACAAAGTGCATCACACTCGATGGGTGCTCACACACTTCTCTCATCTCACTTTTGGTGGCAAATAGAATGAGGTTTTTCTCTCTAGGCTAAGAGTCTCTCAAATTTGGCTTGTGGCTCTCACTCACTTTTGGGTGGATCACTTTCTCACTCTTTTCTCTATGATGTGTGGCTTGCTTGTCGGCTAACACTTGACTAGGAGACATAGGTCGTAGCACATACTCCTTCCCTTTCATCTTGAAGCTATAGTGATTGGTTCGCCCATTGTGGATGACACCACGGTCCGAATTGCCATGGTCGACCAAGAAGGAGGTGGCAAACGGTCATTGGGACCACATCACACTCCAAAGTGTCTTCATAAGCACCAATTTTGAAGGAGACTTGGACCGTATGCTCGACTCGTATAGTGCCGGAGTCACTTAGCCATTGAACCTTGTAGGGGTGTGGGTGCTTCCTCTTGACCAATTGTAGCTTGGAGCATAGTTCTTCACTTGCCAAGTTGTGGCAACTACCTCCATCGATGATGACCTTGATGGACCGTCCATTGATGCCGGCTTTTGTGTGGAAGATGTGGCATCGTTGGTCTTCTTCTTGTTGATGTTGAAGAGTCAAGACCTTGGAGACAACGAGAGCGGGGCTCGAATCCTCATCACAAAAGACTTGATCATCTTCATCTTCATTCACTTGCGGTGCATGGCCACTTGCTCAAGGGCTTCCATTTCCTCTTCACTCATAGAGTCATATGTGCCATCGCTGCTGAGGATCATGGTTCGCTTGTTGGTGCATTCAGATGACTTGTGGCCTCGCCGCCGCAAGTGAAACACTTGAAGGAGCTTGTCTTGATGGTCTCATCGGTCGGAGTAGAGGATGAAGCACGCGGCTTGAGGTTGCTTGTAGTAGGAGGAGGACGACTTGAACTTGTCGATGTCTTCTTGTAACTTGACTTGTCGTCGTTTCTTGAAGGAAGCTTGGTTGGTGTAGATGTTGGAGGAGTCGTTGTAGCTATGTTGTTGGAGAAGCCCTGGGTCTTGGATGAGTACTTGGCATTTGAAGTCATCTTGTACTTGGCGTTCCGCCTTTGTAGCTTGATGTACGAGCTCAATGAGGGATGAGTATGGTTGGAAGTCGGCGATCTTCTTGATGGGATGATTAAGTCCGTTCAAGAAACGTGCCATAGTTTGCTCATCATCTTCCTTGACATTGGCTCGAATCATGGCTATCTCCATCTCCTTATAGTATTCTTCAACACTCTTTGTTCCTTGCTTGAGTAGTTGGAGTTTCTTGAAGAGGTCGCGGTTGTAGTAGGTTGGCACAAAGCGTGCTCGCATGACATCCTTCATTTGAGCCCAAGTGGTGATTGGAGGTTCACCTCTTGCTTGTCGTCGCTCAATGATTTGTTCCCACCATATGAGCACATAATCTTGGAACTCAAGGGATGCCATAGCGATTTTCTTTGCTTCATCGTAGTTGTGCAAACGGAAGATTTTGTCAACCTTCAATGCCCATGAGAGGTAGTCTTCGGGGTCATTGCTTCCATTGAACTTGGGCATGGTGAATTTTAGCTTGTCAGAAGCGTTGCTCTTCATTGTGTTGTTGGCGATGTTGATGATGACGCCCTTGACGTGGAATGTACTCGTCTTCATGTTGCTCTTGGCGCGGAGGAAGACCATGATCAACTTGCTCTTGTTGAACTTGATGTTGAGGTGGAGCTTGACGAGCTTGTGGAGGAGCTTGAGGAACTTGACGTTGTAAATGAGGTTGGTAGTTCCTCTCTTGGATTTCTTCTCGAAGGGCTTCCTCTTGATTGCGCCCGTTCGCGATTGCGGTTGGCGAAGGCTCTACTTGATTCTTGAAGGGCACGTTGCGCCTCAAGAGCTTGCGCTTCACGTTGTTGTTGTTGGAGACGTTGAGCCTTGGCGTCTTGTTCGTCTTGGTGACGACGTGCTCTTTCTTCCTCTTGTTGGCGACGAAGACGTTGTCGTTCTTGGGCTTGAGCAAAAGCCTCTTGGTTTGATGGAGGACGAGGAACTTGATCATCAACTTGCTCTTGTGAATGCTTGTCATGTAGCGGGTTGCGAGATGCATGACGGTCTTGGCGCTGCTCGTCGAAGAGTGTTTGATGACGGTGTACTTGAGTCGTAGAAGGTGTCGTCGGAATGTCGACTCGAGCGGCTCCGTCTTGATGATGAAGAAGTGGAGTGATGCCGTGTTCTCATCAACGCCGGATCTCGGCCCATTCTTGCATCATTCTCAACCTTGTGAGCCTCGAATTTGTTGTCGAAGTAATCTCTTGTACGTTGCTCGGAGAGTCGCAAGTCGGTGGCGAGGTTGTCGATGCGGTCGCTCATTGCTTGTTGTTCTTGGTGCAACGCTCGTTGTGCACCAAAGAGGTGGCTCTTGGTGACGTATGAGGACATGTCGTCGTCTTGCTCGATGAAGAGTGGGTTGGTAGAAGAACTTGGCCTATCCATCATTCCAAACAAGATGTGAGTGGTAGAACGGAAAAGAACTTATACCAATGTACCTTTGACCGATGTTGAAAATGAATCAAGTTCACTCAAATGCGGACAATGAAATAGCACTCTTGGTACCGATTCTTGTCGGTTCTCACACCTACACAAATAAAAAGCTTATGGTGGAGCTCGGTTAGGATGGTGGCACAAAATTTGATGCAATTGTAAGTGAGACTCAATAAAGTTGAAAAAGATTCGCAAATTCGCAAATGTAACAAGTAGACCAAGCAAGTAGTGGTACACGGAAACACACACGCAAATAGATAAGTGGGATTGTGCAAACCAAAAGTGAGCCAAAATGTGGAAACCACGAGAATGCTCTTGTTGCACAATACTAGAGAGACGCTTAGCACGATTGCACAATAGGCGGATACGCGAACTTGTGCACAACCTATTAGGCAAAAATGCAACGATCTCTATCCCAAGTATGCTATATGTATGATATTTCGGTGCTATGATCCAAGATGATCGGATATGACAATCTTAATGTTGTATGATGCTATGGTTCTTGCTTATAAGCTCATTGCTTATCTTTCCTCTTTGCTTAAAAGCTTGGATGGCTCTTTCACTTTTGAGCTCTTTTCTTATGCAAACTTCACGAACCAAGATAGCAATTGTGTATGCTATGACAACATTGTGACACACAAGTTGATCTCAAGATATGCACCACTATGGTATGCTATGTATGCTATGGAGTATGATCACTAAGGTGCACAAGTCACGTTGCCGGCAATACTCGATGGCTAGTCTCGATGGGTAAGCAACGCAAAAGTAAGGCTATGTGGTTATCAATGCAATTGCGAGAGATGACAAGGATGTCGTCGAGGTTACCGTCCTTGACGATGATGAGTCCTTGGCGAAGATGAGCGTGGTGATGTTGACGCCGAACCGCACCTATATAGCCGAAACACAATAGGACACGGGAACCACAACTCAAATTCTCAAAGACCAAAAGCGAAAATGTGGTAGCGGAAAGTGGAGGTGGTATAGCGGATGATGTGGTTTAAGCCCTAGGCAAAGATGCCGATGTTCGGAAAATTTGATGGTGTCAAAAGGTGGTGAAACCAAGGTGAGGACTTCGCACGCCGATAGCTTCAAACGAGCCAAAGAACACTCAAATCGGAGTTCGGAGTGAAAAGTTATGATGACAATGGTGAAAGTCGGAAGGCTGAAACTGGCCCGGCGGTAGTACTTTGGGAGGGCGGTAGTACCGCTAAGCGGTAGTACCGCTTGGAACGGGCGGTAGTACCGCTTCGTGTCGGGATTTTTCGACTATTTAGGCTGAACGGGGCTGGCGGTAGTGCCGTACTCAGCGGTAGTACCGCTAGGAGGGCGGTAGTACCGCTCTAAGCGGTAGTACCGCTTAGGTGATGATAGTACCGCTCGTGTCGGGATTTCCTGAATGTTCGAGCAGTTGCGCGATTTTGGGGCGGAAATGGGTGATTTCGGGGTCAAAATTCGATGGATTTTGTGGATGGAAAGAGGTGAAACTTGGGGAGATGCTAGATCGACTAAAACCAAGCAAATCCACGGATCAAAATCAACAAAATTTCATCACACTAACAAATCACAAAAAAATTTGGGGCTATTTTTGTGGGGAATTTTCGAATTAGGACAAAAACAACAAAATCAAGCTAGAAAAAGAGGGTAGGGACTCCAATAACGTGATCAACGTGGCTCATGATACCATGATGATGTAGGGCGAAACCCTAGGTTGACGATCTTTCACGCTTGGAGAGAATCCCTACGAGGAACACGAAGAGCAGGCGGAAGAACACGAGGGAAAACACGGGAGAACGAGAGAGAGATCACTCAACCGACAAGAAAACGATCACACAAGTGCTAGATTATCAAACACATAGAGTGGCACAAGATTCAAGGACAACAAAGGGTAGGATACAAGGGTAGCCGTTCTTCTCCATGAGGAGGTCTTGATGGGGTCCACCCTAGGAGGGTCTTGAATCCGCTTGGGGATCTTCTCCGAGAGGTCCTGATCTCAAGGAGAAGTAGCCAAGTGGATGAGCAAAGGCTCTCACAATCAAATATGAGCAAATCCAAAGCTAACCCTAGAAAGGATGAGGGAAGGTCTATTTATAGTCTAGGACCTCCAAGGGGTAAGTTGGGGGCGAAAAGAGTACATGGGCCTCGGCCAAACGCTTGACGCAGTGTGGCGGTAGTACCGTTGCTTCATGGCGGTAGTACGCTTTCAGCGGTAGTACCGCTTGGTGGGCGATAGTACCGCCTCACGCCTGCTCGATTCCTGGAGTGTGTCGGGTTTTGAGGAAGTAGGCGGATGGAGAGCGGTAGTACCGCTTGGCTCGGCTCAGCGGTAGTACTGCTTGGCTTGAGCGGTAGTACCGCTCCCCTCCGGACTCTGCAACTCCTCCTCTTGTTCTTGGTGTCCATCTTGGGCTGCAGCTTCTCCTAGGTTGGTTCCTTGGTACCTAAGCATGCACAACATTCCAGATTGAGGTAGTAGCCATGTCTCGAGAGGGTCATATGATATTTCACTAAGGAGAGAAGTCACCTCGGTCTCGAGAGCTCGAGCTCGTGCTCTAGTCATGGGTCCTCTTGGCTCTTGATGAGACGGTTGTGGATGCATGGGGATGATCGTGGGATGCTCCGCATCATGCTCCTTTACTCCAACTTCCTGATTTTAATAAGACTTTTGAGCTTGAATGTGATGCTAGCGGAATTGGATTAGGAGGTGTGTTATTACAAGATGGCAAACCTGTTGCATACTTTTCTCAAAATTTGAGTGGGCCTAGTCTGAACTATTCTACTTATGATAAAGAATTACATGCTCTTGTTCGGACCTTAAAACATGCCAACACTATGTATGGCCTAAAGAATTTATTATACATTCTGATCATGAATCTTTGGAACACATTAAAAGTCAAGCAAAACTGAACCGTAGACATGCTAAATGGGTTGAATTCATTGAGACTTTCCCTTATGTCATTAAACACAAGAAGGATAAAGAAAATGTTATTGCTGATGCATTGTCTCGTCGTTATACTATGCTTTCACAACTTGACTTTAAAATATTTGGTTTGGAGACCATCAAAGATCAATATGTGCATGATGCTGATTTTAGAGATGTAATGCAGAATTGTAAAGAAGGAAGAACATGGAAAAAGTTCATCGTTAATGATGGATTTGTGTTCGGTGCTAACAAGCTATGCATTCCAGCTAGCTCCATTCGTCTTCCTCCATTGAATCCTTGCGTGTGCCGGCAACACGTCCTTCTGCGAGCCGGCCTGCATTTTAGAACACAACGCCTGTTGGCTCCTCTTGTCCGCCCACTATTTGAACAAGGCCAGACGCCTGGCAAGAACCGCACCACACCGCCACTCCCCATATCCTCCTTGCACCATTTTCTCCACACTCTCCATAGCATCCGGTGAGCAGGAAGACGAGTTCTCCGGCATAAAAGCAGGCTGGGTGCCCTGACGAGCCAGGCAACTCGCTGCCCCACCTCCCCCCCGTCCCAGGCCATCAGTACCATTGGCGAGGCTGCAGGCAGGCAAGCGGAGGAGCAAGCCGCCGCTCCAAGCTGGCCCCTGGTGCATCAACTCGACCCTCCATGCCTGCTCGCAAAGGAGTGGCCAGTTGCTACACGCCGGCACACAGGGGACCACGGCGTACAGTGCACCGTGGTTGGTCGCACCATCTGACACAAACGTTGGTGGAACCGCGACATGCTGGCGGAGGTGGCCAACACGTGTGCGGCCATTGCTGACCCCGAGGAATAGTAGACCACGGGAGCCGCCGCCGCTCCGAACCCATGAATTCTACGACCACCGTGTCGCCGGCATAGACACCTGGTGTGTTGCCCGGCTTGGCTCAAAACATCATGGACCCCAGCCATGGCCGGCATTAGCAATTATACTTGCTTCCAGAAGTTATTCACGTTTAGTCAAAAAATGTCCAAAACATAATTATTTATGTATGGTCTTGACTTGTTGATAGAGGCAAAGGTGTCCCGTCTTTCGATGAGATGGTGCCTATCGTTTTGGGGGAAGTCGACTTTGACAATCGATTACGAACGTGCGAGGACGTCGTGCCTTAGCAATCGCTAAACCAACTCCGAGAGGTTATTGACCACGCCGGAGCACGATCAACCTGACCACGAAGGTCTGTTTCCTGCAGGCAAACGAAGAACAAGCAAGAAACTAAGATTGCAATCTGGATATTGTGAATATAAGAGGAAAGCTTTATTGATCAAAGGTGGGGTTCTGTGACGCCTTTGTCTGGTCGTTGAATACAAACGAAGTATGCGAAGTTGCAGCTAAGGCGAACTTAAATCTAAACAAAACCCAAAGTCTAATCGGTGCCCTAAGGGCTGTATATATGGAGGAAGAGGGGGGGGGGGGGATTTCGTGGCCCTTGGGGAAGGGGTCCGAAACCAACCCTATCTCTCGTTTCCCCATACATACGGACTCTAAAAACAGCATATACTTATGTATTCCGAAATTACATGGGCCTGGCCCAATAATAAGGTGACGCAGCACCTAGAATAGCCTCTGGACGAAATTTATGAAGTGGCATCTTGTATATTTCGTCCAAGGCTTCATGCACTCCTTATGGTGGCTTCAAAGTCCCGAAATCATCACTTGTAACTCCGTTCTTGTTCCCCTTGCGCATGCCATCAACTCCATGCTTGTTCTTGCTCCAATGTTCATCCTTCTCCAAGCTAGGCCCTTCATTTGTAAGCAAAACAAATGTATCCAATTTAGGCAACATCATATTCTCATGAACATTAGAATCATTACCAAGAAACAAAAGTACCTGGTAATTTAATTGGCGTGCGCGAGCTCTAGTAATTGGTCCAGTATATGTAATAGTAGGGGCGGTGGGTGTAACAATGGTATTGATGTCCTCATCACTTGTTGTGCCCACACTGGTAGTAGGAATTCGAGATGTTTCTTTATTTATAACTCTCCTCACATTTTTTTGGCTTTGAGGTGAATCATGGTTGTGGACATTATCTATGAATGTGCAGATATATGTGAACATGAGTTTGATGTGGAACTTGAACTTGTAATGTTGGGCCTGCGTGTGAACTATACGATGTCCAATGGTTCATCCGTCATTGTTTGGAAAGTAATTGCTGTTATTACATGACTCGAAAAAAATTATTTTGTGCCACATCAGTAGATGCACGGACATCACAACAGGCATGCTGACTGGATAAACATTTGAACCTAGCTATTATGAAGGAAAATTTGTATTGACAACAGTTTTAGATAGCAGGAGACGCCTAGCATGCTCTGCCTCTGCTAGCTTCTTTCTGGCTTCTTCCATTTCTTCTTTGGCTTGGGTTAAGAGATCATCTGCTCTTTTTGCTTCTTTAGGAACTCAGCTACATTCTCAAGGGCTGCTGCATGCTTTCTTTGAGCCTTTACTAGAGCCACAGGGACACGACAATTGACGCCTCCACCTAGCTTGTGTGTAATCCAGCATCACCTGGGAATTTGCACCTTGTTTCCAATCCAGCATCATTAGGGAACGGGCACCTTGTGTGTAATCCCGCCTCATTTTGGAAACATGATCTTGAGGTTGACCATACTTCCCTCCTCGCAGGAACTACATCCTGACATGAAGTAACTTATTTTTTAGATAAATAGTCAGAGCTACCCAGATCCATTAAGTAGAAGCCAGATAAACAGGACTCGGGGAAGTGAATTCAAAAGGAGAAGTATAAAAACAGACTCCAAGGTGATAACACTCACTTCCTCATCAAGCTAAAAGCGAAAGCATTAGGACGATTAAGACTCTTCTTATTACACATCAAAGAGCACGAGACTAAGAGAAATAGAAACTACAACATATACACATCGAAGAACACGAGGCTAAATGAAAGTAATTGAAAGGGTGTTACTTACCAAAGCTCGTTTTACAGGTTCGGTGCAGCTTCTCTTTAACTTGCCACGTTCCTTGAAGATGTCCCCAATATCCCGTGTTTGGTCTTCATTGCTCCTCTGCATGTTCGCACTCGTAGTTTTCAAATCTCAACATGGCAAGAAAAATATAGTAATACTCACGCATCTTGTGGGCAACATTAAAGCACTCATCTGCCATGTTAGAGCATCTTCAACAAAAGCTCAACGCGCAGCGCGTTAAAAAAGCATTTACAGTGCCGGAATAGCCAGTTTTGGCGGGTCATGAGTCTTGGGCTCCAGGGGCCGCAAAAATTATGCTGGCGCCGCTTCCAAAGCAGACGCGCTATATATTTTCTCCTTTCTACTCTGACTTGATACACATTCGACTCCGAGTCGATACTGGCATAGATAGATACATAGATAGTTCTCAACATAGATATAGCATATATAGATAAAAAATAGGTAGTTCAACTACTCCTCGTCGTCCGACTCCGCCTCGGTGATGTCCTCCTCCGACGTCTCATTGTAGGCATCAAGATACCGATCGTCGTTGGAGTCCTAGGGCGATGCTGCTTGATTTAGGGTAGAACCCTAGTTGCCCGATATTTCACGAAAGGAGCGGATCCCAATGAGGAACACAAAGAACATGAGGGGAAACACGAGAGAAACACTCAAACCAACAAGATTTGGTCACACATATGCTAGATCCTCGAAACACCAAGAGATACACGATCCAAATCGAACAAAGGATGATACAAGAGGTAACTAGTTCATCTCCATGAGGAGGTCTTGAGGGGGTCTTCCCGTGAGGGGTCTTGAATCCGCTTGGGGGATCTTCTCAGGCTCGTTCGTGGACCCCCAATGGAGAAGTAACCAAGTGGATGAGCAAAGCTCTGTCTCTAAAATGAGCTAATCCTTTGCTAACCCTAGAAAGAGGGAGGAGGAGGAGGAGGAGGAGGAGTATATATAGTCTAGGTGGGCGAAGGGGTACATGGGCCTCGGCCCTTCACTGTGCGTAGACAGGCGGAGCTGGATGTCCGGGCATCAGGCCGGATGTCCGGGCCTTCGTGAGGAGCCGGATGTCCGGGCTTGTGAGCCAGATGTCCGGGCTGGCGGGGCTTGTCTCGGTGCTCTCTGGATAGCATGCGCCAGATTTCCGGGCAGGTGCCGGATGTCCGAGGGTCGACCGGATATCCGGCCGTTGTAGAGGCGGCTGGCATCCGTCTCTCTCTGGTCTTCTTCTGGTTGGTGGCGCTGGATGTCCGGGCTCCTGCCGGATATCCGGACGCTGTAGCTCCGCGGCAACTCCACTCGAGGCGCTTCTTGATACGCTTCCGTGTGGATTTGTCCTATGCTTCGAGCATCTCCATGGTTGTCTCCTCGGTTCCTGAGCACACG
Source organism: Aegilops bicornis (assembly GCA_021605145.1). Taxonomy (NCBI): domain Eukaryota; kingdom Viridiplantae; phylum Streptophyta; class Magnoliopsida; order Poales; family Poaceae; genus Aegilops; species Aegilops bicornis. Next base: position 287,225,007 of record CM038672.1, read on the forward strand.
TAGTGTCTTTGCATTAGGTAGCAACCATGTTTCACACGAGTGGAAACGGGAAGCATTTAGGAACGGGTTCACCTTGTGTCCAATGGCATATGTTTGAGATCTCGTCGTATGTCCACTTGGGGCTTGGGGAGTAGTCATAGTGTACATGGGGATGATCATTGGATGCTCCGCATCATCTCCCCCCCTTGGGAAAGATCCGACGTTGGATCGTAATCCTCATCACCATGGAAATGGTTGTCGTGGACGGACTTGAAGTTGGACGGAGTTGAAGACATGGTGCAATCCAAGTACTCCAAGGTGTCGTCGGAGTGGTATACATGCAAATAGAGCAAACACAAACGATACTCGGAAATACAATGGTTAGCGCACACAAGGTGTCCATCAAGTAAGGGTCAATCCATGCATAAGACACAAATTTTTTATGGGTGGTGTTGTACCATAGCTCGATGTCGTAGCACTCCTCAACTTGAAGGTCCACAGGGTTCATCTCCAATGTCGGTCCGCCATCCAATATATGTATCATGTAGACAAGAAGGAGACAACAATGAAAGAATGACCCATCCAATATGCATATGCGAAGATGGTTCAACAGGAAAGAGTTCACCTTATGAATGTTCCCGAAGATGTTGGAGTTGCACATCATGTATGCCTTCACATGACCAAGGTGTTTTATGATGGTACCGCCTTGTGAATCCTTCAAAATGAAGGAACATGACAAACACTCGGAAAAACAAATGAGGTTAGCGAAAATGCAAAACCAAACATTCGTGTGGTGAAATACCCAACACGTGTTTTCATCATTCTTATCATAAGAAAGTACAAGATGTGACATGGTATGTAAGCATATGATGCGACTACAATGAAAGACATTTGGCTCAAGTAAACAAGCATGCTTCACAAGTAATATGTCCAAGTCTCCACGATCAATAAGCATAGCAAGTTGGCACTCAATACAAGGTGATATGAGAGATGCATCTAATGGAGACAAGAGACAATGGTCAAGACAAATCAAGTGAGAGGCATGAACATATATGTCATCAACCCAAGAAAGCGAGTAAGAATGGAACATGGGTGACGCGACAAAGCAAGCAAGCAATCATAGTGATCAAGTCAAGCAAGCTAGTAGTGCGAAGATGCAACAAACTAGAAGGAATCATGGCAAGCATGTCATGTGTGCAAATAGTGGGCATGAATAATGCACATGACGTATCACAAGCATGAAAGCAAGATATGAGCAAAATATCATCAATGTATTGGCGAGAGGTTCTATGTAAATAGCAATGGAATATCATGACTCTCCCAACACAAGAATCAACAATAGCATGTGGCACATGGTAAACATGGCAATAGCAACAAGGATCTCCACCAAGCATGCAAATAGACATAGGAGTAGTATAATGGTGAATCACATGTAAGTGCAAGCAAGGGTCACAATTGCATGGCAAAGGTATATAAAGAGGCATAACATACAAAGTGAACATGGTAGAATGAGCATAAGGCAACAAGTGGTAAATAGCCCATAGTCGTGTGAGAGCCAAGTAAAAGAAATGCGCGAGGTTCTTGCCCGAAGGGAACGGTGGTAATGGTAGTCCACGGAATCCCAAATTGTGGTTGCTCTCAAGAGCTCGTTTCGTCAATTCTTGGGATTGAGAGGTTGACGAGTATATGTGAGTACCTACACAAAACAAAGGCAAAGGGGAAATTGTGTGTGCATGGTATATGTACACATCATCCACCATGATGCATACGTGCATGTGCTGGTTAGCACAAAATATCCAATGCTCAAATAAATGAGATGCGTGATATAGAAACATGTCATCCATCACAAGAGGTTTGTTATTATGTATAGCATAATGGATACTCAAATTGTGTAATGCATCATGAGAGATATGTAGATCATTGTTATTCATGGAATGCATATGGTGCAAGCAATTATGGGAAGCATATGTCTCAAAATCTTCTAATATGTATGAGGAAAATATGGGGGTCTCCTCATGAGCATTAGTGGAAACATCACATGGAGAATATTGACAAAACAATGCATATTTGGAACAATGTGATCATGGCATGGCATAGTAGATGAATTGCGCAAATCATGTAAAGGAAGCATAGCCATATCATCGCATGAAGAACAAAAGCCAATGACCATCATCTCGTCATCTATGCCATAAGTGCAAATGGGATTTATTTTAATGGGGCATGCATAGTAGCTATGTTGAGATTGAAATGATGCAATATGGGAGATCTCACTCATAGCATATGACAAGTTTAACGGATTGTCAAACATGACTTGACCGATAGAATTTTCACAAGATATCCTATGGAGCATAGCATCACAACTAGGTAAATCAACATGCTCATCATCATATTCATCATAAATAGGTGGCATATCTAAGCATGTAGAAGACATAGTATGTGGTGTAGGTGAGGTGTCAAAGATCCACTCGTTGTCATCTTCATCTTGATGGAACCATGTGGCTGGTGCATCGTCTTCCACCATGGCCATCGATTTTCCCATTGGAGGGATGGACTCGTCGAGGGTAGGCATGTCGTCATGTAGGAGACCTAGCACCAAAGAAAACACACTCGGAGTAGAGGCTAAGTTGTTAGAAATCATAGTGGCCTCACATGCCCTCTCAACTACCTCATTCACTAAGCGTTGTGGCTCACTCACTTTCTCTTGGATGCTCTCACTCATATGGTTGGTGGAGTCACTCAAATGGCTCTCAACCTCACATAGGATGTGTGGCATGCTCTTATGTGTTGGGCTAGTGCTGGTCACACTCATCCTCTCATAGAAATGCACTCAATGTCACATATGGTGGAGTCACTCATATCACTCATGGTGGGGTGGCTCTCCTCACATGGGAATTGGGGCATCACGTCATATGTGGGTGTCGGAGAGATGTTAGTGCAAATGTCTCCATGCTCAACTCCTATCACCGCTTTGGTTGAAGGGATAGTCCCATGCTCAATCTCCTCATCCATAACGCCTCCACAGATGAATGACGTAGGATGTGTCAAAACATCACTCTCCTCCGAGACCAAAGAGAGGGTCTCTTGTGCGGTCTCGTAGCTTGACTCGGAGTATGAGTCCAAAATGGGCACCGTCTTCATGTTGTTGAAGAGGTTCATGCTTGTCGCCGTAGTCGAAGGGGATAGCCCTTGCTCGACCGTCTTGTCGCCGTCTCCATGACCGAAGGGAATTTATCATGCTCGGCCATTTGTCTTGAGGGGCTTCCGAAGATGGAAGTGTCGCCCTTGCTCGTAGTTGGTCGCCTTGAACTTGATGAAGTCGAGGTAGGCATACTCGTGGGAAGTAGGCGAAGATGCCTTGATAGCACTTGCGAAGATGCCGAAGTGGAGATGGTGGTAGCCGTAGCTTCCTCTTGGTGGTGCTTGTCTCGCGATCTTCTCTTGTGCTCATGAAGTTTGGCAGTAGCTTGATGTAGAGCTTGTTGGGACTTGTAGGTTTGTGCATCTCGAGCATCTTCATGTTGATGGTGTTGTTGTCGTGCTTGAGCTCATAGTAGATGTCGTTCATCATCGTCGTGCACATGATGCTTGGAGGTAACTTTCCCTTCATGACGATGTGGATCACGAACGCGATGGTGGTCGCCATGGAGATGTGGACGTGGACGAATTGCGCTTGCGTCGCGTGGGCGATCTGAAGATGATCGACTTGCTCGTCGCTGCCTTGAGGATGATGTAGGGGAAGAAGACTTGTAGTCGGCCACCATGTCTCGTAGTTGATCCTTTAGCTTGTACAACTTGGTGTCGATGTAGACCCTTTTCCTTGTTTCGGAGTTTCGTATGTCGATGGCGAGGTTGTTAAGGCGATCTCGCAAGATAGATTGTGCACCTTGCATTTCGTGTTGTAGTCCGACGATGGACGTCTGGTGATGTAATTGTTCACGCGGTCGTTGTCGTGGAAGACCGGAGATGAAATGCCTTTCCTACCCATCACAAGGCTGGAGCAAATATGAGTGGAAGAAAGGAGAGTACTATACCAAATGTACCTTGACCGATGTTGTGACTGGATCAATGATCACTCAATGATGTAACGAGGAAATAGCACAATTGGTACGGATCTCGTCAATTTCTCACACCTACACAAATAAGGCTTATGGTGGAGCTCGGTGAGGATAGTGGCACAAAAATTTGATGCAAAATGTTAGCAAGAGTCAATAATGTTGAAAGAGATTCACAAATTCGCAAGTGAAACAAGTAGACCAATAGCAAAGAATGGCACACGGAAACACACACACAGATAGATAAATGGGGCCGTGCAACCAAGGATTGAGCACAAAATGTGGAATCCACAGAAAACGCTTGTGTTGCACAACTCAAGAGATACGCTAGCATGATTGCTCAATAGGCGGATACGACACTTGTGCACAATCTATAAGATGCAAAATGTATGAACTTTCTATCCCAAGTATCCTATGTATGTATGGTTCCCGGTGTTCCTCTCAAGATGATCGGATATGACAATCTTATACGCAATGTGGTATGATGCTATGGCTATTTCTTACAAGCTTATTTGCTCTCTTTTTTCCTTAAAAGCTTTATTCTTTTTTTTCTATATGGTCACAATGCGAAATGCACAAACGAAGATAGCAATTGTGTATATGCGGGAACAATCTTGTGACACAAGAGATGATATGATACCAATATGATATGGTATGTATGCAATGGAAGGGCGGATTGATGATCACTAATGTGCACAAGTAACGTTCCGGCAATACTCAAAGGCTAGTCTCGATAGGCAAGTGACGCAAAATGGGCTAGGGGTTATCAATGCAATTGCAAGGGGAACATACAATGATGCTTCGAGGTTACCATCCGTATGTACAATGACGACCTCGTGGTGATGATGAGTGGTGGTGTTCTTGATGTCGAACCGTTCCTAGTTAGCCGAAACACCCAAGGAAAAACCGCAAACTCAAAATCTCAAACGTCAAATGTCAACATTGTGGTAGCGGGAAAGCGGTGATGGTTGCGGAAGTATTGGTGGAAACCCGGTCAAAATCGGTTATGGTGGTGGATGGGTATGGTGAGGCTATACACGTTATCGGAGTTGAAGTGACGGTCCCTAAGTAGCTGAAACACCTTAGGAGACACAAACAAAATTGGGTTATGTTGGGGTGGCGGAAGTGTATGGTGGGCAAGGTGGAAGTGGTGGTGGTGGTTGATGAAGAATAAACCATCCCTAAGTATTCAAACACCTTAGGAGACTCGAATCACAACTCAAACAACCACAAATGGAATGGGGAACAAAATGGGTTAGGTTGCAGAAATCGGTGGTGGTTATGCGAATGATATGGTGGAAGCCCTAGGCAAAGATGCCAAAGTTTCAAAACTTTGATGTAGTCAAATGGTGATGGTAGTATTTTCATGGGATGGGGGATGTCAATAGCTTCAAAACGAGCTAAAGAACGTCAAAATTGGACTCCAGATGAATTAGTTGTGGTCAAAACGGTGAAACACCGAAGGCTGAAATACTAGGGGCCGAACATCCGGGGTCGGGGCTGGAAACCCGGGACCTGATGTCCAGAACCGTGCGCGAAAATGCGCTCCAGGAGTCGGATGTCCGGGCTATGGGACGGATGTCCGGGGGGGGGGGGGGGTGGATATCCGGGCTCCAAATCCGAGGATGAACTCGAGGAACTGGATTTTAGGGCGGAAATTGATGATTTTGGTGGCAATATTTGACGAATGTCGTGGATGGAAAGTGGGGAAACATGGGGAGATGCTAGATCTACTCGAAACCAAGCAAATCCATGGATGAAATTCAACAAAACATCATCAAACCAATAAATCACTAAAAGTTGGGGGCTATTTTTGGTGGGGATTTTCGAATTTAGGACGAAATCAAGCAAAAGAAGGCTAGAAACGGATGGGTGAGGCTCCAAATTTGTGATCAACGCGGCTCATGATACCAAAATGATGTAGGGTAGAACCCTAGTTTCCCGATCGTTCATGAAAGGAGTGGATCCCCACCAGGAACACGAAGAATAAGAGGGCAAACACGAGGGAAAACACAACACTCAAACCAACAAAATTCGGTCACACATATGCTAGATCCTCGAAACACCAAGAGATACACGATCCAAATCCAACAAAGGACGATACAAGAGGTAACTAGTTCATCTCCGTGAGGAGGCCTTGAGGGGGTCTTTCCGTGAGGGGTCTTGAATCCGCTTGGGGGATCTTCTCGGAAGAGGTCGTGGAATCCAATGGAGATGTAACCAAGTGGATGAGGAAAGCTCTATCTCTAAAATGAGCTAATCCTTTGCTAACCCTATAAATAGGGAGGATGAGGAGTATATATTGTCTAGGTGGGCGAAGGGGTACATGGGCCTTGGCCCTTCACTGTGCGTAGACAGGCGGAGCCGGATGTCCGGGCATCGGGCCGAATGTCCGGGCCTTCGTGAGGAGCCGGATGTCCGGGCTTGCGAGCTGGATGTCTGGGCTGGTCTTGGTGCTCTCTGGATAACCTGCACCGGATTTCCAGGCAGGTGCCGGATGTCCGTCCTGTCGCGGGGTGCCGGATGTCCGGGGGTCGGCCGGATGTCCGGCCGCTGTAGAGTCGTCTGGCGTCCGTCTCTCTTTGGTCTTCTTCTGGTTGGTGGCGCTGGATTTCCGGGCTCCTGCTAGATATCTGGCCGCTGTATCCGTGACAACTTGATGTAGGGTGGAACCCTAGATGGCCGATCTTTCACGAAAGGAGCGGATCCCAACTAAGAACACGAAGAACATGAGGAGAAACACGAGGGAAAACACGAGAGAATCACTCAAACCAACAAGATATAGTCACACATGTGCTAGATCCTCGAGACACGAGAGAGATACAAGATCCACGACCAGCAAAGGACGATACAAAGTTAACCGGTTCTTCTCCGTGAGGAGGTCTTGATGGGGCCACCCAAGAGGGGGTCTTGAATCCGCTTGGAAGGATCTTCTCCAGTGGAGGCGCGATCTCCGAGGAGAAGGTAACCAAGTGGATGAGCAAAGCTCTCACACAAATATGAGCTAATCCTTTGCTAACCCTAACTAGGAGGAGGGGTGTCCTATTTATAGTCATAGTGCAAACGGGGGCGAAGTGAAGGGTACAAGGGCCTCAGCCCGCAACTGGACACAGCCAGGGACCGGACGTCCACTAGGTACCGAATGTCCGGTGGTTCCAGGGGGACCGGTCGTCCGCTAGCGTCGGACGTCCGCTGAAAGTGTTCTGTTGTCGGGATACCCGACGTCCGGAAGTCTCAGACTTCCGTTAATATTGTCGGACGTCCGGTGCAAGGTCGGACGTCCGCTTGCTGGGAGGGCTGTAGCTGGCGTAGGATGGTCTTCAGGCGCCGATCGTCCTCCGAGGGTCGGACGTCCGCTCGCTGTGAGAGGCCGGTCGTCCGGTGTCGTCCGGACGTCCGCTCGCTGGAGCTTCTTCGGTAGTTCCTTGTACTTGGTGTCCTCGCCATCTTGTCCATGGCCTTCTTCTTTGTTCCTAGTCATGCATAGCACATATATTTGAGGTAGTAGCCATGTCTCACATATGGAAAGTGATGGTTCGAAGAGGAGCGACTTCACCTTGTGTCCAATGGTGTATAGTCGAGGTCTCATCTTATGTATCCTTGGGGCTTGGACAGTAGTCGGAGTGTACATGAGGATGAACGTGGGATGCTCCGCATCATCTCCTCCCCCTTGGGAAAGATCCGACCTCGGATCGTGATCCTCATCACCATGGAAACGGTTGTCGTGGACGGACTTGTAGTTGGACGAAGTTGAAGACATGGTGCAATCCAAGTACTCCACGGTGTCTCTGGAGTGATATACATGCAAAAAGAGCAAACACAAGCGACACTTGGAGATACAATGGTTAGCGCACACAAAGTGTCCATCAAGTAAGTATGAGTCCGTGCGGCAAGATTGTTCGTGACAAAGCACATGAAGCTTATCAAGATGATCTAGAATGAGATTTAAAGCATTCATGGGAGCAAAATCATTCATTGTGCACATAAATGTATTGTGAATATGATCGATGCAACCGCGGTGCAAAATGATGTCGTAGTGAGATGGTTTATCAAAAGCATGAACATGGTAATTGGTGCTCATTGTGGCTATGTGATCATGCAATTGATGGTAGGCAATATGCTCATTACATATGAATATGCCATCAAGGAAGATCACAACAAATTTGCTAAGGAAATGCACAAGCTCGTATATCATGGATGACATGGGAATAGATGCAACAAGACAAGCATAATGTGAGTCAATCCATGCATAAGGTGCAAACTTGTGGTGAGTATGATATGTCCATCGAGCATGACATGTGTGAGCACAATCAACAAATATGTATGTGTTGGTGCAATGTGCCAAAGGAGTGTACCAATGCTCGATGTTGTGGCATGAGTGGAGGTTCGAAGGTGCATCCAATAAGTGTGAGCGCTCCTGATGAGGACATCAATACCATTGTTACACGCACAGCCCCTGCTACTATACATACTAGACCAATTACTAGAGCTCGCGCACGACAATTGAATTATCAAGTACTTCCGTTTCTTGGTAATGGTTCTAATGTTCATGAGAATATGATGCTGCCTAAATTGGATACATTTGTTTTGCTTACAAATGAAGGGCCTAGCTTGGACAAGAAAGATGAACCTTGGAGCAAGTTCAAGCATGGAGATGATGGCATGCGCATGGGGAACAAGAACGGAGTTACAAGTGATGATTCCGGGACTTTGAAGCCACCATAATGAGTGCATGAAGCCTTGGAAGAAATATACAAGATGCCACTTCATAAATTTCGTCCAGAGGCTATTCTAGGTGCTGCGTCACCTTATTTTTGGGCCTGGCCCATGTAATTTCGAAATACTTGATTATAGGCAGTTTTAGAGTCCGTATGTGTGGGGAAACAAGAGTTAGGGTTGGTTTGGACCCTCCTCCAAGGGCCACGAAATTCCCCCTCTCTCCTCCATATATACAGCTCTTACGGCATCGTTTAGACTTTGGGTTTTGTTTAGATTAAAAGTTCGCCATAGCTGCAACTTCGCGAACTTCGTTTGTGTTCAACGACCAGACAAAGGCGTCACAGAACCCCACCTTCATTAATAAAGCTTTCCTCTTTTATTCGCAATATCCAGAATTGCAATCTCAGTTTCTTGCTTGTTCTTCGTTTGCTCACGGGAAATAGACCCTCATGGTCAGGTTGATCGTGCTCCTGCGTGCTCAATAACCCCTCGGAAGTTGGTTTAGCGATTGCTAAGGCGCGACGTCTTTGCACGTTCGTAGTCGGATCGTCAAAGTCGACTCCCACAGAAAACGATTGCTATCTCATCGAAACATCGGGACACCTTCGCCTCTATCAAGTGGTATCAGATTTCCAGGTTGCTCGGTGAGATTTTCTAGTTTTTTGTAGTTTAGATCGAGTCTGTCCTTCATACCTACAGTCCACGAAAAGCCACAAAAAATAGGGTTAGTTCATCATATCCGAACCAGTCTGGGCCTTTGCATAGTCTTTTCAGTATTTTGCTCTGTTGAATTTGTGGTTGCATCGTCGCGTCTACTTGCTGGTCTTAGAATCTAGTCTTTTAGAGTTTTGAGTTCTGGTCATAAGTTGTCACGCCGCCGCCGCACCATCATCATCGCCCCTGCCATCGACCACCACCGCTTATCCGCCGCCGATCCATCTCCATATACCATCACCAATCCGCATCCATATACCACCACCAATCCGTATCCATATACCACCACCAATCTAATGTAGGGCGGAACCCTAATCGGAGATCTTTCACGTTTGGAGGGGATCCTACGGGGAAAACGCGATGAACGGGCGGAAGAACACAAGGAAACACACACAAGAGGAACACTAAACCGACAAGTTTCGATTACACAAGTGCTAGATCACCGAACACATAAGGTAGCACAAGATTCAAAATCAACAAAGGAAAGATACACGAGTAACCGATCTTCTCCGCGAGGAGGTCTTGATGGGGTCCACCCTAGAGGGGGTCTTGAATCCGCTAGGGGGATCTTCTCCGAAGAGGTCGTGGGCTCCGAGGAGAAGTACCAAGTGGATGAGCAAGGGCTCTCACACCAAAGATGAGCTAAACCAATGATAACCCTAACTAGGAGGAGGTGGGAGAGTATTTATAGTTTACGGGACGAAAGGGTACACGGGCCTCGGCCCCGGTGGCTGCTCGCAGGCAGGGTCGGAAGTTCCGGGCTAGGCCGGAAGGTCCGGGCAGGGTCCGGCCTAAGCCGAGAGTTGGCGCGCGTGGAGCTGGGCTGGCTTCCGGGGGCCGAAAGGTCCGGGCAGGCCGGAAGTTCCGGGGGTCGGAAGGTCCGGGCCGGGTTCCGGGCTGGTTCCGGGCTAACCAGAATGTTGGCACGCCCGGGCTGGTCGATGTCGTCGGGGGGCAGAAGCTCCGGGCCGGCCGGAAGTTCCGTGGGCCGGAAGTTCCGGGCTGAGGCCGAAAGTTCCGGGCTGTCCAGAGAGTTGACGCCTGTCGTTTCTTCTTCAGCTCCGGGTTCCTTGGCTTGAACGTTGTACCTGATCACGCATAGTGTCTCGGACTTAGGTAGTAGCCATGTCTCACTGGAAGGAAAGGGGAAATCGAATAGGAGTGATGTCACCTCGGATTGAATAGCACGAGCTCTTGCTCTTGTCATGGGTTCACTTGGAGCTTGGATAGTTGATGGAAGGTCCATGGGGATGACCGAAGGATGCTCCACATCATCTCCCCCCCCCCCTTGTGGAAGATCCGACCTCGGATCAGATTCTTCATCACCATGGTACGGCGCGAGGTCCTTGACGTTGAAGATGTCGCTCACATTGTACTTGTCTCGTGGTAGGTCGATCTTGTAGGCGTTGTCGTTGTAGCGTGCTAGCACCTTGAAGGGTCCATCGGCTCGAGGGAGAAGCTTGGACTTGCGTTCGTTGGGTAAGCGGTCCTTGCGAAGGTGTAGCCACACTAGATCACCAATGCTGAAGACCATGGGTTGCTTGTTGACGTTGAGCTTGGTCGCTAGTCGTCGTACTTGGCGCTCGATTGTGTGTCTTGTATCCTCATGCATCTTCTTGATGTAGCTTGCCCGTGCACTCGCATCCATGTTGGTGCACTCTTGTAGAGGAAGTGGTAGAATGTCCAATGGTGACAACGGGTTGAAGCCGTAGACGACCTCGAAGGGGGACTTGCCGGTAGTCGAGTGTCTTGCGCGATTGTAGGCGTACTCGGCGATGGGTAGACATGCCTCCCGCTCCTTGATTTTCTTCTTGATCAAGACGCGAAGTAGAGTGGAGAGTGTGCGGTTTGTCACCTCCGGCAGCGTCGGTTTGAGGATGGTATGCGGATGAGAACAAGAGCTTGATTCCTAGCTTGGCGATAGGGTCTTCCAAAAGTAACTCAAGAACTTGACGTCACGATCGGAGACGATTGTCTTTGGTACTCCATGGAGTCGCAAGATTTCCCTACAAAAGAGATGTGCAATATGTGAAGCATCGTCTATCTTGTTGCAAGGAATGAAATGTGCCATCTTAGAAAATCTATCCACAACAACAAACACGAAATCCTTTCCATTTTGAGTTCAAGGCAAACCAAGTACAAAATCCATGCTAATGTCTTCCCAAGGTTGATAAGGAATAGGAAGCGGCATGTAAAGACCATGAGATTGAGCTTTAGACTTAGCTTTGCGACATGTAGAGCATCGGTTGGTGAAGCGTGAGACGCTATGGAACATCTTGGGCCAAAAGTAGTTCTTGGAGAGCGTGGCGAATGTCTTGTCGCGTCCAAAGTGTCCCATGAGTCCGCCTCCATGAGCCTCTTGCAAAAGGAGCAAACGAAAAGAAGACTCGGGAATGCATAGTTTGTTAGCTCTCATAAGATAACCATCCTTGATATAATATTGTTCCCAAGACGTATGCATCAAACACTTAGCATAAGGAATAGCAAAAGATGGATCATTAGCATACAAGTCTTTTATGTGCTCAAAGCCGATAACATTCAACTCAAGTTTAGTGACAAGCGTGCATATGCGTGCATATGCGTGAAAGTGCATCCGCAACTACATTTTCCTTACCCTTAATGTACTTGATGACATAAGGAAAATATTCAATAAATTCACTCCATTTGGCATGACGCTTGTTCAACTTAGTTTGACCTTTTAAGGACTTAAGCGTTTCATGATCGGTATGGATGACAAACTCATGAGGTCTAAGGTAATGTTCTCAAACATGTAGCACACACACTAAAGCATACAATTCTTTGTCATAGATGGGATAGTTAAGTTGAGCACCGGTGAGTTTTTCACTAAAGTAAGCAATGGCTCGTTTTTCTTGCATCAAAACTCCGCCAATTCCGGTACCACTTGCATCACAATGAACCTCAAAAGTTTTGTCAAAATTGGGCAAAGAAAGAATCGGAGCATGAGTAAGCAAAGACTTGAGCTCATCAAAAGCGGTGGACTGCAAGGATCCCCAAACAAAAGGAGTATTCTTCTTACTCAAGGCATGCAAAGGAGCGGCAATTGTGCTAAAGTTTTTCACAAAGCGACGATAAAAACCCGCAAGACCAAGAAATCTACGCACTTGTTGCAAATTGGTGGGTTGGGGCCAAGTTTTAATTGCTTCAATTTTAGATTCATCAACATGGACACCCTTTGAGGATACAACAAAACCCAAGAAAACCACTTTGTCAACGCCAAATGTGCATTTTTTTCATGTTTGCATAAAGACTTTCCTTGCGAAGGGTTTGCAAAACAGCCCTAACATGATCAAGATGCTCTTTCATGGTTTTGCTAAACACAAGAATATCGTCGAAGTAAACCACAACAAAGACTCCAATATAAGGGCGAAGCACATGATGCATAAGACGCACGAAAGTAGCGGGAGCCTCCGATAGACCCATAGGAATCACTAACCACTCATACAAGCCAAATTTGGTTTTGAAAGCAGTTTTCCATTCATCACCCTCTTGTATGCGAATTTGATAATAGCCACTTTTAAGATCGATTTTTGAGAAAAAGTTGGCTCCACTAAGTTCATCAAGCATATCATCTAAGCGAGGAATGGGATGCCTATAGCTTACGGTAATAGCATTTATAGGTCTACAATCGGAACACAAGCGGAAACTTCCATCGGGTTTAGGCACAAGTATAACCGGAACGGCACAAGGGCTTAAGCTTTCATGTACATGACCGTTGTCGATTAGTTGTTGTACTTGCCTTTGAATCTCCTTTGTTTCTTCGGGATTCACTCGGTATGGAGCTTTGTTTGGAAGTGGCGCTCCGGGGATGAGGTCGATCCGATGTTCAATGCCTCGTAGAGGAGGTAGACCCGGAGGTAGCTCATCGGGGAAAACATCTTCGAATTCCTCCAAAAGAGATTTAAACACTAAAGGTAGCTCATGAGAGGTGTTAGTTGTTGGCTCTCCATCCTTGCACACAAGGACAAAGTGCAGCACACTAGATGGGTTCTCACACACTTCTCTCATCTCACTTTTGGTGGCAAATAGGATGAGATTTTTCTCTCTAGGCGATGAGGTGCTCAAGTTTGGCTTGTGGCTCTCACTTGCTTTTTGGTGGATCACTTTCTCACTCTTTTCTCCATGGTGAGTGGCTTGCTTGTCGGCTAACACTTGACTAGGAGACATAGCTCGTAGCACATATTCCTTCCCTTTCATCTTGAAGCTATAGTTATTGGTACGCCCGTTGTGGAAGACACCCCGGTCGAATTGCCATGGTCGACCAAGAAGGAGGTGGCAAACGGTCATTGGGACCACATCACACTCCAAAGTGTCCTCATATGCACCGATTTTGAAAGAGACTTGGACCGTATGCTCGACTCGTATAGTGCCGGAGTCACTTAGCCATTGAACCTTGTTTGGTTGCGGGTGCTTCCTCTTGACCAATTGAAGCTTGGAGCATAGTTCTTCACTTGCCAAGTTGTGGCAACTACCTCCGTCGATGATGGCCTTGACGGATCTCCCATTGATGCCGGCCTTTGTGTGGAAGATGTGGCATCTTTGGTCGTCTTCTTGTTGATGTTGAAGAGTCAAGACCTTGGAGACTACGAGAGCGGGGCTCGAATCCTCATCACAAAAGACTTGATCATCTTCATTTTTGTTCACTCGCCAGTGCATGGCCACTTGCTCAAGAGCTTCCATATCCTCTTCACTCATGGAGTCATAGGTGCCATCGTCGTTGAGGATCATGGTGCGCTTGTTGGTGCATTCATAGGACTTGTGGCCTCGGCCGCCGCAAGTGAAACACTTGAAGGAACTTGTCTTGACGGTGTCATCGTTTGGAGTAGATGATGAAGCGCGCGGCTTGAAGTTGCTTGTAGTAGGAGGAGGACGACTTGAACTTTCCTGAGTTTTCTTGTAAGTTGACTTGTCGTCGTTGCTTGTAGAAGGTTTGGTTGATGTAGATGTTGGAGGAGTTATTGAAGATTGGTTGTTGGAGAAGCCGTACGTCTTGGACGAGTACTTGGCGTACTTGAAGTCATCTTGCCCTTGACGTTCCGCCTTTGTGGCTTGATGCACGAGCTCAATGAGAGTGGAGTAGGGTTGGAAGTTGGCGATCTTCTTGATGTGATGATTGAGTCCATTCAAGATACGTGCCATTGTTTGCTCATCATCTTCCTTCACATTGGCTCGAATCATGGCTATTTCCATTTCCTTATAGTATTCTTCAACACTCTTTGTTCCTTGCTTGAGAAGTTGGAGTTTCTTGAAGAGGTCGCGGTTGTAGGAGGTTGGCACAAAACGTGCTTTCATGACATCCTTCATTTGAGCCCAAGTGGTGATTGGAGGTTCACCTCTTGCTTGTCGTCACTCAATGATTTGTTCCCACCATATGAGCACATAGTCTTGGAAGTCAAGTGAGGCCATAGCGATCTTCTTCTCTTCCTCATAGTTGTGCAAACGAAAGATTTTGTCGACCTTCAATGCCCATGAGAGGTACTCTTCGGGGTCATTGCTTCCATTGAACTTGGGCATGGTGAATTTGAGCTTTCCATATCAGTGCTCTTCATTTTGTTGTGGTCGAGGATGATGCCCTTGACGTGGATGACAATCTTCTTCTTTTTGCTCTTGGTGTGGAGGAAGTCCATGATTAACTTGCTCTTGTTGAACTTGAGGTTGATGTGGAGCTTGATGAGCTTGTTGAGGAGCTTGAGGAACTTGACGTTGCACACGTGGTTGGTAGTTCCTCTCTTGGATTTCTTCTCGAAGGGCTTCCTCTTGATTACGCCGTTCGCGATTGCGGTTGGCGATGGCTCGACTTGAATCTTGAAGGGCACGTTGCGCCACAAGAGCTTGCGCTTCTTGTTGTTGTTGTTGAAGACGTTGAGCCTCGGCGTCTTGTTCCTCTTGATGTAGACGCGCTCGTTCTCCTCTTGGCGCCTTAGTCATTGTCGTTCTTGAGCTTGGGCAAAAGCAGCTTGGTTTGATTGAGGACGAGGGACTTGCTCATTGACTTGCTCTTGTGAATGCTTGTCATGTAGCAGGTTGCGAGATGCATGACGGTCTTGACGCGCGGATCGTCGAAGAGTGTTCGATGACGGTGTACTTGAGTCGTAGAAGGTGTCGTCAGAGTGTCGACTCGAGCGGCTCCATCTTGATGATGACATAGTGGAATGATGTCGGTTCCTCATCAAGGCGCGGATCTCGTCCATTCTTGCATCATTCTCTTGTTTGTGCGCGTCGAACTTGTTGTCGAAGTAGTCTCTTGTACGCTGCTCGGAGAGTCGCAAGTCGGTGGCGAGGTTGTCGATGCGGTCGCTCATTGCTTGTTGCTCTTGATGTAACGCTCGTTGTGCACCAAAGAGGTGGCTCTTTGTGACATATGATGACATGTCGTCGTCTTGCTCGATGAAGAGTGGGTAGGTAGAGGTACTTGGCCTATCCATCATTCCAAGCAAAAGATGTGAGTGGTAGAAGGAGAAGAACTTATACCAATGTACCTTTGACCGATGTTGATGATGAATCAAGTTCACTCAAATGCGGACAATGAAATAGCACTATTGGTACCAATCCTTGTCGGTTCTCACACCTACACAAATAAAAGCTTATGGTGGAGCTTGGTGAGGATGGTGGCACAAAATTTGATGCAATTGTAAGTGGGATTCAATAATGTTGGAAAATATTCACAAATTTGGAAATGCAACAAGTTGACCAAGCAAGTAGGTGTACACGGAAACACACATGCAAATAAATAAGTGGGATTGTGCAAACCAAAAGTGAGCATGTGGAATCCACGAAAATGCTCTTGTTGCACAATACTAGAGAGATGCCAGCACGATTGCACAATAGGCAGATACGGAACTTGTGCACAACCTACTAGGCAAAAATGCAACTATCTCTATCCCACATATGCTATATGTATGATATTTCGGTGCGATGATCCAATATGACAATCTTAATGTAGTATGATGCTATGGTTCTTGCTCATAAGCTCTTTGCTTATCTTTTCTCTTTGCTTAAAAGCTTGGGTGGCTCTTTCACTTTTGAGCTCTTTTCTCATGCAAAACTTCACGAACCAAGATAGCAATTGTGTATGCTATGACAACTTTGTGACACACAAATGGATTCCAAGATATGCACCGCGGTGGTATGGTATGTATGCTATGGAGTATGATCACTAATGTGCACAAGTCACGTTGCCTGCAATACTCAATGGCTAGTCTCGATGGGTAAGCAACGCAAAAGATGGCTATGATGTTTATCAATGCAATGGCAAGGTTTGGACAAAGATGTCGTCGAGATAACCGTCCTTGCTTACGGTAAAGGTTCCAAACGGATGCGAATGTGGACGATGATGTGATGCACGGTCTTCAGTACGTTGGCGAAGATGCCGCTGCACCAAGGTCGAAGTTGCCGAAGAAGCGGGGGTCACCGAAGACGCGCGACCTTTCTGTCTAGGCCGGAAGTTCTGGGCAAGACGGAAGGTCCGGGGTCCGGAAGTTCCGGGCTGGGCCGGAAGTTCCGGTGGTCGGCATTCGGCCAACAGGGACTTCGGGATTGAGGGTTTGGGCGGAAAATTTGGGGGGAAAACCCAAATTCTGAGGGGAAACAGAAGGAATTAGAAGGGAATAAGGGTAGGGATGCTAGATCCACTCAAAGCAAAGCAAATCCACGGATCAAATCCAACAAAACTTCATCACACCAACAAATCACAAAAAAATTTGGGGCTATTTTTGGTGGGGAATTTTCGGATTTAGGACGAAAACAAAAAAATCAAGCTAGAAAACACGGGGTAGGGGCTCCAAAAACGTGATCAACGTGGATCATGATACCATAGATGATGTAGAGCGGAACCCTAATCGGATATCTTTCACGTTTGGAGGGGATCCTACGGGGAAAACGCGATGAACGGGCGGAAGAACACAAGGAAACTCACACAAGAGGAACACTAAACCGACAAGTTTCGATTACACAAGGGCTAGATCATCGAACACATAAGGTAGCACAAGATTCAAAATCAACAAAGGAAAGATACACGAGTAACCGATCTTCTCCGCGGTCTTGATGGGGTCCACCCTAGAGGGGGTCTTGAATCCGCTTGGGGGATCTTCTCCGAAGAGGTCGTGGGCTCCGAGGAGAAGTACCAAGTGGATGAGCAAGGGCTCTCACACCAAATATGAGCTAAACCAATGATAACCCTAACTAGGAGGAGGTGGGAGAGTATTTATAGTTTACGGGACGAAAGGGTACACGGGCCTCGGCCCCGGTGGCTGCTTCATGAGTGGCAGGAAGTTTCGGGCTAGGCCGGAAGTTCCGAGCGCCGGAAGGTCCGGGCAGGGTCCGGCCTAAGCCGAGAGTTGGCGCGGGTGGAGCTAGGCTGGCTTCCGGGGGCCGGAAGGTCCGGGCGGGTCGGAAGTTCCAGGGGCCGGAAGGTCCGGGCGGGCCAGAAGTTCCAGGGGCCGGAAGGTCCGGGCCGGGTTCCGGGCTGGTTCCGGGCTAACCAGAATGTTGGCACGCCCGGGCTGGTCGATGTCGTCGGGGGCCGGAAGCTCCGGGCCGGCCGGAAGTTCCGGGCTGAGGCCGGAAGTTCCGGGCTGTCCGAAGGAGTTGGCCTTTGTCGTTTCTTCTTGACTCCGGGTTCCTTGGCTTGAACGTTGTACACGATCACGCATAGTGTCTCGAGACTTAGGTAGTAGCCATGTCTCATTGGAAGGAAATGGGAAATCGAATAGGAGTGATGTCACCTCGGATTGAATAGCACGAGCTCTTGCTCTTGTCATGGGTCCACTTGGAGCTTGGATAGTTGATGGAAGGTCCATGGGGATGACCGAAGGATGCTCCGCATCACAGTATCCATATACCACCACCGCTGCCATATCCTACCACCATATAGCCACCACCAATCCGAGTTACTTTCATAGTAGGTTTGTTTTCGAGGTCCGTCTAATTTCCGATTCGTGTTTCCTTGCCTGAGTAGGTTTCGAAAAAAAAAGAGTCTGGAGACCCCCGGGCAATTTTTAGGCCCAAATCAGAACTACGTGCAACCACCAGCACCACAACAGCCAGCTCGTCCACATGCAAATAATCACAATGGTAGGGCTCTCCCTCAAGTACAAGATCATGACCATCTTCCTAAACTGAAATTGAATATTCCACCATTTGAGGGTAGATATGTTCCTGATATATATCTTACTTGGGGTTAGAAACCGAACAACGTTTTACATGTTTAGATTATCCCGAGGAGAGATGTGTTGCTGCTGCACTTTGTGCTTTCACTAGTTTTGCTCATGTGTGGTGGTCTGAACATCGTAGCTTCATTAAATAGATGTGGTGTTATCAGGAATTAGAAACTGGCATGATTAGATGTGGTATTGTTGAGGATAATGAAGCTATGCTTGCACGTTTTATGGGTGGATTAAATAGAGAGATTCAGACCATTCTAGAGTATAAGGATTACAATAATATCACTCGTTTATTCCATCTTGCTTGTAAAGCTGAACGTGAAGTGCAGGATCGACAAGCATTGGCGCGAACTAACTTTTCTGCAGGTCGACCTTCATCATTGACACCACATCATCCTCTACTTCCACTGCACCATCACCTCCATCAGGTGCCACCTCCAACCGTGATACAAGAAAGCAGGCACAACCACCACTATCTACCAAGAGAACACCTGTTGGGCCTGCACAGAGCTCTTCTTCTTCCATGGCATCAACAGGCCACACAAATGATATTATTTGTCGTTGATGTAAGGGAAGAGGTCATTATGCGAGAGAATGCAAATCTCAGTGTGTGATGATTGCTACTGAGGATGGTGGGTATGAGTCCGCTAGTGACTATGATGAGGAGACTTTGGCTCTTATTACACATGAAGAACACGGTGGAGATGATTACGATCATGAGACGCAATACATGGCTCTGAAGATCTTGGCCGGTATGAATGTTTAGTTGCTCAACGTGTTTTGAGTGTGCGAGTTACACAAGCTCGAGCAAAATCAGAGGCATAATTTGTTCCATACAAAGGGAGTTGTGAAGGAACGGTCTATTCGCGTCATCATAGATGGAGGGAGCTGCAAGAACTTGGCTAGCATGGAGATGGTGGAGAAGCTATCTCTCACCACAAGACCACATCCACATCCTTACTACATCCAATGGTTCAACAACAACGGCAAGGTTAAGGTAACACGTACTGTTCGTGTGCATTTTAGTATCTCTACATATGATGATTATGTTGATTGTGATGTGGTACCTATGCAAGCATGTTCCTTATTACTTGTTAGACCATGGCATTTTGATAAAAATTCTGTACACCATGGTAGAAACAATCGATATACTCTTGTTAATAAGGATACAAATATTACTTTGCTTCCTATGACTCCTGATTCCATTTTGAAAGATGATATTCATAGAGCTAATAAAGCAAAACAGGAGAAACATAAGAGTGAAAATCAGATTGTGGCAAAAGAATTTGAGCAACAAATGAAGCATAATAATAAACCATCTAGTGTTGCTTCTGAAATTAAATTGAAAAGTGCATGTTTACTTGCCACCAAATCTGATATTGATGAGCTAGTTTTTAGCAAATCTGTTTGCTATGCTTTTGTGTGCAAAGAGGCATTATTTTCATTCGAGGACGTGCCTTCCTCTTTGCCCCCTGCTGTCACTAACATTTTGCAGGAGTTCGCTGACGTTTTTCCACAAGACGTGCCACCAGGATTACCAACTATTCGAGGTATTGAACATCAAATTGACTTAATTCCCGGTGCATCGCTACCCAACCGTGCACCATACCGTACCAATCCAGAGGAGACGAAGGAGATTATGCGTCAAGTACAGGAGCTGCTCGAGAAAGGTTATATACGCGAATCTCTTAGTCCTTGTGGTGTTCCTATTATTGTAGCGACCAGACCTCAAACAGTCTGATCTCTGTGCATAAGTGTCATCCCTGGATCGGTAATCTTTGACACAAGATTACTTGAAGGATATATAACAGAGTAGCAATCACACACTTATTACAACGAATGTCTCAAAAGAGAACTTATTACAATAAATATGGCTTAAAGCCATCTAATACGATAACAGCGGAAGGCTTGGAAGATAAAGTGAGTCCATCAACTCCAACAGCATCACTGAGTGAAACACCAGGACCTAAGGCTCCTTACTCGTCATCTGAAAAGTCTGCAACATGATACATTGCAGCCCGAAAATGGGTCAGCACATGGAATATGCTGGCAAGGTAACACAAAAGAGTAATGAACAGAATAATGCTATCACTACATGCATATATGGCTGGTGGAGGCTGTATGGTTAATATGTTTTGCGAAAAGCCAATTTTTCCCTACTGCAAAGGAAATATATTTTATTTAACTATCATGGTGGTTGTTAAACATTGAGAATGGTAAACCCCATCTCAATCCCAATTAAAAGTAATTAATAACCCAATCAACTTTTACAATTAAGAGTGATGAGATCCACATGATAATCCAAGAACCAGATACTCAAGAAGTCCATAACCGGGGACACGGCTAACCATGATTAGTTTGTACACTGCAGAGGTTTGTGCACTTTTCCCCACAAGACTCGATCTCCTCCGTTGCATTTCTTGCACTGCATGATGTTTGAGAAACGGATGACCGAGACACAGTCTTTCCGAAGAGGTCCCCTTAACCGATAGATAGGCCGGTACACCTACAATCCCCTACATCTGCTAGCCCATCTTGGAAAGGTTTCCCACAACTTACTCAACTATGCCAGAGCCCATAAGGGCATGTGGCTGCACACAGAAGTTTCTAGCATGAATAATCTTATGATCCCTTTGAGCCTGGGTGGCAGTCCATAGGAGAATCACATGGTACCCCGGGATTTCCAAAAAATACAGGCAATCTCTGGGTTCCCCAGGTGCCTCAATCCACCCAGATATGTATTAAAGTTGCCACCTTTAGTTGAACCATTAAGTAAACAATCTCACATCTGTCATGAATACACTCAAACCCAATCCACGTCTACGAGCATAGCATAGCAATATAAGCAACGTAGAAGTAACTCCCAAATGTTTGATAATAAACAGGTGAATAGGTACTACCTCATCTACTTCCCAAAACCCACAATTTTGATCCGATCCTAACCATGCAATTGTTTGAGGATTGATCTAATGCAATAAAACTGGGTAGTAAGAGGTATGATCAAAGTGTTACTTGCCTTGCTGATGATCCGCGAAACCTAGAGACTCGTAGTAGCATGCTTCACACTCCGGGTACTCTATCGCAAACAAACAAGCATACAATAAGCAATCGAGCAAGGGCACGGGTAAAAACTCAAATAAGAGATCTAACTAGAGAGTTCAACTTAAGAACTCCGGTATACAAAAAGAATCAAATCGAAGGAAGCAACAAAACTCAAACGGCGAAAGAAACAAGCTTCGTTTACTAATCTGGACTAAAGTAAAATTTTACAGTAGCAAAAACTTGTTTAGGTTGGTTAAACAGAAAGAGGGTTTCGAGACGAAACTCTAGGCGCTTGAATCGCCTGATTCCGATAAACGAGCGAAAAGATATACTAAAACGAAAATCGGATCAGAAATCACGATCGAAAATAATCGCCGAAAAATCCGAGAAAAAGAAAAACTGACGAATAGGCTAACGAACGAACGTTCGCTGTCTGCGGCTAATGAGTGAATACCGTTCGTTAAAACGAGACGAACGTCCGCTAACTAAATAAACCGAGAAAAAAAATAAAACCGATCTATTCTAAAAAAACGAAAACTAGGGTTTTCTAAAAAAACCGAATCGGTTTTAAAATAAAGCGAATGACGGCGACGGCGGCGTATACCTCCGACGAGGCGGGGCGGCTCCGACGGGTTCGGCTACGGCGGCGGGGCTCCGGGGCAGCGGTGGGGCGATGGCGAGGCGGGCGAAGGCGTCAAGGCACGACGACGACTTATGGGCGAAGTGGCTCTAAGAAGCGGTCATGGGCGACTTGGGGTCCCGAGGGGCCCCGAGCCTCGCTTTATAAAGGGGGGGAGGGCGGAGGCGGGTGGGGGGGGGGGGCACGGCGGCGGTGAGGCGTGTCCGACTCGGACTCGCCCGGCGATGTCGGCGGCATCGCGGGGTTGGGCCGGCCGGCTTGGCTGGGCTTCGGCCCAGTCGGGCGCTGACCTTTTTAAAAAAAAATAACGTTCCTCCGAAAATAAATCCTAGAAAAATAAATAAAAATCTAAAAATGCCAAAACAAATTTTTACCGTCTAAATAAAATATTTAGAACAAGATGAACATTTTCTTGGCCCTAAAATGCAATTTTGAAAACGTGCAATTTTTCTAATTCAAATAAAATTGCAATACAATCCAAATAAAATATTTATTTGGTTTTTAAATATTTTTCTTCTAATATTTCATCTATTTTGGAGAAGTCATTTTATCTCCTCTCATATATTTTTATTTATGAAATATTAGGAAGGGAAAATAATCAAAACCAAATGATCCTCCTTTCAAAATTTGAGAAAACTCAAATATGAAAATAATGAAATCCCCAACTCTCTCCGTGGGTCCTTGAGTTGCGTAGAATTTCTAGGATCAAGCCAAAATGCAATAAAATATGATATGCAATGATGATCTAAAGTATAACATTCCAAATTGAAAATTTGGGATGTTACAAACCTACCCCCCTTAAGATGAATCTCGCCCTCGAGATTCTGGTTGGCTAGAAAATAGGTGAGAGTGATCCTTCCGTAGGTCTTCTTCTCGCTCTCAGGTGGCTTCATCTTCGGTATGGTGACTCCACTTAACTTTACATAACTTGATTACTTTGTTGCGTGTGACACGGCTGGAAAAATCAAGAATCTTAACTGGCTTCTCCTCGTAGGTCAAATCGCTATCCAACTGTATCGCTTCCAGTGGCACTGTATCTCTCAGAGGAATATCAGCCATCTCTGCGTGGCACTTCTTCAACTGAGAAACGTGGAACACATCGTGAACTCCTGACAATCCTTCGGGCAATTCCAACTTGTAAGCAACTTCTCCCATATGTTCCAAAACTCTGTATGGTCCCACAAAACATGGCGCTAACTTTCCCTTAACTCCAAAGTGCTTTACTCCTCGAAGTGGAGATACACGAATATACACTCTGTCCCCAACTTCATAAACGGTCTCCTTGCGTTTAGAATCCGCATAACTCTTCTACCTGGACTGGGCTACCTTGAGTCTATGGCGAATCAATTTAACCTTCTCTTCAGACTCTTTAATCAAATCTGGTCCAAACAACTGTCGATCTCCAACTTCGTCCTACAACAACGGTGTTCTGCACCTCCTTCAAATGCGATTAGCTTGAAGGGGCCATCTTCAAAATGGCTTGATAGCTGTTGTTGTATGAGAACTCTGCATAAGGCAAATTATCGTCCCAACTAGATCCATAGTCTAGCGCACAAGCTCTCAACATGTCCTCCAGAATCTGATTGGCTCTCTCAGTCTGCCCGTCTGTCTGCGGGTGAAAAGTTGTACTGAACTCTAGCCTGGTTCCCAAAGTTTCATGCAACTGATTCCAAAACTTTGAAGTAAACTGGGTTCCTCTATCTGATACAATGGTCCTTGGAACTCCATGCATATACGATCCTGGTCATGTATATCTTTGCCAACTTAGCACGGGTGTAAGTGGTCTTTCTCGGGATGAAATGAGCTACTTTAGTCAAGCGATCGACTACAACCCATATCGAGTCATAGCCTGAACGAGTCCTGGGTAATCCCGTGATAAAATCCATGCCTAGCTTATCCCACTTCCATTCGGGTATCGGCAATTGTTGTAGCAATCCGGCTGGCTTTTGATGCTCGGCTTTCACTCTCTGACATACATCACAAACTGCTACATACTCTGCAATATCCTTCTTCATTCCGGTCCACCAGAAACTATCCTTCAAATCCAGATACATCTTGGTATTTCCTGGGTGAATCGAATATGGCGAACCATGGGCCTCTTGCAGAATCAACTTCCTGATTCTCCTGATCCTTTGGTACATATACGCGGTCCTCAAACCATAAGGTATCATGCTCATCCTCACGAAATCCTTTAGCCTTTCCTCTACTCATTCTTTCCTTTATTTCGGCAATCTCCTTATCCGTCTTCTAAGCTTCTCTGATCTTATCCATGAGAGCAAACTGAATTTCCAATGCTGCTACATAACCTCTTGGAACTATTTCCAAACATAGCTCGCGAAGATCCTCTGCTAACTCCTTGGGTAACTCTCCAGTCATGAGTATATTGACATGACTTTTGCGGCTCAACGCATCGGCTACTACGTTAGCCTTTCCGGGATGATAATGTAATCTCATATCATAATCCTTAATGAGCTCCAACCATCTCCTCTGCCTGAGATTCAACTCCTTCTGCGTGAAGATATACTTCAAACTCTTGTGATCCGTGTATACCTCACAATGGTTTCCAATGAGAAAATGCCTCCACGTCTTCAACGCATGCACTACGGCTGCTAACTCCAAATCATGCGTAGCATAGTTTAACTCATGGGGTTTAAGCTGTCGTGAGGCATATGAAACAACTCTTCCCTCCTGCATAAGTACGGTTGCAAGTCCTCGATGAGAAGCATCGCAATATACTTCATAATCTCCGCGTTGATCTGGCAGAATCAACACTGGTGATGTAACCAAGCGTCTCTTCAACTCCTGAAAACTGGCCTCACATTCCTCAATCCAATTGAATTTGGGGTCCTTCTTCAACAACTCCGTCATGGGATTTGCAATCTTTGAGAAATTCTCAATGAACCTCCGGTAGTATCCTGCGAGTCCAAGAAAACTCCGGATCTCTCCAACTGTCGTGGGTGATTCCCAATTTGTCAGAGTGACAACCTTGGTGGGGTCTACTGCTATTCCTTCTCTTGATATAACATGTCCAAGGAATCCAACTTCCTTCAGCCAAAACTCGCACTTGCTGAACTTGGCGTATAGCTGATGTTCGCCGAGCTTCCCAAGTACCAAACGCAAATGCTCTTTATGTTCCTCCTCGTTCTTCGAGTAGACCAAAATGTCATCAATGAACACCACAACGAACTTATCCAAAAACTCCATAAACACCTTGTTCATCATGTTCATAAAATAGGCAGGTGCATTAGTCAGACCAAATGACATAACGGTATACTCATACAGCCCGTACCTCATTGTAAAAGCTGTCTTAGGTATGTCCTGCTCTTGAATCTTCAGCTGGTGATACCCTGATCGCAGATCAATCTTGGAAAACACTTTAGCTCCTTGCAGCTGGTCAAACAAATCATTGATCATCGGTAGTGGGTACTTGTTCTTGATTGTCACCTCATTCAGTCCTTGATAATCAACAACCATCCTTCTTCTCCACTAGAAGTACTGGGGATCCCCAAGGTGACGAACTTGGACGGATATAACCTTTATCCAGTAACTCCTTAATCTTCTTCTTAATTTCCTCCAAATCCTTTGTGGGCATTCTGTACGGTTTCTTAGATATTGGCCCTGTGCCTGGCAAAATCTCAATCAAAAACTCAATGTCTCTATCCAGTGGCATGCCTGGCAACTCTTCTAGAAACACATCCGGAAAATCCTTCACCACTGGTACTTCCTCCTGTACAATTCCTGATAAGGAATTTACTTGAGTCATATTCGGCACATGTCGGGATACATACTTGATCCTTCTTCCCTCTGGGGTGGTGAGTAAAATCGTCTTACTGGCGCAATCGATGTTTCCTCCATACATCGATAGCCAATCCGTACCCAGAATCACATCCAAACCTTGTGACTCCAATATTATCAGATCTGAGGGGAAAACATGCCTACATATGGTCAATGGCATGTGAAAACATCCATGGCTTGCCATATACTCTGCTCTGGGTGAGGTTACTAGCATCGGTGCCTTAAGAACTCTAGTGGCCAACTTATACTTATCCACAAATCCCCTTGATATGTATGAATGCGATGCACAGTTATCGAAAAGAACGAGTGCAGTAAATGACTTAACCAAAAACTTACCTATTACTGCATCGGGCTGAGCTTCAACCTCCTCCACGTTAACGTGGTTCACTTGTCCCCTATTGAAAGGGTTGGGCTTCTTCCCAGAGCTTCCATTGCCGTTTCCATTTTTGGCTTCAGGACAATCATTGGCGTAATGTCCGGTCTTCTGGCACTTGTAGCAAGTAACATGGCTTAGATCTTTCTTGGCGGGTGTTGCCGGGTTGGAACGGTTCTGTCCGCTGCTTCCTCCATTACCATTACCATTCTTGGGGCCACTATGATTGTGCGAACTTCCACCATTATGAGTGTGGCCTTCATGGTTATGAACAAGTCCTCCCAGGTTCGGGGTGAAACGGGGTCTCTGCTGGGCTCCAGAATTATACTTCCCTTGTCCATACTTCCTCTTGCGGTTGTCAATCTGATGCTGCTTCCCTTCGAGCATGAGAGCTCTATCCACCAACTCCTCGTAGTTATTGAAATTTTCCACCATCAAGTGCATGCTCAGCTCATCGTTCAGTCCTTCCAGAAACTTCTCCTTCTTAGCTGCATCTGTAGCGACGTCATCTGGGGCATAACGTGCTAGCTTACTAAATTCATCCACATACTGGCCAACAGTGCGCCCTCCTTGGCGTAAGTTGCGAAACTCACGCTTCTTCATGGCCATAGCTCCTGCTGATACATGGGCAGTGCGAAAAGCCTGTTGGAACTGGTCCCATGTCACAGTGTCAATGGGGTAAGTGACTATGAAATTCTCCCACCATGATGCTGCGGGTCCATCAAGCTGGTGTGTGGCAAAACGCACTCTCTCCGCATCTGTGCATCCTGCAGTAGTCAACTCCCTTTCAATCTTGCGGAGCCAATCATCTGCAACAATCGGCTCGGTGCTACTGGAGGACACCGGCGGATTCAGCCTAAGAAAATAGGCTAAGTGATCAACTGGTGGTGGTGGTGGGTTGTTGTTGTTGTTGTTGTTGTTGTTGTTGTTGTTGTTGTTGTTGTTGTTGTTGTTGTTGTTGTTGTTGTTGTTGTTGTTGTTGTTGTTGTTGTTGTTGTTGTTGTTGTTGTTGTTGTTGTTGTTGTTGTTGTTGTTCCCTGGTTACGATTACGGACTAGTAATCGCATCGATTGCATTATTCTTTGGATCAACTGAGTGAGCTCCGGTGGGAAAGCAAATCCATTGTCGCGTCTCGGAGGCATCTGCTGGGTTTAGAAAAGATGAGAAAACAGAATAGAATGAGGTCTAGAGGGAAAACACTACCCATATGCACATGAGACAAACACAAATATATCACTCAATCAATCAAACAAAGGGCATACAATCAGTCTAGAACTATCGTTACAAAAGTGCTTGGACTATACTATATACATGGTGGAATACTACTACTGATATGGTGGTCGTCTAGAAAAATTTCTCGGTCGAAGACTCCAAGATATCTGCTCTAGCTTCATCAACATAGTCATCATTGCTATCGTCAGGATCCGAGTCGGTGTCGTCGATGATGATGTAGTTCTCCGGGCAAGTGGAATCGTCATCTTCACCTCCTGGCGCTGGGTCTCCCATGAAAACTCCTAGCTTCCTTGTCAGGTCGTCATTCTTCTCCACTAGTACGACAATTTCCTCCATATAATCTTCGCGTGTGGCCTTGAGTTGTTCCTCCAGCTCCGTGATCCTTGTCATCGCTTTCTTCAAATCTGTCATGCCTGTGCACATCTGGTTCTCCTGGCGTCAAATGTGCAGGTTTAACTCCTGGATGAAAGAGGCAATCGATCTATCCTTCCTGGTGCTGATCATCTCCCATTGCTCATCTCGGCGCCCACAAATCTGGTAGATAGTGTCCTTGAGATCATTGTGGTAAACTTCTCAAATGCGTCCCATGGTAATGTGAGCTGCCATACTCTTTCCTAGGCTCCAGGTTGGTGCATCAAAGGAAAACTCTATGGGCTTAGTGACTGGCGTGAACGTCCTTCCTGGAACTTGAACTTGAAACATCCAACGCTCCTCTTCTGGTAAAGTGGCGTTGTAGGTCCCGGTGAAGCTTGGTATTCCAATATTCAGGTACCTAGTAACTTCCTTCAAGTGGCGTCCAAAAGGGGTATCTTCATCTGGTTGCGTGAACTTGATCCTTGCATTCGCCATCCTAAAGAGTAGAAAACGGAGAGGAGTTAGAAATGAGAAGAGAGTAGTGATCTAGGGCTTTAGCTATGGTCGTGTCCTACAGTCAGCGTGTGCTCTGATACAATCTTTGTAGCGACCAGACCTCAAACAGTCTGATCTCTGTGCATAAGTGTCATCCCTGGATCAGTAATGCTGACACACACAATACTTGAAGGATTTATAACAGAGTAGCAATCAGACACTTATTACAACGAATGTCTCAAAAGAGAACATATTACAATAAATATGGCTTAAGGCCATCTAATACGATAACAACGGAAGGCTTGGAAGATAAAGTGAGTCCATCAACTCCAACGGCATCACTGAGTGAAAGACCATGACCTAAGGCTCCTTACTCGTCGTTCAAAAGTCTCGCAACATGATACGTTGCAGCCCGAAAACGGGTCAGCACATGGAATATGCTGGCAAGGTAACACAAAAGAGTAATGAACATAATAATGCTATCACTACATGCATATATGGCTGGTGGAGGCTGTATGGTTAATATGTTTTGCGAAAAGCCAATTTTTCCCTACCGCAAAGGAAATATATTTTATTTAACTATCATGGTGGTTGTTAAACATTGAGAATGGTAAACCCCATCTCAATCCCAATTAAAAGTGATTAATAACCCAATCAAGTTTTATAATTAAGAGTGATGAGATCCACATGATAATCCAAGAACCAGATACTCAAGATATCCATAACCGGGGACACGGCTAACCATGATTAGTTTGTACACTCTGCGGAGGTTTGTGCACTTTTCCCCACAAGACTCGATCTCCTCCTTTGCATTTCTTGCACTGCATGATGTTTGAGAAACGGATGACCGAGACACAGTCTTTCCGAAGAGGTCCCCTTAACCGATAGATAGGCCGGTACACCTACAATCCCCTACATCTGCTAGCCCATCTTGGAAAGGTTTCCCACAACTTACTCAACTATGCGGGAGCCCATAATGGCATGTGGCTGCACACGGAAGATTCTAGCATGAATAATCTTATGATCCCTTTGAGCCTGGGTGGCAGTCCATAGGAGAATCACACGGTGCCCCGGGATTTCCAAAAAATACAGGCAATCTCTGGGTTCCCCAGGTGCCTCAATCCACCCAGATGTGTATTAAAGTTGCCACCTTTAGTTGAACCATTAAGTAAACAATCTCACATCTGTCATGAATACACTCAAACCCAATCCACATCTACGAGCATAGCATAGCAATATAAGCAACATAGAAGTAACTCCCAAAGGTTTGATAATAAACAGGTGAATATGTACTACCTCATCTACTTCCCAAAACCCACAATTTTGATCCGATCCTAACCATGCAATTGTTTGGGGATTGATCTAATGCAATAAAACTGGGTAGTAAGAGGTATGATCAAAGTGTTACTTGCCTTGCTGATGATCTGCGAAACCTAGAGACTCATAGTAGCACGCTTTGCACTCCGGA
Organism: Aegilops bicornis; assembly: GCA_021605145.1. Taxonomy (NCBI): domain Eukaryota; kingdom Viridiplantae; phylum Streptophyta; class Magnoliopsida; order Poales; family Poaceae; genus Aegilops; species Aegilops bicornis. The sequence goes on from CM038672.1 coordinate 287,255,050, forward strand.
TACTCTATGGCAAACAAACAAGCATACAATAAGCAATCAAGCAAGGGCACGGGTAAAACTCAAATAAGAGATCTAACCAGAAAGTTCAACTTAAGAACTCCGGTATACAAAAAGAATCAAATCGAACGAAGCAACAAAACTCAAACGGCGAAAGAAACCAGCTTCGTTTACTAATCTTGACTAAAGTCAAATTTTACAGTAGCAAAAACTTGTTTAAGTTGGTTAAACAAAAAGAGGGTTTCGAGACGAAACTCTAGGGGCTGGAATCACCTGATTCCGATAAACAAGCGAAAAGATATACTAAAACGAAAATCGGATCAGAAATCGTGATCGAAAATAATCGCGGAAAAATCCGAGAAAAAGAAAAACTGATGAACAGGCTAACGAACGAACGTTCGCTGTCTGCGGCTAACGAGTGAATACCGTTAGTTAAAACGAACATACGGACGAACGCCCACTAACTAAATAAATCAAGAAAAAAAATAAAATCGATCTATTCTAAAAAAACGAGAACTAGGGTTTTCTAAAAAAAGAATTGGTTTTAAAATAAAACCCGAACGCAATGACGGCGGGCAGTATACCTCCCATGAGGCGGGGCGGCTCTCAAGGGGTTCGGCCAAGGGCGACGGGGCTCTGGCGTAGGGCGGGCGGTGGTGGCGGCGAGGGCGTCATGGGCGCTGCCCAAAGAAAGGGCGGCGAGGGCGGGCGGTCAAGGGCGACTTGGGGTCCCGAGGGGCCCAGCTCGGCTTATAAAGGGGGGGAGGCGGCTTGGGCGAGGGGCACGGCGGCGAGGCGTGTCTGCTCGGACTTCGCCCGGGCGATGTCGGCGTATCGCTGGGTTGGGCCCGGGCTTGGCTGAGCTTCGGCCCAACACGATTTAAAAAAAAAAATAACGTTCTGCCAAAAATAATTCCTAGAAAAATAAATAAAAACCTAAAAATGCCAAAACAAATTTTCACCGTTTAAATAAAATATTTAGAACAAGATAAACATTTTCTTGGCCCTAAAATGCAATTTTGAAAACGTGCAATTTTTCTAATTCAAATAAAATTGCAATACAATCCAAATAAAATATTTATTTGGTTTGTTTAATATTTTTCCTCTAATAATTCATCTATTTTGGAGAAGTCATTTTATCTCCTCTCATATATTTTTATTTATGAAATATTAGGAAGGGAAAATAATCAAAACCAAATGATCCTCCTTTCAAAATTTGAGAAAACTCAAATAGGAAAATAACGAAATCCCCAACTCTCTTCGTGGGTCCTTGAGTTGCGTAGAATTTCTAGGATCAAGCCAAAATGCAATAAAATATGATATGCAATGATGATCTAAAGTATAACATTCCAAATTGAAAATTTGGGATGTTACAACTATACTAGTGCCTAAAAAGGACAGTACGTCGCGTATGTGTGTTGATTGTAGAGGCATTAATAATATTACTATTTGTCATCGTCATCCTATTGGGTTAGCTAATGCACCTAGTACTTTCATGAGACTAATGAACGAAGTTTTACGTGCTTTCATTGGACGATTTGTGGTAGTCTATTTTGATGATATACTGATTTTTAGCAAATCTTTGGAAAATTTACGTGCCGTTTTTATTGCTCTACGTGATGCACGTTTGTTTGGTAACCTTGGGAAGTGCACCTTTTGCACCGACCGAGTATCTTTTCTTGGCTATGTTGTTACTCCACAGGGAATTGAAGTTGATAAAGCCAAGATTGAAGCTATTGAGAGTTGGCCGCAGCCCAAAACGGTCACACAAGTGAGGAGTTTTCTTGGACTGGCTGGTTTCTATAGGCGTTTTGTGAGAGATTTTAGCACCATTGCTACACCTCTCAACGAGCTTACAAAGAAGGATGTGCCTTTTGTTTGTTGTAACGCACAGTAAGAAGCCTTCAAGGTATTGAAAGATAAGTTGACACATGCTCCTTTACTCCAACTTCCTGATTTTAATAAGAATTTTGAGCTTGAATGTGATGCTACTGGAATTGGATTAGGAGGTGTGTTATTACAAGATGGCAAACCTGTTGCATACTTTTCTGAAAAATTGAGTGGGCCTAGTCTGAACTATTCTACTTATGATAAAGAATTATATGCTCTTGTTCGGACTTTAGAAACATGGCAACATTATTTATGGCCCAAAGAATTTGTTATACATTCTGATCATGAATCTTCGAAACACATTAAAAGTCAAGCAAAACTGAACCGTAGACATGCTATATGGGTTGAATTCATTGAGACTTTCCCTTATGTCATTAAACACAAGAAGGGTAAAGAAAATGTTATTGCTGATGCATTGTCTCGTCGTTATACGATATGCTTTCACAACTTTACTTTAAAATATTTGGTTTGGAGACCATCAAAGATCAATATATGCATGATACTGAATTTAAAGATGTACTGCAGAATTGTAAAGAAGGGAGAACATGGAACAAGTTCGTCGTTAACGATGGATTTGTGTTTCGTGCTAACAAGCTATGAACTCCAGCTAGCTCCATTCGCCTTTTGTTGTTGCAGGAGGCGCATGGAGGAGGATTAATGGGACATTTTGGCGTGAAGAAGACGGAGGATACACTTGCTACACATTTCTTTTGGCCAAAGATGAGACGAGATGTTGAGCGTTTTGTTGCTCGCTGCACTACATGTCAAAAAGCTAAGTCACGACTCAATCCTCATGGTTTATATGTGCCTTTGCCTGTACCTAGTGTTCCTTGGGAGGATATATCTATGGACTTTGTTTTAGGTTTACCTCGAACAAAGAAGGGGATGGATAGCATATTTGTTGTTGTGGATAGATTTTCGAAAATGGCACACTTTATACCATGTCATAAAAGCGATGATGCTGCTAATGTTGCTGATTTGTTCTTTCGTGAAATTATTTGCTTGCATGGTGTGCCAGATACTATCGTTTCAGATCGTGATACTAAATTTCTTAGCCACTTTTGGAGATGTTTATGGGCTAAATTGGTGTGCCAAATACTACATGTCACCCCAAACTGATGGATAAACTGAAGTAGTCAATAGAACATTGTCTACTATGCTTAGGGCTGTTTTGAAGAATAATAAGAAAATGTGGGAAGAATGCTTGCCTCATATTGAATTTTCTTATAATCGTTCATTGCATACTACTACTAAGATGTGCCCTTTTGAAATTGTGTATGGTTTCCTACCTCGTGCACCTATTGATTTGTTGCCTCTTCCATCTTCGCACAAGGTTAATTTTGATGCTAAAGAACATGCTGAATTGATTTTAAAAATGCATGAGTTAACTAAGGAAAACATTGAGCGTATGAATGCTAAATATAAACTTGCTGGAGATAAGGGTAGAAAACTTTTTGTGTTTGCACCTGGAGATCTTGTTTGGTTACATTTGCGTAAGGATAGATTTCCTAATTTCCTAATTTGCGCATACCATTGTTACACCCACACCCCCTGCTGCTATACATACTGGACCAATTACTAGAGCTCGCGCACGCCAATTGAATTACCAGGTACTTTCGTTTCTTAGTAGTGATTCTAATGTTCATGAGAATATGATACTGCCTAAATTGGATACATTTGTTTTGCTTACAAATGAAGAGCCTGGCATGGATAAGAGGGATGAACACTGGAGCAAGACCAAGCCTGGAGATGATGGCATGCACAAGGGGAACAAGAACGGAGTTACAAGTGATGATTTCAGGACTTTGAAGCCACCATAAGGAGTGCTTGAAGCCTTGGACGAAATATACAAGATGGTACTTCATAAATTTCGTCCAAAGGCTATTCTAGGTTCTGCGTCACCTTATTATTGGGCCAGGCCCATGTAATTTCGAAATACTTAAGTATAGGCTGTTTTTAGAGTCCGTATGTGTGGGGAAACAAGAGTTAGGGTTGGATTCGGACCCCTCCCACAAGGGCCACGAAATTCCCCCTATTCCTCCATATATACAGCCCTTAGGGCGTCGTTTACACTTTGGGTTTTGTTTAGATTAAAGTTCGCCATAGCTGCAACTTCGCGTACTTCGTTTGTGTTCAACAACCAGACAAAGGCGTCACAGAACCCCACCTTGATCAATAAAGCTTTCCTCTTATATTCACAATATCCAGATTGCAATCTTAGTTTCTTGCTTGTTCTTCGTTTGCCTGCAGGAAACATACCTTCGTGGTCAGGTTGATCGTGCTCCGGCGTGGTCAATAACCTCTCGAAGTTGGTTTAGCAATTGCTAAGGCGCGACGTCCTCGCACGTTCGTAGTCGGATCGTCAAAGTCGACTTCCTCCAAAACGATAGCCACCATCTCATCGAAACACGGGACAACTTTGCCCCTATCACGCGGGCGGCCTTGCGGGCGGTATCGAAAGTGCCGAGGTCGAGGCGCATCTTGCGGAACCGGATCTCGGCAGAGAAGCCGCAGGAGGGGCGCACGCGGACGCCGTGATAGCCCTAAGTTTCCCTATGGCACGGCGGCGTCGAGACGAGAAAGAGTGGGGAGAGAGCGGTGACGAGGCATAGAGAGGTGGGAGGGCGCTGGAGGGTGTTGGATTTATAAAGTGCACCGGACGCCGCGCGCCAAAACTAGCGCGCGCTCGGCCGGTTTTTCCCGCGCGTGCGCGATCCTTTCCCAACGTCCCTGCTATCTCTACTCTCTTCTCTACTCTCTTCTCTACTCTTATTATATACATATATTATATTATATTATATATTTATTTTATATTTATATTTATCTCTACTCTTATAAAAAACAGAGCTGGTGATGATGGTGTGCCTGCCATCCTGCAATATAGGTCGTCCAATTTATATCTGACGGATAGGAAGGAAACTATGGCAATTTTGCAAAAAGATACCCACACCCTCTCCACATTTGCAAATAATGCTTTCCCACTTTCATCCTTTTCCCCCACAAGATAAACTACTCATACAAATGCATCTTGATGTTCCGTGCAATGCATGGGCATCTTGCTAGTTCTAAAAAACATTCCATCATTTGCCACACTACTGGCTGCAGATGAAGAACCTACCCAAGCACAGCGCAACACAGGAGCGACGCACAATTACAAGGTGATATTCTGTTTGACGAAGCAAGCTATAACCAATTACTTTTACCGGAACAATAGCAACCAGGAAATTTGAAGGGCAGGTATGAACAAAATTGGAACTGCACATGTACTGCTAAGAGATTCAATATACACATTACCAATCGAGGAGGAGTACGATTGTCGCGGCGGCCTCTGTGCATCGTGGTCGGCAACGGGAGTCAGCTCATTGTCCACGACGGTGGTGCTTCTGCGCTTGGCGTCGGCTTCCGGGAAGCAGATCCGACACCATGGAAGACGGTGCCGGGGAAGAGGCTCCGTGTACGACGACGACGGTGGACCGACTCCAGTGCAGCGTACAACATTGTCGATGAGGCAGATGCGCTGCGGTGGACGAGTGAACCGATGTAGAAGGGGAGGAACGCAAAGGCTGCGGTGCCGTGGAGAAGTCTATTTTGCGGTGGGGATAGAACATGGGGAGTATTCAGGTGTACTACTCTGGGTGCCGGCGTGGGGTTGGCTGGGTAGAGTGAACCTGAAGTTACCCAAACAACCCCTACCCACTTGCATCCATAGGCCTGTTCCGAAGGGTATGATGGTAACTTTGCACTGCTCGAATCAGGGTCGCGGGAGATTTTCCCGCCGACCTCAAAATTTTGTAACACTGAACTCCCCATCTGGCGTGTTGGGTGATTGGGCTAAGCAACCAACGAGTAGTACTAGTAACTACTAGTACTCCCTCCATTTTTATTAACTCTGCATACTAGGTTTGACTGAAGTAAAACTTCCTAAAGTTTGACCAAGTTAATAGAAAAATATAAACATTTAACATAACAAATATGTATGATGTGAAAGTACATTCAATAATGAATCTAATGGTATTTATTTGTTGTTGTATATGTTAACATTTTTGTTGTAAACTTTGTGAGAGTTTACAAAACTTGATTGTGACCAATGCTAATATGCAGACTTAAAATAAAAATGGAGGGAGTACACATTTGTTTTCTTAGTTTGTAGTGGAATTAATCATTTATTGTAATCGTGAAATAAATATATTAAGCTACTGACTTCGAATGGTGTATACAATTCAATAGTTAGAATCATTGTTGAATTCCAAGATGTATACGAGGTCTATAGTACTTCACAATATGCTGAACCTCACATAATCCCAGTCAAATGAAAATCTAATGCATTTCATAGTTATTACTTTGTAGGATGCAACAAAACCAACCATAACTCTACATGATCCATTATAAAGCAACATTTTGAACACATCCCAATGTGTGAGTGAAACATGTAGAGAGAGCTTGCGAAGATGGAGCAAATAGGGCGAGAAAGATTGTACGTATGTGGGTGAGAGAGTAGGAGACAAACCTCACGAGAGAGAGAGAGAGAGAGAGAGAGAGAGAGAGAGAGAGAGAGAGAGGAAGAAGTTAGGTCTGTGAGAAAGATGGAGACATGTAATATACGTGAGATGTGTTTGCATCCGGATTTTTTACATGTGGAAGGAGAAGAGACAATGGGTTTTATGAGAGAGCTGGAAAAAGTGGACAAGAGGGGAAGGATCTTGTGGGTTGAGGGATTGATAATTTTGTGTGGGAGAGAGAGAGAGAGGGGAGAAGTCAGCCAGCCATCGTCACATCATCCTGCTTCCAAATGGCCCCGCATTCTCTAGTGCAGTGTGGTCGTCGTCTTTGATCTCCTCGATGCCCTCTTTGAAGATTGAGGTGGTGTGCATGCTGGGGTGCAGAGAAGCACAAGCGAGAGTGGTCGCCATATAACCTTGGATGGGGATGAATTGTGTGTTCGGGTGAGTGGGGAGTGTGTGTGTGTGTGTGTGTGTGTGTGTGTTTTTCAGATAGTGAGAGAAATCAAACCTATGGAGAGAATGTGTGTGTATGTGACGGAAAGCTACATGCTAAATAGGGTTTTCACGAAGAGATTGTGTGTGCGAGATAGAGAGCAATGTGCGGGCCTTGAGGCGGGCAGGGGCCGAGTGAGGGTGTCAAAATGTGTGCGTTGATGCATGTGTTACATGCGATTGTGCGAGGGAAGGACGAATCGAGAGAGATGGTTGTTGTGTTACGGATGCTCCTCTCTCTCTCTCTCTCTCTCTCTCTCTCTCTCTCTCTCGCGCGCACACACACAAGTACAAATAGAAGACCGTTCTCTCATGTATACACAACATATCGACATCTCTCTATGTCTCACTCATGCTTGATCATTTGCACATTCACACCTCTCTATGTCTCTATCACAGGCTGATAGAGGCGAAGGTGTCCCGATGTTTCGATGAGATAGCAATCGTTTTCTGTGGGAGTCGACTTTGACGATGCAACCGCAAATTAAACAAAGCAAATACAGAAAAGATTATGCAAAGGCTCATATGGGTTCGGATAGGATGAACTAACCCTAATTTTTTTCTCTTTTTTCCTGGACTATAGGTATGAAGAACAGACTCGATCTAAACTACGAAAAACTGTAAAATCTCACCGAGCAACCTGGAAATCTGATACCACTTGATAGAGGCGAAGGTGTCCCGATGTTTCGATGAGATAGCAATCATTTTCTGTGGGAGTCGACTTTGACGATCCGACTACAAACGTGCGAAGACATCGCCCTTAGCAATCGCTAAACCAACTTCCGGTGGTTATTGACCAAACCGGAGCACTATCAACCTGACCACGAGGGTCTATTTCCTGCGAGCAAACGAAGACCAAGCAAGAAACTGAGATTGCAATCTGGATATTGCGAATAAAAGAGGAAAGCTTTATTAATGAAGGTGGGGTTCTGTGACGCTTTTGTCTGGTCATTGAACACAAACGGCATCTGTGAAGTTGCAGCTATGGCGAACTTTTAATCTAAACAAAACCCAAAGTCTAAACGACGCCCTAAGGGCTGTATATATGGAGGAAGAGGGGGGGGGGGGAATTTCGGGGCCCTTGGAGGAGGGGTCCGAAACCAATCCTAACTCTTGTTTCCCCACACATACGGACTCTAAAAACAGCCTATACTTAAGTATTTTGAAAATACATCGGCCTGGCCCAATAATAAGGTAACACAACACCTAGGATAGCCTCTGGACGAAATTTATGAAGTGGCATCTTGTATATTTCGTCCAAGGCTTCATGCACTCCTTATGGTGGCTTCAAAGTCCTGAAATCATCACTTGTAACTCCATTCTTGATCCCCTTGCATGCCATCATCTCCCCGCTTGGTCTTGCTCCAGTTGTTCATCCCTCTTATCCATGCCAGCCCTTCATTGGTAAGCAAAACAAATGTATCCAATTTAGGCAGCATCATATTCTCATGAACATTAGAATCATTACCAAGAAACGAAAGTACCTGGTAATTCAATTGGCGTGCGCGAGCTCTAGTAATTGGTCCAGTATGTATAGCAGCAGGGGCTGTGGGTGTAACAATGGTATTGATGTCCTCATCACACGCACACTGTCTCCACATTGCCCTACTGCCACAACACACATATGGACACATACACGCGTTCTCTCTCAGTCACACACATAGAATCAATATTAAAAAATGTCTAGGGCGCACCTAAAACGTCCAAATCCAAATAAGCACGAACGGAAGCTAAATTCAAATATATGGAAATATTGTAGCATGAAGAACTTTCCAATAAAAAAAACTAGAGTAATATTCGGGGATTGTTTTCACACAGACAAAAAGGTTCGGTGGATGTCCTTCGAGCGTGATATGGTGACACACCATTTGATCAACCGCGCGGCCGCGGTGCACGCGCTTGCAAATGATTCCGTATCGATGTTGTGCTAACTAATGTGGTAGTATAAGCGCTGCCTCAGTCTAATGTTTACGTGTACTAGTACAGTGTTCTTTTAAGTTTGACCGACCCTATATAAAACTAAACTAAGATCCCATACGTGTACTCACCAATATGCTGCCACCGCCGTTGCGCATGCCGGCGCCCGCCTGCTCCGGCCGACCATTTCTCGCCCATCACCATCGTGTCCCCGCCATCCCTGTGCCATGAAGTCGAAGGCTCGCCTGCTCATGTCGTCTGCAGTCCCTCCTCGTGATGTCGTCGTGCTGCCAAGCATGGGAGTAGGTGGAGCCGCGTCTATGCACACATCATACGAAGAGGAGGACGAGTGCGTGCTCCAGCACGCCGGCAAGGAGGATCTAGCATGTCATTGGTGTCTCCTCCCACGCAGAGCAGGCGCGCATGGTGGCTGTCGCGGCGGAAGCCGGTCGCGCCCGTGCCGAGCCCGGAAACCGGGTGCAGATGTGGAATCTACCTTCGAGACCTTGAATGCCATGTGGATCCTACAATTTGGTTCAATTGACTCTTGTGAACCGTTGGATCCAACTGGACGGCCAGAAGGCCTTCTTCAACCTCCGAAAATGAGGAATTGTTCATCTTATCTCTCAGGCATCGAGCCGTCAGCCCTCCACAAGCCTAACCGCCTGCCACCGCCGCTCCGCCCTCCGCTGAACCCCCTGCCACCGCCATGCCCCCCCACCCTCGCCATCCGTTTAACCCCGGGCACGATCCATTTTTTCGGCGAACTGTATTCCACACCCGACACTCATAAGATAGATCATGGGCACCCTGCCACCCTAATATAGATACTGGGGTAGCTTCTCTGTCGTCTTCTTCCTTCGCTCCATCGAACTTCTTTCACAGATTGACTGACCCAAATTATACTACTAGTACGTATTAAGTACAGTAGGAACACGAAGATGCGAGTAGTAGCAACTACTACAAGAAGAACAGTAGTAAGACATACTAGTACTATTGTACGTACTAAAGAGTTCCAATAACAAGAAAGAAGATAACATAGTTCTGCTGGGGGCTCAGCACAACACACCCCTGGAATAAAACTAAGCAACTTGTCCACTTGACACTACGGTAGAATTAGCATGAGCACCGGCACTGCCACCTTACTCGGAGTCCGAGCCCACGTCCTCGACTTCGTCCTCGTCCCTCTTCCTGTTCCTCTTCGCCGACACTTCTTTCCTTGAACCGGACACTTGGCTCTACTTCTTCATCCAACCCTTGTAGATATTTAAACAAATGTAGGCATCCGTTGTTGTGTACACGATGTGATCTTCATCTATTGTCTTCGACTGCCATGCATGATGAAACTCTGGGCGAGGTTTCTTCAGTTGAGCGTATGAAGGATCAATCATGGCTACTGCCAGGGTTAGCATGGAAGGCTGAGAGGAGGACACCAAGCTTTCCTTCTGGAGATCGAAGGGCTGGCCTACAATGAGGCCTATCTGACCCAGGACTCTCCTATCGTTCATAAAGTCCACAGTAACAAATTTCACTCTTTTGTCCTTGAGGAAGAACTCAAAATCCTGGCACCTAACATCGGCATGACATATGTGGTAGACCAAGCACACGTCATGTACGCAAACCTGGATCACGACGGGCTTCTTCATGTTTGCCACCTTTAGAAGCTTCTCCTTTTCCAGGACTATGGTGTACTCAACATCTAGCCCAACGACCCACTCATCCTTTGACTTTTGAACATGTGTAGGAAGTGATCAAGGCATGCTTCCACCGTCGTGGATCTATGGGTGTAGATGACGGTTAACTCATCGCCGGTGATAGTTCTAACCTTGTACTCACTGCTGATCATGGAGATTTGGGAGGCCATGGATTTTGGAAGCTAGTTAGGAGAAGCGGAACTGGTGTAATGTGAAAGGACGGGATGAATAGGAGCTAACTGTTGTAAGGTAGAAGACGGGGACGAGTAGGGCATGCAAACGGCGTGGGGTGGTGGCTTGCCCGGTGGATAAATGGTTGCATGCCCCCAAATAGTTCTCGATACTATGCGGGACCCACTAGATGTCATGTCTACTAGACCTACATCGTAGGCCTGACGGTATAGCTTCTACGTGTTCACATGCCATGCTGGCGCGTGCATGTAACTTCACTTAATTCCGTCAATCGTCACGCCTCCCACGACCTTTGCCTCCCTCGCGCGATCGCGCCCTTTGAGACTTCGGATGGCTATAAATGAGCAATTTTTTTGCCTACTCCTCATGCATGATACTCCCTCTGGTCCTTTTTACTCCGCGTAAGATTTGTGTCAAGTCAAAGTTTGCAAAGTTTGACCAAATTTATACTAAAAATATCAATATCTACAATACCAAGTATATATTTTATGAAACTACATTTCATAATGAGTATAAAAATATTGATTTGACATTGTGAATGTTGATACATTTTTCTATAAGTTTGGTCAACGTAGAGGTACATTGACTTCAAACAAACTTATATGCACAATGCAGACTAGTTCCTCCGTCCAGGTGCGTGCCATGTCCTATCTAGTCATCACAACAAGGTTAGCTATTAGAGTACTACTGCCCCCCTTCTAGTTTAAAGGGCCTGATTAAAAAATTTCACCTACTCTTACCAAGATAGAGGCGGTGGAATAGTTTTTGTAGTCTGCAAAAGTACTCAATTAATGCTCTCGTTCTTCACAAAAAAATGTGTTTACCAATGTATTATCGCATTGCATGCATGCATGAACACTAGTAAATGAAAAATATTTTTACATGCATTAGTCAGTATTCTCTTTAGGCTACTCATAGTGGAAAGTATCATATACTAGTATCATGTGCATGATACTAGTGTATGATACGGGACTACCTTTATAGTGCCATGCATGACACAAAGTAGCATAGTGTTTAACATGATGCGGTATCTACCTATGTTACTCTAACCCCCCTCTCTTCTTTAATTCTTTGCCACATCAGCATGTTTGTTATTCCCATTGCATGATACCAGCTAAGATACCACCACTATGGCCAACCTTAATCATCGCATGCAATAATTTAGTGCACCTTGAAATCTGAACATGTGTGGGGCGTGTATGTTTTTAATGACTTGAGACTATACCTAGCCCGGCATGCAATGGTCAGTTCATTGCATGTAAGATGACTTATTAAACACCATTCCCCATACCTGCAGGAAGCCCGTTCGTCTCCAAATCTTTTGCTCTCCATGTATGAAAACAATCTGCCTGCTTGACTCTCCTTCTCCCTCCGGCAGTCCCGCGATTACACCCCGTGTGAAAAAATCTGCATGCATGACTCTCCTCCCCCCGCGCTCGTCCAATCCGTTGTGACCAGCAATATTTCGACCCCTTACCTCCCCTGTGAATTACTCCAACAAATATGCCCACCTAGATGTCACGTTAATTACGCAACATATCATACGTAGGTGTGCCATTGCTCGCTATAAATATTGCGCCTCCCACGGCATTCGGAAGAACGCTCATGTTCATTGCTATCTTCTCCCCCTCCCTCTCACATAGACCACCATGGCATCGCCCCTCCCAAGCCCTAGGCGCCCCTCGCTGCCCCGCCCGGAGGGTCGCGCATCATCATTCTGTTCCTCGCCGCCAATAGTAGAGGAGGACGCGTCGGTGTTTCACTCCTCGCCACGACGCGTCGAGGTGGACGCGTTGGCGTTCCGCTCCTTGTCGCGACGCGTCAGCGTTCCCAGTCTCGCCAGCATGCGCGGCTGAGGACGCGTTAGCTCCCTGCTACGAGGAGAACATCGCGCCGCCTACCGAGCCCCCCCCCCCCCAGCCTTGAGGAGCTTTGGAAAGAAATGGAGTTTGCCTTGTGGGAGGCTTTTCCTCCGGCGGAGCGTGCCAAAATAGAGGCGGAGAAGAAGGCCGAGGAAGAGAAGCGTGTCGCAAGGCATGCTGCCTGGTAGGCTTATGTCGCGTCCGAGAGAGTCAGGCAATTGGCTCTTTGGCAGAAGGCTCGTGCGCGGGCCATGAGGGTGGCGGAGGACGCCCGTGCCAATGACCTGAGTGTAGTCAGGCCCAATTACCTCATCTACGCTTGGTGGTACGTGACCGGGTGCACGCCTCCAGCGAGGAGGAGTACCTGTTGGCACTGGATCACCAGACCGGTAAGATCGTGCTCGCCCGCCGGTAAGCCACAAATCAGCACCTCGCGAGTTGCGAGGCTGAGGAAGATGCGTTGTGTCGGCGCACTGGGAAACGGCCGTGCACCAGGGCACTCATGGCGCACCGCAAGCGCTCCTGCGAGCGTCGTGGCTTTTATTAGGAATAATTTAGTTTCGTCAGGCGATCTCATTTGTTTTGGGACGGAATGATAAATCCCGAACGTTCGGGAATTATTAGCATCCTTAATTAAGTATGTAAGAGGAAAAATTTGGAATCCTTGTGTATCCGTACGCATTTTGTAAGTACGTGCATATAGCACAAACTTAACTATATATCGCACTACACGTCTCTCTCTATATATGCTTGCAGACTAAGCTACTACTATTACTTATGTACGTGCAAATGCATGTTTTAACATTATGGTGCGGTTTTTGTAAAAGTAAAAAAAACAACACTAGTCAAGCTTGTGAAATGGTTCAATGCAAAAGAAATGCAAAAATGCTCGTTTGATTGTTTACTTTTAGCTTCCTTCTCTGTGGTTATTTCTCTATCGTACTTTGTACGGAGTATCTCACTGGTCGGGAAGGCATGCAAATTCCCAAACCGCTTCGTACATCCTGTATCGAATTTTTTGCCTAACAAGTTGTGCCGTGCAATTGGAATTCCAACTTGAGTTCTACTACTAGGAGTACTAGGGGCCAGTTCTTTTAGTCTTCTAGATTAGTAATCCCATAACTACTACCTCCGTCCTGGTTTTGTGGTCCCCATTGTAATCTGTGTCAAATTTTGACCAGAAATTTACCTAATGAAATGTTTATGCATGTCACCAAAAAATATATTATTGGAAACTATGTTCAAATATGAATCCAACAATATAACTTTTGTTGACATGCACTAACATTTTATCAGTTAAGTCTTTGGTCAAAATTTAGCACAAATTACAATGGTGACTAATAAACAAGGACGGAGGTAGTAGTTTAGAAACCCAAATGAATGAGTGAGACGCCTTATGTTACTCTCCACTATGACTAGTCTTATGGGAAAAGCTGGGGAAGAGACGGCTTAGTTTTTAAGCCGCCAGAAGAACTGACCCTAGTAGTAGTTGCTAGGGATACTAGTAGTAGCTAGGGATACTAGGAGTACTAGCTAGGGATCGTGTGTGCGAGATGAACCAGACAAAGTAAATGCAGAGAGATGAAATGCAAAAAAATATAGAGGGATGTGATGGTTGCTTGTCCCTTTATTTTACCAGGCCACTTATTACTGGGAGGGGTGGGGTTTTATGATATGACGACTTTACTAACGCACCACGAGCGGGGTGAGACTCCTGTGCAGCGCTGCCCTCTACACTAGTACTACCTCCGTCGTGGTTTATTAGTCCCCCATGTAATTTGATTGAAGATTTAACTGACAAAATGTTAGTGCATGTCAACAAAAACTATATCGCTCGATTCGTATTTCAACATAGTTTTCGATGATATAATTTTTTGTGACAAGCATGAGCATTTATCGTACTATATATAATGTTAGTTAAATTTATGGTCGTACTATATATCGTAAAGTGGCTGTGTGTTGCACGGAATAGTGAAATGCATTGATCGGGGAGTTGTTTATTTTGACAAAGTATGTGGGGGTCATCTCATGTGTAACGAGTATCGATAGGTATCTTCGGATATTATCTCTTCTCTAGAGCTCACAAGCATACGGGTGAATAGTAAATGTAGGCTAAATAGATAAAAAGTATCTTTTGCAAACAAAAGTGTTCAACTGTTCAACCTGCATCCAAAACTTGTGAAGAAATAACACTTATTGTGCTTTGCAAGAAATGATCTTTAAGAATTAATTTTTGAGTATCGATTTTGTTTATTTTTTCTAGACCACCATGATTGTTAATCAGGATGACCTGGGACGGGGCAGAGGAGATGTAAGAAATGGTTCATCTTAGTTCTTTCACTGTTACTGTAGTAAAAATTCACAATTATCTCATAAATGGCAAGCGAGAACTCTAATGGAGCAAAAGCGTACATGGAAGATTCTTGACTAAACCATAAATGGATACACTTTTATTCAAGCACGATACTCTAATAGAGCAAGATCATGCATGGAAGGTTATATACTATATAAATAAGAAGTTTCCACATGCTTATTCATCGGCTTACATTGAGCGAAGACTAATTATGAACAGTTGACTTGGTAATGCATATGCCCAGGTGAACCTCCTTGGAGTCCCCGTGCATAATCTTGGGGTGAAAATCATACCGGGCGTCTTCCATGTCCACATTGCCGGGAACGGAGTAGCTCGGCACAGTCCCATTCAGTGTTAGGGAGGCGGCGTGGGCGCCTCAGATTCGGAGGGTAGTAACGGTGAGCACGCACTGCAAGAGCCTCAGATCGTGTCGGCGTCGGCATTGCCTCGATGAGACTACGAGAGAGGCGGCGGCCTGCGCGGGCCTTGCCAGTGCCCACGACCAAGAGGAAGACGCTGCCATCCTCCTCCAGGACTAGCAGGCGGCGGTGATCCTCCAGCGACTCCGGCATGGCGAACGGGTAGCACGCCTCGTACTTGATGTTCACCGCCGCCGGCCAGTAGTGATTGATGGATGGTGCCGTGAGGTGATGCACGAGGCTTGCTGGCCAGCCCTTAAATGGCAGCATGCACTCATAGCAGTAGCTGGGCGCGTGCTCGCATCTGGAACTATGCTCCGCCAATGAGTGCTGGCGACGTACCTCTCGTTGCCGAAACTCTTGTAGACGTAGGGCACCTTGCAGGCATCGACCAGGCCGTCCATGAAACGGGAATGGCTGTAGGGGACGTTGAGCCCGCCGAATGGAGCACAGGAATACCACACAAAGCAGTAGATGGTGTCCTTACTAGTACTCCCTCTGTTTCTCTACTCTCTACTTCTCTACTTTTTTTCTCTACTCTTATAAAAAACAGAGTTGGTGATGATGGTGTCCCTGCCATCCTGCAATATAGGCCATCCGATTTATATCTGAGGGATAGGAAGGAAACTATGGCAATTTTGCAAAAAGATACCCACACCCCTCTCCACATTTGCAAATAAGGACTTCCCTCGTTCATCCTTTTCTCACAATATAAACTACCCATACAAATGATGTTTCGTGCAATGCACGTGCATCTTGCTAGTTTCTGATAAAAATTGAGTTGATGATGATGGTGTGCCTGCCATCTTGCAACATAGACCGTCCGATCTATATCTAACGGATAGAAAGCAAACTATGGCGATTTTGCAAAAAGATACCCGCACCACTCTCCACGTTTGCAGATAAAGCCTTCCCTCGTTCATCCTTATCTCCCACAACCTCGTTATTGAGCAATTAAAAAAAGGAAGTCTCTGGAACAATCTGGCATGGTGGTCGCTGCGGTCGCCGTCCATCCCCATGCCTCCGCCCAGTCCAACCACCAGTCACCACCACGCCCCACTCCTCCTCACCTTATCTCTCATCTTTCTCGAGATATCATTTTTTGACGAAATTCTAGAGATACCATTTTCGATGAAATTCTCGAGATATCATTAGTTTTTACACATGGTATTACTCCTGCATGGGTCAATCACAACAGGTGTTTTGTAAAATAATGCATCTTGATGTTTCGTGCAATGCACGGGCATCTTGCTAGTTTGCATATAACTCCAAACACAAGTATACACGTTCTTTGACCATTTTACAACTATGTTAGTATCATTGTTAGTGGCCATCTAGTGCAAGTTGTAGCCCCGGGTGTTTTAACCTTTTTTTAGTAATGATATCTGGCGATTATTTGCCACGAGCCCAATCCTGGTGAATCCCACATAATCGTCAGATTTCCGTTCGATGGCGGCCTATTTTTAAGCCATAGTATTTGACAAAACCACCACCCTTACACAGATACTGTAACTGCGTTGCAGGAGTTTGCAACTGCCATTTGATGTGGAGCTTCCTATGGTCATCCCCATGGACCTACCTACGTCTCCCACGACACCACTTGGACCAATGACAAGAGCTTGAGCAAAGGCTATCGAAGATAAGGTGAACTCGCTCCTCTCCGAACTACCACTTTCTACATGTGAGACATGGCTACTACCTCAAGCGAAGACACTACATGTGATCAGGTACCTAGGGGGTAGCCACGGAGCAACTACGCCTAACGGACAAGATGACGAGGACACCAAGTACAAGGACCAAGAGAAGAAGCTGCCTGAAGCTGACAGCCCCCAGATGATCGGTACTCGTCGAACGTCCCATGTGTGGGAGCTCCAGCCAGCCAGCCAAGTCCCAGCTTGCGATCTCTACAGCGGCCGGATGACCGACATGGACTGGACATCCGACGACCACAACGACTTGATGACCGAGCCCCTCCGGACATCCGGTGTCACCCAACAGAAGGGAAATTATCGGAAGTCCGAAGCCTCAGGACGATCGACGACCGAACGACTCCGAAAATCCGACGCCACCTGATCCGAGCCGAAATGTTGGACGTCTGACCGCTTCCGGACGTTCGGACCGTCGCGAGCCACAGGACGTCCGACAGCGTCCGGACGACTGAAGGCTGTCTGTGCACAGCGTGTTGGGCCGAGGCCCATGTACCCTTTCTCCCCTTTAGACTATGTATACTCCTCCTCCTCCCTCTCTCTAGGGTCAACAACGGATTAGCTTATTTGAGAGATAGAGCTTTGCTTATCCACCTGATACCCTTCTCCATTGGAGTTCACGACCTCTTTGGAGAAGATCCCCCAAGTGGATTCAAGACCCCTCACGGGAAGACCCCCCTCAAGGCCTCCTCACGGAGAAGAACTTGCTTCTTGTATCATCCTTTGTTTATCGTGGATCATGTATATCTTTGTGTTTCGAGGATCTAGCACGTGTGTAACCAAATCTTGTTGGTTTGAGTGATTTCTCATTTACCCTCGTGTTTTACCCTCGTGTTCTTCATAGGATCCGCTCCCATCGTGAAAGATCGGCCCTAGGGTTTCCTCTTTACATCATCTTGGTATCATGAGCCAAGGTTGATGATGATTTTGGAGTCCCTACCCTTGTTTTGTTGTGTTATTCCCCAAATTCGGAAATTCCCCACCAAAAGTAGCCCCAATTTTTTTGATTTGTTGGTGTGATGAAGTTTTGTTGGACCTGATCCATGGATTTCGTGTGTAGCATGTAGATCTAGCTTTCCCCATCTTTTTCCGCGTTTCGATCCACAAATTCGTCCAATTTTGACCAAAATTTGCCCCTCCACCACGAACCCTAGAATTTCATACCATGCCCGAAATCGCCCAGGCACCGGTCGTCTGACAGTCTCCGGACGCCCGACGATCACTGGTCGTCCGACCACCACCGGACGTCCGACGTTTCCTGATGAAACTAAAAAAAATTCGCCTGAAATTTTTCACCCACCGCCCACAGTTCCGCATTGCTAGTCCATTTCCATTTCCGCATACGCACCAACACTTCGATAACTCCACTTATCAAACCACCACCGTCTTCCGCATCCGCCATTGCTTACATGCTAGCACTCCAACAAATTTTGACATGTTTGGTCCTTTGAGAATTTGAGTTGTGGTTTCCGTTTCCTAACGCGTCTCGACAACTTAGGGATGGCTCGACATCAACATCACCGCTGCTCATCTTCACCACGGACTCGTCATCAACAACAACCGCTCAACAATTTTGACACCCTCAACCGTAAGCAAGGACGGTAACTTCAACGACATCTTTGTCTACTCCTTGCCATTACATTGATAACCCCTTAGCCCATTTTGCGTACCTTTCCTATCGAGACTAGCCTTTGAGTATTGTTGGCAACATCACTTGTGCACATTAGTGATCATACTTCCCAGAGCATACATACCATATCATCTTGGTACAAGTATCTTGATATCATCTCTTGTGTCACAGGGTTGTCATCGCATATAAACAATTGGTATCTTGGTTCGTGAAGTTTTGCATAAGAGGCACAAGAAAGAGCTCAAAAGAGAAAGAGCCAACCAAGCTTTTAAGCAAAAGAAATAAAATAAGAAAAGAGATTTTAAGCAAGAACGATAGCATCATATACTACATTAAGATTGTCATACTTGATCATCTTGGATCATATCATAGGAACACCATACATATAGCATACTTAGGATAGAAGTCGTTGCTTTTGCTTAGTACGCTGTGCACAAGTTTCGTATCCGCCTATTGTGCAATCGAGCTAGCGTCTCTATAGCGTTGTGCAACAAGAGCATTTTTGTGGATTCCACATTTTGGCTCATTCCTTGGTTGCACGACCCCATCTTTCTATTCGTTTGTGTGTTTCCGTGTACCATATGATGCTATTGGTGTACTTGTTGCATTTGCAAATTTGCGAATATTTTTCAGCATTATTGAGTCTCATTAACAATTGCATCAAATTTTGTGCCACCATCCTAACCGAGCTCCACCATAAGCTTTCTTTGTGTAGGTGTGAGAGATTGACGAGATACGGTACCAATTGTGCTATTTCCCTGTTACATCATTGAGTGATCTTTGATCCACCCTAAACATCGGTCAAGGTACACTTGGTACTGTTCTTCCTTTCTCCAACTCACACATTTGCTTGGAATGATGGATAGGCCAAGTTCTTCTACCAACCCACTATTCATCGAGCAAGACGATGAATAGACCTCATATGTCACCAAGAGCCACCTCTTCGGTGCACAAAGAGCACTGTATCAAGAACAACAAGCTATGGGCGACCACATCGACCATCTCGCCACCGACTTACGACTTTTTGAGCAACATACAGGAGACTACTTCGACAACAAGCTCGACGAACGATAACAAGAGAACAATGCAAGAATGGACGAGATTCGTGCCTTGTTGATCAACCGCACTTCTACCACATCGTCATATTTAAGATGGAGCCGCTCGAGTCAACATTCCGATGACACCTTCTCCGGCTCAAGTACACTAACATCAAACACTCTTCGACGATCCATGAGACAAGATGATGCAGAGCATCCTACAGACATCACCATGTCACGAGTCCGTTCGGCAAGGGACACGTGTGACATCCACTTCACATACACAAAGGTGAATTATCTCCTTTACGCGTGTTCACTTGACCCCTTCGAGGATGGTATACTACTTGACACTCCTCTCATGTGCATACATAGGTATTGTTGGAACACCTTGGACGAGGAGGAGGTGGAGTGCGAGCGCAAGTGTACAACTACACCATCCGCGAGAGAAGCATGGAAGAGAAGGAAGAAGAGGAAATCTTACCGCGCAGAAATACTGGTACTACCGCCCAACTACCGGTCGACCGGTACAACCGCCCAACTACCGCCCAAATACCGGTCAACCTTCTATAATCGAGCGGTGCAAGGCCGGTACAGCATCAGAAATACCGCTATAATCGCAAAGACCGGTACTACCGGCCCCATGACCGGTACTACCGCCTTGCCTGTGCGCAGCCGTGCCTTTGGCCTTGTATCTATCTCCCACTTACCCCTTTGTGGCTTAGACTATAAATAGACCACCTCCACCTCCTTTCAAGGGTTAGCAAAGTGATAGTGATGTAGGGTAGAACCCTAGGTGGCCGATCTTTCCCAAAGGGAGCGGGATCCCTCGAAGAACACGAAGAAGACGGGGAAGAACGGAGAGAAATCACAAGGGGATACACTCAAGAACAAGTACAATCACACATCCACTAGACAATCAAACACACAAGATCCACAAGGTACATGAACAACAAAGGGAAAGATACAAGGTAGAGTTCATCTCCAAGACGAGGTCTTGATGATATCCTAGACGGATATTCTCACATGGAGGTCTTGAACTCCATGGGAGTGGTAGTCTCTCTCTCTCTCAAGAGTAGAGTGGTACAAGGAGCAAAGCTCTCTATCAAATGAGCTATCACTTTGCTAACCCTAGAAAGGAGGGGGAAAGGTCTATTTATAGTCTAAGTGGGCGAAAGGGTAAGTGGGAAAGGATACAAGGCCAAAGGCCCGCCGTTGCGTACAGGCAGTTACCGGACGACCGGTGGGGGTCGGATGTCCGGTGGCTCAGGACGGACCAGACGTCTGGAAGTCTTCGAACTTCCGCTATTTCCCTTCTATGATGGTGGCACCGGACGTCCGGTCGGCGTTGGTCGTCTGGGTGCTGGGACTTGTCGGACGTCCGGTGTTCTTCGGTCATCCGACCGCTGTAGCACTCGTCGCCTCGAGTTCTTCTGGCCATCTAGGCTCCGTCAGGTACCGGATGTCCGGTGGAGTCCGGACGTCCGGTGGCTGTAGCTTGTAGCAGCTCCGTCTTCTTCCTTCTTCTCTTCCATGCTTCCCTCACGGATTGTGTAGGTGTTCCTTGTCGCTTGCACCCCTCCTCGTCATCCGTGAGGTTCCGGTAATACCTATGCATGCACACGAGAGGAATGTCAAGTAGTATACCATCCTCGAAGGGGTCAAGTGAACACGTGTAAAGGAGGTGATTCACCTTTATGTATGTGAAGTAGATGTCACACATGTCAGTTGCCAAACGGACTCTTGACATGGTGATGTCCGTAGGATGCTCTGCATCATCCCCCCCCCCCCCCTGGGAAAGATCCGACCTCGGATCGAAAACCAAATCACCATGGGAAAGAGATGGCTTTGCCGTGTAGGAGTGGACGTTCACCAAGTACTCATCATCTTCAAGCTCGCAATGTGCACTCTCCAATGTCGCACCGTCTATTGATTCCTTCAAAAGGAGCAACGACAACAAACACTTGGAAAAACAAATGTGGTTAGGGTTAGTGCAAAACCAAGCATTCAAGTGGTGATTCACCCAACAAGTGTCGTCATCATGCAAAGCATATGGTGTGACAAGGGATTGTGACATGGCATGTAAGCATATCATCGAGCACAAGCAAAGATATCATGGGGACAAGCATGTAAATGTGAGGTAGTGATGCAAATATGTGTGTCAAGATAATAAGCATCTACCTCAAGTTCATAGCAAGCATGGGCAAAGCACTCAATGAAAGGTGTATGGTAGGCATAAGAATCATTCACAACACCAAATAAAATGAAGTGTCTAAACACATGGGTCAAGTGCAAGACAATCCAAGCATAACGTGCATAGGGTGTAGTGAATATAGTGTGGCACTCAACACAATAGAAAGAGCAATTGTTCATCATGTGTGAGGCAATCAAGTCAATCATGTGACAAGCAATGGGACATGGCATATGTGAAGAAGTGACATTGTTGCAACCAAACATATGAGAGGAGCAAATAATCCAAGAATTGGATGCAACACACAAGGCATATATATCATGATGCATGGAATGGTGAAAATGACAAGTCGAAGCAAGATCTCTAACAAGTGTGCAATCAAGTGGTCCAAGATGAACTATAAGTCTCATGGGGAAAGCAACACAAGTAGTAAGATCCATAATATCCATGATCATGGTTTGGGGGTTCTCAAAAGAGAAGGATATCACCTTGAAAGCGTGTCCCTGTGCGTCCTTCACAATGCCGAAGTACAAGCAAGTGCGATGTAGAATCGTCGTGGTAGAAGATGGTTCGCTCTCAATAGCTCGAATGGTCAACTCACGTGAAGTGGAAGTCGAGACGAAGTCCAAGTATCCTACACACGCGCATAACAAAACAAAGAACGTATGCGCATGGTAGATAAACACATCATCCATCATGATGGTTCTCTTCTCTTGCACATAACCATTAGAAGCACAAGTGCACGAATAATATGATGCAACAATGGAAATATTCATGGCACTAGGTATATGGTGCAAAGAGGTAAGACAAGCATGCTTCACAAGTAATATGTCAAAATCTCCAAACATATGTGAGAATGCTATGGGGGCAATCTCATTAGCAAGACTAAAATCATTGTTGCACTCAATACATGGCAAATCATCTAACATGAGAGAGGCAACATATGGAGATATATGACAAGAAGCAATAACAATCATGTGCAAAGCATGTAGATGGTTGACATCAACCGCATGAAATAAGCAAGTATGAATCATTGGTGATGCAACATAAACAAGCATAGTAATCAAGTCGTGCAAGCTAGTATTGCGAAGATGCAACATACTAGAGGAAAGCATGGCAATCATGTCATGTGAGCAAATAATAGGTATGGGCAATGCACATGACCTATCGCAAGCACGAACACAAAGCAAGATCATAGTATCATCATAGGAATGGGGCACAAAGCAAACATGGCAATAGCAAGCAATATCTCCACCAAGCTAGCAAATACACATACAAGTACTAGAATCAATCATCATTTGTAATGCAAAGCATGGGTCACAAATACATGGCAAAGGCATAGGAATGAGCATATCATGCAAAGTGAACATGGCAAGATGGGCATAGTAATGGACAATAACCCATAACCATGTGAGAGCCATGTAGAAGAAATGCGTGAAGTCTGTGCGCGAAGAGAGCAGTGGGAAAGACAATCCATGGGATCCCAAGTCATCATTGCTCTCTAGAGCTCGTTTTGTCAACTCATGGGATTGTGAGGTTGACAAGTAAGCATGGGTGAGGGAGTCCCGGATTAGGGGGTGTCCGGATAGCCGAACTATAACCATTGGCCGGACTCCTGGACTATGAAGATACAAGATTGAAGACTTCGTCCCGTGTCCGGAGGGACTTTCCTTGGCGTGGAAGGCAAGCTTGGCGATACGGATATGTAGATATCCTACCTTTGTAACCGACTCTGTGTAACCCTAACCTATCCGGTGTCTATATAAACTGGAGGGTTTTAGTCCGTAGGACGAACAACAATCATACCATAGGCTAGCTTCTAGGGTTTAGCCTCCTTGATCTCGTGGTAGATCTACTCTTGTACTACCCATATCATCAATATTAATCAAGCAGGAAGTAGGGTATTACCTCCATCAAGAGGGCCCAAACCTGGGTAAAACATCGTGTCCCTTGTCTCTTGTTACCATCCGCCTAGACGCACAGTTCGGGACCCCCTACCCGAGATCCGCCGGTTTTGACACCGACATTGGTGCTTTCATTGAGAGTTCCTCTGTGCCGTCGCCGTCAGGAAGGATGCCTCATCCCGTCTTTAAAGAAGATACTATCTCCAAAGAGGCCTTGGCCACTGGTCAGACTCTTCGGCTAGGTGGTTTTCTCATGACCGCCAGTTCGGCCACCGCGCCCGGCGGTGACTTCTCGAGTCATCGAAACCAATCTTCACGTTAATTCGGAAATTGCCGAGCAGTTAGATCCGATCGAGCTCTCCTCCAGAACGAGCTCTTGGATCGCATCGCCGCCACAGGAGTTGCCACAGACTACGACCGGATTCGCCTAAAACCGATCCGAGAGATCAACTCTCCCAGGCTACCCATCATGTTGCTGTGATAGAGGAGCAATGCGGCGATTCTTCTTCTATCTTAAGGACTAGCTACGTCCGGATTCCCGATCCCTCCATGCCGGATTCCCGCAGAGGGACGGATGTCGATCAAGCCCTGAACTTAAAGTCAGGCGACGGGATGGATTCATTGGATAGCATTCAAAGATCCAAACTTCCGAGTTCAGAAACTTCCCGGTCCCTGAGTCTTAAATTGGACGGGGTTTCGGATCCAGTTCCACCCGCCCACCCAAACATTAGCGATCTATCCCGAATTCGGCAAGAGCCTGCTGAAACACTACATCATTATCGGGCGATTCCTCTGGTTATGGACAGGATAAAGGACTGCCGAGAGGAGGACGCAATCCCACTTTTCTCGCAATAATTGCACGGACAAGGGAATCCTAAACGCCATAAGTCGTCATGAAATTACACGCTTTGCTGACTTGGTGACAATAGTACAAAAGTATTGTGCGATGGAGAGCGCCTGGAAAACCGAAAGTAAATTTTGGGATAATCCGGCCCCGAATACATCCCTAGTCCGAAATAAAAGGGTGCATCATTACCAAGCACCTGGGTTAAACACCAAAAAACCAAAACCCCCTAAAAGGTACGGAACCGTACTGGAGGGTTGGCTAAACGGACCCTGCAAAGACGGCCTCCATTGGGGCACAATTAAACCCTGATGTAGAGGCCGCACTACGAGAATTTCTACGAGAAAACTGGGACATCTTTGCTGGCACCCTTCGGACATGCCAGAATCCCACGACGGTGGCGAGCACAACCTAAATATCCTAAAAGGATTCAAGCAGGTCAAACAGGCTCTTGGCGTTTTCGAACCCAAGAGACAGGCCATGGGAGAGGAGCTAGCCAAACTTTTGGAAGCCGGATTCATCAGAGATATAAAACATCCGGACTGGCTAGCAAACCTGGTGATGGTACCAAAGAAGGACAAATCCTGGCGCCTATGCGTTGATTTCAAAGACCTTAATAAGGCTTGCCCAAAGGATCCCTTCCCCTCCCTCGAATTGATCAAATCATCGACGCTACAGGAGGACACGACTCATTGTGCTTCCTCGACGCGTACTCCGGCTACCACCAGATCAAGATGGCGGAGCCAGACCAAGCTGCAACAGCATTCATCACTCCATACGGCCCATTCTGCTTCAACACAATGCCCTTCGTGCTCAAAACGCGGCGCAACATATCGGTATAAGATTCAGACATGTCTGGCAAACCAGATCGGCAAAACAGTGGAAGCATATGTAGATGACGTGGTCGTCAAATCCAAGCATGTCGAAACTCTAGTAGACGACTTGAGGCTCACATTCGACAATCTCCGAAAATATGACATGAAGCTCAATCCGGAAAATGCGTCTTCGGCGTTCCAGCCGGAAAGCTCCTGGGCTTCATTGTGTCCGGTAGAGGAATTGAAGCAAACCCAGCCAAGATCCGAGCTCTGTCACAACTGGATATTCCAAAAGACCTCAAACAAATACAAAAATTGACTGGATGCGTAGCGGCTCTAAGCCGCTTTATTTCCCGTTTGGGAGAAAAGGCGTTACCCCTTTACCGCCTCCTCCGGCGCACCGAACACTTCGAGTGGGCCGGATGCCGCCACGGCCGGACTTCGAAGAAATAAAAGCCATATTGGCAACAAATCCGGTCCTGGCTACGCCTAACGTGGGCAAACCAATGCTATTATATGTCGCCGCAACACATCAAGTTGTCGGTAGCGGTGCTCGTCGTCGAACGAGAAGCGGACGGACACGGTTCCCTCTTCAAAAACCGGTATACTATGTGTCCACTGTCCTAACTCCATGCAAGTCCCGGTACCCACACTATCAAAAGATAGCATACGCGGTGTTCATGGCATCCCGGAAGCTGCGACAGTACTTTCAAGAGTGTTCGTTAACGGTAGCCTCCGAAGCTGCGACGGGACGGATTGCTAAATGTGCCATAGAGCTCCTTCCATTCGACATAACCTATAAGCCACGACGAGCTATCAAGTCGCAGGTTTTGGCCGACTTCACGGCCGAATGGACCGAAGCCGAACTCCCTAAAGAGTACGGCGCATACTCCAATTGGATCATGCACTTTGGCGGCTCCAAAATGTTGGCCGGCCTGGGGGCTGGCGTCGTCCTGACGTCCCCAACCGGGGACACAGTCCAATATGTCCTTTAGATAATGTATACGGACTCCAACAACGCAGCCGAATACGAGGCCCATACGCACGGCCTCCGGATGGCGATCTCCATGGGCATTCGCGCCTAGAGGTGCGCGGGATTCGAACATCGCGATATCTCAAATAAGCGGAGACTTTGATGCCAAAGATCCGAAAATGGCAGCATACCGCAATGCGGTCCTAAAAATGTCAAAGACGGTTGAAGGGCTCGAATTTCATCATATAGCCCGGGATAACAACCAAGCGGCGGACATATTGGCACGCATCGGTGCAAAACGCGATGCCGTCCCGCCCAACATCTTCCTGGAACGGCTGTTCAAGCCATCCGTACTATGGGAAGGGGAGTTCGAAAATAACAATCCGGACCCAACAACACTGCCTAACGCCGAACACTCTGACACAATCGGAGGCACTGCCACCGAGATAACACCCTCCGCCCACGAAATAATGGCGGTTATCGCCCCGTGGACGGAACCATTCCTAGCCTACCTAACTAGAACTCCCCGAAGACCAAAATGAGGCTCGCTGCATAGTACGGCGATCTAAAGCCTATAAAGTCCACGAGGGAGAGCTTTATAAGAAAAGCACTACAGGAGTCCTTCAAAGGTGTATCTCCGAAGAGGAAGGGCGAAACCTCCTGGCTGAAATTCATGCCGGACTGGGTGGGCACCACGCTGCAGCCTGGGCCCTTGTAGGCAAGGCCTTCCGTACATGATTTTATTGGCCGACGGCCCGGGCAGATGCGCATGATTTAGTCCAACGATGCGTCGGTTGCCAGCTTTTTGCTAACGAAAGCCACATGCCACCCACCGCCCTAAAAAATATACCCATCACCTGGCCGTTCGCGGTCTGGTGGCTTGACATGGTTGGACCCCTTAAGGGAGGAACCCACAAGCAAAAATACCTATTGGTCATGGTGGATAAATTCACCAAATGGATAGAGGCCAAGCCTGTTAAAACAGCCGAATCCGGACCGGTGATAGACTTCATATCGGGGTAGTGCACCGTTACGGTGTCCCCACGATATCATCACCGATAACGGCACCAACTTCATGGCCGATGAGGTCAAACTATGGTGCAAAAACATGGGCATCAAGCTCGATAACGCCTCAGTCTAACACCCACAAACCAACGGTCAAGAAGAGCGAGCAAACGGTCTAATCAAGAGCGGCATTAAACCCAGACTAGTGACGTCCCTCAAGGAATCTAACACGCCTTTGGGTTGAGGAGCTCGACTCCGTACTACGGGGGCTGCGGACCACGCCAAATCGTACTACGGATTCACACCATTTTTATGGTGTACGGCGCAGAGGCAGTCTTGCCCTGCGACATAATACATGACTCATCTCGCGTGCGCATGTATGAAGAAAGAGAAGCCAAGCTCGATCGGCAGGACAGTTTGGACGCATTGGAGGAGAAGCGCGACGTGGCAAAAGCTCGTTCCGCATTCTATCAACAGCAGGCTCGAAGATATCAAAGCAGGGAAATGCACGGGCCAAAGCTTATAACATTGGCGAACTAGTTCTACGCTCACGGACAAGAAAAAGGACAAACTCAAGCCCAAATGGGAAGGTCCCTTCATCATCGAGCAGGTCCTGACCGGCGGAGCATACCGTCTGTGAAACGCATCGGATAACCGACTCGAGCCGAACCCATGGAACGCAGCCCGTCTACGAAGATTCTACGCCTAAGCGTCGGACTCCAAGTTCGTTTCCTTCCTCCGTTCACATTTTCTATTTTTGTTGTCTTTTATTTCTCTCCTTCCTCCTCCTTCTTCCTGAAGCCTTTAGAGGCTCGTTAGCGCTTTGTTCGCACATATTTGACAAGCTGTACACGCTCATTATACCTGGGGGCTTCTTTACCAGATGCTTATTTATACGGGCTTCATGCCCAACACATGCGTCAAACTTCCGCATGTACCTTTTATGCATCGATATGACTTAAGTTTTGGCCAAGCTGGGTTGTTCGGCTCTGTGCTTACCCCTCGTTCCCGATTGTTCGGCTAGGTGGTAAAGGAGCACCT
The DNA here is from genome assembly GCA_021605145.1 of Aegilops bicornis. NCBI lineage: Eukaryota > Viridiplantae > Streptophyta > Magnoliopsida > Poales > Poaceae > Aegilops > Aegilops bicornis. The sequence goes on from CM038672.1 coordinate 287,283,511, forward strand.
CTGCGATTATTCTTGCCGGTCACCGGATGTGTACCTCAGACTGGGTGAAGCCGAAAGCTAGCGTTCTTAAGGGAATATTCGGTCGGTGAACTGAAAGATGATTTTTAACTATTTACCCATCTGCCCCCAGATGATTTTCTGCTTTCCTAGCAGTTTTGACATGCACTTTAGGGCATGCATCCCAAATAAAAGGAACCCTTAACGGAACTATTCTCCCTGGAAGATGTTTCTTACTATCCATGTAATATAACATAACTAGTTGGGCACTTGTCTAATACAACAATAATGACCCCTACGCCTTGTCTCCATGCATACCCCGGTTCTTATATAACCACGAAGGTATTCGGACACACTCTGGACTATTGGGTCCACGAGGTCGAAGCTTAAAAGGTCCGTTATGACAAGCGATCTACAATCCGGCTAGAAGGCATTTTCATGTCATATTTTTACATAGTCAACTCGACTCATTGTATTCCTCCTCAATGCCATCTAATAGGCTATCTAATTTACAATCTTCTTTGGGAATACTTGGCGGCCAATTATACTTGGCCGTACACTAAGCTTCTGAGGATCTCCTTCCCATCGGGCCCCACAGGTCCGACCTCGGCCATGTGGTTTGGGTCAACCGTGTACCGCTGCGTCTTTACCATGGCCCGAGCCTCCTGGCGCCTTTGACGGCCGAAATCTTCCATAGTCGGGAGCGCCGCGTGCTCCTTGAAGCCGCTCTGCCAGCTCCCCAATGCCTTCGGCAGGGGAGATAGATGGCCACAAGGCCTGGTCGACGCCTTTTCATCACCGCCGAACTTCGTTAAATGCGGTACCGACGTTCGGGAAGAAGATCACCAAGAACTGGGCATCTCCTCCTCGGGACGACCTGTGAGCAAACCTACATACATGTTTATGTTAGTCGCCTTCCTCGCCGAACTCTTTCAAAGTTCGCTCAAGCACTTATCGAAAATGCCGCTGACGAAGCCGTCGATTCTCCTTTACGGAGTCGGACAAGCTGAGCACGAACATCCTTTAGTTCCTCACCCAGTTTGGTGTTGGCATCTTGGAGGTTATTTTTCTCTGCCGCACCCTCGTAAGCACGCTCTCGCTTGACCTTTAGGCTGGCGCAAGAGCTGTTGCTTGTCCGGATCTAGTCCGACGCCATCTGCAATATTTTGTCGATTTACACACCCGCCGCACTTCATAAACTATTTATCTTTTGAAGCGTATATTACCAGAGGGGGTCTCTGTGGCTCCCCCTGTAGCAGCTAGTGCGGCCTCAAGTTGGGCCTTGCATTCTTCAAGCTCCTGGGACAGTCGGATACTCTTTTTTGTAAGATCCTGCATAACAGATGATCCTTAAATCAGTTATTTGAACTTTTTTAAGTCTCGGGGGCTACTGGCATATATAACTGTCAAATTTCCTCACCCGTATGTCCTTTACATACTGCTCCGTGGCTCTGGCTAGACCATCTTGAGCGGCATGGAGGTGCGCATCTCCCCAATTGAAGGCATTCAAGGCCTCTTGGGAGAAGCATGCGTCACGAAGAACTGTCCGGCGGCGCTTGTGATTCATGGCGCTCTCCACCTCGGAGTTGGTGGCGGACAATCTGTCGGCATCCTCTGTCGGAGGAGCATCCGACGCACGCCTCGTGCTGGTCTCCGCTTCCGGACCCGGCTTTGGAGCCTGGCTGGCGGAGGTTCGATTGGCGACCTCTCCGGACTCAGTCCGGCGAGCGCTCTTTTTCCTGAAAAGAGCACCAGCGTTAGTAGGCCTTCCAGGAATCAATCCTGGGAATATGGTGACACGCCATACCGTTGCGGTGGAGTTTCGATCCGGACCGCACTTCTTTTTAGCCTGCGAGGCCGTACTGCCCCTTGTTGGCTAGTCACCGCGGGCTCGGCTTCCTGCCTCGAAGGTACCCCCTGCGAAACATCATTGGTATACGGTGATCAAGAAATAAGCACGGATGGGTCATTATCAGAGTATTGGGACCTCGGTCTCAGTTACCTGCGAGGCTGGAAGTATTCCGGGGTAATCGGCCGTAATGGCAACCAAAGCATTGTCGATGCTAAGTTGGTAGAACACCCCGTCGATCAACTCCACCTTTATATCCGGATCCTCTTCGGAGGCCGGATCGAGGGACCGTTCCGGGTCCTCGGGTTGTGGGGGCGGGCTGTGTATCTTCTCCACAGTCCGGCGCAGTTCCTGCGCAGAAACCATGAAATGAGATATTTAACCACGGGAACATGGATCGGACAGGCCACAAAGATGTTTGCTTACTCAACTTCGAGGATTATTCGAAGAAAACTCCCTCAGTGGATTGACGCGGAGGAAATCCTCCTCCTCCCCTTTATACATGGCAGACAAGGTCTCCACCAGTTCGGTGACCGATCCCGGCCCTTTACGGCCATGACGGGTGGCATCGTCCTCCCCGTTGAAGTCCCACATGGGGTAGCCCCTATATTGGAGCGGCTGCACTCCCCTCATAATGCAGATTGCCATGACTTCGACCATGTTCAATCCGGCATGAGCCAGTAATCTAATTCGGCTCATCAAGTAAAGGACATCCCGGTCATTTTCCCTCTGGGGGCTCCGCGGGCGCCAGCTTAGGCGCTTCTTCAGAGGAGCATTGCTAAACTCTGGAAGGCCGATCCGAACAGGATCCGACAATGGACATCCTCCATGTAAAACCATTAGAAGGCGGTCTACGGACGCCTTCCTCGGGGTTCCGGATAGATATCCGGTCCGTGCGATGCGCCATAGTTCGGCTCCGCCCACTTGATATATTGACCCCTCATGAGAACGGGGTACTAGGCAGAATAATCTCTTCCACAACACGAAATGAGCCTCGACGCCCAAGAACAGTTCGCAAAGGGCCACGAAGCCCGCGATGTGCAAAATGGAGGCACGCGTAAGGTGGTGCAACTGGAGGCCGTAGAACTCCAAGAGCCCCCGGAGAAATGGATGGATTGGAAATCCGAGTCCTCTTACTAGATAAGAGATAAAGCATACCCGCTCTCCTTTAGAGGGACCGGGGACACTCTCCTCTTGCTTTCCGCCCTTGTAGGTGGCAAGTCCGGCTCGGACCGAAACCATGAAGGCCAGGGGAAGAAATCCCTTGGTTTGGAGTATAACTAGCTCGCTATGCGGGACTGAGCATCTCTCCCAATTTCCAGGCTGAGGTCTGGGAGCGCGAGAGGAGGAGCCGCGTCGACTGTCCATGACGGAATGGGCTTTGGTCAGAGGCGCTCCGATGAAAGCTCGCGAAGGGGGGATGGTGTGACTCAGATCTAGATCCTCGCCCCTTTTATAGGCAGCTCATTTGCGCAGCTAAGGGGGTAAGTGTAAAAATACCCTGGCTTTTCTCATTCATTCAAACACGTGGAGGATGGCCATTATTGGGCGTAGAAGCCAAGGAGCGCAGCATTTATCAGAAGTCGGACACTATTCGACAAGTATATGGAATTTGGAGAAGAACCCGCCTCGCAATGGCGAAGACAATCAACGCGCCGGACTCATCGACATTGAAGCCTGGTTCGGGGGCTACTAAGGGAGTCCCGGATTAGGGGGTGTCCGGATAGCCGAACTATCACCGTTGGCCGGACTCTTGGACTATGAAGATACAAGATTGAAGACTTCGTCCCGTGTCCGGAGGGACTTTCCTTGGCGTGGAAGGCAAGCTTGGCGATACGGATATGTAGATCTCCTACCTTTGTAACTGACTCTGTGTAACCCTAACCTATCCGGTGTCTATATAAACCGGAGGGTTTTAGTCCGTAGGACGAACAACAATCATACCATAGGCTAGCTTCTAGGGTTTAGCCTCCTTGATCTCGTGGTAGATCTACTCTGTACTACCCATATCATCAATATTAATCAAGGTGAGTAGGGTATTAACTCCATCGAGAGGGCCCGAACCTGGGTAAAAAGATCGTGTCCCTTGTCTCCTGTTACCATCCACCTAGACGCACAGTTTGGGACCCCCTACCCGAGATCCGCCGGTTTTGACACCGACAATGGGTACCTACACAACAAATACAAAAGCGAAAGAAATTGTGTGTGTGGTAAATGTACACATCATCCATCATGATGTGTATGTGCACGTGTGAGTTAGCACAAGGTAAGCATCGCTCAAAGAAATTTGATGCATGGTATAAGAACATGTCATCCATCATGAAAGAATAGTTATTATGTATGACACGATGGGGATGCAAATTGAGAATGCAATTATATGGCACATCAATAGCATTTTCATTCATGGGGAGCATAGTGTGCACATAATTATTGGGATCAGGCAATGCGTGGGATGAATCAAAATCTCCTAAAATGTATGAGGAAACTATGGGGGTCTCCTCATGAGCAATACTGGAAACATCATATGGAGAAAATGGACAACATCCAAAACAATGCATATCCGAAACTAGGTGGTCATGGCATGGCATATGAGATAAATGATGCAAAGGGAGCATATCAATATCATCACAAGAAAAAAATGCCAATAACCATGGGCTTGTCATCTATGCCATATGTGCAAATTGGGTTTTTCTTAATGGCATATGTATAGTCACTACGATGAGATTGCAAATATGACATATGATGGATCTTATGCATAGCATATGACAAGTCAAGCGGATTGTCAAACATGATGTGACCTAAAGAATTGTCACAAGAAATCCTATGTAACATGGCATCACAACTAATAGACTCGACATGAGAATCATCATACTCATCATAAATGGGTAAATCATCGCATGGGGAAATCACACTAGCATGAAGCACGGTAATAGGTTGATCAATATCATGCAAGCAATCAATGTCAAGAATGTCCACTAGTGGTACTAGAGCATCACCTTCACCTATGTTACCATTTTCATTCCACTCAAGTGGTGTAGGTGAGGTGGGAAAGACCAAATGGTGGTCATCTTCATCTTGATGGAACCATGTGGGGGGTGCATCATATTCCACCATGGCCATCGTCTTGTCCAACGGAAGGACGAAGTCATCGAGTATCGACGCGTCATCATATATGGGACCTAGCACAAAATGAGAAGACACAAGAGAGCTAGAGGTCAAGTTGTTAGAAATGCAAATGGCCTCACGAGACCTATCAACTATCACACTCTTTCTATGTGGTGGTTCACTCACTCCCTCAAGGTAGGTGCACTCAATGTCACATATGGTGGAGGCACTCATCTCACTCAAGTGGTGGGGGTTATGGCTCTCCTCACATGGGAATTGGGGAAACTCGTCATATATGGGGCTAGTGGTGAAGTCACTGTCACTCTCGATATGGTGGATAAAGTCACTCAAGTCATCATACGCCGCCGTGGTCGAAGGGAAAATCCCGTGCTCAACCATCTCGTCATCGTCACCATGGATGAAGGCCGGAGATGGCACATCATCACTCTTGCCTCCTAAGATGGAAGCATCATCCTTGCTCGCGACCTTGTCGCTCGCCTCCAAAGAATGTTCCTTGATTGGCTCCAAAGTTGTAGTCGTCGCCGCACCATCTTGAAAAAGAGTCTAAGTAGACTCGGCACCATCAATGCCACAAAGAGGGATGGCGGTGAAGTCGAACTTGGGAGTGTCGTCATGGAGCTCATCGGGCTTGGACATCTTGGTGGTACTAGCCTCATTCTTGTCGCCTTTGAGCTTGGTCTTCGAGAAGTGTACTTGGGGTGGAGAAGCCTTGGACTTCATGAGTTCTTGTTCCGCCTTGAGAGCACCAATGTAGTAGTCGTCGAGGGACTTGTAGTTCTCGAGTAAGATAGTCTTGGAGATGTTGTGTGAAATCCCATCATGAAGTGAAACTTCATTGACATGGGGTCGTCAAGGCCGACTCTTCGCAAGGCATGCTTCATCTCCTTGAAGTACTCGTCGATGGACTTGGATCCTTGGGTGGTGTTCTCCAATTGGCGTAGACGTTGTTCCGTGTAGATTGGAGGCACAAACTCTCGCCGCAAAGCTCTCTTCGTCTTGGGCCAACTCATGTCGTAGGTCTCCGAAGGTGTGTGAAGCCATCATGTCGACGCATAGCCATGGAAGTTTCCTGAGGCACACTTCACTTGATCTTCGGGAGGAACTTGATGTAGCGTGAGGTAGTCGTCCATCAAACGCTCCCACTCGAGATACACCTCGGGTTCTTGAGTCCCATAGAAAGGAATCTCATGGTCGATGTCGAGGTCGTAGTAGCTCGTGGAAGTCGCAGAGTTGAGCGTGGGGAGCTTCTCTTGAGCGTAGTCTTGGGGTGCTTGTTGGCGAAGATGCCATATGTCCTTAGGCGAAGATGCCTTGAAGTCGCTTGGCGAAGATGCCAAGGGAGATGGTGAAGTCATTGAGCGGTTGTTGATGTAGAGCTCTTGACCTTCACATTCTTGGTGGTGATGGTGTCGATGCCGATGTGATCTTGCCGGAGATGGTAACTCGGAAGCATGTGCTCTTGAGCGTCTTCTCGAAGATGAGGAAGATCGCTTGTAGGACTTGATGAGGGCTTTGATCTCCCCCATTTGAGCTTGCATCTTGGTGTCGAAGTTGTTGTTATTGGCATCGAACTCGTCGTTGTTGTTGTAGACCGAAGGTGAAATGCCTTGCCTATCCATCACAAGACTCGAGTAGAGGTGATTCGGAAATGAGATAAACAATACCAAGTTAGCTTTCCCAAAGTTGAGGATGTATCCTGTTTCACTCAATGTGAGATGAAAGAATAGTGGAATTGGTACCAGACTTGTTCACTCACACCTATCAAGTAAAGCTTATGGAGTAGCTTGGTGAGGACAGTGGCACAAAAATTTAATGCAAAATGTTAGCAAGAGTCAATAATGTTGAAAGAGATTCACAAATTCGCAAGTGAAACAAGTAGACCAATAGCAATGAATGGCACACGGAAACGCACACACGGATAGATAAATGGGGTCATGCAACCAAGGAATGAGCACAAAATGTGGAATCCACGGAAAACACTCGTGTTGCACAACTCAAGAGAGACGCTAGCACGATTGCTCAATAGGCGGATATGACACTTGTGCACAACCTATAAGATGCAAAATGGATAAACTTTCTATCCCAAGTATGTTATATATGTATGGTTCCCGGTGTTTCTCTCAAGATGATCCTAGATGGTCGAATATGACAATCTTATGCAATGTGGTATGATGCTATGGCTATTGCTTACAAGCTCTTTGTTCTTTCTCTTTTTGCTTAAAAGCTTATTCTTTTTTTTATATGGCCACTTTTGCACAATGCATAAACCAAGATAGAAATTGTGTATATGCGGGAACAATCTTTATGACACAAGACATGATATGATACCAAGATGATATGGTATGTATGTAATGGAAGGTGTATCGACCAATGATCTCTAATGTGCACAAGTAACGTGGGCCGGCAATACTAAAATGGCTAGTCTCGATAGGCAAGTAACACAAAATGGGCTAGGGGTTATCAATCCAAATGCAAGGGGAATGTACAATGGTGTCGTCGAGGTTACCGTCCTTTGCGATGGTGAGTGGCGGTGTTCTTGATGTAGATACCAAGATGATGGAGACTCGTCCCTAAGTAGCCAAAACACCTTAGGAAAAAGAAAAACCGCGAACTTAAAATCTCCAAAGGCGAATGTCAAATGGTGGTAGCGGAATGCGGTGGTGGTGTTGCACTAGGCAATGCGGAAGTGGAATGATGGGTTATGTGAGTCAATGTTGAAGTTGTCGTCCCTAAGTAGCCGAAACACCTTAGGAGACACAAGCCACAACTCAAACAAAATTGGATTAAGTTCGGGTGGAACTGTATGGTGGGTAAGCCTATGCGGAAGTGGTGGTGGTGGTTGATGAGGAAGCAACCGTCCCTAAGTAGCCGAAACACGTTAGGAGACTCGAATCACTACTCAAGCAACCACATATGCGATGGGAAACAAAAAGGGTTAGGTTGCGGAAGTCGGAGGTGGTGTAGCCGATGATGTGGTGTAAGCCCTAGGCAAAGATGCCAAAGTTGTCAAAATTTGATGTTGTCAAAATTTTATGGAGTAAAATGATGTTGGTGGTATTTTTTTGGGAAGGGGGATGTCAAGAGCTTCAAAACAAGCTAAAGAACGTCAAAATCGGAGTTCGGATGAATTAGTTATGACAAAAACAAAAATCAGTCAAAGGTGATATCCACAGGTTATGGACGTCTGTAAATGGATGGATATCCGGTCGTCGGACGTCCGGTCGGGCTCGGAAATCCGTAAATTTTGTTCTGTTGGCAGGTTCCGGTCGTCCGGTGGATGACGGATTCGGTGCTTCATGGGGGTCCGGACGTCCGTAAAACGTCGGTCGTCTGGTGGGTCGGGGGTCAACGCGAGATGCGAGTTTCGGGACGCGATTTTGGGCGGAATTTTGGGATTTTGGGGTCAAAATTGAAGAGATTTCATGGATGGAAAGTGGGGAAACTTGGGGAAATGCTAGATCCACTCAAAACCAAGCAAATTCATGGATCAAATCCAACAAAACATCATCAAACCAACAAATCACAAAAAAAAATTGGGGCTATTTTTGGTGGGGAATTTTTGAATTTAGGACGAAATCAACAAAAATAGGCTAGAAAACACAACTGGGAGGCTCCGAAATCGTGATAAACGTGGCTCATGATACCAAGATGATGTAGGGTAGAACCCTAGGTGGCCGATCTTTGACGAAAGGAGCGGGATCCCTCGAAGAACATGAAGAACACGGGGAAGAACGGAGAGAAATCACTAGGGGAAACACTCAAGAACAAGTCCAATCACACATCCACTAGACAATCAAACACACAAGATCCACAAAGTACATGAACAACAAAGGGAAAGATACAAGGTAGAGTTCATCTCCAAGAGGAGGTCTTGATGATATCCTAGATGGATCTTCTCACATGGAGGTCTTGAACTCCATGGGAGTGGTAGTCTCTCTCTCTCTCTCTCTCAAGAGTAGAGTGGTACAAGGAGCAAAGCTCTCTATCAAATGAGCTATCACTTTGCTAACCCTAGAAAGGAGTGGGGAAAGGTCTATTTATAGTCTAAGTGGGCGAAAGAGTAAGTGGGAAGGGATATAAGGCCAAAGGCCCGCGGCTGCGCACAGGCTGTTACCGGACGACCGGTGGGGGTCGGACGTCCGGTGGCTCAGGACGGACCAGACGTCCGGAAGTCTTCGGACTTCCGCTATTTCCCTTCTGTGAAGGTGGCACCGGATGTCCAGTCGTCGTCGGTCGTCCGGGCGCTGGGACTTCTCGGACGTCCGGTGTTCGTCGGTCGTCCGGCCGCTGTAGCACTCGTCGCCTGGAGTTCTTCTGGCCGTCGGGGCTACGTCAGGTACCGGATGTCCAGTGGAGTCTGGACGTCCGGTGGCTGTAGCTTGTAGCAGCTCCGTCTTCTTCCGTCTTCTCTTCCATGCTTCCCTCACAGATGGTGTAGGTGTTCCTTGTCGCTTGCACTCCTCCTTGTGATCCGTGAGGTTCTGGTAATACCTATGCATGCACATGAGAGGAATGTCAAGTAGTATACCATCCTCGAAGGGGTCAAGTGAACATGTGTCAAAGGAGATGATTCACCTTTATGTATGTGAAGTAGATGTCACACGTGTCACTTGCCAAACGGACTCTTGACATGGTGATGTCCGTAGGATGATCCGCATCAGATAGCTCATTTGATAGAGAGCTTTGATCCTTGTACCACTCTACTCTTGAGAGAGAGAGACTACTACTCCTTTGGAGGCCAAGACCTCCATCTAGGAGAAGATCCTGCGGGATATATCATCAAGACCCCCTCATGGGCGGACCCCTTCAAGACCTCCTCATGGAGATGAACTTTACCTTGTATCTTTCCCTTTGTTGTTCATGTACCTTGTGGATCTTGTGTGTTTGATTGTCTAGTGCATGTGTGATTGGACTTGTTCTTGAGTGTTTCCCCTCGTGTTTTCTCTCTGTTCTTCCCCGTGTTCTTCGAGGGATCCCACTCCAATTGTGAAAAATCGGCCTACACCGGGTTAGCCCCGTATCATATGGAATCAGAGCTTAGGTTTATCACGAATTTGGAGCCTCCCGTTGTGTTTTCTAGCCTAGTTTTGTTGTGTTCTTCCCCAATTTTGAAAATCCCCACCAAAAATAGCCTCAATTTTTTTTGTGATTTGTTGGTGTGATGAAGTTTTGTTGGATTTGATCCATGGATTTGCTTGGTTTCGAGTGGACCTAGCATCTCCCCAAGTTTCCCCCACTTTCCATCCACGAAATCCATCCAATTTTGCCCCCGAAATCATCCATTTCCGCCCCAAAATCGCCCCGATCCAGATCTGTGAATTTCTCGACCCCAGCGGTACTTCCGCCCTCCAAAACCGGTACTACCGCTGAGCTCCAGGACCGGTACTACCGCCCTCCCCAAGCGGTACTACCGCCCTTCCCAGTTTCAGTTTCGGCTGTTTGACAGTTTTACCCATAACTTTCACATCCGGAGTCCGATTTTCGCGTTCTTTAGCTCGTTGAGTAGTTATTGACATCCTCTATCCATCTACTTCCAACACCATTTGACTCCATCAAATTTTCCAAAATTTGGCAAGTTTGCCTAGGGCTTTCATCACATCATCCACTACACCACCACCGATTTCCGCAACCTAACCCTTTTTATTCCCCATTGCATATGTGGTTGCTTGAGCTGCTATTCGAGTCTCCTAAGGTGTTTCGGCTACTTAGGGACAGTTGCTTCTTCATCAACCACCACCTCCACTTCCGCATAGGCTTGCCCACCATACACTTCCGCCACCCCAACATAACCCAAATTTGTTTGAGCTTGTTTGAGTTGTGGCTCGTGTCTCCTAAGGTGATGTAGGGTGGAACCCTAGATGGCAGATCTTTCACGAAAGGAGCGGATCCCAATGATGAACACGATGAACACGAGGGGAAACACGAGGGAAAACACAAGAGAAACTCTCAAACCAACAAGATATAGTCACACATGTGCTAGATCCTCGGAACACAAGAGGGGAATACACGATCCAAAGTCAACAACGGATGATACAAAGGGTAACCGGTTCTTCTCCGTGAGGAGGTTTTGATGGGGCCACCCAAGAGGGGGTCTTGAATCCGTTTGGAAGGATCTTCTCCGGTGGAGGCGCGATCTCCGAGGAGAAGGTAACCAAGTGGATGAGCAAAGCTCTCACACAAACATGAGATAATCCTTTGCTAACCCTAACTAGGAGGAGGGAGAGGTCTATTTATAGTCTTTAGTGCAAAAGAGGGGCGAAGTGAAAAGGTACATGGGCTTCGGCCCAAAAATGTGCGCAGATAGGTGCCGGACGTCCGCTGGGGACCGGTCGTCCGGTGGCTCATGGGGGACCGGACGTCCGGAGTTGTCGGACTTCCGCTAAATCCGTTATGTGAAGGATGCGCCGGACGTCCGGTGCTTTCGGACTTCCGTTAATTATGGTTTGGATGCGGAGACGCCGGACATCCGGCCCTTGTCGGTCGTCCGCTTGCTGGAGAGCGTGGCCGGTCGTCCGTTCCTGGCCAGACGTCCGCTCGCTGTAGCCTGGGACTTGGGCAGATGTGGCTTCAGGCGCCGGACATCCGGTCCAGACCGGTCGTCCGGTGGCTGGACCTTCTTCGGCAACTCTTCTTCTTCTCCTTCTTCGCGTCCATCTTGTCCTTCCGATCCGCCTTGCTCCTTAGCTTGCGAAGGTACCTGAGTATGCAAAGTGTCTTTGTTTGAGGTAGCGACCATGTCTCGTGTATAGAAAGTGGAAGTTCGGAAAGGAGAGATGTCACCTCGGTTTCGAGAGCTCTTGCACGTGATCGAGTCATGGGTCCACTAGGCACTTGGTGAGATGATGATAGGTCCATGGGGATGACCTTAGGATGCTCCGCATAATCTCCCCTCCCTTGGGGAACATCTGACCTCAGATCAAAATCTTCATCACTATGGTATGGAGATAGATCGGTGACGTTGAAGATGTCGCTCACGGAGTACTTGTCGCCTGCAATGTCGATCTTGTAGGCGTTGTTGTTGTAGCGTGTTAGCACCTTGAAGGGTCCATCAGCTCGTGGTAGAAGTTTGGACTTGCGCTCGTTGGGGAAACGGTCCTTGCGAAGATGTAGCCACACAAGATCTCCGATGTTGAATAACATGGGCTGCTTGTTGACGTTGAGCTTGGTCGCGAGTCGTTGTACTTGGCGCTCGATGGTGTGCCTTGTATCTTCATGCATCTTCTTGAGGTAGTTGACTCGGGCACTCGCGTCCATGTTGATGCGCTCTTGTAGTGGTAGAGGAAGAATGTCCAATGGGGACAACGGGTTGAAGCCGTAGACGACCTCGAAAGGGGACTTGCCGGTAGTCGAATGTCTTGCACGGTTGTAGGTGTACTCGGCGATAGGTAAGCACTCCGCCCACTCCTTTATGTTCTTCTCGATCAAGACACGTAGTAGGGTGGAGAGTGTTCGGTTCGTCACCTCCGTTTTGCCGTCGGTTTGTGGATGGTATGCCGTGGAGAATTGGAGCTTGATTTCGAGCTTGGTGCATAAAGTCTTCCAAAAGTAACTCAAGAACTTGACGTCGCGGTCCGAGACAATCGTCTTTGGCACTCCATGAAGTCGCAAGATTTCCCTACAAAAGAGATTGGCAACATGTGAAGCATCGTCTATCTTGTTGCAAGGAATGAAATGTGCCATTTTAGAGAATCGGTCCACAACAACAAACACGGAATCCTTTCCATTTCTAGTTCTAGGCAAACCAAGCAAAAAATCCATGCTAATACCTTCCCATGGTTGATATGGCATTGGAAGTGGCATGTAAAGGCCATGAGATTGAGCTTTAGACTTAGCTTTGCGACATGTAGAGCATCGGTTGGTGAAGCAGTTGACGTCGCGAAACATCTTTGGCCAAAAATAGTTCTTGGAAAGCATAGAAAGTGTCTTGTCGCGTCCAAAGTGTCCCATTAGTCCTCCTCCATGGGATTCTTGCAAAAGCAACAAACGAAGAGAAGACTCGGGTATGCATAGTTTGTTAGCTCTCATAAGATAACCATCCTTGATGTAATATCGTTCCCAAGATGTATGCGTCAAACATTTGGCATAAGGAATGGCAAAAGTAGGATCATGCTCATACAAGTCTTTTATATGCTCAAAGCCAATGACATTTAACTCAAGTGTAGTAACAAGCATGCATATATGGGAAAGTGCATGCATCCGCCACAACATTTTCCTTACCGTTAATATACTTGATGACATAAGGAAATGACTCAATAAATTCACTCCACTTAGCATGACGCTTGCTCAACTTAGTTTGACCCTTAAGGTATCTAAGCGTTTCATGGTCTGTATGGATGATAAATTCATGAGGGCGAAGGTAATGTTTCCATTCACGCAAAACTCGCACTAAAGGATATAGCTCTTTGTCATAGATGGGATAATTGAGTTGCGCGCCGGAGAGTTTCTCACTAAAGTATGCTATGGGGCGCTTCTCTTGCGTTAACACACCTCCTATGCCATTACCACTAGCATCACAATGAATCTCAAAGGGTTTGTCAAAGTTGGGTAATGCAAGCACGAGAGCATGAGTAAGCAAATTCTTAAGCTCATTGAAAGCGATATCTTGGGATGTTCCCCGAACAACGGTGCATTTTTCTTACTCAAAGCATGTAAAGGTGAAGCAATGGTGCTAAAATCCTTCACAAATCTACGGTAGAAACCGGCTAAACCAAGAAAACTACGCACTTGTTGCAAATTAGTTTGTTGGGGCCAAGTTTTAATAGCATTGATCTTAGATTCATCAACATGAACAACCTTAGAAGAGACTACAAAACCCAAGAAAACAAGCTTATCAACACCAAAGAGGCATTTTTCCATATTAGCATAAATTGGCTCTTTTCGAAGAGTTTGTAGCACGGCTCGAAGGTGGGTGAAATGCTCTTTGAGATATTTGCTAAAAACAAGGATATCATCGAAGTAGACAACAACAAATTCACCAATGTAAGGTCGAAACACATAATGCATAAGACGCATGAAAGTACCGGGTGCTTCCGATAAACCCATAGGCATGACTAACCACTCATACAAACCAAACTTTGTTTTGAAAGAGGTTTTCCATTCATCACCCTCTTATATGCGGATTTGATAGTAACCACTTTTAAGATAAATTTTGAAAAGATAGTGGCACCGCTAAGTTCATCAAGCATATCATCAAGGCGTGGAATGGGGTACCTATAGCGAATGGTGATAGCATTGATAGGTCTACAATCGGAACACATGCAAAAGCTACCGTCTCTTTTTGGCACAAGAATGACCGGTACGGCACAAGGACTCAAACTTTCGCACACATGTCCATGGTCTATGAGATGCTTTACTTGCCTTTGTATTTCTTTGGTTTCTTCGGGGTTGACGCGGTAGGGAGCCTTGTTTGGAAGTGGCACTCCGGGGATGAAGTCTATGCGGTGCTCGATGCCACATAGTGGAGGTTGACTCGGAGGTAGCTCGTTGGGGAAAACATCTTGGAGTTCCTGCAATAAAGAAGATAACACTAGAGGAAGATTGTGAGAGGTGTTAGCTTTTGGTGCCTCGTCCTTTCACAATAGGACATAGTGTAGGACACTTGATGGGTTCTCACACACTTCTCTCATCTCACGTTTGGTGGCAAATAGAACTAAGTTTTTCTTGTCGCTCATTGTGGAGGCACTCAATTTTGGCTTGTGGCGCTCACTCTCTTTTTGGTGGTTCGCTCTCTCACTACTCTCTCCACGATGGGTGGCTTGCTTGTCAGTGAGCACTTGGCTTGGAGACATAGGTCGTAGCACAAACTCCTTCCCTTTCATCTTGAAGCTATATTGGTTTGTGCGACCATTGTGGATGACACCTCAGTCAAATTGCCATGGCCTTCCAAGAAGGAGGTGGCACACGGTCATCAGAAGGACATCACACTCCAAGGTGTCTTCATAAGGTCCTATCTTGAAGGAGACTTGTACCCTATGCTCGACTTGGATGGTTCCGGTGTCGCTTAGCCATTGAACTTTGTAAGGGTGCGGGGTGCTTCTTCTTGGCCAATTAGAGTTTGGAGCAAAGTTCTTCACTTGCGAGGTTATGGCAACTCCCTCCATCAATGATGACCTTGACGGACCTTCCATTGATTACGGCCTTGGTGTGGAAGATATGGCATCTTTGGTCTTCTTCTTGTTGATGTTGAAGAGTCAAGACCTTGGAAACAACAAGAGCGGGGCTTGAATCTTCATCACAAAAGACTTGATCATCTTCATATTCGTTGTTCACTTGCCAGTGCATGGCCACTTGCTCAAGGGCTTCCATTTCTCCTTCACTCATTGAGTCATATGTTCCATCGTCGTTGAGGATC
This sequence comes from Aegilops bicornis, assembly GCA_021605145.1. Lineage (NCBI taxonomy): Eukaryota > Viridiplantae > Streptophyta > Magnoliopsida > Poales > Poaceae > Aegilops > Aegilops bicornis. Next base: position 287,298,834 of record CM038672.1, read on the forward strand.
ATGGTGCACTTGTTGGTGCATTCAAAGGACTTGTGGCCTCGGCCTCCGCATGTGAAGCATTTGAAGGAACTTGTCTTGATTGTCTCATCGGTTGGGGTAGATGATGAAGAAGCTCTCGGCTTGAAGGTGCTTGTTGTAGGAGGACGACTTGAGCTTGTCGAAGCTTTCTTGTAACTTGACTTGTCGCTATTGCTTGTAGATGGCTTGGTTGAGGTAGAAGGTCTTGGAGTCGTTGACGCTTGAGAGTTGGAGAAGCCATATGACTTGGATGAGAACTTGGCATACTTGAGATCATATTGCACTTGGCGTTCCGCTTTGGTAGCTTGATACACTAGCTCGATGAGATTCGAGTATGGTTGGAAGTCGGCGATCTTCTTGATAGGATGGTTGAGTCCATTCAAGAAACGTGCCATAGTTTGCTCATCATCTTCCGTGACATTGGCTCGTATCATGGCAATCTCCATTTCCTTGTAGTACTCTTCAACGCTCTTGGTTCCTTGCTTGAGGACTTGGAGTTTCTTGAAGAGGTCGCAGTTGTAGCAGTTTGGCACAAAACGTGCTCTCATGACGTCCTGCATTTGCGCCCAAGTAGTGATTGGTGGTTCACCTTTGGCCTCTCGGTGCTCAATTACTTGTTCCAACCAAATAAGGACATAGTCTTGGAACTCAAGGGATGCCATCGCGATCTTCTTGTCTTCTTCATAGTTCTGCAAGTGGAAGATTTTTTCAACCTTCAATGCCCATGAGAGATACTCTTCGGGGTCATTGCTTCCGGTGAACTTGGGCATGGTGAACTTGAGCTTGCCATAGTGTTGCTCTTCATTGTGTTGGGGCCGGGGATGATGACGCCCATGTCGTTGATGACTGATAAACTCATGTTGCTCTTGGTGAGGAGGGTTGTCGACCTCATGTTGCTCTTGGCGAGGAGGGTTGTCGACCTCATGTTGCGCTTGTCTTGGGGGAGGTCCATTGTCTTCATGCTCTCGATGGACTTGATACTCTTGTCGGACTTGATGTTCTTGGCGAGCTTGTGGAGGAGCTTGTCGTGCTTGAGGAGGACCTTGTCAATCTTGAGGAGCTTGACGATCTTGACGCGCGTCACGATGAAGAGTGTTCGATGTCGGTGTACTTGAACCGGAGATAGTGTCGTCGGAGTGTCGACTTGAGCGGCTCCGTCTTGAGGAGGACGAAGTTGTAGAAGAGCGGTTGACCATCATTGTTCGGATATCTTCTTTGAGGGAACTCATGGATGTGTCGAAGTAGTCTCTTGTACGTTGTTCGGATTGTCGTCGGTCGGTGGCGAGATTGTCGATGCTGTCGCCCAAAGCAAGTTGTTCTTGATGCAAAGCTCGATGTGCACCAAATAGCTGAGTCTTGGTGACGTAGGAGGTCATGTCGGCGTCTTGCTCAATGAAGAGTGGGTTGGTAGAAGTACTTGTCCTATCCATCATTCCAAACAAAGATTTGTGAGTGGGAGAAAGAGAAGAACCAATACCAAATGTACCGTGACCGATGTTGAAGATGGATCAAAGATCACTCCAATGTGTAACAAGGAAATAGCACAATTGGTACCAATTCTTGTCGGTTTCTCACACTTACACAAGTAAAAGCTTATGGTGGAGCTTGGTTAGGATAGTGGCACAAAATTTGATGCAATTGTTAGTGAGCTTCAATAATGTTGGAAAAGATTCACAAATTTGCAAATGCAACAAGTAGACCAATAGCAAGATATGGTACACGGAAACACACACGCAAATAGATAATGTGGGGTTGTGCAACCAAGGGTGAGCCAAAATGTGGAATCCACCAAGATGCTCTTGTTGCACAACACTAGAGATACGCTAGCATGATTGCACAATAGGCGGATACGAACTTGTGCACAACCTACTAAGCAAAAATGCAACGACTTATGTCCCAAGTATGCTATATGTGTGATGTTCCGATGATAAGATCCAAGATGATCGAGTATGACAATCTTAATGTTGTATGATGCTATAGTTCTTGCTTATAAGCTCTTTGCTTATCTTTCCCTTTTGCTTTAAAGCTTGTTTGGCTCTTTGTTGTTTGAGCTCTTTTCTCATGCAATGCTTCACAAACCAAGATAGCAATTTTGTATGCGATGACAAATTTGTGACACAAGAGATGATACCAAGATATGCACCATGATGGTATGGTATGTATGCTAATGGAAGTATGATCACTAATGTGCAGAAGTCACGTGGCCGGCAATACTCAAAGGCTAGTCTCGATGGGTAAGCTACGCAAAAGTAAGGCTATGGGGTAATCAATGCTATTGCAAGAATGTATGATGATATCACGAGTCCAAGATGATACCAAGGTGAGGTTGATACCAAAATGATGTAGCCGATAGTAGTAGTCCATGGCGAAGATGAGTGGTAGTGATGTCGATGTCGAACCGTACCTAGATAGCCGAAACACAAAACGACACGGTTACCACAACTCAAATTCTCCAAGACCAAAACTTGTCAAAATCATCGAAGGTGGGTAGCGGACAAGCTATGGAGGTGGTATGCGGAAGTGGTGGTGGTATAGGAATGTGTATGCGGAAGTGGATGTGGTGGCTGAAAACTTTCAGGGAGAAATTCAGTTTCGTCAGGCTTTGACGGACGTCTGGAAGTTGCGGTCGTCCGGTCGTCGGACGCCCGGTAGGCTCGGAAATCCGTAGTTTTGGTTCTGTCGACTGGTTCCGGTCGTCCGGTGGATGACGGGCGTCCGGTCGTTCCAGGGGCTCCGGATGTCCAGTAAACTGACGGTCGTCCAGTGGGTCGTGGTCAACGCGAGGTGCGAGATGCGAATTGGGGCGGAATTTTGGGATTTTGGTGGCAAAATTCGAGCGATTTTGTGGATGGAAAAGACGGAGATGATGGGGAAAAGCTAGATCCACTCAAGGCAACGCAAATCCATGGATCAAATCCAACAAAACTTCATCACACCAACAAATCACAAAAAAATTTGGGGCTATTTTTGGTGGGGAATTTTCGAATAAGGGAAGAACACAACAAAATCAAGCTAGAAAACGAAGAAGGGAGGCTCCGAAATCATGATCAACGTGGCTCATGATACCAAGATGATGTAGGGTGGAACCCTAGATGGCCGATCTTTCACGAAACGAGCGGATCCCAATGATGAACACGATGAACAAGAGGGGAAACACGAGGAAAACACAAGAGAAACTCTCAAACCAAGAAGATATAGTCACACATGTGCTAGATCCTCGGAACACAAGAGGGGAATACACGATCCAAAGTCAACAACGGACGACACAAAGGGTAACAAGTTCTTCTCCGTGAGGAGGTCTTGATGGGGCCACCCAAGAGGGGGTCTTGAATCCGCTTGGAAGGATCTTCTCCGGTGGAGGCGCGATCTCCGAGGAGATGGTAACCAAGTGGATGAGCAAAGCTCTCACACAAACATGAGCTAATCCTTTGCTAACCCTAATTAGGAGGAGGGAGAGGTATTTATAGTCTTTAGTGCAAAAGAGGGGCGAAGTGAAAAGGTACATGGGCTTCGCCCAAAAGCTGTCTTGTTGACAGTGCAGACGTCCGCTGGGGACCAGTCATCCGGTGGCTCATGGGGAACCGGACGTCCGGAGTCGTCGGACTTCCGTTAAATCCATTCTATGAGGGATGCGCCGGATGTCCGGTGGTTTCGGACTTCCATTAATTTTGGTTCGGATGCGGAGACGCCGGACGTCCGGCCCTTGTCGGTCGTCCGCTCGCTGGAGAGTGTGGCTGGTCGTCCGGTCTTGGCCGGACGTCCGCTCGCTGTAGCCTGGGACTTGGGTAGATGTGGCTTCAGGCGTCGGACGTCCGGTCCAGACCGGTCGTCCGGTGGCTGGAGCTTCTTCGGCAGCTCTTCTTCTTCTCCTTCTTCGTGTCCATCTTCTCCTTCCGACCCGCCTTGCTCCTTAGCTTCTCCAAGGTACCTGAGTATGCAAAGTGTCTCCGCTTGAGGTAGCGACCATGTCTCGTGTATAGAAAAGTGAAAGTTCGGAAAGGAGAGATGTCACTTCGGTTTCGAGAGCTCTTGCACGTGCTCGAGTCATGGGTCCACTAGGCACTTGGTGAGACGATGATAGGTCCATGGGGATGACCTTGGGATGCTCCGTATCATAAGGTGTTTCTGCTACTTAGGGACGGTCACTTCAACATTGACTCGCATAACCCATCATTACACTACCACTGCATTCCGCTACCACCATTTGACATTTGCCTTTGGAGATTTTGGGTTCGCGGTTTTTCACTTTCCTAAGGTGTTTCGGCTACTTAGGGACGAGTCTCCATCATCTTGGTATCTACATCAAGAACACCGCCACTCATCATCTCCAAGGACGATAACCTCGACGACAGCATTGTTTATTCCCTTGCCATTGCATTGATAATCCCTAGCCCATTTTGCGTCACTTGCCTATCGAGACTAGCAATTTGAGTATTGCCGGCAACGTTACTTGTGCACATTAGTGATCTACACCTTCCATTACATACATACCATATCACATTGTTATCATCATATCATCTCTTGTGTCACAAAGATTGTTCCGGCATATACACAATTCCTATCTTGGTTTGTGCATTTCGCAAAGTGGTCATACAAAAAAAAGAATAAGCTTTTAAGCAAAGAAAAAAGAGAAAGAGCAAAGAGCTTGTAAGCAAGTGCCATAGCATCATAGTGCATTACAATATATCATACTTGATCATCTTAGATCAGCTTGAGAGAAACACCGGGAACCATACATACATAGCATACTTGGGATAGAAAGTTTATCCATTTTGCATCTTATAGGTTGTTCACAAGTGTCGTATCCGCCTATTGAGCAATTGTGCTAGCGTCTCTCTAGAATTGTGCAACACGAGCGTTTTCCGTGGATTCCATATTTTGTGCTCATTCCTTGGTTGCACGACCCCATTTATCTATCCGTGTGTGTGTTTCCGTGTGCCATTCATTGCTATTGGTCTACTTGTTTCACTTGCGGATTTGTGAATCTCTTTCAACATTATTGACTCTTGCTAACATTTTGCATTAAATATTTGTGCCACTATCCTCACCGAGCTAGTCCATAAGCTTTAGTTTGTAGGTGTGAGTGAACAAGTCCGGTACCAATTCCACTATTCTTTCATTTCACATTGAGTGAAACGGGATACATCCTCAACTTTGGGGAAAGGTACTTGGTATTGTTTATCTCATTTCCTACTCACTTCTACTCGAGTCTTGTGATGGATAGGCAAGGCATTTCACCTTCGGTATACAACAACAACGACGAGTTCGATGCCACGAACAATTCCAACGGCACCAAGATGCAAGCTCAAATGGAGGAGATCAAAGCCCTTATCAAGTCCTACAAGAGATCTTCCTCATCTTCGAGAAGACGCTCAAGTACACGTGCTTCGAAGCTACCATCTCCGGCAAGGTCACATCAGCATCGACTCCATCACCAACAAGAAAGTGAAGGTCAAGAGCTCAACACCAACAACCGCTCAACGACTTCACCATCTCCCTTGGCATCTTCGCCAAGCGACTTCAAGGCATCTGGACATACGGCATCTTCGCCAACAAGCACCTCAAGACTACGCTCAAGACAAGCTCCCCAAGCTCAAATCCGTGACTTCCATGAGCTACTACAACCTCGACCACGGCCACGAGATTCCTTTCTATGGGACTCAAGAACCCGAGGAGTATCTCGAGTGGGAGCACCTAATGGACGACTACCTCAAGCTACATCAAGTTCCTCCCGAAGATCAAGTGAAGTGCGCCACAAGAAACTTCCACGACTACGCCTCGACATGGTGGCTGCACACACCTTCGGAGACCTACAACATGAGTTGGCCCAAGACGAAGAGAGCTTTGCGGCGAGAGTTCGTGCCTCCAACCTACACGGAACAACTTCTACGCCAATTGGAGAACACCACCCAAGGATCCAAGTCCATCGACGCGTGCTTCAAGGAGATGAAGAATGCACTGCGACAAGCTGGCGTGGACGACCCCATTTCGATGAAGTTCTACTTCATGATGGGATTGCACAATGATATCTCCAAGACGATCTTCCTCGAGAACTACAAGTCCCTCGATGACAACTACATTGGTGCTCTCAAGGCGGAACAAGAACTCATGAAGGCCAAGGCTTCTCCACCCCAAGCTCACTTCGCGACGACTAAGATCCATGAGAACGAGCATGAGGATAGTACCACCAAGATGTCCAGGCCCGACGAGCTCCAAGACGATGCTCCCAAGTTCGACTTCACCGCCATTCCTCTTCGTGGCATTGATGATGCCGAGTCATCCACGACTTTTTTTCAAGACGGTGCGGTGACGAGTACGACTACGGAGACCTTCAAGGACCAAGATTTGGAGGCGAGCGACATGGTGATGAGCAAGGATGATGCTTCAATTTTAGGAGGCGAGAGTGATGATGTGCCATCTTCGGCCTTCATCCACGGCGACAATGACGACATGATCGACCATGGGATTTTCCCTTTGGTCATGGAGGAGAGTGATGATGTGCCATCTTCGGCCTACATCAACGGTGACGACAACGAGATGGCTGAGCATGTGATTTTCCCTTCGACCACGGTGACGTATGATGACTTGAGTGACTTTTGCCACCATATTGAGAGTGAGAGTGCCTTCACCACTTGCCCCATATATGATGAGTTGCCACAATTCCCATGTGAGGAGAGCCAGAACCCCCACCACTTGAGTGAGATGAGTGACTCCACCATATGTGACTTTGAGTGCACCTATTTTGAGGGAGTGAGTGAACCACCACATAGAGAGAGTGAGGTAGTTGATAGGGCATGTGAGGCCATTTCGATTTCTAACAACTTAACCTCTACCTCTATTGTGTCTTCTCATTTGGTGCTAGGTCCCATCTATGATGACGCGCCGATTCGCGACGGCTTCGTCCTTCCTTTGGACAAGACGATGACCATGGTGGAATATGATGCACCCCCACATGGTTCCATCAAGATGAAGATGACCACCATTTGGTCTTTCCCACCTCACCTACACCACTTGAGTGGAATGAACAAGGTAACATAGGTGAAGGTGACGCTCTAGTCCCACTAGTGGACATTCTTGACATTGATTGCTTGCATGATGTTGATCCCCCTATTGACATGCTTCATGTTAGTATGATTTCCCCATGTGATGATTTGCCCATTTATGATGAGTATGATGATTTTCATGTGGAGTCTATTAGTTGTGATGCCATGTTACATAGGATTTGTTGTGACAACTCTTTAGGTCACATCATGTTTGACAACCCGCTTGACTTGTCATATGCTATGCATGAGATCAATCATCTGTCATATTTGCGATCTCATCGTAGTGACTATGCATATGCCATTAAAATTAACCCAATTTTCACTTATGGCATAGATGACAAGCCTATGGTTATTGCCATTTGTTTTTCTTGTGATGATATTGATATGCTCCCTTTGCATCATTTTTCTCATATGCCATGCCATGACCACCTAGCTTCGGATATGCATTGTTTTGGATGTTGTCCATTTTCTCCATGTGATGTTTACGATATTGCTCATGAGGAGACCCCCATAGTTTCCTCATACATTTTAGGAGATTTTGATCCATCCCATTCATTGCATGATCCCAATACTCGTGTGCACAATATGCTCCCCATGAATAAACATCCTATTGATGTGCCATATACTTGCATTCTCAATTTATGTCCCCATCATGTCATACACAATAACTATTCTTTCATGGTGGATGACATGTTCTTATACCATGCATCAAATTTCCTCGAGCGATGCTTATCTTGTGCTAAGTCACACATGCACATACACATCATGATGGATGATGTGTACATTTACCACGCGCACAATTTCTTTGGTTTGTGTCTCTTTTGTGTAGGTACCTGAGGGAGTCCCGGATTAGGGGGTGTCCGGATACCCGAACTATCATCTCGGCCGGAGTCCTGGACTATGAAGATACAAGATTGAAGACTTCGTCCCGTGTCCGGAGGGACTTTCCTTGGCGTGGAAGGCAAGCTTGGCGATACGGATATGTAGATCTCCTACCATTGTAACCGACTCTGTGTAACCCTAACCTATCCGGTGTCTATATAAATCGGAGGGTTTTAGTCCGTAGGACGAACACCAATCATACGATAGGCTAGCTTCTAGGATTTAGCCTCCTTGATCTCGTGGTAGATCTACTCTTGTACTACCCATATCATCAATATTAATTAAGTAGGAGTAGGGTATTACCTCCATCGAGAGGGCCCGAACCTGGATAAAAACATCGTGTCCCTTGTCTCCTGTTACCATCCGCCTAGATGCACAGTTCGGAACCCCCTACCCGAGATCCCCCGGCTTTGACACCGACATTGGTGCTTTCATTGAGAGTTCCTCTGTGTCGTCGCCGTCAGGAAGGATGCCTCATCCCGTCTTTAAAGACGATACTATCGCCAAAGGAGCCTTGGCCACCGGTCAGACTCTTCGTCTAGGTGGTTTTCTTATAACCGCCAGTTCGGCCACCGCGCCGACGATGACTTCTCGAGTCATTGAAACCAATCTTCACGTTAATTCGGAACTTGCCGAACAGTTAGATCTGATCGAGCTCTCCTCCGTAAACGAGCTCTTGGATCACATCGCCGCACAGGGAGTCGCCACAGACTACGACCGGATTGGGCCTAAAACCGATCTGAGAGAGATCAACTCTCCCCAGGCTACCCATCATGTTGCTGTGATAGAGGAGCAATGCGGCGATTCTTCTTCTATTTTAAAGACTAACTACGTCCGGATTCTCGATCCCTCCATGCCGGACTCCCGTAGAGGGACGGATGTCGATCAAGCCCTGAACTTAAAGTCAGGCGACGGGATGGATTCATTGGATAGCATTCAAAAATCCAAACTTCCGAGTTCGGAAACTTCCCGGCCCCTGAGTCTTAAATTGGACGGGGTTCCGGATCCAGTTCCACCCGCCCACCCAAACATTAGCGATCTATCCCGAATTCGGCAAGAGCCCGCCGAAACAGAACATCATTATTGGGCGATTCCTCCTGGTTATGGACAGGATAAAGGACTACCGAGAGGAGGATTTAATCCCAATTTTCTGCAAAATTGCACGGACAAGGAATCCTAAACGCCATAAGTCGTCATGAAATTACACGCTTTGCTGACTTAGTGACCATAGTACCAAAATCTTGTGCGATGGAGAGCGCTGGAAAACCGAAAGTAAATTTTGGGATAATCCGCCCCGAATACATCCCTAGTCCGAAATAAAAGGGTGCATCATTACCAAGCACCTGGGTTAAACACCAAAAACAAAAACCCCTAAAGGGTAATGGAACCGTCTTTGGAGGGTTGGCTAAACGGACTGCAAAATTCACAAGATCTGAGGGCGCCACTCCAACTCATAGCCTTCGAGCATGTTGGATACTACGACAGGTGGCCAAAATTGGCGAAGAGCTTCTAGCTTCAAAATCCCAGCCCAGCAACACTAGTACGGTGTTAACAGTCTTCGAGACTTTCGCATCAAATAACATGCGAAAACGAACACTCCGCAACCTTGCCGAAGTCTACCAAGTAGCAACAATAAATCCATGGAGTGACACGGCTATTACCTTTAATGCCAGTGATTTAACCTAAATTCTGAACAGCCCGAGCACCAGCCGCATTGGTCCTCAGTCCGATAATGGACGGCTTTCGCCTTACTAAGGTACTCATGGATGGCGGCAGCGGACTAAACCTCATCTATGAGGAAACCCTCCGAAAAATGGAAATAGACTGGAACCGCATTGAGCTAAGCAACACAACCTTTAGAGGAATAATCCCTAGCCGGGAAGCATGCTGCAGAGGAAAAATCACACTGGACATAGTGTTCGGCTCGCCGGACAATTACAGGTCCGAGGAGGTCACATTTCAAGTGGCCCCGTTCAGCAGCGGATATCATGCTTTATTAGGACAAGAGGCATTCACAAATTTTCAAGCTATACCCCATTATGGGTACATGAAGCTTAAAATGCCCGGACCTTACGGAATCATCACTCTCGCTAGTTATCCGAACATAGCACTCTGCGCCGAAAACAAGACAGCCGCACTAGCCCTCGAGGCACTATCCGAAGCCCTAGCGGCCGAGGAACTCACCGTGATGCGCTCCACGGTGAACAGGGACGATGTGATACTTGATAAAAGATCCAAGTCCACCTCTTTTAAACCAGCGGATGAAATAGTCAAATTCCAAGTCCACCCAACGGACCCTGGAAAGACGGCCTCCATTGGGGCACAATTAAACCTCGATGTAGACGCCGCCACGAGAATTTCTACGAAAATCGGGACATCTTTGTTCGGCACCCTTCAGACATGCCAGAATCCCACGTCGGCTGGCCGAGCACAGCCTAAATATCCTAAAAGGATTCAAGCCAGTCAAACAGGCTCTTCGGCGCTTTTCCGAACCCAAGAGATAGGCCATGGGAGAGGAGCTAGCCAAACTTTTGGAAGCCGGATTCATCAGATATATAAAACACCCGGATTGGCTAGCAAATACCAAAGAAGGATAAATCCTGGCGCCTATGTGTTGATTTTAAAGACCTTAATAAGGCTTGCCCAAAGGATCCCTTCCCCCTCCCTCGAATTGATCAAATTAGCGACGCTTCTGAGGAGACCACGACTCATTGTGCTTCCTCGACGCTGCATCTCCGGCTACCACCAAATCAAGATGGCGGAGCAGACCAAGCTGCAATAGCATTCATCACTCCATACGACCCGCTCGCTTCAACACAATGTCCTTCGGCTCAAAAACGCTGGCGCAACATATCAACAAGATGATTCGTACATGTCTGGCAAACCAGATCGGCAAAACAGTGGAAGCATATGTAGATGACGTGTCGTCAAAACCAAGCATGTCGAAACTCTAGTAGACGACTTGAGGCTCACATTCGACAATTTTCAAAAATATGACATCAAGCTCAATCCGGAAAAATGCGTCTTCGGCGTTCCAGCCGGAAAGCTCCTGGGCTTCATTGTGTCCGGTAGAGGAATTGAAGCAAACCCAGCCAAGATCCGAGCTCTGTCACAATTAGATATTCCAAAAGACCTCAAACAAATACAAAAATTGACGGGATGCGTAGCGGCTCTAAGCCGCTTTATTTCCCGTTTGGGAGAAAAGGCGTTACCTTTACCGCCTCCTCCGCCAAGACCAACACTTCGAGTGGACGGATGCCGCCACGACCGGACTCGAAGAGATAAAAGCCATATTGGCAACAAATCCGGTCCTGGCCGCGCCCAATGTGGGCGAACCAATGCTATTATATATCGCCGCAACACATCAAGTTGCCAGCGCGATGCTCGTCGTCGAACGAGAAACGGACGGACACCGGTTCCCTCTTCAAAAGCCGGTTTACTATGTGTCCACTGTCCTAACTCCATGCAAGTCACGGTACCCACACTATCAAAAGATAGCATACGGTGTTCATGGCATCCCGGAAGCTGCGACACTACTTTCAAGAGTGTTCGATAACGGTAGCCTCCGAAGTACCTCTTAATGACATTATAAACAACCGCGACGCGACGGGACGGATTGCTAAATGGGCCATAGAGCTCCTTCCATTCGACATAACCTACAAGCCACGACGAGCTATCAAGTCGCAGGTTTTGGCCGACTTCGTGGCCGAATGGACCGAAGCCGAACTCCCTAAAGAGTACGGCGCATACTCCAATTGGATCATGCACTTTGACGGCTCCAAAATGTTGGCCGGCCTGGGGGGCTGGCGTCGTCCTGACGTTCCCAACCGGGGACACAGTCCAATACGTCTTTTAGATAATGTATACAGACTCCAACAACGCAGCTGAATACGAGGCCCTTCTGCACGGCCTCCGGATGGCAGTCTCCATGGGCATTAAACGCCTAGAGGTGCGCGGGGATTCGAACCTCGCGATATCTCAAATAAACGGAGACTTTGATGCCAAAGATCCGAAAATGGCAGCATACCGCAATGCGGTCCTAAAAATGTCAGCACAGTTCGAAGGGCTCGAATTTCATCATATAGCCCGGGATAACAACCAGGCGGCTGACATATTGGCACGCATCGGTGCAAAACGTGATGCCGTCCCGCCCAACATCTTCCTGGAACGGCTATTCAAGCCATCCGTACTATGGGAAGGGGAGTTCGAAAATAACAATCCGGACCCAACCGCACTGCCTGACGCCGAACACTCTGACACAATCGAAGGCTCTGCCACCGAGATAACACCCTTCGCCCACAAAATAATGGCGGTTATTGCCCCGTGGACGGAGCCATTCCTAGCCTACCTAACTAGGCAGGAACTCCCCGAAGACCAAAATGAGGCTCGCTGCATAGTACGGCGATCTAAAGCCTACAAAGTCCATGAGGGAGAGCTTTATAAGAAAAGCACAACAGGAGTCCTTGAAAGGTGTATCTCCAAAGAGGAAGGGCGAAACCTCCTGGCTGAAATTCATGCCGGACTGGGTGGGCACCACGCCGCAAAGACGGGCCCTTGTAGGCAAGGCCTTCCAGACAGGATTTTATTGGCCGACGGCCCGGCAGATGCAGGATTTAGTCCAACGATGCGTCGGTTGCCAGCTTTTTGCTAACCAAAGCCACATGCCACCCACCACCCTCAAAACTATACCCATCACCTGGCCGTCATGATGCAGGGGCTTGACATGGTTGGACCCCTTAAGGGGGAACCCACAAGCAAAAATACCTATTGGTCATGGTGGATAAATTCACCAAATAGATAGAGGCCAAACCTGTTAAAACGGCCGAATCCGGACCGGTGATAGACTTCATATCAGGGGTAGTTCACCGTTACGGTGTCCCCCACAGTATCATCACTGATAACGGCACCAACTTCACGGTCGATGAGGTCAAATCATGGTGCAAAAACATGGGCATCAAGATCGATTACGCCTCAGTCTATCACCCTTAAACCAACGGCCAAGTCGAACGAGCAAACGGTCTAATCATGAGCGGCATTAAACCTAGAATAGTGCGGTCCCTCAAGGAATCTAACATGCACTGGGTTGAGGAGCTCGACTCCATACTCTGGGGGCTGCGGACCACGTCGAATCGTACTACCGGATTCACACCATTTTTTATGGTGTACGGTGCGAGGCGCCCGCCTGCGACATAATTCATGACTCACCTCGCGTGCACATGTATGAAGAAAGAGAAGCCGAGCTTGATCGGCAGGACAATTTGGACGCATTAGAGGAGGAGCGCGACTTGGCAAAAGCTCGTTCCGCATTCTATCAACAGCAGGCTCGAAGATATCAAAGCATGGAAGTACGAGCCAAAGCTTATAACGTTGGCGAACTAGTTCTACGCCTGCCGGACAAGAAAAAGGACAAACTCAAGCCCAAATGGGAAGGTCCCTTCATCATCGACCAGGTCCGGCCTGGTGGAGCTTACCGTCTGCTAAACGCATCGGATAACCGACTCGAGCCGAACCCATGGAACGCAGCCCGTCTATGAAGATTCTACGCCTAAGCGCGGACTTCAAGTTCGTTTCCTTCCTCCGTCCCACGTTTTCTATTTTTGCTGTCTTTTATTTCTCTCCTTCCCCTCCTTCTTCCGAAGCCTTTAGAGGCTCGTTTGCGCTTTGTTCGCACATATTTGACGCTTGACGCGTTCATTATACTCGGGGCTTCTTTACGAAGCTTATTTTATACGGGCTTCATGCCCAACACATGCGCCAAACTTCCGCATGTACCTTTTATTCACCATTATATGCATCGATATGACTTAAGTTTTGGCCAAGCTGGGTTGCTCGGCTCTGTGCTTACTCATACGTTCCCGATTGTTCGGCTAGGTGGTAAAGGGAGCACCTCTGCGATTGTTCTTGCCGGTCACCGGATGTGTACCTCAGACTGGGTGAAGACGAAAGCTAGCGTTCTTAAGGGAATATTCGGTCGGTGAACTAAAAGATGATTTTTAACTATTTACCCATCTGCCCCCAGATGATTTTTTGCTTTCATAGCAGCTTTGACATGCACTTTAGGGCATGCATCCCAAATAAAGGAACCCTTAACGGAACTATTCTCCTGGAAGATGTTTCTTACTACCCATGTAATATAACATAACTAGTTGGGCACTTATGCGATACAACAATAATGACCCCTACGCCTTGTCTCCATGCATACCCCGGTTCTTATATAACCACGAAGGTATTCGGACACACTCCGGACTATTGGGTCCCGAGGTCGAGCTTAAAAGGTCCGCTATGACAAACGATCTACAATCCGGCTAGAAGACATTTTTTTCATGTCATATTTTTACATAGTCAACTCGACTCATTGTATTCCTCCTCAATGCCATCTAATAGGCTATCTAATTTACAATCTTGCTTTGGGAATACTTGGCGGCCAATTCTACTTGGCCGTACACTAAGCTTCTGAGGATCTCCATCCCATCAGCCCCACAGTCCGACCTCGGCCATGTGGTTTCGGTCACAACCGTGTGCAGCGTCTTTACCATGGCCCGAGCCTCCTCGGCGCCTTCACGGCAGGCCGATATCTTCCATAGTCGGAAGCGCCGCCATGCTCCTTGAAGCCGCTCTGCCAGCTCCCCAATGCCTTCGGGCAGGGAGATAGATGGCCACAAGGCCTGGCCGACGCCTTTCATCACCTACCGGACTCGTTCGTGCAACTGACGCAATTCGGGAAGAAGATCACCCGAAGAACTGGGCATCTCCTCCTCAGGACGACCTGTGAGCAAACCTACATACATGTTTATGTTAGTCGCCTTCCTCACCGAACTCTTTCAAAGTTCGCTCAAGCACTCTTGAAAATGCCGCGACGAAGCCGCCGATTCTCCTTCTGGTCGACAACTGGGCACGAACATCCTTTAGTTCCTCACCCAGTTTGGTGTTGGCATCTTGGAGGTTATTTTTCTCCTGCCGCACCCTCGTAAGCACGCTCTCGCCGGCCTTTAGCTGGCGCAAGAGCTGTTGCTTGTTCGGATCTAGTCCGGCGCCATCTGCAAAAATTTTGTCAGATTTACACACCCGTTGCACTTCATAAACTATTTATCTTTTGAAGCGTATATTACCAGAGGGGGTCTCTGTGGCTCCCCCTGTAGCGGCTAGTGCGGCCTCAAGTTGGGCCTTGCACTCTTCAAGCTCCTGGGACAGTTGGGTACTCTTTTTTGTAAGATCCTACATAACAAATGATCCTTAAATCAGTTATTCTAACTATTTTAAGTCTCGGGGGCTACTGGCATATATAACTGTCAAATTTCCTTACCCGTATGTCCTTTACATACTGCTCGTGGCTCTGGCTAGACCATCTTGAGCGGCACGGAGGTGCGCATCTCCGAATTGAAGGCATTCAAGGCCTCTTGGGAGAAACATGCGCCACGAAGAACTGTCCGGCCGCTTTGTGATTCAGGCGCTCCACCTCGGAGTTGGTGGCGGACAATCTGTCGGCATCCTCTCGCCGGAGGAGCATCCGACGTACGCCTCGTGTTCGCCTCCGCTTCTGGACCCGACTTTGGAGCCTGGCCGGCGGAGGTTCGATTGGCAATCTCACCAGACTCAGTCCGGCGGGCGCTCTTTTTCCTGAAAAGAGCGTCAGCGTTAGTACGCCTTCCAGGAATCAATCCTAGGAACATGGTGACACGCCATACCGTTGCGGCGGAGTTTCGATCCGGACCGCACTCCTTTTTAGCCTGCGGCCGTATTGCCTTGTTGGCCAGCCGCTGGCTCGGCTTCCTGCCTCGAAGGTACCCCCTGCGAAACACCATTGGTATACGGTGATAAAGAAATAAGCACGGATGGGCCATTATCAGAATATTGGGACCTCGGTCTCAGTTACCTGCGAGGCTGGAAGTATTCCGGGGTAATCGGCCATAATGGCAACCAAAGCATTGTCGATGCTAAGTTGGTGGAATACCCCGTCGATCAACTCCACCTTTATATCCGGATCCTCTTCGGAGGACGGATCGAGGGACCGTTCCGGATCCTCGGGTTGTGGGGGCGGGTTGTGTATCTTCTCCATGGCCCGGCGCAGTTCCTGCGTAGAAACCATGAAATGAGATATTTAACCACGGGAACATGGATCGGACAGGCCACAAAGACATTTGCTTACCCAGACGAGGATTATTCAAGAAAACTCCTTCATGGATTGACGCGAGGAAATCCTCCTCCTCCCATTTATACATGGCGCATAAGATCTTCACCAGTTCGGTGACCGATCCCGCCCTTTGCGGCCATGGCGGGTGGCATCGTCCCTCCCGTTGAAGTCCCACATGGGGTGGCCCCTATATTGGAGCGGCTGCACTCCTCATAATGCAGATTGCCATGACTCCAATCATGGTCAATCCGCATGAGCCAAGAATCTTATTCGGCTCATCAAGTAGAGGACATCCGGTCATTTTCTCCGGGCTCCGAGGGCGCCAGCTTAGGCGCTTCTTCAGGAGCAGTGCTAAACTCCGGAAGGCCGATCCGAACAGGATCCGGCAGCGGACGTCCTCCATGTAAAACCATTAGAAGGCGGGGACGCCTTCTTCGGGTTCCGGATAGGTATCCGGTCCCGGCGATGCGCGCCATAACTTCGCTCCGCCCACTTGATATATTGACCCCTCATAAGAACGGGGTACTAGGCAGAATAATCTCTTCCACAGCCCGAAATGAGCCTCGACGCCAAGAACAGTTCGCAAAGGGCCACGAAGCCCGCGATGTGCAAGATGGAGGCAGGAGTAAGGTGGTGCAACTGGAGACCGTAGAACTCCAAGAGCCCCCGGAGAAACGGATGGATTGGAAATCCGAGTCCTCTTACTAGATAAGAGATGAAGCATACCCGCTCTCCTTTAGAGGGATCGGGGACACTCTCCGCTTGCTTTCCGCCCTGGTAGGTGGCAAGTCCGCTCGAACTGTAACCATGAAGGCCGGGGAAGAAATCCCTTGGTTTGGAGTATAACTAGCTCGCTATGAGGGACTGAACATCTCTCCCAATTTCTAGGCTGAGGGCTGAGCGAGAGGAGGAGCCACGACCGTGTCCATGATGGAATGGGCTTTGGTCAGAGGTGCTCCGATGAAAGCTCGCGAAGGAGGGATGGTGTGACTCAGATCTAGATCCTTGCCCCTCTTATAGGCAGCTCATTTGCGCAGCTAGGGGGGTAAGTGTAAAAATACTCTAGCTTTTCGCATTCATTTAAACACGTGGAAGATGGCCATTATTGGGCATAGAAGCCAAGGAGCGCAGCATTTATCAGAAGCCGGACACTATTCGACAAGTATATGGAATTTGGAGAAGAACCCGCCTCGCAATGCCGAAGACAACCAACGCGCCGGACTCATCGTCATTGAAGCCTGGTTCGGGGGCTACTAAGGGAGTCCCGGATTAGGGGATGTCCAGATAGCCAAACTATCATCTCGGCCGGACTCCTGGACCATGAAGATACAAGATTGAAGACTTTGTCCCATGTCCGGATGGGACTTTCCTTGGCGTGGAAGGCAAGCTTGGCGATACAGATATGTAGATCTCCTACCATTGTAACCGACTATGTGTAACTCTAACCTATCCGGTGTCTATATAAACCGGAGGGTTTTAGTCCGTAGGACGAACAACAATCATACCATAGGCTAGCTTCTAGGGTTTAGCCTCCTTGATCTCGTGGTAGATCTACTCTTGTACTACCCATATGATCAATTAATCAAGCAGGAGTAGGGTATTACCTCCATCGAGAGGGCCCGAACCTGGGTAAAAACATCATGTCCCTTGTCTCTTGTTACCATCCGCCTAGACGCACAGTTCGGGACCCCCTACCCGAGATCCGCCGGTTTTGACACCGACAGTACCCATGAACACTTGTCAACCTCAAAATCCCATGAGTTGACAAAACGAGCTCTTGAGAGCGAACCACCTTCTACCACGACGATTCTGCATCGCACTTGCTTGGATTTCAGCATTGTGAAGGTCGCACAAGGACATGCTTTCAAGGTGATATCCTTCTCTTTTGAGCACCCCAAACCATGAGCATGGATATTATGGATCATACTACTTGTGTTGCTTTCCACATGAAACTTGTTCATCTTGGACCACTTGATTGCACACATGTTAGAGATCTTGCTTCGACTTGTCATTTTCGCCGTTCCATGCATCATGATATATATACCTTGTGTGTTGCATCCAATTGTTGGATTACTTGCTCCTCTCATATGTTTGGTTGCAACAATGTCATCACTTCACATATGCCATGTCCCATTGATTGCTACATGCTTGCCTTGATTGCCTCACACACGATGAACAATTGCTCTTTCTATTGTGTTGAGTGCCACACTACCTTCACTACACCCTATGCACGCTATGCTTGGATTGTTGATGCGAAGCATCCCACGTTCATCCCCATGTACACTCCGACTACTCTCCAAGCCCCAAGAGGACATATGACGAGACCTCGAACATACACCATTGGACACAAGGTGAACTCGCTCCTCTTCGTACCATCACTTTCCATATGTGAGACATGGCTACTACCTCAAATATATGTGCTATGCATGACTAGGAACAAAGAGGAAGACCATGGACAAGACGGCGAGGACACCAAGTACAAGGAACTACTGAAGAAGCTCCAGCGAGCGGATGACACCGGACGACCGGCCTCTCACAGCGAGCGGACGTCTGACCCTCGGTAGACAACCGCCGCCTGAAGACCAGCCTACGCCAGCTACAACCCTCCCAGCGAGCGGACATCTGACCCCGCACCGGACGTCCGGCAATATTAACGGAAGTCCGAGACTTCCGGACATCCGGTATCCCGACCACAGAACACTTTCAGCGGACGTCCGGCGCTAGCGGACGACCGGTCCCCCTGGAACCACCGGACGTCCGGTGCCCAGCGGACGTCCGGTCCCTGGCTGTGTCCAGTTGCGGGCTGAGGCCCATGTACCCCTTCACTTCGCCCCCATTTGCACTATGACTATAAATAGGACACCCCCTCCTCCTAGTTAGGGTTAGCAAAGGATTAGCTCATGTTTGTGTGAGAGCTTTGCTCATCTACTTGGTTACCTTCTCCTCGGAGATCACGCGTCCACCGGAGAAGATCCTTCCAAGCGGATTCAAGACCCCCTCTTGGGTGGCCCCATCAAGATCTCACTTAGAAGAACCGATTACCCTTTGTATCGTCCTTTGTTGATCGTGGATCTTGTATCTCCTCTTGTGTTCCGAGGATCTAGCACATGTGTGACTATATCTTGTTGGTTTTAGTGATTCTCTTGTGTTTTCCCTCGTGATTCCCCTTGTGTTCTTTGTGTTCTTAGTTGGGATCCGCTCCTTTCATGAAAGATCGGCCATCTAGGTTCCACCCTACATCATCTTGGTATCATGAGCCACGTTTATCACGATTTTGGAGCCTCCCCGTTGTGTTTTGTAGCCTATTTTTTGATTTCGTCCTAAATTCAAAAATTCCACACCAAAAATATCCCCAATTTTTTTGGTGATTTGTTGGTTTGATGATGTTTTGTTGGATTTGATCCATGAATTTGCTTGGTTTCGAGTGGATATAGCATTTCCCCAAGTTTCCCCACTTTCCATCCACGAAATCTCTTCAATTTTGACCCCAAAATCCCAAAATTCCGCCCAAAATCGCGTCCCGAAACTCGCATCTCGCGTTGACCCCGACCCACCGGACGACCGACGTTTTACGGACGTCCGGACCCCCACGAAGCACCGGACGTTCGTCATCCACAGGAAGACCAGAACCTGCCAACAGAACGAAATTTACGGATTTCCGAGCCCGACCGGACGTCCGACGACCGGACATCCGTCCATTTACGGACGTCCGTAACCTGTAGATATCACCTTCGGCTGATGTTTGTTTTGGTCATAACTAATTCATCTGAACTCTGATTTTGACGTTCTTTAGCTCGTTTTGAAGCTCTTGACATCCCCCTTCCCACAAAAATACCACCAACATCATTTGACTCCATCAAATGTTGACAACTTTGGCATCTTTGCCTAGGGCTTACACCACATCATCGGCTACACCACCTCCGACTTCCGCAACCTAACCCTTTTTGTTTCCCATCACATATGTGGTTGCTTGAGTAGTGATTCGAGTCCTAAGGTGTTTCGGCTACTTAGGGATGGTTGCTTCCTCATCAACCACCACCACCACCACTTCCGCATAGGCTTACCCACCATATAGTTCCACCCCAAATTAACCCAATTTTGTTTGAGCTTGTTTGAGTTGTGGCTTGTGTCTCCTAAGGTGTTTCTGCTACTTAGGGACGGCAACTTCAACATTGACTCGCATAACCCATCATTCCACTTCCGCATTGCCTAGTGCAACACCACCACCGCATTCCGCTACCACCATTTGACATTCGTCTTTGCAGATTTTGAGTTTGCGGTTTTTCACTTTCCTAAGGTGTTTCGGCTACTTAGGGATGAGTCTCCATCATCTTGGTATCTACATCAAGAACACCGCCACTCATCATCGTACAAGGACGGTAATCTCGACGACACCATTGTGTATACCCCTTGCAATTGCATTGATAACCCCTAGCCCATTTTGCGTCACTTGCCTATCGAGACTAGCCATTTGAGTATTGCCGGCAACGTTAATTGTGCACATTAGGGATCTACACCTTCCATTTCATACATACCATATCATCTTGGTATCATATCATCCATTTGTCACAAGTTGTTCCCGCATATACACATTTGCTATCTTGGTTTGTGCATTGTGCAAAAGTGGCCCAAAAAAGGAAAAAAAAGAAAATAAGCTTTTAAGCAAAAGAAAAAGAGAGCAAAGAGCTTGTAAGCAAGTGCCATAGCATCATAGTGCATTACAATATATCATACTCGATCATCTTGGATAATCTTGTGCTAAAGCACCGGAACATACATACATAGCATACTTGGGATAGCAAGTTTATCCATTTAGCATCTTATAGGTTGTGCACAAGTGTCGTATCCGCCTATTAAGCAATCGTGCTAGCGTCTCTCTTGAGTTGTGCAACACGAGCACTTTTCGTGGATTCCACATTTTTGTGCTCATTCCTTGGTTGCACGACCCCATTTATCTATCCGTGTGTGCGTTTCCGTGTGCCATTCATTGCTATTGGTCTACTTGTTACACTTGCGAATTTGTGAATCTCTTTCAACATTATTGACTCTTGTTAACATTTTGCATCAAATTTTTGTGCCACTATCCTCACCGAGCTCCACCATAAGCATTATTTGTGTAGGTGTGAGAAATTGACAAGATCAGTACCAGTTGTGCTATTTCCTTGTTACATCATTGAGTGATCATTGATCGATTTTCAACATCGGTCAAGGTACATTTGGTATAGTTCTTCTCTTTCTCCCACTCATATTTGCTCGAGTCTTGTGATGGATAGGCAAGACATTTCATCTCCGGTCTTCGGCAACAACGACGGCATGAACAACTACATCACCAAAGCGTCCATCTTCGATATACAACGACAAATGCAAGGCGCACAATCTACCTTGCGAGAGCGCCTCGACAACCTCACCATCGACATACACCACTCTGAAGCAAGGAAAAGGGACTACATGGACACCAAGTTGGGCGAGCTAAAGGATCAACTATGAGACATGGTGACCGACTACAAGTCTTGTTCCCCTTCATCATCCTCAAGGCGGCGGCGAGCAAGTCGATCATCTTCGGAGCGCCAAAACGATGCAAGCACAAGTCGTCCACGTCCACATCTCCATGGCGATCACCATCAAGTTTGTGATCCACATCGTCATGAAGGCAAGTCACCTCCAAGCATCATGTGCACGACAACGATGAACGACATCTACTACGAGCTCAAGTACGACACCGACACCATCTTCATGAAGATGCTCCATAAGCGCAACCGTACAAGTCCCAACAAGCCATACTTCACGCCAAGTCCAAGCTTCATGATCAAAAGAGATGACCGCGAGACGAGGACCACCAAGACGGAGCTACGGCTACACCAACCACTTCGGCATCTTCGCCAAGTGTTCTCAAGGCATCTTCGCCTTTGGACGTACGACATCTTCGCCTACTTCCCGTGAGTTCGCCTACATCAACATCTTCAACAACAAGGCGACCACCTATGAGCGAGGGCGACACTTCCATCTTCGGAAGCCCTTCAAGGAAGATGGCTGAGCATGGGAAATTCCCTTCGGTCATGGAGATGAGCTACGAGGTGCCACATCATATGGGCCTCCAACAACAAGATGGTGACAAGAAGGTTGAGCATGGGACTATCCCTTCAACTAAGGCGGCGATAGGAGTTGAGCATGGAGACATTTGCACCAACATCTCTCCGACACCCACATATCATGAGATGACCCAATTGCCATGTGAGGAGAGCCACCAACCCATGAGTGATATGAGTGACTCCACCATATGTGACACTAAGTGCATTTCCTATGAGAGGATGAGTGTGACCACCACTAGCCCCAAACATAGAGCATGCCGCGCATCCTATGTGAGGGTGAGAGCCATTTGAGTGACTCCACCAACCATATGATTGAGAGCATCTTACCGGGAGTGTGTGAGCCACAACACTTAGTGAGTGAGGTATATGAGACGGCACGTGAGGCCACTATGATTTCTAATGACTTAACATCTACTCCTAGTGTGTTTTCTTCTTTGGTGCTAGGTCTCCTACATGACGACATGCCTATCCTCGACGAGTCCATGCCTCCAATGGAGACAGCGATGGCCATGGTGGACGAAGATGCACCCCCCACATGGTTCCATCAAGATGAAGATGACAACGACTTGTTCTTCAACACATCACCTACAACACATGAGCGATGCTCCAAAGGTAACAAAGGTGATGGTGCTTCTCTTGTCCCACTAGTGGACTATCTCACGAATGATTGCTTGCATGATGTTGACACACCTATTACCATGCTTCATGCTAGTGCGACTTCTTCATGTCATGGCTTACCTATTTATGATGAATATGATGATGAGCATGTTGAGTTGCCTAGTTGTGATGCTATGCTCCATAGGATATCATGTGAAAATTCTATTGGTCACTTCATGTTTGACAATCCATTGAACTTGTCATATGCTATGAGTGAGATCTCCCATATTGCTTCATTTCAATCTCAACATAGTAACTATGCATGCCCCATTAAAATAAATCCCATTTGCTCTTATGGCATAGATGACGAGATGATGGTCATTGGATTTTGTTTTTCATGTGATGATATTTCCATGCTTCCTTTACATGATTTGGGCAATTCATCTACTATGCCATGCCATGATCACATTGTTCCAAATATGCATTGTTTTCGATGTTGTCAATATTCTCCATGTGATGTTTCTATTAATGCTCATGAGGAGACCCCCATAGTTTCCTCATACATATTAGGAGATTTTGATACATTCCATACTTGGCATCATTCCCATAATTGCTTGCACCATATGCATTCCATGAATAACAATGTTCTACATATTTCTCATGATGCATTACATCCTTTGAGTCTCCATTATGCTATACATAACACCAACCCTATCATGATGGATGACATGTTTCTATATCACGCATCTCATTTATTTGAGCATTGCATATTTTGTGCTAACCAACACATGCATGTATGCATCATGATAGATGATGTGTACATCTACCACGCACACACAATTTTTCCTTCGCCTTTGTTTTGTGTAGGTACCCACGTATACTCGTCAACCTCACAATCCCATGAGTTGACAAAACGAGCTCTTGAGAGCAACGATGATTTGGGATCCCGTGGACTATCCTTACCACCATTCCCTTCGGGCAAGGACTACGCGCATCTCTTCTACTTGGCCCTCACACGGCTATGGGATATTTACCACTTGTCATCTTATGCCCATACTATCGTGTTCGCTTTGCACGTTATGCTTGCTTCTATGCCTTTGCCATGCAATTGTGACCCTTGCTTGCATCTACCCATGATTCACCATTATGCTACTCCTATGTGTATTTGCATGCTTGGTGGAGATACTTGTTGCTATTACCATGCTTTCCTTGTGCCTCATGCTATTGTTGATTCTTGTGTTGGGAGAGTCATGATGCCCCATTGCTATTTACATATGGCCTCTCACCAATACATTGATGATACTTTCCTCCTATCTTTCTTTCATGCTTGTGCTATGTCATGTGAATTATTAATGCCCTCTATTTGCACACATGACATGCTTGCCATGATTCCTCCTAGTACGTTGCATCTTCGCACTACTAGCTTGCTTGACTTGATCACTATCATTACTTGCTTGGTTGCATCACCCATGTTCCACTATTATTCGCTTTCTTGGGTTGATGACATATATGTTCATGCCTCTCACATGATATATCTTGATCATTGTTGCTTGTCTCCAATAATTGCATCTATGCTTATTGATCTTGGAGACTTGGACATATTACTTGTGATGCATGCTTGTTTGATTGAGCCTATTGTCTTTGGTTGTTATCGCATCATATGCCTCCATACTATGAAATGCTCCCTTGTCCTTTCTTATGATGAGCATCATGCATACACTTGTTGGGTATCTCACCACACGAATGATAGGTTTTGCATTTACGCTAACCTCATTTGTTTTTCTGAGTGTTTGCCATGTTCTTTCGTTTTGAAGGATTCACAAGGCGGCCACCATCACGGGACACTTTGGTCATGTGAAGGCGTACACGATGCACAACACCAACATTTTCGACATTCTCATAAAGGTGAATTCCTTCCCTTTGAGCCATCCTCAAATACGCATATTGGATGGGCCATTCTTTCATTGTTGTCTCCTTCTTCTTGTCTACATGATACATCTATTGGAGGGAGGACCGGCATTGAAGATTGACTCTATGGACCTTCACATTGAGGAGCGCTCGGACTTATTGGATGTACCTCCGGAACTCCACTCATGCCACGACATCGAGCTTTGGTACACCAACACCTCCATATTTGTTGATTGTGCTCACACATGTCATGCTCGATGGACATATCATACAAATGACAAATTTGCATCTTATGCTTGGATTGACTCACATTACAATTGCCTTGTTGCATCTTGTATTTCCATGTCATCCATGATATATGATCTTGTGCATTTCCTTCGCAAATTTGATGTGATCTTTCTTGATGGCATATTCTTACATCATGATCATATTGCCCACCATCAATTGCATGATCACATAGTCATATTGAGCATCCATTGCCATATTCATGCTATTGATAAACCGTCCCATTATGACATCATTTTGCACAATGGTTGCATTGATCACATTCACAATACATTTGTGTGCACAATGAATGATTTTGCTCCCATGAATGCTTTACATCTCATTCTATATCATCTTGCTAAGCTTCATGTGCTTTGTCATGAACAATCTTGCCTCGCGGACTCATACTTCCTTGATGGACACTTTGTGTGCGCTCACCATTGTTCCGAGTGTCGTTTGTGTTTGATTTTCTTGCATGTATACCACTCCGGCGACACCTTGGAGTACATGGATTACACAACGTCTTCTACTCTGTCCAACTACAAGTTCGTCCACGACAACCGTTTCCATGGTGATGAGGATCACGATCCGATGTCGGATCTTTCCCAAGGGGGAGGAGATGATGCGGAGCATCCCACGTTCATCCCCATGTACACTCCGACTACTCTCCAAGCCCCAAGAGGACATATGACGAGACCTCGAACATACACCATTGGACACAAGGTGAACTCGCTCCTCTTCGAACCATCAATTTACATATGTGAGACATGGCTACTACCTCAAATATATGTTCTATGCATGACTAGGAACAAAGAGGAAGAACATGGACAAGACGGCGAGGACACCAAGTACAAGGAACAACCGAAGAAGCTCCAGCGAGCGGACGTCCGGACGACATCGGACGACCGACCTCTCACAGTGAGCGGATGTCCGGCCCTCGATGGACGACCGGCGCCTGAAGACCAGCCTACGCCAGCTACAGCCCTCCCAGCGAGCAGACGTCCGACCCCGCACCGGACGTCCGGCAATATTAACGGAAGTCCGAGACTTCCGGACGTCCGGTATCCCGACCACAGAACACTTTCAGCGGACTTCCGACGCTAGCGGACGACCGGTCCCCCTGGAACCACCGGACGTCTGGTGCCCAGCGGACGTCCGGTCCCTGGCTGTGTCCAGTTGCGGGATGAGGCCCATGTACCCCTTCACTTCGCCCCCATTTGCACTATGACTATAAATAGGACACCCCCTCCTCCTAGTTAGGGTTAGCAAAGGATTAGCTCATGTTTGTGTGAGATATTTGCTCATCCACTTGGTTACCTTCTCCTCGGAGATCGCGCCTCCACCGGAGAAGATCCTTCCAAGCGGATCCAAGACCCCCTCTTGGGTGGCCCCATCAAGACCTCCTCACGGAGAAGAACCGGTTACCCTTTGTATCGTCCTTTGTTGATCGTGGATCTTGTATCTCCTCTTGTGTTCCGAGGATCTAGCACATGTGTGACTATATCTTATTGGTTTTAGTGATTCTCTTGTGTTTTCCCTCGTGATTCCCCTTGTGTACTTCATGTTCTTAGTTGGGATCCGCTCCTTTCGTGAAAGATCGGCCATCTAGGTTCCACCTTACATCAATTGTCTTGCTCTTGACCCATGTGCTTAGACACTACATTTTATTTGGTATTGTGAATCTTTCCTATGCCTACCATAGACCTTTCATTTAGCAGATTAGGCATGATTGCTATGACCTTGAGGTAGATTCTTATTCTGTTGTCACTCATATTTGCATCTCTACCTCACACTTATGTGCTTGTTTCCATGATGACCTTGATTTTACTCACATTATGTGTTTTTATGCCATGCCACAATCCCATGTCACACCATATGCTATGCTTGATGACGACACTTGTTTGATGAATCACCACTTGAATGCTTGGTTTTGCACTAACACTAACCACATTTGTTTTTCCAAGTGTTTGTTGTCCTTCCTCATTTTGAAGGAATCACAAGACGATGCGACATTGGAGAGTGCCCATTGCGAACTTAAAGATGATGAGTACTTGGTGAACGTCCACTTCTACATGGCGAAGCCATCTCTTTCCCATGGTGATTTGGTTTTCGATCCGACGTCGGATCTTTCCCAAGGGGGAGGGGGATGATGCTGAGCATCCTACAGACATCACCATGTCACGAGTCCGTTCGGCAAGGGGCACGTGTGACATCCACTTCACATACACAAAGGTGAATCATCTCCTTTACGCGTGTTCACTTGACCCCTTCGAGGATGGTATACTACTTGACACTCCTCTCGTGTGCATACATAAGTATTATTGGAACACCTTGGACGAGGAGGAGGAGTGCGAGCGCAAGTGTACAACTACACCATCCGCGAGAGAAGCATGGAAGAGAAGGAAGAAGAGGAATCTTCTCGCGCAGAAATACCGGTACAACCGCCCAACAACCGTCCAACTACCGGTCAACCTTCTGTAATCGAGCGATGCAAGGCCGGTACAGCACCGGAACTACCGCTATAACCGCAAAGACCGGTACTACCGGCCCCATGACAGGTACTACCGCCCTGCTAGTGCGCAGCCGGGCCTTTGGCCTTGTATCTCTCTCCCACTTACCCCTTCGTGGCATAGACTATAAATAGACCACCTCCACCTCCTTTCTAGGGTTAGCAAAGTGATAGCTCATTTGATAGAGAGATTTGCTCCTTGTACCACTCTACTCTTGAGAGAGAGAGAGAGACTACCAGTCCTTTGGAGGCCAAGACCTTCATCTAGGAGAAGATCCTGCGGGATATATAATCAAGACCCCCTCATGGGCGGACCCCTTCAAGACCTCCTCATGGAGATGAACTTTACCTTGTATCTTTCCCTTTGTTGTTCATGTACCTTGTGGATCTTGTGTGTTTGATTGTCTAGTGGATGTGTGATTGGACTTGTTCTTGAGTGTTTCCCATTGTGTTTTCTCTCCGTTCTTCCCCGTGTTCTTCGAGGGATCCCACTCCAGTCGTGAAGGATCGTCCTACACCAGGTTAGCCCCGTATCACAAGACCGTCACGCAAGCTGCAATCCTCTACACAGAACCGATCCTCAAGAGCAACTTCTAGCACAAGAACATCGACATCATCAAAATCAAGCTAGCTTTGCGCAAGCGCAAGAAAGGCAATGCCAATGCTAACAAGAGGAATAACGGGTGAGCCAACACCAAGAAGAGCAAGACACCGAAGCACTCCGTCAACAACAACAACGGCGTGAAGCCCAAGCACTTGAGGCGCAACGTGCCCTCCACGACACAAGTCGCGCCATCGTTGACCGCAACGGTCAAATGTGCGAGCAAGAAGAACCACCTCGCGACGAAGTTCAAGAAAGAAGATATCAAGCATGAGTGCATCATCAAGTTCCTCACACCCCTACATAATCTAGACAAGAACAACAAGCTCCTCTCGAACCACAAGCTCGACAAGAAGCACAAGTTCACCAAGAGCAAGTAGACAATGGAAATCCTCCATGCCAAGAGCAATTTGAGGGCAACAATCCTCCGCATCAAGGACGTCATCACCCTCGACCCCAGCACAATGAAGAACAACGCTACGGCAAGCGCAAGTTCACCATGCCTAAGTTTTCCAGAAGCAATGATCCCGAATAGTACCTTTCATGGGCATTCAAGGTTGACAGATCTTCCGTTTGCACAACTATGAGGAAGAGAAGAAGATCACCATGGCATCCCTTGAGTTCTAAGACTATGTCCTCATTTGGTGGGAGCAAGTCACTGAGCACCATGAGGCAAGAGGCGAACCACCCATCACAACTTGGGCGCAAATGAAGGATGTCATGAGAGCATGTTTTGTGCCAACATACTACAACCGCGACCTCTTCAAGAAGATACAACTCCTCAAGCAAGGAACAAAGAGCGTTGAAGGGTATTACAAAGAAATGGAGATTGCCATGATACGCAATGTAACGGAAGATGATGAGAAAACTATGGCACATTTCTTGAATGGACTCAATAATCCTATCAAGAAGATCGCCGACTTCCAACCATACTCAAACCTCATCGAGCTAGTGCACCAAGCCACCAAGGCAGAGCGACAAGTGCAAGATGACTTCAAGTATGCCAAGTTCTCTTCCAAGTCCTATGGCTTCTCCAACACCCAAGCTTCAACAACTCCAACACCTTCTACCTCAACCAAGCCTTCTACAAGCAACGGCGACAAGTCAAGTTACAAGAAAATTTCGACAACCTCGAGTCGTCCTCCTACTACAAGCAACTTCAAGATGAGAGCTTCATCATCTACAACTCCACCGGATGAGACCACCAAGAAAAGTTCCATCAAATGCTTCACATGCGGCGGCCGAGGCCACAAGTCCTTAAAATGTACCAACAAGCGCACCATGATTCTCAATGACAGCGGTACATACGACTCCATGACTGAAGGAGAAATGGAAGCCCTTGATAACGTGGCTATGCACTGACAAGTGAATGAGGATAAAGATGATCAAGTCCTTTGTGACGAAGATTCGAGCCCCGCTCTTGTTGTCTCCAAGGTCTTGACACTTCAACATCAACAAGACGAAGACCAAAGATGCCATATCTTCCACACTAAGGCCGACATCAATGGAAGGTCCGTGAAGGTCATCATCGATGGAGGTAGTTACCATAACTTGGCAAGTGAAGTACTATGCTCCAAGCTCCAATTGGTTAAGATGAAGCATCCCCTATCCCTACAAGGTCCAATGGTTAAGCGACTCTGGCACTTTACAAGTGGAACATATGGTCCAAGTCTCCCTCAAAATTGGAGCATACGAAGACACTTTGGAGTGTGATGTTGTTCCTATGTCCGTTTGCCAGCTCCTTCTTGGACGACCATGGCGATTTGACCGAGGTGTCATCCACATTGGGCGTACCAATCACTATAGCTTCAAGATGAAGGGAAAGGAGTATGTGCTATGACCTACGTCTCCAAGCCAAGTGATCGCCGACAAGCAAGCCAC
The DNA here is from genome assembly GCA_021605145.1 of Aegilops bicornis. Taxonomy (NCBI): domain Eukaryota; kingdom Viridiplantae; phylum Streptophyta; class Magnoliopsida; order Poales; family Poaceae; genus Aegilops; species Aegilops bicornis. Next base: position 287,328,757 of record CM038672.1, read on the forward strand.
CCACCATGGAGAGAAGAGTGAGAGAGTGAACCACCACAAAGAAAGTGAGTGCCACAAGCCCAAATCGAGTGCCTCCACGATGAGCGACAAGAAGAATTTAGTGCTATTTGCCACCCAAAAGTGAGATGAGAGAAGTGTGTGAGAACCCATCAAGTGTTATGCACTATGTACTTTTGTGCAAGGACAAGGCACCAAAAACTAACACCTCTCACAATCTACCTTTGGTGTTATCTTCTCTATTGCAGGAATTCCAAGATGTATTCCCCGACGAGCTACCTCCGAGTCTACCTCCACTACGAGGCATTGAACACCGCATTGACCTCATCCCCGGAGCTTCTCTTCCTAACAAGGCTCCCTACTGCGTCAACCCCGAGGAAACCAAGGAGATCCAACGGCAAGTACAACAACTCATCGACAACGGCCATGTATGAGAAACCTTGGGCCCTTGTGTTGTCCCGGTAATCCTTGTTCCTAAGAAAGATGGTACATTCGCATGTGTTCCGATTGTCGTCATATCAATGCTATCACGGTTAGGTATCTCTATCCTATTCCACGCTTAGACGACATTCTAAGTGAGCTTAGCGGAGCCACCATCTTCTCTAAAATTGGTCTTAAAAGCGGCTACTACCAAATACACATCCAAGAAGGTGATGAATGGAAAACCGCATTCAAAACCAAGTTTGGCTTGTATGAATGGTTGGTCATGCCAATGGGTTTATCCGAATCACCCGGCACCTTTATGCGCGTGATGCATTTTGTTCTTAGGCCTTACATTGGCGTATTTGTTGTGGTCTACTTTGACGATATTCTCGTATTTAGCAAATCTCTCAAAGATCATGTCACCCATCTTAGAACCGTGTTGGAAACTCTTAGAAAAGAGCGACTTTATGCTAATGTGGAAAAATGCCTTTTCAGTGTTGATAAGCTTGTTTTCTTCAGTTTCGTTGTATCCTTTAAGGGTGTTTGTGTAGATGAATCTAAGATCAATGCTATTAAAACTTGGCCCCAACCAACCAACTTGCAACAAGTGCGTAGTTTCCTTGGTTTAGCCGGTTCCTACCGTAGATTCGTTAAAGACTTTAGCACCATTGCATCCCCTTTGCGTGCCTTGAGTAAGAAGAATGCACCATTTATTTGGGGAACATCTCAAGATACCGCATTTAATGAACTTAAGAATTTTCTTACTCATGCTCCCGTGCTTGCACTACCAACTTTGACAAAACTTTTGAAGTTCATTGCGATGCTAGTGGTAATGGCATAGGAGGTGTGTTAACACAAGAGAAGCGCCCCACAACTTACTTTAGTGAGAAACTTTCCGGAGCACAACTCAATTATCCCATCTATGAAAAAGAGCTATATGCTTTAGTGCGAGTTTTACGTGAGTGGGAACGTTATCTTCTCCACCATGAATTTGTCATGCATACCGACCATGAAACGCTCAAGTACCTTAAGGTTCAAACTAAGTTAAACAAGCGTCATGCTAAGTGGAGAGAATTCATTGAGTCTTTTACCTATGTCATCAATTACATCAAAGGCAAAGAAAACATTGTTGCAGATGCGCTTTCCCGCAAATTCATGCTTATTACTACCCTTGAATTGAATGTCATTGGTTTTGAGCACATAAAAGACTTGTATGAGTATGATCCTACTTTTGCTATTCCTTATGCCAAATGTTTGACGCATACGTCTTGGGAATGCTATTATATCAAAGATGATTATCTTATGAGAGCTAACAAACTATGTATTCCCGAGTCTTCTCTTCTTTGTTACTTTTGCAAGAATATCATGGATGAGTACTTATGGGACACTTTGGATGCGACAAGACATTTGCCACGCTCTCAAAGAACTATTTTTGGCCCAAGATGTTCTGTGACGTCTCACGTTTCACCAACCGATGCTCTACATGTCGCAAAGCTAAGTCTAAAGCTCAACCCCATGGTCTTTATATGCCACTTCCAGTTCTGTATCATCCATGGGAAAATATTAGTATGGACTTTGTCATTGGTTGCCTAGAACTAGAAATATGATTCCGTGTTTGTTGTTGTAGACCGAATCTCTAAAATGGCTCATTTCATCCCATGCAACAAGATAGACGATGCTTCACATGTTGCAAATATTTTTTGTAGAGAAATCTTGCGCTTACATGGAGTGCCAAAGATTATTGAATCGGACTGCGACGTCAAGTTCTTGAGCTACTTTTGGAAGACTGTCGGCGTCCTGGGAACGGGGGTACCCAGACTTGCCTGCCTGTGGCCCAGGTCGTGGCTCATCCAGTGGCCTGGTACGGCCCATCTTCATCAACAACCTCTCAAGACCCTCGCGAAGGGCCAAGCCTCGCGAGGCGGACGACACAAGACCTCCTCAGGGACAGCCCCCCTAGGATGGCTCTCGAGGAGCGGAGACATCTAGGCAAGGGGCACCTCGCGAGGTTCGCATGACGTGAGCCCTGACGACCAAGGCAGGCGGGCGCCAGCGGGTGCAGAGTACTCGTTGCCTCTTGGTGCTAAAGGGGCAAGCACAGGCGAGGAGTCCCGAGGGATCAGGCAAAGGTTTCCATATCGGTGCAACGAGACCAAGACCAGGAGGACTACAGGATGGAGGTCACCATGGAGCCCATGACTACGTCACCACCACAGCCTTTGGCAGACGAAGACCACCTTTTGTGAGGATAACTTGTACTAGCTGTCCCCCTTTAAACTGGTCGTTGTGGGATCCCTTCCCGCCTAATATTTGGGAAGAGGACCCGGGCCACTATAAACAGGGCTAGCCACCACCCTAGCAAGGGGACGGATCATTCAGACCATCCTCAGCACACAGGCTCACCGAGCTCAAGAACACCTCTCCTCAGGAGGCTGTTCTTCCTTTGTACTTGTTCATCCTCAGCCAGCAAGGCAACCCACCACACCACACTGGAGTAGGGCACTACACTGCAATGGTGGCCCAAACCAGTATAAACCCCTGTGTCTCTTGTTCTTTGGGTTCGTCGAGTTAAGCTTTGAGTTCGTTGCGAGAGCGAGCTAAAGAGAGAGGGAGAGAGAGAGAGAAAGAGAGAGAGAGAGAGAGAGAGAGAGAGAGAGAGAGAGAGAGATCTTCATGCGCACCCCAGTGTTCGAATCTCAAGGGTTTGCCGGAACCCAGAATATGACATTTGGCGCGCCAGGTAGGGGTGCACCGAAGCCTTTCTTCTGTCGATCCGCGCTCCGCTGCTCCACCGGATCCATGGCAGACGCTCGCCGAGCCCGTGCCGAGCGCCGGGCCACCCTCACCGCCCGCGTCGCTCAGACGGCGCCCGTCGGCAGACCCCCGCCGTTCTCCATCACCCGCTGCCAACACCGCCACCGGCCCGGCAGGGAACGAGCAGCAAGCTTCGTCGTTGCACCCTTCCGTGTAGCGAGACGGACGCACCGCCACTCCGTCACTGACTCCGGCTGGCTCATCGTCCCACGCTCGTCGCGCGCCCACGGACGCGCAGGCTGCGCTGCTCATGGCACGTGAGCTCCTGCGCTATTGTCCAGTTGACGACCTCTACGACGACTGGCTCGACCGCATCACCGAGCTCGTCAGCGCCGCTGGGGGCTCTCCTGCACCGTCCCTTTTGCTACCTCAACCACCTTGAGCAGCGGGCAATGTCGCCCATGGAGCGCCTCCACCACCTCCGCATCAAGACGCTACCCTCGTACCATGATGCGCGGCCCCGCGGCGTGACCCGCCACGCCGGGTGCCCGTGCACGAAGAAGGAAGCTGCAGAGAAGTCCCTCGGCCGCAAGAAAACGCTCCTGCGCTCCCAGCACCACATTGCCAAGACCGCGTGCCGCCTGTCGCGGCGGCGCATGGATACCAAGGCCAGGCTCCACCTCCACTACGGGCTCCGGTGACCATAGCAGGTTGTCGTGCCTTCACTCCCGAGCTACGCAAGGTCGTCTGCCCCGACAAGTTCAAGCCGAACCTGCCTCCGCGCTACGACGGCACCCCCGACCCGGGGGAGTTCCTGCAGCTCTATGAGCTAAGCATCGAGGCGGCCAACGGCGATGAGAAGGTCATGGCGAATTGGTTCCCTATGGCCCTCAAAGATGGCGCGCGCTCGTGGCTCCTGAACCTGCCCGCGGGATCGATCTCCTCCTGGGGCGAGATGCGCGATCATTTCATCGCCAACTTCCAGGGCACTCGCGACTGCCCGCCGGCCCCGGGTGACTTGCAGCGCAGCAAGCAGCAGCTAGGGGAAACCCTTTAGAAGTACATCCAGCGCTTCAACAACGTTCGCCTCAAGATCCCCAAGGTGACGGACGAAGCCATCATCTCCGTGTTCTCCGATGGCGTCCGCGATGTCAAGATGTAGGAGGAGCTGGCCATCCACGAGGAGCTATGCACGACCCTGGAGATGTTTAACATGGCGACCAAGTGCGCAAGAGCTGAGAAGGGCGCCTTTCCCTCCTCGAGCTCCCAACTGTCGACCAGGAGGACAAGAAGGCCAACGTCAAGGACGTGAAGCGCAAGGGGGCTGCCTTGCTCGTGGCAGAGCCAGAGATGAAGCGCGGCCGTGACCACCCCGAGTCATCCAAGGCCAACCGCTCGTTCTGCGCCTTCCACAACGTTCACAGCCACAACACCAGCGACTGCCAGGAGCTCAGGGCCATCCGTGATGGTCGCTTCGGTCGACGCCCCGAGCGCAACGACCGGGGCTACGGCCGAGGAGGAGGATGAAGTGGGGGACGCTGGGATGACCGCGGCCACCGCGGGGAGTGGCGCGACCGGCCTCGCGAAGACCGTTGGTAGGACCCGCCTCGCGAGGGCGCCTGGAGAAACCAGCCTCATGAGGACCACCCTCAGGGCAACGCCGGGCTCCCTCCGCTACCGCCACCACCAAGGAGGAACGACGACCATCATCAGGATGAGGGGTTGGGGGCTTCCCAGAGCCTCACGCCATCGCCTGCATCTTGGGGGGGCGCTCAAGCCCCAGCCTCGCAGCGCATCTTCAAGCAGTTTGCCCATGAGGTGAACGCGGCCCTTACCAGGCTCGAGGCCACGTGCCCGCTCAGGTGGTCCAAGTGCGCCATCACCTTCAGCTCATCAGACCAGCTCAAGTGCGCGGCAACAGCCGGCGCCCTCCCGATGCTCTGCTCACCCATCATCAGCAACATCCAAGTTACCAAGACCCTCATCGACGACGGTGCAGGGCTCAATGTCCTGTCCGTCGAGACATTCGACAGCCTCCAAGTGCCAACGATCAGCTGCAGCCTTCCAAGCCCTTCTCAGAGGTGACCGACGGCTCCACCTCCCCGATAGGGCAGGTCCGCCTCCCTGTCACCTTTGGCCAGCGTGATAACTACCGCACCGAGCTCATCGACTTTGACACCACCCACATCCGCCTGCTGTACAACGCCATCCTTGGGTATCCATCCTTGGCCAAGTTCATGGCAGTGACCCACAACGGTTACAACATCCTCAAGATGACAGGGAGCGGCGGCATCATCACGGTTCTGTGTGAAGAAAGAGATGCGGTGTGCTCCCTCGAGCGCGCCTAACAAGCTGTAGCAATCGAAGACCCTAACAACGAAGGCACCGTGCACCCTCCTGAGGCCATCCCCAAGAAGAAGAAGCAGCTACTCCACCCAGCACCTCAGGGAAGCGGCGTCTCCAGTGGCACCACCTCAGGATCTGCGCCCGCAGTCAGGGCGCCTCCCTCCCTCGCATAGGAAGGCGCGCCCGATGCCCTCCTCAGGCTGGGCTCGGGGGCTCTTTTCTGGAGGGCCTCAAACCTAGACAATGTCACGAGGGAGGTGCTCGGGCACCACGTGGAGGCGTGCTTCGCTGCATGTTTCCCTCAAGAGGGCACGAGGCGAGGAGAGCCTAGTGCTTAGGAGTTCATCACCCAGGCAATCCAGGAGCTTCAGGAAGCAAAGGCCATACGTGGCGACCGCCGCCCACCACCCAACGCAGCTCCCCATCCAGGCGAGGACGGCGGGCTGCACGTCTGCATCGACATTCCAGGGCTCAACAGGGCCACATCTCAGGGGCGTTTCTGGCCTTCGCGCATTGGATGGTGCGAGGAACCACCTCACAGCTACGTTCGCATGCCATTCGGCTTGCCGAACGCGGCTGTCACCTTCCAGCGCCACCTGCAAAGCATCCTGGTGGCTCGAGAGGCCAGACATCACGTCGTCCTAGAGGAGATCGCGATGGTTCTCCCGGAGCCACATAGGCCCGTGGAGCCTACTGAGGCTCAGGACCCTGGCAGCTCGTGAGGAGCAACTCTTCAACATGCATCCTCATCTACTCCAACATTGCTGCAGCTACGGTATCAGGTGACTCTTTCCAGTTCATTCAGTTGGGTGCCCCTCGGGCAGCATTATCCCCAAGTCGCACGGGCCTGTCCCTGCGACGTGTACCTTTTGCATCATTAGCTTACTCTTCTGGGAGCACCCCTCGGGCTGCATCTCCCCAGGCCGCTCGAGTCCGTCCCAGTGGCATGTGTCGTTCCTGCATCTATCTGAGCGAACCTGCCTCTTTGCTTGAGTTGTCCTATGATTGTGACCTGCTTATCCGGTACTTTGATACCCCACCCGCGACCGCCCTCGTTACCACGGGAGCCGCGCGACGGTTGTCTTTCTTTAGGATTCCTTGCACTTGTAGGCTAGGCACGGCGTCTGTGCTCGGGTCCGTCCCTGCAGCATCGATAAACCCAACGACCGAAGCTCACATGGGCGGGCCAGCCTACCACGCCACCTCCTACGGTCATTGGTGTTTGGCCTTCTCATGTGATTGCCTCAAGAAATTCGTCCGGCGCAGGTTGCCTAACCATCTCGCAGGACCACTGAAGCTATCAAGAACCAAGACCAGGCGCAGCCCGCCTTGAGGTAGGGCCTTGTGACTCCTGCACTGGCTCACGGGTGCCCAGACACACCTCGTCTAGCCCTGCCGTGCAAGCCACGTGTCAGGGCGGGGCTGTACATGCCCCGGGGGCTCCACTCAGATGGAGCCCTCACCCACGCACCAGTGGAAGCACCATCCTCCACACTGGCAGTCGACACGGTCAAGGAGCGGCTATGCCCGTGCAAGTGCGGAAGCGCTACGCTCCGCGCTGGTGATAAATAACTGAGGGCGGCCCCACTGCCATACCAACCTCAGGGAGACACTCGGCTCAGTGTCCAGCCTCACCGTAATGCTTTCCCCTCGGTAGAGTCACGCGAGGGGGCTGGGCACGGGGCCTATGCTCAGGCCTCGCCTAGCGTACGCCGCCCTTCCAGGTCCCTCGGCCCTGGTCGTCGGGCACCACTTCCGAGTGGGACCTCGGCGAGGATAGGTATGAAGGTCTGTTTGCACGTCAAAGGGGACTCCTGAGCATTGCGACTCAGGAGCCTAACTGGCCACGTAGCCCCTCACCCTTGGTCCCGTTCTGGTGATCCGGACGGCCCAACGGCGGCTGAGGTATGCACGCTGATGGGGAGTGGAACTCCGTACGGCCGATCTTTCACGAAAGGAGCGGATCCCGACTAAGAACACAATAAACACACGGGGAAATACAAGGGAAAACACAAGAGGAAACACGAGAGAATCACTCAACCAACAAGAATAGATCACACATGCGCTAGATCGATGAACACAAAGGTGAGATACAAGATCCAAGTCCAGCAAAAGAAGATACAAAGGTAATCGGTTCTTCTCCGTGAGGAGGTCTTGATGGGGCCACCCAAGAGGGGGTCTTGAATCTGCTTGGAAGGATCTTCTCAGATGGAGGCGCGTCTCCGAGGAGAAGGTAACCAAGTGGATGAGCAAAGCTCTCACACAAAACATGAGCTAATCCTTTGCTAACCCTAGAAAGAGGGAGATGGGGGAGTATATATAGTCTAGGGGGCAAAAGGGTACATGGGCTTCGGCCCCTTACTGTGCGCAGATAGATGGAGTCGGATGTCCGGGACTTCGGGAGGGGCCGGATGTCCGAGCTGGGGGGCCGGATGTCTGGGCTGGCGGCGATAGCTTCTGTAGGTTCTGGTGCATGGTGCCGGATGTCCGGGCTTCTGGCCGGATTTCCTGGCTCGGACCGGATGTCCGGGCTGGACGCCGGATGTCCGGGCCCTGTAGACTTGGGCGGCTGGGCTGCTGCTGATGTGGTCACTCCAGGGGCCAGATGTCCAGGGCCTTGGCCTGATGTCCGGGGCCTGGAAGGTGATCTTGCCTTCTTCCGTTGGTTCTCTTCATCCATGGACTTGGCGACTTGTCCGTCTTCGTGTACATCTCCGGGAGGATCCTCCTGACACCTAATCATGCATAGCATATCGGACTTAGGTAGTAGCCATGTCTTGAGTGGATCATACGTGATATCACTAAGGAAAGAAGTCACCTCGTTCTCGAGAGCTCTAGCTCGTGCTCGTGTCATGGGTCCTCTTGGCTCTTGATGAGACGATGGTAGGTCCATGGGGATGACTGTAGGATGCTCCACATCATCTCCCCTCCCTTGGGAAATATTTGACCTCAGATCGAAATCCTCATCACCATGGTACGGGGAGAGATCTTTGATGTTGAAGATGTCGCTCACGGAGTACTTATCGCGTGGAAGGTCGATCTTGTATGCGTTGTTGTTGTAGCGTGCAAGCACCATGAATGGTCCATCAGCTCGTGGTAGAAGTTTGGACTTGCGTTCGTTGGGGAAGCGGTCCTTGCGAAGGTGGAGCCACACAAGATCGCCAACATTGAATATCATGGGTTGCTTGTCGACGTTGAGCTTGGTCGCGAGTCGTTGTACTTGGCGCTCGATGGTGTTCCTTGTATCTTCATGCATCTTCTTGAGGTAGTTGACTCGGGCACTCGCGTCCATGTTTGTGCGCTCTTGTAGTGGTAGAGGTAGAATGTCCAAGGGTGACAATGGGTTGAAGCCATAGACAACGTCGAAGGGGGACTTGCCGGTAGTCGAATGTCTTGCATGATTGTAGGCTTACTCGGAGATAGGTAGGCACTCCTCCCACTCCTTGATGTTCTTCTTTATCAACACGCGTAGTAGATTGGAGAGCGTGCGGTTCGTCACCTCCGTTTGGCCGTCGGTTTGTGGATGGTATGCCGAAGAGAACATAAGCTTGATTCCGAGCTTGGCACACAAGGTCTTCCAAAAGTAACTCAAGAATTTGACGTCGCGGTCCGAGACAATCGTCTTTGGCACTCCATGGAGGCGCAAGATTTCCCTACAAAACAAATTTGCAACATGTGAAGCATCATCTATCTTGTTGCAAGGAATGAAATGTGCCATTTTGGAGAATCCGTCCACAACAACAAAAACGGAATCCTTGCCATTTCGAGTTCTAGGCAAACCAAGCACAAAATCAATGCTAATATCTTCCCATGGTTGATATGGAATTGGAAGTGGCATGCAAAGGCCATGAGATTGAGCTTTAGACTTAGCTTTGCGACATGTAGAGCATCGGTCGGTGAAGCGGTTGACGTCGCGAAACATCTTAGGCCAAAAGTAGTTCTTGGATAGTGTGGCGAATGTCTTGTCGCGTCCAAAATGTCCCATTAGTCCTCCGCCATGAGATTCTTGCAAAAGCAACAAACGAAGAGAAGTCTCGGGGATGCATAGTTTGTTAACTCTCATAAGGTAACCATCTTTGAGGTAATAGCGTTCCCAAGAAGTATGCGTAAAACACTTGGCATAAGGAATAGAAAATGTAGTATCGTGCTCATACAAGTCTTTTATGTGTTCAAAACCAATGACATTCAACTCAAGTTGAGTAACAAGCATGCACATACGGGAAAGCGCATCCACCACAACATTTTCCTTACCTTTAATAAACTTGATGACATAAGGAAATGACTCAATAAATTCACTCCACTTAGCATGACGCTTGTTCAACTTTGTTTGACTGTCGGTGTACAAAAATAGGGGCACGCTTTTGTACCCCTTTACCTGTGCACGGGCAGTCGGAGCCGCGTCCATGACCGCACCATGCAGAGCAGGGGAGGTGAGCCAAGGTAAGACCGAATCCTAAGACAATCAAAGCAACGCCAAGGCCAAGACCACAAAGAGCAGAGGGACGAAGCAGGTTCCCCCGGCAAGACCCTTGCCGGGCAGCCTCAGCGGCCCCGGCAAGACCCTTGCCGGGACAGCTCGCCCCACACCAGCAGAGCGAGCCACCCTTGAGCCCACGGCCCCCAATGCCGTCATCGACATGGGGCCAGGGCTCGGGAAGGCACCTCTGTGGTGGCATGCAGATCTTTGTGAAGACATATTCAAGATCAGACGAGGATTAGAAGACGACGATCCTCGGCAAGATCCTTGCCGAGGAAGGCCACCAGACCCCCGGCAAGATCCTTGCCGGGGACGACAACGCGCCACGGCAAGACCCTTGCCGGGCCACCCGGCAAGGCCCTCGCCAAGGACGCCAGCGGGGCCACCGCCAGGCCCGCGCCAACCAAGCTTCCACCGTTCACATGCAGCTGCCAGCCCAACCAGCTGGGCAGGCACCTGCGTGGCAACATGCAGCTCCCAGGCCAACTCATCGAGCGCCTGCGTGGCGGCATGCAGATCTTCGTGAAGGCTCCACCACCACGCCAGCTCAGCTTCCTAGCTGCCTACATGGCACCACGCACCTCACTGGCCAGGGCGCATGTCAAGGCGAAGAGGAGCGGCAACGGACGGGACAGGCCTCGCCCCCATCCCCAATAAATCAAGGGGACACCTACACTACATTAAATGCATCTTGTCCTGTAATACGAGCGATAAGCTCAGAGCACTGTACGCCTTTCCACCTCCTGTGTGTCACTGTGGCAGCCCCTTCTAACTATAAAAGGAGGCCCATAGCATACTGGAGAAGGACTCGGCTCTTTCGAACCACGCCCTGACCACAGCTAGTTCGAGAGCTCAAGAACTCTCAGAAATACACCCACGAAAGCAGGACTAGGGTTTTACGCATCCTCGCGGCCCGAACCTGGGTAAACGATCCTTGTGATGTCTACTAGCCCTGCTCTCCTCGCAACCCTGCGCCCCGGCAACCGTAGTAGGGATTCTTGTGATCCCATAGGTGTCGTTCCACACCGACATCTTTGGCGCGCCAGGTAGGGGGGCGCAATTGTGAGAATCTGGTCTGGTAGTTACCCAAGCAGTTCTTCGTCGCCATGGCTCCTAAGGAGAAGACGGCCACGGCGATCGGCTCATTGGGAGCCGAACGGCCCGCGCCGGTGCGGACGAGCAGCAGACCTGTCGCAGACAGGACCCGGGCCGCAGCCCACGAGCACCAGCATCGCCCAGGCAGTCGGAGCCTAGCAAGCGGCGTCGTTCGCGCGCCAGACGACCAACTACACGTCGCCGGATCCAAAGACGGAGCTGGGCCCCCCGGAGGTGGCGCGGGGTCCTCCATGAGTGTTGCTGTGCCACCCCCGGGCGGCGCAGCGACCTCCAGGACGCCCACACCGGCGACCACTGCGCGCTCTTCCCATGGTGTGCGCGCCGAGCAGCGTCACCACGTCGGTGACCCTGGGCACCGCTGTGAGAAGAGCCCTGTGCGTCATCCGCAAGATGAAGGGGTTCAGCACACTCGCCGAAGCGCTGGCAAAAATGGCACGCTGCCGCTGGGTCGTAACGGAGCTCCTTCTAACGTAGTTAGAAGTCGAAGCGCGCCGCATCCACGCAGCTGTCACCGCCGCCCATGCTAGCGGAAGCTTTGGCGCGCGCGCAGCTGCTCCTCGACTTCCCTCCTGCTACGGAGAAGTTCAGTGAGTGGAGGGCCACCATCCGAAGCCTCGTCGCCGTCGCAAACAAAGATGATCCGTGACCGGCGGGGCCCTCGGGTCGGCGCTCCACCGAGCCACCACATGCTGGCGCTGGGAGGACCGGGGGAGCTGCGGCCACGGTGCACTCTCGTCCTGCTCGCAAGCCGCCGCGGGCGTCGGCCCATCATGACGACGCTTGCGATAACATCTCCATAGCATCGTCCGACCCGCGGACCCTCCGCGACCAGCGCCAGCTCCTTCGGGAACGAGCTCACGACGACGCTCGAACCACCGTCGAGCGCCGGAGAGAAACACGCCGCCAGTCGGACAAGCGGTTGGGACCCGCTATGGACCACCCGACACCGGGGGGCTCCGGCGGCCTACCTTATGAGGTGGGATGCCTGGCCATTACCCGTGAGCTGCAGCAGTTCAAGTGGCCGTCCTACCGCACGTTGCAACCCGACGTCAGCGAGAAGTACACCGGCAAGACCCATCCGTCCGAGTTCCTCAGCATCTACACCATCGCGATGCAGGCTGCTGGAGCTCGTGACGACAAGGTGCTTGCCAACTATTTCATACCGGGCGCCTGAAGCCCAATGTGATGTCTTGGTTGATGCACTTGCCGGCGGATTCCATTTCTTCCTGGTCGGATCTGTGCCATGAGTTCATTGGCGCCTTTCACGGAGGCCACGAAGCTCATGGCCGTGCCGTTGATCTGCATATCATTCCCGAAGGAAGGGAGACCTCGCGCAAGTACATCCAGAGATTCAGCCGGTGCGGTACAACATCCCCGATGTTCATCCCGCCGCCGTGATTAGTGCATTCCACCGTAATACGCGCAATCGCAAGATGCGCCAAGAGTCAAGCGGCGACCAAAGTTAAGGATGTGGCTAAGCTCTACGTTCTGGCCGATAGGTGCGCCCGGGCTGAAGAGGGAAGGAAGTACCCCGGCGAAGATGCCGACACGGAAACTGACTCCACCGATGAGCACACCGCTACCCCGATGAAGAAGGGCCGGTGTCGCAGTAGGAAACGCAAAGGCAAGGCCGTGCTTGCCGTTGAGGGATCGGACGACACCGGTGCCGGCAAGAAGGTCAAGGCAGACGTCCCCAGCAAGGAGATTGCCGGGTGCACCGCCTGCCGGGCCTTGGCGGCTACCGACAAGCCAGGAAGCTCCGGCAAGCAATACTGCAAGATCCACCGCACCAAGGGCCACGACCTCCAGAACTGCCGGCAAGTCGAGCTGCTTGCTGAGAAGCAAAAGGCTAAGTACAAGAGGCGGGACAAGGAGAAGGACCAGGACGATGCGGAGGGGTCCGGCAAGAAGCATGGCGGCCAAGGAGGCCGCCCCAGCAAGGACAACCAGCAAGAGAGGCCCGCCCGGGGCCGTGACAAGAAACAAGAAGACGATGATCACAACGAGGACGACGAGTCTGGTGAGCAAGGGTTCCAGAAGGCTACGGAGGCCATGTGAGTCGATGGCGGCACCTCGCTGCATACCTCTCATCGCCAGCTCAAGCAGTGGGCGTGTGAGATTACAGCAGCAGAGCCGTCGTTCAACGCTCAGAAGCCGCTGAAGTGGTCCAGCACGCCCCTCATATTTGACGTCGAGGACCACCCCGACCGCACTACCGCGGTCGGGTGTTTTCCATTGTTGGTCTCACCAACAATATGCTACCTTAGAGTGAACAAGATGTTGGTTGACGGCGGGGCCGGCCTGAAACTGATCTCGCCCATCGTGATAAAAAAGTTGCAAATCCCTGATGGAGACCACGAGGAAACGGGCACGTTTCAAGGGGCCAATTCGGGGAGGAGCCAGCCGAAGGGAAAGGTCACACTACCCGTGACGTTTGGAGGAGAGTTGAACTACAGGACGGAGAGGATCGTCTTCGTCGTAGCCGAGATACCCTTGCCCTACAACGGGATCCTCGGCCGCGCAGCACTAGCCAAGTTCATGGCGGTGTCACACTACGCCTACAACATGCTAAAGATGCCCGGGCCGTTGACCATCATCTCCGTCCCCTCCGACAAGAAGGACGCGCTGATCTACGCCGACCAGCTCTACCAGGAAGCAGTTGTAGCGGCTGCCGTTGATAGAGGCAAAGGTGTCCCGATGTTTCGATGAGATGGTGGCTTTCGTTTCTGTGGGAGTCGACCTTGACGATCCGACTACGTACGTGCGAGACGTCGCGCCTTAGCAATCGCTAAACCAACTTCCGAGGGTTATTGACCACGCCGGAGCACGATCAACTCCGACCACGAGGGCCTGTTTCCTGCGAGCAAACGAAGAACAAGCAAGAAACTAAGATTGCAATCTGGATATTGCGAATATAAGAGGAAAGCTTTATTAATGAAGGTGGGGTTCTGTGACGCGTTGTTCTGGTCGTTGAACACAAACGAAGTACGTGAAGTTGCAGCTATGGCGAACTTTTGATCTAAACAAAACCCAAAGTCTAAACGACGCCCTAAGGGCTGTATATATGGAGAAAGAGGAGGAAATTTCGTGGCCCTTGAGGGAGGGGTCCGAAACCAACCCTTACTCTTGTTTCCCCACACATACGGACTCTAAAAACAGCCTACACTTAAGTATTTCGAAATTACATGGGCCTGGCCCAATATTAAGGTGACGCAGCACCTAGAATAGCCTATGGACGAATATTATGAAGTGGCATCTTGTATATTTCGTCCAAGGCCTCATGCCCTCATTAGGGTGGCTTCAAAGCCCTGGAATCATCACTTGTAACTCCGTTCTTGCTCCCTTAGCATGCCAACATCTCCATGCTTGAACTTGCTCCAAGGTTCATCTTTCTTGTCCATGGTAGGCCCTTCATTTGTAAGCAAAACAAATGTATCCAATTTAGGCAGCATCATATTCTCATGAACATTGGAATCGTTACCAAGAAACGAAAGTACCTGATAATTCAAT